>CM053406.1:37315110-37376876 GCA_028644305.1 Xerus rutilus
TTGGTACCAGGGATTGAACTCAGGGGCACTCGACCCCTGAGCCACATCCCCAGCCCTATTTTGTGTTTTATGTAGAGACAGGGTCTCACTGAGTTGCTTAGCAGCCTCGCCATTGCTGAGGCTGGCTTTGAACTCGCGATTCTCCTGTCTCAGCCTCCCTAAGTGCTGGGATTACAGGCTTGAGCCACCGCGCCCGGCTTGGGCACTTTTTTTAACTTGAAGTTTTTGAGCTTTTTTTTTTTTTTTTTGTGAGAAGAATTCCATCTACCGATCTGGTTTCCCTGGAACTCTGTGTGGTTCCTCTGAAAGCAACCTATCCACATTTTAAGGTTTAACTTAAATACTTTCCTTCTAATCAGCTGGAAATAATATCTTAATGTTCACATAACACTTTATCTGTATCATTCCTCCTCCACTTAGGGCTTTAAAATGCCTTTATCAAAGAAGTACAAATGGCCAACAATTATAACCATATAAGTATGTGAAAAAATATTCAATATCTTTAGAAATCAGGGGAAATGCAAATCAAAACTATACCTAGATTTCATCTCACTCCAATTAGAGTGGCAAGCATCAGGAATACAGTTAATAAGACCTGCTGGTAAGGATGAGGGGACAAAGGAAGCCTTATACATTGTTGATGAGAATGTGAATTAGTACAGCTACTTTGGAAATCAGTATGGAAGTTCCTTAAAAGACTAGAAATGGAACCACCATATGACCTAACTATACCACTCCTCAGCATTTATCCTAAAACATTAAAATCAGCAATATATATATTATCTATATATCTATCATATATGTATATATTGTTGAGTAATATTCATGGTACAGATACAACACTGTCTGCTGAAGGACAATTGGACAGTTTCTAGTTTTTTAAAAAATGTATATGATTTATAATAATTAAACATAATAACAGGATTTACTGTGAAGTTTTCATACATGCACACAACATAATTTAATAAATTAAATTCCCTAAGAGCTCCCATTTCCCTTCCTTCCTCCTTCTGATACCCTGCTTCTTCCCTACTGGTCTACCTTCTATATTCATATGATTCCCCCCACCTTTTTTTTCCTTTTTCTAACTTCCACATGTTACAGAAAACATATAACCTTTTTCTTACTGAGTCTGGCTTATATTGCTTAGCATGATGTTTTCCAGTTGCATCCATTTTCATGAAAATTACATAATTCCATCCTTTATGGTTGAACAAAACTCTGTTGTGTATATTGTGTATATATAGCACATTTATTTTTTACCCATTCATCTGTTGGACAGATGCCTCAATCAAGATACAGAACTACACCATCACTCTAAGACTCTCTTGTACTATTTCTTTACAGCCATACTTCCCTCTCTATCCACAATTCCTGGCATATAGGGTGGTTCTATGACTATTGTGAATTGTGCTGCTAGAAACATGGAGATTATATATATAATAGATATATGTAATATATAATATATATTGCTGATTTTAATGTTTTAGGATAATTGCTGAGGAGTAGTATAGTTGAGTCATATGGTGGTTGCATTTCTAGTCTTTTGAGGAACCTCCTTACTGATTTGAACCTCCATACTGATTACTAATGTCCCCCATATGGCACAATCCTTTTTCACTTTTGGTAGATGATCACAACTACCACATAGAAAATCTGGCCTGCAGTAAGAAACCATTTCACCTTCATACATTGTCATCTAGTAGAAGTGAAATACTGCTTACTGAAATATTTAAATGCAAGTATTAGGAGGGAATAAGCAACCATGCTTATATTTACTTGTAATTAAAAATATTATATATGTATTGTACAATGAAAGAACAATATTTCTAGATCATTTTTAGCTTAACATCTTTTTAGTTTGGACCTTTTTGTTTATAGCCAAGTAAAATAGATCATTTAAAACCTATTAGATATTTTATATTTCATATGCTTCTAAATACTTGTTATAGAAAAATTATGTAAAAAAGTTTCATGATAATTCCTTTGTAAAGATAACTGACAGTGCTTAAAAGAACAAATTCATCAGTTTTCAAAATTCATATTAAAATATGTAAAAATATTGATTTCATCAATTTTCGACTAAAAATGATTATTATGCAGAATTTTACACATTTTTATAATTCAGTTTTCTATTGTTTTTAGCTACTGATGCAAATGTGAAGAATGAAAGTCTTTCATCTGTGCAGCAGCTTGGTATTAAAATGACTGTCAGGTATATAGGAAAATATCTCTCTTGTGCATCCCTAGAATTCTGCCTTATATGTGTTTAATGATAGTTAACAACCAACTATTTTGTATACTTTAAATGAAGAGTTATCCAGAAAATAATAACTTTATCTTTGAGGCTATTGGCACATGATTAAATTACCTCTACCTATAAATCAGTTACAGTGCATTTTTTATTCCAGAGGCTAATTACAGTGTGTTTAAGCTTCTATGCTATCAGATTTTCCCCAAAAATAGCATTGTAAAAATCAGCACATTAGTAGCACAATCACACCATTTCCTAAAATATGATTAGTTGTAATTGTAAAACTATGGTGATGAGTACAAAATTATCTTCAGGATAGAGAAGTTAAAATGTATAACCAAAATTGTTGTAGTTTTAGTATTCAAATTGCAATTTTCAAAAGAAATGGCATGCTAGATCATGAACTTGGTATTAGGGACTGAGTCCTGAAACCTCCCTTTATTGCTTATTAAATGAGGATTTTAAGTCCTATTTTAATTGTAGGGTCATCTTCAGAATCAAATACGAGGCATATGTGAGAGCTATTAACTAGGCTGAGTGTTTTCCAAATTCATAGCTTGATGAAAATGATGGCATTAATTCTAGTTCATTCACCTGATCACATAGGGCATGTAACACTCTTGATTGTTATGTGACTCTATCCCCACTTTTTATATAAATATTTTGTATTGCTGTATTTCCATTCTGAAATGGAATCTGTAGATAATATTAGCAGACTAGTCACATTATTTTAACTCTGTCTTAATTTGTAGGATGTAAAATGGAAATGGAATTATAATGCATGTTTGGTTATACTGCTGTATAAGATATAGCTGGCATCCACATATAGAATCATTGAGACAATGGTGGTAATAAAAACAGACAGATTATGTTTTGGTGCCTAAATACCATAAACAGTGTTGCCATTGGCAAAGGAACTTCCCATAGTGATAAACAAGTTTTCAAACAAAGCAGTCGTACTATTTTTCCTTGGTTAACAAAGTTAAATTAATGTGTATTTAAAATATAAGAGTTTATATAAAACACTATTAGTTTCAGATAATTCTAAACATCTTTTACATCTTTACAAACCCTAGGACATTGACAACTTATTATACACAACTGTTGCAGGTCTGACCTCAGGTACTTGCTCACTAAAGAGTGGTTGAACGCTTCCCCCCAGTTTCAATTAAAACATACTCCTATGAATGTCCAAAGTGATCCCTAGTGGAAGTACTACCTTCATTTGGGGTCATTGGACAAAGTGACCTTCAGAATTATTTGTAGATTTAACATTCCATAAAACTAACCTCAGTATTTCTTGTCTTAGATTAAATTTCAAGGAAAAGAAAGTTTGTATTCTACTTCTCACCTACAGGGAATCATTACTGTATTTTCTCATTACAGTTTTATTTTCCTATAAAGTTATCAAAATTACAGAGTGGGTACTGCTCTTCCAAGTATATCATAATTATCAGGAATATATATGAGAGCTGGTCTTAAGTGCTCTGTAATATTTTTAGGCTAAAAGTAGAATTTTGGAATCTTAACCCCTTGAAATCTCAAAAGGAATACACTTAGATGGATTTCAAAAAATAAATGTACAGTGCAGAGTCTGATATTTTTCATTTTATGTGTTTTATGGGTTTTTAATGTAGGTATGGTAAGTTCCTCAACTTGCTAAAAGATGGTGCAGAAAATGATCTTGCCTGGGTTTTAAAGCATTGTGAGAGATTCCTGAAACAGCAGCAAGCTCCTGCAAAACATTCTCTTCATATCCTTTTCTAGTGGATTCACAATAGTTGAAATTTCTTCATGTATTTTTCATATTTTTTGATGGACTACCTTAATACATTTATAGCAAAACAGTACTTTAAGCTATAGTCATGACTTGTTATAATATATATATCCTCACAGTATTCTATCTTTGATACATACATTTTATAAAATTGAATCATAACCATTATATTCAGGTATACTCATTGAATCTTAAACTGAATAGTCATTAGAATGCATTTTCAGAGACATCTAAAAATGTTTTAAAAATAGATTTCATAGATCCAGAATAAGAAAGCTTGCTGCTTTTTTCTTACTATATCCATTTATTGCTTCATTTGAATTGGTGATTGTTCAGAAATGGAATTTGACTTGAAGAAAAAGATATACAATAGGCATTACTAAATTATAGAAATGTATAGATTACATTATAATAGGATATTCTATTGGGTTATGCTAGTCATTTAACATATAACTACAGAAAGGATGATACTCTTAATGATGAACAAGTGAGTTTTCACAAAGCCATTTATTTTACCTCCAGTTACTATTGTCATTGGCTCACCCTGGACATGTAAGTAGATGGTATATTGAAATAATGATTATGCAAATGATTTATTTTTCTTTAATAAATTAATTTTACTTAAATATCTTGTAAATGTGTACTGAGTATCATTGGCATTTCTTTCCTGATAGAGATCCTGGAAATGAATATTTATAGCATTCTTAAATTTCATTTTGTGAGATATTGCACATAGTTCCTTAACTGTGTTCTCCAGGATGCCTCCAAGGCCATTATGCTGGCCATGATTGGTTTGTTTCTTCTCTGTTCATGATAATGTTGGGGGATAAAGAGAAAACATTACAGTTTCTTCAGCAGTTCTCCAAGCTTTTGACCTCTGCTTTCCTTTGGTTGCCAAGACTACATATTTCTGTAAGACTTTTAAATTTTCATTTATATTGTTTTGTTTGTTTGTGCTTTCTGGTACTGAGGATTGAACCCTGGGTCTCAAGCATGATAGACCAAGTGCTTTACCACTGAGCTACATTATCAGCCCTTTTTAAAATTTTTTATTTTCAAAGTTTTGCTAAGTTTCCCAGGCTGGCTGCCAACATGCCATTGTCCTGCCTCAGCTTCCAGAATAGCTAGAATTGCAGTCATGTGTGCCACTGCACCCCAGTTCTCTGTAAAACTTTTAATTTTTAAAGGACAGTTTTATATTTTAAGAAACATCATATTTAAAAGCACTGGAATGTTTTATTTGTAGAAGGCTCTCATAATTTATATTCATTTTCCTACATGGATGCTTTTGACTGACTGAAGGTAAAGATTTGACATTTGCTCAAATATTTACCTAATGGTAATTGAATGAAAACAATGATGATATATGCATTTCATGAAATAGAAGAAATAACAAAATAAAAGTTTAAATTATATAATATTTAGCTATTATAAACTTATTGTTTAGTAAATTATATTACTTATATTCTAGATACAAGAAAAGTATTGAATGGATATTTTTATTCTTTGTTTAAAGACTCATGGAGGTTAAATTACAATATGAGAAAATCATTTATTATGTAGAAATTATAAACACTTTGTAGAGGTAAAGAACCATTTTATATACATTTTAGAAATCCATGCTGATTTTTTATTGAAATATTGTAGTATGTTTTGAAATAATTTACTATTCTTATGAGAACTCAGATTACTGTAGAGGAAAGCCTTTTCCTTAGTGAATTTATTACTGCTTCTGTTTATTTACTTATTGCATTTTGTTATGATATTGAACTGGATGATACTGTCTACCATTATCAGCTAAACTAAGGCTTTCCACATCCTTTCCATGACATGTTACATGTGGCCAAGGAAATAACATGGCAGCCAAGGTTTAGCTAAGGGCTATGTGGAGTTAAGTGTTTTTGTTACATACAAATATATATACATCTACATACACATATATATTCTACATATATAGTGTGATAATGAATAAAATCAAAGCACCAAGGAATGTTAAAAATTGAAATTTTAAATTATATGCTTGAAAAAGCTGTTTACCATTCTGGAGCAAGATATTTCAGTTCTTGCTCTTCACCATAATGAAAAATTTTGCTCACATGATCAGTAAGAAACAAATAGCAAAAAAATTACGTATAGGTCTTTCTATAATCAAGGGAACTATTTTCCTCTTGTTGACCACAATTTGAGTAATTCTGTCTCTAAATTATAATGGAAGATTTTTAAAACTCCTATACTTTTAATCTTATAAATGTAATTTTGAAAATCTTTATAATGAGTATGGATTTTGAGTGTAATCATTCATTTTCATTTCATACATTTTTGTAGTCTTCAAAATTCTGCTGGGCTAGGACTGTAGCTCAGAGTATACCTAGCATATGTGAGGAACTGGGTTTGATCCTTAGCACCACATAAAAATAAACAAAGGCATTCTGTTTATTTATAACTACAAAAAGAATTTTTTAAGAAAATTCTGCTCTGGTGTTTACATTATAACACCATCTAAACATCATCAGTGAATCATGTTTAACCATTATCTTCCAAAGTTGTATTTCTACTTTGAACCTGTAAACTTTTTAATAACATATTTTATTTTTTTCAAAATAGCAATATTCTGTTCTTTCCATAAAACTGAAAACAGAATTCTAGCAGGCTGCATTTTATTTAGTTTACCATTTCAACGACATCGTTTAACAGGAACATAGATCTGTAAATGGAATGGAGTTACACATTACTAGAATCTTGATATTTTCAGAATCAACTCTTGATGTAAAGACTTGACACTGTTCTGTTGGTATAGTTGTACCATCAATGAAAATTTTTGCAGTGCCTACTACAGCATCATTTTCTCTTTTCAAGTTCAATTATACCAAGTAGAACCTTTTGCTACCACTAATGAAAGTATATTTTAATGATTCTTTGTAAAACAACTCACATTCTACTAAGATTCATCTCTATTGATAATTCTGTTGGAGAGCTATTACCTAAGGGTTGTTACTAATGTCTGTGTAGTCAACACTCCATAGTATGAATGTTTTTGATTTAATAAACTTTTAGATTGGTGTTTTCTCTATGCCATTTAACTTCAATAATAGTCAATATGTTATTTGAAAAGTGGTACCTTTTCCATTTCATTTGCTCCGTGGACTCAAACATTGTGCCTCTGGTTTCTATGCAGGCTGATAAAATGAGCTGATTTGCCATTGTGTTGACACTTTAGCTTTAGCTATTAATAGCACAAACTTTGCCTTCTTTAGGTCAAGCTCATATTACCTTAATCAACCTCAGAAAAGCCTGCTCTCATAGTCCCACTTACCCCAACCTAATTACCCTCTTCTATTTTTTACTTTTTGGCAATAGCAAAATTCAACTTATAATATATTATTTAATTTAAATTTTTATTTATTTGTACACTTAAATGGAAGCTGTATGAGAACAGTTTTTTTCTTGGTTTATTGATGTGCCCTGAAATCTGGCCCATAGTAATCAGTCAAGAAATATACTTTAAGTATGTGAATTAATATTTAAATAGAAACATGTAAGGGAAAGTATTCTTTTATTACTTTAGAAAATGTATTTAAATGCCATACATCCTGAATTATTAAGTATGTTTTAAACAAATTATATCAAGATTAATCCAAATGACAATCATACAAGCCTATCTGTGGTAAAAACTTGAATTCAACAAATTAATTGAAAAAAACCAATATTTTATATGTGTTTCATATATATGTATCTATATTATAGATACATATATATATATATCTCAACTTCATGTATCTATATATATATCTCAATCTCATATATTGATCTTAAATCTGGCTAACATCATACTCAAATGAAGTATTTGAGTAGTTCCACAAGAAGATCATAGGACAGTTACTATATAGGATAACCTAACTATAGAGCCCTCTTTTCCTCCTCATAAATAATTACCTAGTTCAGAAAGTTTATGAAATTATACATTCTAATGGAATACAAATATAAATTTAGGTTTCAGTTTTACAGAGATGTTTACCTATTTGCAGGGCACCAGCAAAAGTCAGTCATGTGAGTAGTCACTTAGGGAAACCTGAACTAATGTCAAAACCCTTTCTTTTCTTATATGTGACTTTAAATCTTATTCATATTTGAAAATTATAGTTTTCTAGAGGAGAGGAGAAAGATTTATGTTTTCTAGAATTACAGGACCAAAGTTTTGGAAAAATCTTCAAACTTTTCTATTTACCCTTTACATGGTTATGAATTAACTATCATTAACTTACTGTCCTGATAAAGAATGACTCATCCTCTGATCTTAGATTCCCAAAGATGGATGACTAGAATGGACTGGATTGGATCAGTTTGTGTTGGATTGGAGAGTTTCAGCTCTAATAGGATCTTTCTATTTAATTTCCATAGCAGCATAGGAAGCAGATATTTCTTATTTATGAGCAATAAAATGACTGATTAGAAGTAGGTTTACTGGAAGAAAAAACTGATATTTGTATTTCATTTTTAAGTATACATCTTTCATTATTAATCACTAAACTCCTTTAAAGAGTATTGGTTTTTTTTTTTTTTGGTACTGGAGATTGAAGTCAGGGGCACTCGACCACTGAACCACATCCCCACCCCTATTTTGTGTTTTATGTAGAGACGGGTATCACTGAGTTACTTAGTGCCTCACCCTTGCTGAGGCTGGCTTTGAACTTGGCGATTCTCTTGTCTCAGCCTCCCTAAGTACTGGTATTACAGGCTTGCGCCACCGTGCCCGGCTTAAAGAGTATTGTTTTATGAAGTTTTTGCTTCATATTATGTCACTTTCTAGTATCTTCTAGGCTATTGTTCTGCTGATAATTTTTTGAGATTATCTTAGCATTTTCTATGTTTATATTTTATTTTACTTACATAATATATAATGCTGTTATCCTATTTGTGCTCTGCTTAATTCTATATTCTGAATAATCATTACCATTTTTTCAGGAAATAACAAAATACATAACTGGAAGTATAATAAGTAATTCATAATTTAACGATTCAGAAAATCCATGTTATATTTATGTGACTCAGAGCTGTCATTATTGATCTGGTTTTATGAACACCATTTACTGTAAATTGGAGCTATGAGATAGTAATTAATAGACCAACTAATAAATTTTTTATTGTAAGTGAGTTCTTTGATTACAATGTGCAATCATTAGTGTCTTCACTTGTCATTCTGTCTATATTGAATTCAGTTGCTCTATGCAGGGTTTGATGTTAGGAGCTGTGTTAGTTACCAAAATGTGACATAATTTCTTCTGGGTACAACTTACAAGGATAGAAAAACTCTTGCTTTATCTTTGGGAATTCATTACATAATGGCTTGTTTTCTTTGAGAATGTAATTAGTATCTGTTATCTATTTCCTAATGGATCTACTCTGAATTTATTTCCATTGCAATATAGAAAAGATACTGTATAACAATCGTTTTCTATGTATAAAATTCTTATACTGCTATTATATATGCATTCAGAAAATTATCTAAGTGCACATTGAAAATAAAGATGTATGTTGATTTTTGCTTTTACATTTTATTAGATTTATTCATTCTACAAATAGTCATTAGCAAACACATTGTGGATTTCAAGGCCTAAATCAATTGATATTTTTACTCAGTTCATATTTTTTAACTACTCAAGAAAGTTTACCTTTGTCCTAAACATTTTTATTAATATGTCCATTGAATGTGCTATTTCTTTATTCATTTTTTTTCACGTGTGGTATGTCCTGGAGAACATATCTTAAGAATATTTAGCATTTCTATATACTTCATATATTCTTAAAAATATATATTTATATAATGTAAACTAATCATGATTTATGATGATAAATGACAGGATTGGAAAACCAATAATAAGTCAACTTGGTGACTTCAGAAACTTTAGTATATAATCCCAATCATATCCTAAAAGGACCTTTCTAATAAAATTAGAAAGAAACTCTTCATACTTTTAAATATTATATAATTTATGAATTTTATTTGTTTTAATTTAAAATGTTAGATTTTACTTATCAAAAGTTTATTGGCAAGAGTTGTCCAGTAAGGGTAAGAAAATAAAATACATTTTTGGAATTCTCTTAATGTAAAGTCTTCAGATCGAATTTGAATAGTCAACTTCTTATTCATAGAATTTACTGTCTGAATAGTTTTTCTTGACACCAAATTATGTCTTCAAGTTTAATATTCTTTGCTAAAATTATTAGTATGGTAGATGTTGGATTTATAGTAACCGTAAACAAAACATTATTGATTGTTGGCAATGATGAATTATACCCAAGAACAAAATTGAAAAATAATCAACTTTATAAAGATATTGCTGAAAAATGCACATTTCTAAACATGTCTGTATATGTTAATATGCATATGTAACACATAATAAGTATACATATAATTATAAAATGAAAATTTTTTTCAAAATGGTTACCTAAGAACTTTGGATGCACTTTGCATTCTCCCCAGTTTGAGTGGTTAATTTATTATAGAGTTCCAAATTCAGGTTATTATTAATTCAAGCCCAGGTTTGGTTACTATCAACAAGCTAAAAGGGTAAGCCCATCTTACATCCCAAGAGCTGACTACACCTTTTTTGTACAAAATCATTGGAGAAGACCAAGAGTTTTAAACATATTGAAATACACACCTTATTGGCATGTGAGTATTTTATTACTGTTTACTCCCACATATTTTCATTTATTATTTCAACACCCATCCTCATCTTTCACAAAGATTGAAGTTACCAAAGTTACAAAATTTTAATTTTATTCCCGATTCTTAGAAAGGTATATAACCCTGCCTTTATTGAGATTTATTCTTTCTAAATGTTTAACATTCTGACTTTTTAACTCACATCATTATAATCACTGAAGTAACTTTTATATCACCATATAAACTTTGAAAGGAGCAATTTATGCAAAAGATTTAGCTAAGTGTATGTGTGATTATTTTAAATTATGTATTTGCTGAGTATTCTCAATTTCTCTTTTTATGCAGAGGTATCTACCTACTGACACCATAGAATCTGGCATCCATCCAATATATTTTTGTAGCACTCACTATGTTGAAATGCTACTGAAGGCTGAGGTACCACTTGTGTGTTCAGCTTTTCACATGTCTGGTTTTGCACCGTCACAGGTAATCCATAAACACTTCTTCAACTTCAAGACCTCAGTGTATTTAAAAATAATTGCATTCTCTTCAAATGTAGGAAATCAATTTAAATTAACAAAAATGTATATTTAAATTTACTATTTCCCTCCCTATGCTTGTTATAATATAGGTTTGCTTTATAGTACATTCCTAGCAGTAACAGATTTTGAGTTTAGATTCTGCTTTAGTGCATAGACTTTCTGAAAGTCTGATGACATTAGGCTTTTTAAAAGTTGAGATAATACTTTCTTAACAGTAATAATAAGGATTATATAAAGATTAACTGAGGTAGAAGAGGGCAAGGATTCTTAACAACACGGGTGTCTGGTGTGTGAGATACTGTATCTTATCCAGCAAGAAAGCCCAGCTCATTAACCTGTGTCTCAGTCTTTGTTTCTGACTTTGGGATCTGGGAAAGTTTCATGTTTTTTCTAGGGCTAATGTAGTGTAGTATACAATCTGTGTGGGCTTCCTCCTGTGTGTAGCTAGTAGTTCATTGGGGGAGGTGTTGATTGGTTTTTCACTATGTTGTAGTTAGTCTTAAATTAATATTTTAGAGCTTAAAGCTTTCTCTGTTACTTTTGTTTTATGATTTAAGTCTTAAATTAAGATTGGGGTTATAGGGCAGAGTAGAGCACTTGCCTACCTTGTGTGAGGCCCTAGATTTGATCATTAGCACAACAAGAGAGAGAAAAATTTAGGTCAGAGTTCCATAAGGTAGAAATACTTAATCAAAAGATAATACTTTTAAGGCTTTTGACTCAAATGATCAGATTGCTTTAGATTTTATTCTTAACAAAAATGAAAAGAATACCTAGTTTTCAGGACTAGGTATTTGGCTTTTTAAACTAATCACTAATTTAATAGGTGAATTTTTTCTTTTTAAAAGTTCTTGTGAGTACTAGCACATTGATTATATACCCACAGTTTTGTTAACTAGTTGAATGTTCTTATAGTTATTATCCATCTTTCTTAGTGTATTCCTTATTGATTTTATGTATTTTTAAAGTAGTATGCACTGTCCAAATCTATTCTATCCCTAAATTATGTATATTAGTCTTGTATTGTTTTAATGTTAAGAAATAATAATCTTATCATTTATTTCCCACCTGTCCCACAAAAAGTTAATTTAGCTATTTCTCCTCATTGATTTCTTTACATAAACTTTAAAATGATTTTGCCTAGTCAAAATTGAGAATTTGAATTGGAATGAGATTGAGACTTCTATTGCTAAATTTTAAATTACTTTGAGAAAAAAAATTATGTCCTTGCTATAGTCAGTCATCCTATCCAGGAACATGGTAAGTTTTTCCATTTATTTGCTTTATTTTGTATTTTCCTAAAGTTATAGTTTTTTCTATATAGGTATGGTACATTTTTTATTACAGATATTGCTAGTTAGTGTAGTGAATCTCTTTCAGTTTTATTTCCTTTTTTATTATTATTAATAATAAAATCATTATGTTATTAAGTTACAGTTTTGTAGACTTCTTAATTTTCCTTTTTCTCCAACTTGGAATAAAAATATGTTTTATTTCTGCTTCATTTTTATCAAATTATCTAGTTCTTTCAAAATAATTAAAAATAATAATTGCTTAATGTTTTAGACTAAATTATTGAGAAATCATCCAGCATTACACCATTAAGTAGTAACCATTTATGGAAGAGAATTATTCTGTCATTCTTCTGAAGAATCTTAGCAGTCTTGGTTTGTAAAGTATTAAAATTTGTTCTTCTCTTTCCTTCAATCAAGTTTGAAAGTTGAATTGTGTTAATTTTGTTTACAGTTAAGATCATTTCAACCTTGAGCTTATTTGACGCATTTAAAATGTGACATTTTGATAGATTTCTTAATAGTAAGCTGTCTTTTAATTTCCTTGGATTCTACTAGAAATCTTTTAATTAGACAGTAGTTCTTCTGGACATTACTGGTGCTTCTGTACTTCTTTCAAAAAGCCCTGATTTACTTCTTTGAGGTTATTCTCCTTGTTTTAAATTTCCCAAAGTCAATAAGAAATTTAAATATAGCAAGGAATTGTATGTCATGAAAAAGGATACTTTTTCTTGGGTAATTTTAGTCAAGGCACTTCTAGGCACTTTGAGTCAAAAAATTTTGAATTCTGGTTGGAGGTAGTTGCTTAAATGTTTACTGGAAGTACAATAATCCATTCTTTAATTCTCCTAAAAATCTAAGCTGGGAGCAGTATGTTCCTAACACGTTTTTGCTCTTATAGTCTTGATAAATACAATGTATATTGTCTAATACCTTCAATTATTTATGAGTCCCTACCATATATTCTTTAATTTGAAAATGGGTTACCAAAGACTGTTGGCCAAACTTATAATTCTTCCACCCTCCTATGTCAATTTTGTGATTAAAAGAAAAATATTCTATTAATTTGATAAATCCAATTTGAAACTCATACAAATAGATTCATATAAAAATGATTTCTGATCAGTTGTATTATTCTTTTTCTTAATGTTAAAATGCCTTTTTAATGGCTCCCTTTGTGAACTAATCATTCTGCCTTAAGAAATACATATCATGGCTTTGTTGATACTATTTACCATTTAATTGCTAATTGTAAAATGTGAAAACCGGGTTTAAGTTACTAAATAGGTATGTATAATTAATTATTTAGATACAAATTTTATTTTACAAAGTTTATTCATTTTGATCTTATTAGGAGCAGTGCAGTGCTTTTTGAAGTTGTGTATTTTTGGATACGAGGGGATTGATTAGTGAAGGATTTGTGGGAAAGTTACTATATGAAATATACAGATCTCAGGAGTAAAAGTAATAAGCTGAAATGGAGTACAAAAAATTAAACATAGTTATAAGTGCATATTTGTTGATTAGAGTCTCTTTCAGGAGCAGCTGCAACTAGAAAGAAAATAGAAGTCTGAACATATATTCTCTTTTTGAATGAGTAACGAAGAAATCATATTCTCATTAGCTTTTTAAACAGTTTTATCTTTTGTTTAAAAACTTTTCTTAATGTATTTTATTCACTTTCCTAGCTTCAGCAGTACCACATATCTATAATGATTCATCTCTTACCGATCTTTGGGTTCACCATCCTGTATGTCATTGATTATTGGACTTTACTTATCAGCAAATGAGCTAACATAGATAATTCCCTAGAATTATCTCGGTAATAATAGTGTAGGAAAACCTGCTTGGTTTTTCTTATTTATGTTCTCCTCCACCCCCAATATAAAAGCAGATTACAGAAAACTTTTATATTTTGTGACACCACTACTTTTATAATGTAAAACTGTACAGACACAAAGCAGATCTTGCCTAGATGTACAAAAGAAATATTGCCTTATGTTTGTAATTGTAAGGGCAAAAAGATCAAAGGCGGCAGCAAACCATGCAAGTCATTTCAGGCTTTTATTCAGGAACAGGATTCATCTGCAAAGGTGGTGGTGGTGGACCCATTCTCCTGGTGGAAAATGAGCCACTGAACAAAGAAAGGGACTGGATTTTATAGGTTTATGTTGGGAGTGGCATAGTGGAGATGTGCCGGTTTTCTTGGGCATTTAGGAATTTGGGGCTAGTTCCATAAATCAATGAAGTGGTCAGTTTTAGTGCCCAGGAATTTGGGCTCAGGGGTCAGGGAGTGTCTCCAGCCTGGCGGAGCACTCTTCCCTTATCTGCAATTAGTCTTAGGGAAACATTCATCAGGGGAGGGAGGGGTGTTAGCATAGAGCTATTTGCCTCTTCCCTCAAGCTACACTATTTTTAATTCCCATTACCTATTAGTAATGACACTTTATCATTTAAAAAGTGTTTTTCATTTGTATTTCATTTAAACTTTTTTAACCTTCACATTATGACAGATGGAGAAATGCAGGATGAGTGAAATGAGTGGACTTACTGAAGTCACTCAGATAAAAAACTTCACTTAAAACCACTTTGATTCTGTGAGTTTCTTCTGTACTAGTTCTTTCTGTGAGGGCAGCAAATAAAATAAGGTTGAAAGAGCTATTAAAAATAGTGCCTTTGAATAATAAAACTTAATCATTTAGAAATCATACCTATTCTGCCTTCCTTGGGTATCCATAAGTAATTATTTTACCCAAACTTTTTTTAACTTTAATATTCTTATGAGATTCTTTGAAGATTTTTTTAAAAAATCTAGATATAAGTAAGAATAATTTACTTCAGATAAAATAATTATATGATTTCAGTATTGCATCTAAATATGCTTTGACATGAGCGTAAGTGCAGGTGAAGAGCAAAATTTCCTAGGAAGGCTGTGGTTAAACTTAATGCATATTGTGCAAGTGATTTTATTTCCTTATGAGGCCAACTGTTTTTAAAATGTTTTAGAGTATAGTTAGTTCACAAGGAACTGTGTTTTGCCATTAAAAAAGTTAAATTTGTTTCATTTTCTTTATAAGGTGTTTTGTAAATCATTGGTAATATATTTTAGTGAACATGAGAACATACTGATTGATTTCAAGAATATAATAGTACATTTTGGGATGTATAAGAGAATTTGACAATTTCTAGCAAAATTATATGTACATGTTACCCTTTAATCCAGCAATTTCATTTATAGAAATCCATTTTAGAAACACTGGAAAAATATGAACATATATGTGAACATATATATTGAACTTATATACACAGAAACATGTTTTTATAGTACTGTTTGTAGTATCAAAAATAAAAAATAATGAAAATGTTCATGAATGGGGACTTAGATTTATAAATTTGGAGGGTTTAGTGTGAATAAAAGTATAACAGTGGTTATTACTACTTACATAAGAAAAAGTAGGAATACAAATACACATTTACACACACAAATGTCATGTGTTTATGTTACAGAAAGGAAGGAACATACCAAACTTTTTACCTGATTGCTAATAAAGAAGGAATGACTGGAGATCATTTGTTTTTTATTTTTACTGTAGAACTATTTTATTTAAATAATTAACTTTGCAACTAACTAAATAAATTAAGTCCCTTAGAGTATCAAGTCAAACTGAATCTAATGAACCGAAAAGTACCCACTTGCTGGTATAGGTTAATGGGAAGCTCTTTAAAACAGAAATTCGACTGTTCTTGGTTAGTGATATTACCTAATGACAAAGGGATAGTATTCATGGTAGTGTTATAATTATTCTGAGAATGTTATGTTGTCTTGTGTGAAAGAAAAATGAAAAATTGCCATGATGCTATTAAAAACAGATTTTCAGTTGGGTATAGTGTCAACACAGGTAAAAAGTTATCATATCTTTTAAAAATTTTTAAAGAGAATGGGAAAGGATAACTTACAGAGGAAAATGGATTTAAAGATCAACCGACCCAAATTTTGCCTCTGTTGTAGGTCTGGTTTGTACAAGTACAAAGTACATTTGTACAAGTGTACTTTTGTTATATAATACCATATATAGTCTTCTATATATATAAATACATATATGTACTTTTTTCAACGTGCTTTTAGTTTCAATTCTTCACTTTTCTTCCTCTGAATTTCCCATGTAATAGAAAAGACAGCTATTAACTCAATTTAATGGAAGAAAAATACATTGTACAGAAAACAATGCTTGAATGTATATAAACACCAGAAAATTCAAACTGCATTAGAAAACCATGTATAAATATGAACCAATTACAGATTCTCTTACTGGTGTGGATGACGGACAGAAGCTGTGAACCTCTTATCTTTATACTTGCCAGTTAGTCCTGAAACTGACAATAGAATTGGAAATTCTTTCTCTGGATATGGAGAGCATTTATATTTATTTTCACTGTTTCATTGTTTCTCTTCATTCATCCATTAACTAATTTTCATTAGTATAGCATAGTCCTGTATTGGCATAAATTGCTGTTGCAAAGAACAGAGAACCCTGACAGCAGTGTTGCTTCTTGTCAAAGAAGTCACTAACAGCTTCAAACTGCTAGTCAGGTGGGAGCATGAGCTATTTCCTTCTCAGGCCAGTACAGCCATATTACTATGGATTTTTGGTGGGTGATAGAGGCTTGGAAATGTATGCCAGCCTACCCTCCAAGTTGAAATTTGTGAGAAGAACCTTGTTAGTGTCAACTCAACAGTGAAGTTAGGACTAAAGATAATTTTATATATCCAGCCTATTGACAAATATTGGGTATTTGAAAATATATTCTAATTCAATATTGAGTTAAACTCAGAGACACTATGAAGTTGTTTTAGACTATAATAGAAGAGGAACATTATAGATATATAGAAAAATCTTTTATCTGAGAACAGAACTATACTTAAAAAAAGATAAGGAAAATCTTTAGTTTGCCATATAGTTGACTTTTTCATTAATAAAAAGGAATTATAACAAATATGAAATCAGAAGACATGCTCATAATGGCTGGAATTAAAAGGTTAATAGTTGATATGAGTAATAATGTATAGAAAACAAAAATTCAGTAATGCCGTTTGGTATAGGCTGAATTGTGTTCCTCCAGATTCACATGTTGAAGTCCTAACCACCTCAAACTGTGACTGTTTTGGAGTTGGTATATTCAAAGAAATAATTAAAATTATACTGTTAGGGTGGGCCATAATCCAGTATGACTCATGTCTGTAATAAGAAGAGATTTGGACAAAGACATGTCAGAGAAAAGACCTTGGGAAGACACAGGGAGCAGATGTCATTTAGAAGTCAAGAGAAGGCTCAGAAGAAGTTAGCCCTGCCTATAGCTTGACCTGAGACTTCTTTAGAATGAGAAAATACATTTTTGTTATTTAATGTACCTAGTTTGTGCTTTTGTTACATCAGACCTAACACATAAATACCATTGTAATCAGTTAAAAGCAGAATTAACATACTAAAAAGTTGAATCAAGGATATAACTTTTAGAACTTACTCAGGTTTTTTTGATGGTTTTTTGTTTGTTTGTTTGTTTGTTTCTTTTGGTGTAGTCCTGGGAATTGAACCCAGGAATGCTCTACCATTAATTTGTACCCCCAGACCTTTATTTAAATTTTATTTTAAGGTAGAGTCTTGCCAAGGTGCTCAGGCAGGCCTCAAACTTTCAATTCTCCAGCCTCAGCTTCTGGGGAAGCTGGAATCACAGGTGTGCCAGCACATCTGACCAAAAATATATTTTTAAAAAGGGAAAATGTTAGAAAAAAGAGGGAAAATTTGTTTACCTTTATCTTTATGCCTATGAGAAAATGAGGTAGGACACTATATCTATTCCCTTTTCCTCTCCTACCCCTTAAAAAACACACAAAAAAAGAGACATTCAATAAAAAAATTTCCTCAGAATTTGTAAATCATAACTGAAAATTAACTAATTGAAAGAAATTTTTTTTAATTTTCTGTGATTTAATAGATTACATGAACTGAGTTGCTAAAAACAGCAGAAATTTTATTTTTTCATGGTTCTGGAGGCTTGAAATCCAAAAACTGATGTTGATAAGGCTATGTTCACTTCACTGTGAAGGCACTAGAAGAATAACTGTTTCAGGCCTCTCTCCTAGCCTCTAGTAGTCTTGGGTGTCTCTTGTCTTATAACTGCATCAGTCCCATCCTCCATCTTCACAGGGTGTGTCTTTTCCTTGTCTCTTCTTATGGTCCATCTGTTTCTTTGTCCATATTTTCTATTATACAAAGTCAGTCATTTTGGATTAGGACCCACCCTAATAAACTCATTTTAACTTGATTGAGTCTGTAAAGACTTTATTCCCAAATAAAGTTACATGCTGAGTTACTCAGAGTTAGGATTTTGACATGCTTTTTTATTTGGGGTGGGGCATTGACCATGGTGGCATTAATGTACCAGAATGTTAACAGTGTTAATTTCTGCTTTGTTGTTATTGGTCTTTTTTTCCTTAAACTTTCCTATTTTCCGCAATGCACATGTATTGCTTTTATAATCTGAACAGATATTATTCAAAAAATAAGTTTTTGTGAAAGTCTCATTTTGAAAGTATTTTCTCTATTAGATCCCAGTTTACATGTTCTATAATTATCTTTGGTTTAAGAAGTTTTCTAATTCAGCAAGAGTCCATTTGCATTAATGTAACACTTAGCCGTCCGTAATCTGTATAATTTTACATCTGTGAATATAGGTAGGATATAAAATGGATTCTACTGTCATATATAACTAAAAAGAACCAATAAATGAAAAAAAAGAAATAATTTCCATCCCTGAATTAAAAGAGTCTCCTAGCCTTTGTATCTGTCAAGAGCAGACTAGTATTATGGGTAAGAAAAGGATAGTATGCAAAATGAAGGCATTCAGCAGTAGATATAAGAGCAGCTCGAACACCTTCAGTTATCCTGAACTCCTGAATCCCAAGGCCATGAGTTTCCATGAGTTTTCTCAAATAGTAAGCAAATGGGAAAAGTGACTAGTTAGTACACTACTGTGGAGTCTTACAATCCATTTTTATTAAATGCAAGACTTTTTGTTGGCTTTCTGTGTTACTGGTTGCTGTTTTTTCTAAGCCACATGTAGTTTTTAACGATTTTTAATGAACTTTTTAATTTTTTTTTTTAGATTTGCCTGCAATGGATAAGTCAGTGTTTTTGGAATTATTTAGATTGGATAGAAATATGTCACTATATTGCTACCTGTGTTTTCCTTGGTCCTGATTATCAAGTGTATATCTGTATAGCTATATTTAAACATCTACAACAAGACATTCTACAGCACACTCAGACTCAAGATCTGCAAGTTTTCCTAAAAGTAAGTATGCTTATGTTGAGGGGAAAATGTGGATTAATAAATAATAGTTAACTTTGGGTGATTAATGCCAAGCACTTTTCTGGACACTCACCTATCCCCAAAACAATTGAGAGGTAGATATTATCCTCATTTTAGAGATAAAGAAAGTGAGACTTGGCCTGAAATAAGTTACTCACATTATACAGCTAGAGTGGAGCTACAATATGAAGTTAACTGTCTGAATCCAAAACTTTGCTCCTAATCAGTATGCTGTGCCAAAAGACATTTAAAAAAATACATTTCTTTGTCTCACTTGGTCAATAAAAGTTCAATTTAATGATGTTTTTCTTGAAATAAATGCCATCGATCATTTAAGATTGCTAACATGTCAAGCACTTTTGTTTCATAAATACTGAATTTGAGATGTCTTAAACTTCATACATCACTAGAATTATAATCTTAGAAACATTCATAATGAAAATGTATGCCAAAACAATGGTTGCGTATGTAGAAGGAAAACTGAGGTAGAAAAAGAAAACAGTGATCTGCAAGCGGTTATTCAGAAAACAAGGAAGTTTAAACTAGTGGGAATTGTGCTAAAGACAAACATGGACTGATTTTCAGTCTGGTACATTTTCACCAGCTATAGTGCTCAACTTATAGGAATTTCTACTCTTGTGTCCAAAGAGGCCCTAGCCCATAAATCTCTAACCTTTTGTCCCAGTTTAGTTTCTCATATAGTTTTTATCACTATCTGAAATTATTTATGTGTTTTAGTCTGTCTTCCTGAGTATAATATTTTCATTCCAAAAGGACTGTGACTTGGTTCATCTCGTTTATGGATGTATTTTCAGTGCCTTGAACGGCACCCAGCACATAATAGTTGCTCAATAAATATTCATTGATAGAATGAGTGAGTTAACAAATAATATTTAAAAATAAGAGGAGGGGCTGAGGTTGTGGCTCAGTGGCAGAGCGCTTGCCTCGCACGTGTGAGGCACTGGGTTCGATCCTCAGCACCACATAAAAATAAGTAAACAAAATAAAGACACTGTGTCCATGTACAACTAAAAAATATTTAAAAAAAATAAAATAAAATAAAATAAAAATAAAAATAAGAGGAAAGATGAATGATCTTAGTTTCATTTACTTTGAATAACAAACATTACTAAATTCTACTAGTGCTTACCACATATTCTCACTGGAAGTAGAGCATATTTACATATCATCATCGTAAGTCTTATTAATGTTGGTTACTATTGCAATTTCATCTTTCTCTTAACTCCTGCAGGGAAAATTTTAACAGGGTTTTCAAGTGGTGACCACTTTAAATGTGTCTCAGACTCCTTTGTGTACTGGATATAATGCTATCGATTTAAAACTAACAGATTTTAAATGTGCTGCGGGAGGAGGTTATCTTTATTACCTAATTCTTATTTAAATTACTGATTTGAACTGAGTCAGTTCAAGTATGTGTTGGCAAGGATTTAACTTTAACATGGGTCCTAGAACTAAACTGACTTTTTACTTCTATTATTTTCATTCATCTGAGAGATTAGGAAAAACACTTTTTTCAGAGGGTAATGTAACTTTATTTTTTGCTTTGTTTCAGAGTCTCAGAGTCCACTGTTTGTTTTTGATAGGCATCCATCTTTCTTGTAAGAGAAATTCCAGTGTGGTTTATTTGAATATGTATATACTCCTTTACTCCACTAAGCCTTGTAATACCTCTTATTTGCAATATACATGAATATATGTTCATCATTTCTCACTTTTTCACATATTAACCAATAATAAAATATTGGTTAAAGAAGTAATTTTATTCTTCTTTCCCTTGGAACATTCCTCAAGTAAGAACTAGTTATGTTATTATTTCATCAAATTATTCTATGATTCTACATATTTTACAGTGATCGCTTCTAAGAGGAGAGAAGATAAAATAGAATCTGGAACTTTAACTTTTTATTCTATATATTTTGTGGCCTTTTTTAATTTTGCAGAATTTTCCCATACTACTTTTATAATCAAACTAATTTTTTTAAAAAAGTTGAATCTTTATATAAAACAGAACAAACATTTGACTGTTATAAATTTATGAGTTCAAATAATCAAACCCAATTGAATGCATTTTTTAAATATTAAAAATCACAAATGTATAATGCTTTCAATTATTAGTTATCCTGGGCAATTGTAGATAGCTAGAAGATAGTTCCAGAAGATTGGAAATACTCAGTTCTCCTGATTTAGGTTTCACATATTGACAAAGTGTCATGATAAAAGCATTGCTTTAGGAATAAAAATCTGTGAGACATATGTGGTATAGAGAAAATATCTTTCCATTTCTTTTCATTTGATTTAGGCTCAAGATTTTCAGTGAGGTAATTGAGAGTTTGGACTCCTTGCCTACATTTCAATAGCCCAATGAAGAGTTCTTCGTGATTCTAAGAGTATATTAAAAAGACAAGCTGGGTTGCTTAGATCAGAAGGTAGTGAACATGAGCAGGCAGCCCAGGTTTCCTGGGGGGAAGAAACCTATGTTTTTTCCTCTTCTGACTAAACCATTAAAATATGAAATTAGATGAATGCTGTGGGTATAAGTTGATATCAGCAAATTATTGGGTTTTTTCATCACATCTTTTTAGATTCAACAAAAATGTGAGTTGGATGATACAGAACAGTTAAGTGCATTTTCCTTACACTGTGAAGATATAAAGTAGAACTGAGTTTGAAGGTAACCTCCTTGGATCTGAGGTCTCAAATGTTTTTCAATTTTTCCTTTTCTGTTTTTCTTTTGGGGAGTGTAGTACTGGAAATTCCAAACGTTTTTTTCTGTGACAGATGATAGTTCAGAAAGTCTGTAGGCATTATAATTCCAGGGATAAACATATGCAACAAAATAAATATTTTGCAGTATCTCAGCTAGCTATAAAGTCTAAATTTTCTCTTTTCTTCCTCTTTCTATAATTAATTAATTTTACTCTTTAGTGGACTCATCTATAATAGACACACAATATAGATGCAGATTTGGGGGAAGTTTTGTTTAATAGCAGTTCATGTGAAGAAGTCTGTGTTTTAGCAGCCTGACTATGTTGCATGCCTCTCTAACATGCTAATAGCCTGGAAGTAATTTTAGTTGCAGTTTGTAAATTCAACCTGAGGACAAACTTCACTGAAATGCCAGGCTAGGAAGATTGCCTTTCAGTGAAAATCAGGCTGTCAAGGCTCAAAATACTTAATTAAAATGCTTCAACCAAATCCTGCATATTATGGCAAAATCAACTTATAATTATGAAAAATCAGATTAATTTCAGCCCAATCAGTAAATTGTCAAGAGGGATTTTTTTGTTGGTGCTGTTGCAGCTGCTGATACGAGAAGATGTTTACAGGGCAAAAAATAGAGATCAGACTGAGAAAAAAAAACTGATTGAATGCTAAGCTGTTAGAAGACAAAAGTATACATAGTATGGAAAATAATTCACCATCTGAGAGAAAAAATAAAGCATGTTCAGTATACTGTGTTTTGAAGACAGGGTTTCTTCATTGCCCTTATGCCGTTTCAATGGAGTGTACCTGAATTCAAATTCCAGCTTTGTCACTCACTGTGGAAGCTTGGGCTTATTTTTAAATCTCTATGCTTAAGTTTCCTCATCTATATAGTAGGAAATTAAGTAATACCTAGCACATAAAATTGTTGAGGAATTAGATGAGATGAGATGATAATGTGTAAAATACTTCTAGAACATTATTTGGAACATAGCAAGTTCTTCACAAAAACTTGGCCATTACTGTTTCTACATCCCTGCCCCATCTCCATTATTTTTGCTTCTTAGTTTAGATAAAGATGTATTGAGAACAAAGTAAAAGAAACAGTATTTTCTCATAGCTAGCCTTTGGTCTACTTTCTCTCAGTTTTTCCCCAGGCCCTGGGACTTCTTAGTATATAATATCACAGTACCAGCTTGCATGGATGATCTGCACACCTTGGTCAGAAACATTTTGGTATGCTATATCTGATCAGGACCTACTCTATCTTTACTCCAGCCAGGATTGAATCATCTCTCTAATCATCATATATGTCAATACCCTTTTACTAGACTTAAATCTTTAGGAAGCATGTACGTTATACTAATAAGCACCACACATTCTCTCCAGAGCCACACACATTTCCTGAACTGCCCTGATTCCAAGGATTAGTTTGTGTGCTTATTGATAAATTTAGACTACTTGGACTTTCTAAATCAGAATTTACATGGCCAAGGCATGAGTTCGCAGATTGTAGTATAAAATCTCAAATAGTTTGAAATCTTTAGAATACATAAAGGTGTTACCTTTGGAGCTTGTTAAGAAAACAGAATCCAGAATGCAAACACCAAGGATTCAAAAGTTTTAAGGCTCTTGAGTCCTAAATTTCTAATTTTACTAAGCAACCCAGTAGTAACATATTGAAAGAAATATTGCTTGCAGGTTAGTTGTGTTTTTCCACTGTGGCCAGGCAGTCTATTCTTCTATATGATAGGTCAGTTACAAATGGAAAAAAGTCATGTTTAGAAAGGATAAAGAGCTGAGCTATATTCATAACATTCCCATTTCTCAACCTTTCTCTCAAGTGCTGCTTATATAAGACTTGACATTAATGCAAATTCTTAGTTAAATAACTTTTGTTAAGTGGATAAGTCTTGTGGGCAAATTTTTTTTAAATGGAAAGTCAACTCTATTTCATTTTAACCCATTCAAAGTGACTTACTGTTTTTTTCTTCCATAATTTTTTGTATAGAGTTATTATTACTAAAAAAGTCATCATCTTGACAAAATATTAATAATTACATATTTGAGAAAGGCTATCAGAAATACCTAAACTAGTCCTAAGTCATAAAACCAAGGCATGTCAGGCTGGCACATTTGATCTTTCTGTTCTTTGTATCTATCACTGTAAAAGGCCTTATCTTCTATTTAAATTCCAAGTTGGCAGGGCTTACAGTCACTTAAAAACATTTCTGTTGGAAAGTAATTTCTGTGGTAATTTTGGAAACTTCAACTGATACAAAGAGCCTTTGAAAGTACAGGTATAGCTTGCTGTCCATGATAGGCACATTCCTGAGAATTTGCAAGAAGACAATAATGTCTTAATATCTCAGGTGAGTGCATCTCTATTCTTGGTAAGGGATTCAGGAACAGAGATTGAAGATAATAATCCTTGATGGACCATCCATGCTTGATGTATATTTGTACTGTCATCAGGAAATGTATCCCAGTTATTTCAAAAACCCACAGTTGATTAAAAGATAACTTCTCACTTTTCTGGATAACATTAGTACCTTGAGTGTTTATCATATGCTAGGACTTGACAGTTATTGTCTGTTCACTGTTTGGCTCATTCAGCTATTTATTGTGCAACAACTGTGACCCATCTTTAATTGCAGTCACAAGACAGGATATCCCTACCCACACTAACCCTTTTCATGAAGTAGGAAGGGACCTAAATGAAGCAAAGGAAAACAACCTACAAAGACTTGTGGGCAAATTTTTTTTTAAATGGAAAGATAAGCAATTGCAGAACTTCGGAGGAGAATAACCTGAGCCCTTATACGCTGGTGAGGAGATCTCTGTGGCTAGAACAAGATGAATGAAAAGGGTTAGAGATAAGAAGAAACCAGATCATATAAGGCTTTGTAGTTCATAGTAAGTGGTTCAGATAGAAGAATATTTACTCAACAGAACAATCATATATTATTATTATTCTCATTAACACATGCAAAATTGAGGGTTAGAGCGTCATTAAATTTGCCCAGGTTCATTTTCTTGTCTAATAACATAAGAAGATTTAAACTCCATTTGTTTGTTGGTTTGTCTGAATCCAAATCCTGTATTCCTTTTTCTATATAAAATTGTCTTTGGTTGACTCATCTTGTTACCTTAAAAAATAATACTAAACTCAACGGGTCCTAATCAACTACTCTCAATAGTAGAAGAAAACACAAACATATATAAAACTGAACTTCTATACACAAAAGAGGGAGAGAAGGTACGTATATACCTGTGGTAGTTGGCTTTGCATTGCTATGGCCAAAATACCTGACAAGAACAACTTAGAGGAGGAAAAATTTGTTTTTATTTATGTTTCCAGAGGTTCATTTTGTGGTTTGCCAACTCCATTTCACTGGGCCCAAGGTGAGGCAGCACATCATGTCAGAAGGGCTTGGTGGAAGAGCATTACTTTATTCATAGCAGGCAGAAAGCAGAGAGGAAAGTAGAGGGGACACAGGGAAGATGAACTGTTCCAGGGCATGCCTCCAATGACCCACCCCCTCCGGCTATGCCTCACCTGCCTACAGTTACCAACCAGCCAGTCCATTAAAATGAGGATGGACTGATGAGGTCACAGCTCTCAGAATCCAATTGTTTTCATCTCTGAACATTGCAGCATTGACACAGGAACTTTTGGGGAACACCTCATATCCAGGCCATAACAATACCATATCACATTATACTAATACACTCAATATTATGGTTTAGCAGGGTAATTTTTAATGCTTTTTGATAATTTCACTTTTAAAACCCAGAATTAATGATGAAAAAATCATTGAAAGCACACTGATTGAATAACAGTTATAACAGGTACCGAAAAGAAAATGCAGTATGCTCAACATGAACTTTCTAACCCAAATTTAAACCAATCTAGTATAACTTGTTTTTAAAAAATCTTTTCAATGAATGCTGTATTGTTTATACAGTATTACCTTATACGATTTGTATGCCTATTTAAAGATTAGAGGCATTCATATTTTATGTAGAGTCCAATAAGCTTAGATATTTAAATGAAATTATAATAAGGAATTATAATGAGGAAATGCTGATGATAAGCTGGCACTCTAAATGTTCATAATTATAGGTAAAGTTATCCACTAAAAAGACCATTAGAGAACATTTAGGATAACATAAAAAATATTCTACTTTGAAGACAAAATGAAATTCAGATATTTTGGAACTTTAGTCAGAGTTAAAATTGCCTTTGAAGTTTAAATAATAAACTATATCATTCAAAAGGATTCATCTTGATATGCGTAAATTTTTCGCTTATGAAATAAAACCTTAATAATTTTATGTGCCATTTTTATGAATATCTCTTCAGAGTAGTTATCAGGATAGTTTTTCTTAACTTTAAAATTAATGTCTAAACTGGAAGCACAAGATTTCAAAGAATACCTTCTAAGGAAGAAACATATTTAAGTCAAGTAATAGCTGTGGCTTTCCTTGATAGGTAGTTTTATGTTTAAATTAAAGTAGAACAATAATTAAAAGATGCTAAATATATTTTGCTTGTTTTTTGCCCAGGAAAGTATTATTAGAGCTATTGTTCAAATGCTGTCATCTCTTATTGCAATTCATATTTAATGAACAATGAGCATTTCTTTGAAAATCATGATTATGTATTGAAACAATTCTTTGACATTGATTCTTTTTTCTCTGGTTAGAATAACGCGTTACTGTAATTCCTTTCTATCTTAGGAATACTTTCAGTGAAGAAATGATCAAAATCAAATCAAATATAATTTGAAGAAAATGAATAAATTCTTTTTTTTTTAGTATATATATTTTTTTTAGTTGTAGATGGACCCAATGTCTTTATTTTATTGCTTTGTATGTGGTGCTGAGGATCGAACCCAGGGCCTCACGCATGCGAGGCAAGCGCTCTACCGCTGAGCTACAATCCCAGCCCATGAATAAATTCTTAACAGTTTCATGGTTATAACAATAACTGTTTAAATGAACTCTTGAACAGTAATTTTGGTCTTACTCTAATCCTTTTTACCTCCTTGCAAAAAATGAAGTTTTTTTGGTAGGATAGAAATACACAAGACCTAGTATTCTGCCATTCATCATGAACGTCTTCCCTTTGATTCAGTTACTTATACAGATAATTGGAGACATGCTGTATACCTGTTAACATTTTAGGACAGGGCCCCTATTCATCTTTGTCTCTTGAATGCATAACCAAGAACCTTAGATATAATAGCCAAGTGAGTATATGAATGAAGAAGTGAAATAATGGTACAGTTCCTTGAGGGTTCAGATATTTATATTGGAAGGTATGAGTTTTTGCCTTCATGGTGTAATGTTATATAAAAATATTATCTTTCTTCAGGTTTTATTAGACTCATAGATCAGTAATTAATATATTTAGAATATCCCAACTAACCTTTTCCTCATTATATAGATTTTTAAGTGATACATGGCCAAAATAAAAATAAAGTTCTCCCAAGTTATTTGAAAGCTGCACATTATTGCTAATAAGAAACTAATGACATCTGAGTTTTTGTTGTTGTTAGCTGTAAAATCTTTGGTTTTGAGAGTAGACAACCTTATTTTATGAGGATATGATTCATTCCTACCATCTGCATACACAGCCTACTAAATACAAAGCAATTATACATTTATTGGCCACATAAACTTCCCCCACCATCCATAGCTGGAATTAAATGGTACATCAACTATTTAAAAATTATTAACTTGGAATTGTGTGTTTTTTCCAAAGTAAATGAACTTCCCTTTATATTTCTTGGCAGGAAGAAGCACTATATGGGTTTCGAGTGAGTGATTATTTCGAATACATGGAAATTTTGGAGCAAAACTACAGACCAGTGCTGCTGAGAGACATGCGGAACATTAGAGTGCAAAGCACATAGATCATGAGATACACTGTTTAATTTTATGTTTTATTCATGTTTAAAGGAAACAGGGGGACTTGACTGCTATCTGTATCTGTACCAGCATATGCTTTGTGAATACATACACTATAAATCAATACCAGGAGGTTTTGAATACAGTAATATATTCAAAATGTTATAGTTCAGTTTGTGACATGGGTGAATTCATTTTATTGTTAAGTTTATTGTTCTGTTAGATTTTAGAATCAGATATGGCTTACTCATAGTTCTTATTTATATTTAAGAGTCCCAACCTATATTTTCTTCTCTACCATATGAGTACAGTGTTTTCTCTAATTAGTTTGGAAAGAAGAAAATATTCTAGTTATTAGACTAGCCAGAGAGAGCACTTAGAGATAAGGGGGAAAAACAGTTGTTTTGTCCATTTATGTTTCTATATTTAAAGGAAAATAGGCAACACCACAAATGCTTATTTATCTGTAGAGGAACAGATGATATTTATCCTGACAGCTGGCAGGAAAACTTATTGTTCTCAGACATAATTGTTTTCTAGAAGATGCTTTTGATACCTATATCAATTTACAATTTTTCATTTGAAATATAGTCTTTGCATGGTTCATTTAAAAACTAGATTGTTTATTTCATCCTGATAAGTATTCTATTATTTGTTGTGTATTTCCTTAGTGATAAATTTTATTTGTATTGAACTTAAAAACATTAAAGAGAATACATTTCTAAATGATTTTAAATGACTAACATAATGTTTTACTGAAATACAAGTCTCTGTGCCAGCTAGTTTAATACAATATTGGAGGGTCTATTTTCTTAACAGTAAATTTTCTCTATGAAAAATAATACATAAAAATACTAAAATATTAAATTTTAGCCACCAGTTTATTTCAAGTTTTTAAAAATTTATGCAGGTCAGTTGTACTCTTTTCATATACCTAAATACGAGTCAACTATTTGCATCATTCTAAAACTAACCCTGATTTTTTTCCTTTTCCATCAACAGAGCATCCACAAACTTCTTTTTCCTTTCACCATGTGAAACAACTGGCCCTATACAGTTTTCAGTTTTGTGATATTTAGGCTATTGCAATATCAGCTTCCAAAATCAGGTTTTATACTATAAATGCCAACAATAGCTATTCAGTAATGGTGTTCCTAAAGGGCACTGTAAAGTTGAGAAAAGTAAATTGAGCAAGTTAATTTGACATATTGCCCCCTTTGGCTCTAGCTGATGTGAGTTAAGAGTGTCCTTGATGACCCAAAACACCAAGGTTTATCTACTTTCAAACTTAACTTTGAAGAGCTGTTCCATGAAATCTGTAATATATGTTTATGATTTCTTTTCTTTCCATTCTGTTCTTTTGGACCTAAGAAACTTGCAGTTTTATTGCTCTAACACAGTAATTGGAAATAAGAATCAAGGAGAAGGAAAGTTAAAATTTAACTTTACATCATTGGTGATTTTGGTTAGAAACCGAGGTAAGATTTAGATTATCACAACTCCATTATGGAAAAACTTTACTTCAGCTAGTTCCAGAGGCTTTCATTTTCATTTGATAGAAATACCTTATAAGATATTTAGCATATGTTTAGTGGAAAAAATGTATAGTGGTTTTGTGTAGCTACCTACCATTATGAGTAATTCATGTACTTACTTTAAGAATGCCTTTTAGAACAGGAATATTCTGTCTTGTCTCCCAATATTTCAAAATTACAGTATAAATCCTTAGGACAGACTTCATTCTGATTTGTGGAGGAGTAACTCATACATTTTATAGTATGCAATTATAAATTATAGTTATTATGCAGTATAAACAAATTTTTGAAAAAGCTAAGCACTCATTTAAATCATATAAATATTTGAATATCTGTTTTCACTACTACTTCTGCTACTATTATTATTAACATTACCATGATTTCTATGGGTGGTACTAGAGATTGAACCTGGGGGTACTCTACCATTGAACTACATCTTTGGCCATTTCTTTTTTAAAAAATTTTTAAATTTTTTTAAGTTATACATGACAGTAAAGTATATTTTGACATATTATACAAACATAGAGTACATCTTATTCTAATTAGGATCCCAGTCTTCTTGTACATGATATGAAGATTTCACTGTGGTGTATTCACATAGGAAAGTTGTGTCAGATTCATTCCACTGTTTTTCTTATTTGTATCCCAGTCTCTGGGCTGGGGATATAGCTTAGAGGTAAGACACTTGCCTAGAATGCGTGAGGCCCTAGGGTTTAATCCCCAATACCACATAAACAAAACAAAGCAAATCCTGTCCTCCTCCCTTCCCTTCATTCCCCTTTGTCTAATCTGAATTTCTATTCTTTGCCTCTATCTTTTTGTGTGTTAGCATCCACATATCAGAGAGAACATTCAACTTTTTGTTATTTGGAATTGTTTTTTGTTATTTCACTTAGCATAAGAGTCTCCAGATCCATCCATTTACAGGCAAAAGTCATAAAATCATTCTTTTTTATGACTGAGTAAATATTCCATCGTATATATATATACCTCATTTTCTTTATCCAGTCATCTATTGAAGGGCACCTTTGTTGGTTCACTAGCTTAGCTATTGTGAATTGAGCTGCTATAAACATTGATGTGGCTTTATCACTGTAGTATGCTTATTCTAAGTCCTTTGGTATATACCAAGGAATGAGATACCTGGGTCAAATGGTTGTTCCATTCCAAGTTTTCTGAGGAATCTCCATACTACTTTCCATAGTGGTTACATCAATTTGCAGTCCCAATTGCAGTGTATGAGTATATCCTTTTCCCCCACATCCTCATCAATATTTGTTGTTACTTGTATTCTTGGTAATTACCATACTGACTGGAATGAAATGAAGTCTTAGAGTAGTTTTGATTTGCATTTCTCTAATTGCAAGAGATGTTGAACATTTATTTTATATATTTGTTGATCACTTATATGTTTTCTTCTGTGAAGTACCAGTTCAGGTCTTTGCCCATTTATTAATTGGGTTATTTTTGTTTTGAGTGTTAAGTTTTTTGAGTTCTTTATATATCCTGGAGATTAATGCTCTGAGGAGCAGAAGGCAAATATTTTCTCCTGTTCTGTAGATTCTGTCTTCACATTCTTGATTATTTCCTTTGCTGTGAAGAAGTTTGATACTGTCACATTTATTGATTCTTGATGTTACTTCTTGCACTTTAGGAGTCTTATTGAGGAACCGAGTTCCTAAGTTGAGGTGACGGAGTGCTTGGCAACATTTGCTTCAAATAGGCATAGGGTCTCTGTTTCTTACTGTCTAGGTCTTTGGTCTACTTTGAGTTGAGTTTTGTGCAGGGTGAGAAATAGGAGTTAAATTCATTCTACTACATAAGGATTTCCAGTTTTCTCAGCACATTTGTTGAAAAGGCTGTCATTTCTCCAATATTTGGTTTTCATGCCTTTGTCTAGTATGAGACAACTGTGTTTATGAGGGTTTGTTTCTGTCTTCTGTCCTGTTCCTTTGGTCTTCATGTCTGTTTTGGTACCAAAACCATGTTTTTTTAGTTACCATTGCTCTGTAAATTTTTTTTTTTTTTTTTTTTTGGTACTGGAGATTGAACTTAGGGGCACTCGACCACTGAGCCACATCCCCAGCCCTATTTTGTGTTTTATGTAGAGACAGGGTCTCACTGAGTTGCTTAGCACCTCGCCAGCTCTGTAAATTTAAGGTCTGGTATTTTGATGCCTCTTGCTTCACATTTCTCATGAAGAATTGCTTTGGCTCTTCTGGGCCTCTTATTTTTCCAAGTGAATTTCATGACTGCTTTTTCTAATTTTAATAGGAATTGCATTAAATCTGTACAGTGCTTTTGGTAGTATGGCCATTTTGACGATATTAATTCTGCCTATCCAAGAACACAAGAGGTCTTTCCATCTTCCAAGATCTTCCTCAATTTCTTTACTTAGTGTTCTGTAGTTTTCATTGTAGAGGTCTTTCACCTCTTTTGTTAGATTGATTTCCAGGGATTTTATGTTTTTTGAGGCTATTGTAAATAGGATAGTTTTTCTAATTTCTCTTTCCCCTGATTCATTTTTGGTGTATAGGAGCACAATTGACTTATGGGTGTTAATTTTATATCCTACTTCTTTGTTGAATTTTTTTATGAGTTCTAGAAGTTTTCTAGTGGAATTTTTTTTTCTTGGTCTTCTCAATATAGGATCATGTCAGAAAATAGGGATAGTTTGAGCTCTTTTCTTGTTTGCATCCCTTTAATTTCTTTTGCCTAATTCCTCTGGCTAGAGTTTCAAGGACAATGTAGAATAGAAGTGGTGAAAGAGGGCATCCCTGTCTGGTTCCACATTTTAGAGGAAATGCTTTCAGTTTTTCTTCATTTTCAATGATGTTGGTTTGGGTTTAATGTAAATAGCTTTTCTGAGGTATGTTCCTGAAATTCCTAATTTTTCTAGTGTTTTGAACATGAATGGATGCTGAATTTTGTCAAATACTTTTTCTGCATATTGAGATAATTATGTGATTGTTGTCTAAATCTGTTGATGTGATAAATTTCTGTGTGTTGAACCAACCTTGCATCCCTGGAATGAACTCCATTTGATCATGGTGCACTATCTTTTTAATGTGTTTTTGTATGCAGTTCACCAGTATTTTATTAAGAATTTTTGCATGCATGTTCATCAGGGATATTGTCCTGGTATTTTTGTTTCCTTGATGTATCTTTGTCCAATTTTGGTATCAGGGTGATACTAGCTTCGTAGAATAAGTTTGAAAGGGGTTCCCTCTTTTTCTGTTTTATAGAGTAATTTGAGAAGTATTGGTGTGATTTAATACCAGTAAGAGGAAAGTAGAATTCAGCTGGGACTCCATCTGGTCTTGAGCTTTTCTTGGTTGGTAGGCTTTCGATTGCATCTTCAATTTCATTGCTTTAAATTGGTCTGTTCAAATTCTCTATGTTCTTCTGGTTCGATTGGTGTAGGTCCTGCATCTCTAGAAATTTGTTGATGTCTTCAAGATTTTCTATTTTATTGGACTGTAAGTTTTCAAAAATAGTTTCTGATTATCCTCTGTATTTTAGTTGTGTGCATAGTGATGTTTCCTTTTTCATCATGGATTTTAGATATTTGAGTTTTCTCCCTCCTCTTGGTTAACATGGCTAGGGTTTATCAATTTTATTTATTTTTTTCAAAGAATCAACTGTTTCTTTGTTTTGAAATTTTGTTTTGTTTTATTTCAGTTTCCTTGATGTTTTTGTCTGATTTTAGTTATTTCCTGTCTTCTACTGCTTTTAGTGTTGATTTGTTCTTCTTTTTCTAGAGTTCTGAGATGCAACATTAGGTTATTTGGTGACTTTCTCTTCTTTTAATGAATGAGCTCAGTGCTGTGAACTTTCCTCTTATAACTGCCTTCAGAGTGTCCCAGAAATTTTGATATGTTTTGTTACTATTCTCATTTACCTCTAAGTATTTTATAAATTTATCCCCTCATTTCTTCTGCTATTCATTCATTATTCAATATCATGGTATTTAGTCTTCAGCATTAGAGTAGCTTCTATTTTTTATCTCATCATTCATTTCTAATTTCATTCTATTATGATGTATTAGAATTCAAGGTGTTATCTCTATTTTTAACTTACTAAGAGTTGCTTTGTGATCTAAGATGTGGTCTATTTTAGAAAATGTGTTCTGAGAAGAAAGTGTATTTAGTCATTGATGGATGAAATATTCTATATATGTCTGTTATTATTATTAATTGTGTTTTTAGTTCCATAGCTTGTTTCTTTAGTTTTTGTTGGATGATGTATCCAATGCTGAGAGAGAAGTATTAAAGTCACCCAATATTACTGAGTTGTGGTCTATTTGATTCTTGAAATTGAGAAGGGTTTGTTTCATGTATGTAGATGCTCCACAAATGAACTTTTGGGGGACCACTCATATCCAAACCATAACACTCTCTTTGCTGATTTTTAATTTTATTTTTCTTCTTCATGAAATATCTTATTGAATATGTTTTGTAATGTAGGTTTTCTACATCACAAATCCTTTTAACTTTTGTTTATCTTGAATGGTTTTTATTTCATCATCAATTCTGAAGCTTAATTTTGCTGGTTATAGTATTTTTACCTGGCATCCATTTTCTTTCAGAGCTTGGTATGTATTATTCCAAGACTTCCTAGCTTTTAGGGTCTGGGTTGAGAAATCAGTTGAGACCTGGACTGGTTTTCCTCTTAATGTGACTTCTTGTTTTTTTTATAGCAGCCTTTAAAATTGTATCATTCTGTATCTTATACACATTTTCATAATAATGTGCCATGGTGTGGGTCTCTTGTAATTTTATATATTTGGAGTTCTGTAAGCCTCCTGTATTTGATTGTCATTTCATTCTTAAGGTTTGGGAAATTTTCTGATATTATTTCATTGAAAAGATTGTACGTTCTTTTGGTTTGTATCTTCAAGCCTTTATATATACTGATAAATCTTACAAATTTGGTCTTTTCATATTATCCCATATTTCTTAAACATTCTACTTATGGTCTCTTAATATCTTTTCTCCATGGCCAACTTTATTTCCCAGATTATATATTTTGTCTTCGTTGCCTAAAACTCCATCTTCTAAGTGGTCTAGTCTGCTGGTGATGCTTTCCACTGCATTTTTAATTTGGTTTATTCATTTTTTCAGTTTGAGAATTTCCAATTGATTCTTCTTCAGGATTTCTATGTCCTTATTAAAGTGATCTTTCATCTTAGATTTTCTCTCTGATTTCACTCCTTATATGATCTTTTACCTCATAGATTAGTTTAACTATGAACTTTCTAAACTCCTTCTCTGACATTTCCTCCACTGTGATATCATTAGATTCTGTTAGTGAGGTATTTTGGTTTGTTTGGCATAGTTTGTTACCTTGCTTTTTCATACTGTTTGTGTGTCTATCCATTTAGTTCTAGTATCGCATGGTTTAGTGGAAGACAATAACAACCAATGCAATCAGTATTCATCGTTAAACTAAATGCTTAGTTTCTATTTTGGCATCTACAATGTTAATTGACACTAAAAATAGAAATGGTATGGCAAGCAATTGCCAATAGTAGAGAAATTATGTTTGCAAGAGGGTTTGCTATTTCAAAAAATTGAAGAGGGAGAATATAGAGGAGATGTGGGGTAAAGAGTTAAAGGAAGAGTGAAAGAGAGAACAATAAAATTTAGCTATTAATAAAAGAAAAGAGGAAGAGAATCAAGGGAAATAGGAGTGAAACAATATTAAACTGTGTATATATATATATATATATAATATATGTGTGTATACATATATATCACAAAATCAATGTATACTGATCAAAAACCCTAGTCCTCAAAAGGCAGAGTCAAGAAAATAACTAACCTCAAGAAATGCTAGAAACAAGAAGAGTGAGACAAATACATGTATGTATAAATGTCCATGGACCATTCAGCACACAAAAATGTTTAGAAAATGTTTCTGATGGGAGATTAACAAACTGTTTCTGTTGAAATGGTAAAAAAATTGTCAATAATATTATATGTTGGTTGTCAGTCCCCAATTGTCTTTCTTTCTATTTTTTGTGGAGTTATGTATTACATGCAAGAGGTATAGTCCGGAAATGTCAATTCCTTCTTTTTTGGAGTCAGTCAAGTTTCCCGTTCTCAGCTTCCCTTCTTGGCAGTTTGAGGTGGGGAAGGTTGGCAGGTGTTGTCTATTCCACTCACAGCAAGGGGTTGCTGTAGAGTTCTGTGAAAGGGATTCCTAGAGGGAGAGCTCCTAGAGATGAGTTTAGGTCTAGCTAGACCCCCATGCTCTGCTGAATGATGTTTGGTCTCCAGCTTTTAAATCAGCACACTTCTGGTGCCTAGCTGCTTCCTATCTGTGCAAGAAGTCTGTACTGCTGGAATCTTCCCTAGGTTCTGCTCGAGCAGTAGAGGAGCCAGTCCTTTGCCCCTCCACCACCTGCCATATCTTGGCCTCTTGGGCTCAGCCCGAAAGCACTCATTCACTTCCCCTGACACACCTGATCAAGTTCCTGGTCCTCCCCAGCTGGTCCTGCGAAACACATTTCAAAGGGTAAGATGCACCCAGGATATCTTGAGTCTGAGTGTCTTGAATTCCCCTGGGTACAACACTCTGTGTGCCTGAATTTCACTGGTTTTCTAGGCACACTGTGTCATGTGGTGGGCATCTGCCAGGTCAAGTTTCAGACCCAGCTGGAATTAATACAGGCCTGGGTGCCTGGTTTTGGACCCACACCTGCAGACTGCCGAAGAGCAATGGAAAATGATGGCTACTTTCTTGGCTCTTTGTGGGCTACCAGGAGATGTCCAACATGTTTCCCACATGAAAATAAAGTGTCGCTCACCCACTGGATCAGTTCAACAATGTCCTTGATCACTGATTTCTTTATTTCAAGAAAGCCATGGTGGCACTTGAAATGCTATTTCCTCCGTTCCCCTCTCTGATTTGCCTGCAGTGGATCTGCACTGGTGACCGCTGGTGCAGAGGATGTATTTTTTTCTTTTTCTTTAAATTTTTTTATTTTATTCTATCCAAACTTCTGAGTCCCTAGGCTGTTCTGAGAGTCCAGTAGTAAGTCCCAGTGCGGTTTCTCTTTTCATCCACCATGAAGAGCAGCAGTTTGTCCACTTCCCTAATTTCACGCCACAGAACATCTTGGAAAATAACCTCTTCTACTTCTTCATCTTGTTAATTTTTAGCAGCCCTTTTTTTATTTTGAGACCATCTCATTAAGTAGCCCAAGCTGGCCTCAAACTTGCCATTCTGCCTCAACCTCCTCAGCTGAGATTACAGGCATATGCCACCATGCTTGGCTTGAATATCTACTTTCAGAATTTCTTACTTGGGGGCTGGAGGTGTAGCTCAGTGATAGAACACTAGTCTAGCATGTACAAGACCTTGGGCTTCATTGCCAACACCACAGATGAAGTAATAATTCACATTTGTGTTTAAGTTTTCTCAAGATTTTTAGGTTTCTAAAGTATCTGTAAAGGTAAAATAAGTCTTAGAAGTGTTATTTAAACTTCTCAACAGGGTTCTACCTAAATTTTTAAAATAATAGTGTGCTCCTGTTTGATTTTCATAGACCAATAAATTATTTTATTTGGTTATTCATAAAAGTCATTGTAAGAGTTATACATATTTTTAATATATATATTGGTACTAGGTATTGAATCTAGGCATTTTCAAAATAGATGAATGACATAGTACCCCCCCTTCAAAGAGTTCACTTTCTCATGAGATGAATAATTTAAAACCATGGAAATATAAAGATGACAAAATTCACCTCCATATATGATGACCTTGAAAAGAGTAGTTTTGATGAAGTAATAATGGCTACAGTTCGGTTGAAGTTTGTTTGATAGTAAGAGGAATGATTTTAGAAAATACTCTTTCTAGGAGCATACAAGAAGAACAAGAGTGGTAGCTAGTAAGTACATTCTTGAGATCAAAAGATACGTATTTTTAATTTTAAGCTTGGAAAGAGAATTAAGTTCATTTTTAGGTGGAAATGATGTGATGGAGAGGATGAGCTGGAGTGAATGTTTTGAGTAGGTAGAGAGTAGTGAGTATGTGGTCTAATTAGTCTTTCCTGGGAGCCTGGACACTTCACTCAAAGTAACATAAGAGGCAACAGTAAATGGACACAGACACAGGGTGGGTGTTTATAGAAGCTATTTTTTCAGTGGTAAAGGAAATAAGGTCATTGGCTAAGAGATAGGCTGGAAAAAACTGATGGCTTTCAGGAAAGGAGAGATGTAAAATAGTTGTCAAGATTCATGGAATAGTCGGGGAAAATATAATTGTGATTTAGTGGTCATGAGATATGTTAGCAAATTTGAATTTTTCTTCATTCACTTTTCTCTGTGCAGGGGCAGGCAAGAAATAAGCCATGAATTGACCAAATTGTTTTTTTGTTTTGGTTTGGTTTGGTTTGGTTTGTGTGTTTGCTTTCTCAGCCTACAGAATACATCAGGCAATAAAGGCATAAGGGAGTTGATGGTATAGCAAGTGAATTACTGCAATATTGTGACCAATATTTAAGCTAAATCAGAGGAAGTGGGGACAAGAGGATAGATAAGCTGCAGCCAATTCTTGATAGGACCAATTGATTTTAAATTCTGTATTGAAGGATTATTTGAAGTGGAGTACTTGAGAGTAAGTTGAAACAATAAGACCTAACATTCGTTAGGTGAAATGCTTGAAATTGAGAGTTTTGAAGGGGATAGTGATTTGAACAGTGAGAAGACAGTAGAGGACGAGATCATGGGAGGAAAGAAGTTCAAGGAGTTGAGACTCCTAGGATTTAGAAGAATCAATTTGGATATTAAATTGTGACAAATTCTTTTGGATAGTTTCAAAATGAGCCAAAAGCTAAAGTCCTCATGGATTAGTCAAGAAAGAAAAAAATTGACAAGAAGAAATCAGATGCAAAAATAAATATAAATCAAAGACAGTGGTAAACAATCATTATTTTAATTTGATGAATGAATTTTCAATTCATTATATCTTTTCTTTTTTTTTTCTTTTGGTGCTGGGGATTGAACTCCGGCACTTGACCACTAAGCCACATCCTCAGCCCTGTTGTGTACTTTACTTAGAGATAGTGTCTCACTGAGTTGCTTAGTGCATTGCTTTTGCTGAGGCTGGCTTTGAATTCGGGATCCTTCTGCCTCAGCTTCCTGAGCCACTGGGATTACTGGTGTGTGCCACCATGCCCATCTCATTATTTCTAATTTTTAAATAAAACATATTTATTTTTTGAAGCCTTTGGGCAAACATTGCTACCAAATTAAAAGCACAGATAGTTAAGTAAAAATATGTACAATGTTTTGAGGACTTCTTCAAAATTTAAAAAGAAAACAGCTCTTCAAAAGACACACAAGATAAGCCACAAAAAAGAATAGATTTGCAAACATACATAGTATACGATCTTGTATTCAGATTATATTTCTAATCACGTAATAAAAAGGGAACAAGCAATCTAATGATTGGCAATTTTTTTCAGGGCTGAGGATTCAAACCCCAGATTCTCTAATGCTGAGTGACATTCCTAAACTGTAGGTGAAATACTTAAACACTTCACCAAAAAAATATACACACACACAATGACTAGCACACAAGAAGATGTTCCTCAACGTTAGTTTCAGGGAAAAACAAAACTACAAGTGTATAACTACTTCACACTCATTAAAGTGCCTACAATAATATGTATCACATAATCCAAACAAAAACATGCTTGTAAAGATCGTGAAGGAGGTAGAACAATTGAAACTCATACCTTTCTGTGAGAATGAAAAGTGCAATTGTCACTTTGGAAGTGTGATAAATGTTTACATGACATTAAACATACACCTAATGATATGACTCCAAAATACCCCTTCTAGGTATTTCTCCAACAGAAATAAATTATATGTCCATTCAAAACTTACATCTGAACAATAATTATAATTTTGTTCATAACAGCTTCAAATTGGAAACCACTCCAAGTTTCTTTCAGGTGGTGAATGGATAAACAAATTATGGTTCAGTCATAAAATGGACAACAACTCAGCAATAAAAAGGAGCCAGCTACACACAAAATCATGAATGAAATTGCAAAACATTACGGTCAATGAAATAATACAGACATAGACAGAAAAGAGTATATGACCTTTTTTCCATTTATATGAAATTGTAAAAAAAAGAAAGTCAAACAATTTTATCAATTTCCAGGGTTAGTGGAGGGTAGAGTAAGAAAGGGATTGACTGTACAGATGCAGAGAGGACTTTATATCATCATTGTAGTGATCAGTGAATACATAACATATACATTTTTGAAAATGTTTTGAAATGTATTCTTAAAAGGGATGAATTTTAGTGTGTAAATTTTAGCTTAATTAAACTGACTTTATCAAAAAAGGAAAAATGTTATGAAGAGATTTTGACAAATTCATCATAATGAAAGAATATCAACATCAACAATTATTTAGCTCTAGGTTTCTCATGGATGCCATAATTAGGTTGAGAAAAATTCTATTCTAATTTAGAGTTTTTATGAAAAATAGTTTTCCATTGAAATGTTTTCATTAAGTTCTTCATATTAAAATGATCATGTAATTTTTTTCCTTTTTAAAAATCTTAATATATTGATTTATATTGTTTTTGTTTTTGGTACCAAGGATAGAACCCAGGGGCACTTAACCACTGAGCCACATCCCCAGCCCTTTTTATATTGTATTTAGAGACAGAGTCTTGCTGAGTTGCTTATGGCCTCACTAAATTGCTGAGGCTGACTTTGAACTCATGATCCTCCTCAGCCTCCCAAGCCTCTTATATTGGTTTTTGAATGTTAAAACAACCTTACATTCCTGAGATTAAATCTATTTAATCACAAGATTTTATTTTTACAAACTATGAGGTTTAATAAAATTTTAAGAACTTTCCATGTTCATGAGGAATATTTATCTATAGTTTCTTTTTATCTGGATTTGATGTCAGGGTAATTTTGGCTTTACAAAATGAGTTGGGAAGTGTTCCATCATCCAATTTCTGAAAGAGTCTGTGTATAGATGGTATTATTCTTTCCTCAAATATCTGGTAGAATTCCCCAGTGAAGCTCGGAGTTTTCTGTTATAAGGTTTTTAACTAAAAATGTAATTTATTTAATAGCTATGTGGCTATTCAAATTATTTCTTAAATGAGCTTTGGTAGATTATTTATTTCAAGGAATGTTCAATTTCATCTAAATTGTAAGATTTATTGGCATCAAATTTTTCATGATAGTCCATTATTGTCACTCTTCATATGTGTAGAATTTGTATTGATGTAAATATAAATGCTCTTATTTTGAAGCAGTTAATTTGTATCTTTTATCCTAATCACTTTGGCTAGAAGTTTGTGAATTTTTTTGATGTTTTCAAAGAATCAGTGTTTAGTTTCATTAGTTTTGTCATTTTTTTCTGTTTCACTGGTTTTCATTCTAATGTTACTTTCTTCCACTTTCTCATTTGCTCAAGTTATTTATTTGAGATCCTCCTTTTCAAGAATAGATCTTTAAAGCTATAAATATTTTATGTAAGTACTGCCTTTGTTGCATTCCCAAATTTGTATATTTTATTTCCATTTTTATTTAGCTAAAAATCCTTTCTAACTACCCTTTTGATATTTTCTCTAATCCTTGCATTATTTAGAAGTATGTTACTTAGTTTCCAAATATTTTGGCATCTTCTGTATATGCTTCTGTTAATGAATTCTAGTGTAATGCTATTTTGGTCAGAACGTCTTCCTTTGATTTTAATCATTTTGAATTTATTGAAACTTGTTTTATCTAGCTTGGCAAATTTTTCAAATGCACTTAAAACAACTGTATATTCTTTTTCATATGTGGTATATAAATCAGTTGATAAGTTTTCTGTGTCTTTACTGATCTTTCTACTTGTTATATAAATCATTATAAGAGTAATGTTGAAGTTAACATGAATTTGTCTTTTTTTCAGATCTATTACTGTTTGTTTCATGCATTTTGAAATATTTATTACAAGTATAAACTTTTATGATTGGTATATCTTCTTGATGAATTGATTGCTTTGTCTTTATGAAATGAATGTTATCTCTACTAATGTTCTTTGCTCTGAAGTCAACTTTGCTTAATATTAATATAACCATTCCAGATATTTTTCTGTTATCAATGGCTTCTTTAATGAAACAATGACAGAATTGAATAATTATGATAAAGACTAAAGCTTACATAGCCTAAAATAGTCATTATCTGACTCTTCTCAGGAAAAATTTGCCAACATCTGCTTTAAAATACTAATTATACACATAAATAAAAATTCACTTTGAATAGAATAACCTTTTTAGAAATAAGGGAGACTAGGGAATCTAATCCTGAACTGTTACCCTACTAAAGAAGATATGATTTAGGAAGTCAAGAGAATGTCTCAAGATAATAGAGAGAGAAAATATAATGCCTTGAATAGATTGAGAGCTTAGAAGCCAGACCATTTGAATTTGAATCTGTTCTCTACCATCAGCAAGTTATTAAAACCCTTTGTGCCTTAGTTTTCTTAATGGGCATAGCAGTGGTACGTACCTCACAAGATTATAAGGTAATACATATGTTTATCACAACTTTTTGCAAGCATTCTACCAATCATAGTGATTATAATTATTTGATATTGTGTAGTTGGTGGTGATGAAGCTTAGAACTCAGCTCTTCTGACTTCATGTTCTGTGCTCTTGCAACTGTATTATCTGTGCATCCATTTAGCCATTCAGTGTGACCTTCATCAAATTCTTACTGAGGATCAGGAACTATTATGTATGGTTCCAATCTTTGAACTCATTCATGCTTTTCCAGGAGTAACATCATATTTTTAAAATTTATTTCATTCTCATTATAAAATGGCAGAAAATAAACTGTAAAATTTATGTTTGGACATATATTTTTGCAGTTTATCCAGTTTACCCATATTTCCATGCTGTTTTGAAAAGCTAATTCTTTTAATGCTCTAGATTTAGTGATATAGACCAGATCAATATATAATGGATTAGCAATGTATTTTTGAATTGTTTTATATTCTCTAGTGATAAGTGAAATAAATGTTTCCTTTTTATGTGACATAAAATTTTACTAACATATTTTTTTGCAAAATCGACTTACCTACTTCTTTATTTCCCATAAGATATAAAGGGAAAGAATTATTACTTAAATAGGTGCCAATGTATTTACTTATCTGATGAGTTTAAACAGGGTCAGAGGAGTTAACCTCGCATAAACCCTTAATTTTTAGCACTAGCAATATTTTAGCTTTTAAAATCAGTTAACTTCGTTGGCATGCTTCCCATCCTATATCCTGCTGTTGGCAGTGGGCCATCCTGAAATGCTAAGCCCCGTGGAAATAATTGGATGGTCATGTTTGCTGATAGAGTGCATTTGAGATACGTTGGGGGGGACAGTTATTAAAATGTTCGGTGTTAAAGTTTGATCATCTAGTCTAGGATTTAAACATTGATCTATCATCAGAATATGTGGAAGCTATCCTTTATTGAACAACACATTTATATTTAGCCCTTTCCCAATTTGTCAAAGTTCATTTTTAGAGCACCTTTAAATATAGTCTCTTTTCCAACTTCAAATGTAATTAGCTCTAGTTTAATGAGAAATAAACAGATAATGAAAACCAAAATTAGTCAAATTATCTCCATAACTGCCTAACTTTTCACTTCCCTCAGAATAGATTTTTCAAATTAAAATCTTGCTTACTAACATGAAATTATTTGTACATAAAAAAAATCTTCATTAAAATGGATATGGCAGAGAATGGCTAATATGATCACCAGTTTTCTCTTCCTGGGCTTAGTATATTACAGGGCCTTTAATCAGCTTAACCAGTGTAATGTGAGCAGGTAAAGCACAATGTCCTCTGAGCTTTCTTTTTCCTTAGTACTCAAGTCCTTCCTTGAATTTGAGAGCAAGGTCTCTCTTTTGACCCACATTAGACTATGCTTTCAGAAGAAAGAAATCTTGTTTTATATTACTGTAATCATAGATTATTTATTTGATCTAGCATTAAATACTAGTCCCATGTGCATCCCTTTTTCTGAATAATTGTGGATGTTCCTAAATAGCCACGTTTTTAATATCATAGTTTCTATTACATCTTATATTGAAAGTCCAAGTGTATATGGATGAAGTGAGGCTGTCTAGCACAAATTCAATTAAAGTTTCATTGATAACTTTTGCCCATTAGCAAACAGTTTTATGAAGGTGATAGAAGATATATGTCAAGGAGACCTTGTTTCTGTAGATTAAAACTGAGACATTTAAAGATTGTCATGAGAGTATTAATCTTATAAATGAACCCAAATTTGATAACAGTTATGTATTTTGAATATCCTATATGATAATCTTTAGCATATGTAACTTATTTCTACTTTTTTTTCATTTTGACATATTCATTTGTACACTGAAACATCTCCCGAAACTTCTGTATACAAAGAATGTAAACTTATTGCTGAATGGCTAATTAATGGGAATTAAAATTTTTCCTTTAGTTTGGAAATGCAACAAGAATGTTTCAGTTGAACTACTGATTGACAAGAAAATCTCACACACACAAGCAAGCATGTGATGTTAGATTAAGTTTCTGATTCACTTAGCAAAGGATGTACTAATGTATCATTAGTGAAAAATCTAGCTGTATTGAGCTGGAGTGGATGCAGCATATTTAGTGTAGATTTCTCTTGGTCCCTAAGTCAAAACAGTGGAAGCATTTTTGCCAATGATTCCCCAAAGTGTGGTCCAAGATTCAAAAGAGCTCAATTTCACTTATTACCATTAATTTATTCTTGAAGTGTATATCATTATTCAAAAAGATCTTGCTCAAATCATTATGTTCTTCTGATTAAAGAAATGCTGACAACTCTGAATTCTGCTAGTCTTCACCCAAACTCCACATCAGCGAGGCTACATCCCCAGCTTGGGGGAGAAAGCTGGATCAGGGCTCAGGCATACTTGAGTAGTACCTCAGTCCTGAGAGCATCAGGAGCATTTCAGAAAGGCCAGTTCTTCCCCAAAGAGCTGCATGCAGAAACTAGAGAGGAAACAGAAGTGATAGATACTGAGTACTCAGCATATGCCTAATTTATCAGCAGTGAAAAGATAGTACAACTTCAAGGAAAATTATCAAAATACTTTGTACTTTTAATAATGATTTATTGTTTTCAAAATACATACCTGCATGTGCATTTTCATTATGACTGTACCACCCAAATATAGTATTCATGTATGTGTTTATTTTCATTATTTCATGTAATGAAATTTATATTTGGAAAAGCTATGATCATGTGGTATAGATAATTTTAACTACTTATTTTTATTAATATTACAATAGTGATCAATATGTAAACTTTTAAATGTGCTACACATAAATGTTTTATACCTTCCATGTTATCAAATTCCATGATAATGAAACACATTTTAATCTGTCAATAAGTATTGGAAAGTCTGATCTGCTAAGAAACCAAATATCAGATAGTCTGTGACTGCAAAGAATTTATAATCCGCATTAGAGTGATAACACTTTGTACAATAGAAAAAACAAGGGTACAAATTCATATGTGTAAATTTTGAGCAGTTTCAAGTGAAGTTGATGATAGGAAGATTCAGAGGAAGGAAATATCTTGATCTGGCTGATCACAAGAGAAGCAGGATTTCAGTTTACTTGTTCAGAAGTGATAAGAATGGGTCAAAATAGTACAGAGCATACAGGATGCAGTGGAGGGCATGTTGAGAATAGTTTGAGGAGAAGAGATTGAAGGAGTTCTGACAGAAGTTGAGTAAAGCCCTATGGTTAGAGTAGAGGTATTGAGAGGGATGTGGGAGAAGATCAGCTTGGTGAATCCATCAATTCAGACTTCGTAGGTGGTAATTACACAAGAGTAGCATGATATCATTCATCTTGACACTTAAGTCTTTGACTATTTCAGTAATTCATTTTTTTACCTAACTTGCTTCATTTGAAATTATTCTTAAAGAATTTGTGATATAGCAATCATATCTTATTTTTTCAAATATTATTAAATGAATATGTTCTTATGAGTGAAATTCTATGTTCAAAAATCATTTTTAAACCAACTTTTTAAGCTACTTTACCACTTATTTTGTAATATTTGCCAATAACACACATATCTAAAAGTTTTAAAGTTGTGGTTTATGTAAATTAGAAATGTTCTTCAAAATGTCTTTATGCAGGATTTTTAAAATTCCCCTTCAATGATATTTGAAATGCAAGTCTATACAAGATGTGAAGGTGAAGAGTTTTGCATTCAGAATAAAAAAACAAGTAAAATCTTCATCTATAGAATGAGAATCTATTCAAAAGAATTACAATGTACATTGCTAAATTTCTCCAATTAAGTAATTATTTCAAGCTCTGTTTCTTAAAGAATATTTAGTAATTAAGTTTATGACTCCTTAATGAGAGCAAAGCTAAAATAAAGCACTGTACAGAATTCTCTTTACTATTGCAAAACAGTCATAGAGAGCAGATGAAAGGCTCTAACCTTGAAAGGCCCTCATCTGTACTATTTCTACTTAGTGAGAGGATTTGAACAATAGATTAAATGCTGTTTTAAAATGCAACAGGGCTGCAACCTTGGTCCCAGACAAAGCTGATGTGTAGGGAATTAGTTATCAGTACCCCTTGTCCATGGCTTGCCCACCCACTCTTTATTTGTCATTAATTTTCCTTAGGGAACCAATTGATTTGATCCTTTGTAGTTTCCTTCCAAGACAATCCTAGATTTCACAGATTTTAATCTTCTTTCAAATTTAATCATATTACATAGTGCAGTGACAAACACTAAGGCAGAATGTCAATAAACATGTATTCTAGTCTTGGTACCATGAACAACTAACCCTTTCATCTCAGTGCCTGAATAGTGTCTTAGATCATAGTGTCTTCTGGTGTAAAACAAGGGCCACTGACCTTCATGACCTCTCAAATCATCCTCATCTAACTATTAGTACTAATATCCTGTGCTGGTACTGAAGCATATTTCACGGTGAGGCAGAGTTGGCTGATAGAATTTTCAGTTGATCTCCTTCTCAGATTTCATTGGCATTTTAAAAATAAACTTTCTAAATGAGATTATAAAACAGCAAAGGGTGTGGGCATACTAGGCACTAAAATGCTAATTGTCTTTGTCTTCCTCATTAAAAGTTCTCTTGGTGAGAGTGATAGGTAATATGGAATACTGATAGTGATAATATTTTTAGTATGCCATGTTTCCAGAAAACCTGGTGTGTGAGAACCAGCCATCAAAGGCAGAAAGTGCTGAGAGACCAAAGAGGTGTTCAAATTCAGGACTACACAAAATGCTACTTATTAGAGACTTAAGGACAGAAGCATGTTTTGTGAAGCAGCAATAAAGGAAGATCTCCATACCCTGAAGCAGGAGGAAGGGGTTTATATGCTAATCTAGACAGAAGTGACCTACAGCCAACCAGAATGTACCTGGACTTTTTCAAAAACTATTAACGTGTCAAGCATTAGTTAAGATACAGTTCAGGCATCAGTGCTTGACACTGAATGCTTGGCTGACTATCTTAATGACTTTGTTTATTGTAAAAGGTAAGAAATATGTGCTGGAGTGTTATGGTTTGGATTGAGGTGTCTGCCAAAATTCATTTGTGAGACAATGCAAGAAAGTTTAGAGAAGAAATAATTGGGTTATGAGAGTCTTAACCCAATCATTGAATTAATCCTCTGATGGGGATTAACTGAGTGGTAACTGAAAGTGGGTAGGGTATGGCTGGAGGAGGTGGGCATTGGGGGCATGGTTTGGGGTATATATTGTATCTGGCAAGTAGAGTCTGTCTCTGCTTTCTGATCATCAGGTAAGCCATTTCCCTTCACTGTACTCTTCCACCATGATATTCTGCCTCACCTTAAGCCCTGAGGAATGGAACTGGTTGGCTGTGGACTGGAACTGTGAGTGCCAAAATAAACTTCTACTCCCCTAAAATTGTTCTGGTCAGGTCTTTTAGTCATGTCAGTGAAGAAGCTTACTAAAACACAGAGTCATCTGGTAGTCAAGATGGCAATTACAATCAACATGGCTGTAGTCATGTCAAGCTGAATCCATATATGCCATTAGTAGAAACTTCAGTTATATATAAACACATGTTTCAGTTTAAATAAGAAAACATTAAGATAATTTGTGAGACTATAGTAGTTCTAAGCTCTTCATATACACATACATTAATGGAACAAATTTGAGCTCTAAGTGAATATGGTCTATAATTATTACAGCACATAACATTTGATACTTCAAAATTGATACCCAAGTATTAATCCAGAAAGACTGCCCTCAAGGAGTTTGCCTTGGATATCAATAACCATGAAATATTGTTGTCCATTAAAATCTATTATTGAAATGTTACTATATAGCTTCATCTTATTCCCATTTGCTTTAAAATTTCAGTTTTTACATAACTCCAACAGTAAAAATCATTTTTAGCATAGAGGAAGGGAGGGAAGCTAATTCTTGAGTGCTATAAGAATATTTGAAATCATTATAGTAACTTTAGCAGTACATTGAGTTTTAAGATATTAATTGTTCAGGAAAATAATAGGAAAAATCATTTGTGTAGTTTATTTTGCTTTTTTTTAACCAGGAATTGAACCAGAGTGCTCAATTACTCAGCCACACTCCTAGGCCCTTTTACATATAATTTTGAGACAGGGTCTCCTTAAGTTGCTTTGGGCCTCACTAAATTGCTAAACTTGCTTTGAACTTGCAATCCTCCTGCCTCAGTGTCCTGAGCTGCTGGGATTACAGGCATGTGCTACTGCTCCTGGCTGCTTTCTTTTATTTGATGGAAAAATTGTTAACAGATAAGTTTGGAAAATTAAGAGAAACTATACTGCCTAGATTCATAAAATTTTAATTGAGCAAACTGTTCTTAATGCAGAAAAATATTATCAGTAACAATTCACTCTTTAAAAAATTGAACATTTGAAATTTACTAAAATTGAGTTTTAAAATTCTGTACCTTAAAAGAAGGAAACTATTATGGTTTAAATATTAGTTGTCCCCCCAAAGCTCATTTCTAAGACAATGCAAGAAAGCTTAGAGGTGAAATAATTGGTATCTGAGATCCTTAATCAAATCAGTTTATTATTTCCCTGACAGGGATTAACTGTATGCTAAGGAGTAAGATGTAAGGAGTGGATGGAGGAGGTAATGTCATTATGAGACATTAGGGGGGCATGTCTGTGATGAGAGTTGGGTGTGTGTGTGTGTGTCTCTCTCTGTCTTTCTTTCTCTTTCTCTCTTTCTCTCTCTCTCTCTCTCAATGCAGCTGTGAACTGAGACCTCTGAAACTATGAGCCCCAAAATAAACAATAAATTCCTCCTCTGTTCTTGTCAGGTCTTTTGGTCATTGCAGTGAAAAAGCTGACTAAAACAGAAACTTCGAGAGCAGAATTTTTAAGTATAAAAGTGCAGAAAAGCAAAGTATTAGAAAGCAATAGCAATACCTATTAAAACTTAAAATTTATATATTTTAGGTTAAGAAATTCCACTTTCCTAAAAGTTGATTCCCACAGTGGGTAAAAACCCCACTCATGAAAGATATTGGTATGGGATGATTGTGGCAGCACTATTCTTGATGAAAATTTGGAAACAAAGTGGATGCCCACCAATAAGAAAATGATTGCCTAAATTGTGATACATCTTTATGTTAAACAAAACTTGTGCATGTGTACATGTATGTGAGTACCAGGAAATAATGTTATCATAAAAAATAAAATACAAACTAGATTTCTTAGGACCAATGTGATAGAGAGTGTAGTGATTCTGATATGCCTTCCAAAAACACGTCGTCACACAAAAGGAAAAGAGGAAATAGTCTATAGAAGTAGGGTAAAATATCAAGAAACAAAATTCAGAGCATCAACTCATTTTTTAGCTGAAGTTTCTGTATTCCAGAATTTCTTACAACTTTTTAAGCTGTAAAAGTTCCACTTTCACTGATCTTCAGTCCACCGAGAACTAGCATAAGATCAGCTTGACCTGACAAATATTCACCTTTGGAACACAGTGAAAATATTAAATAAGTGAGACAAATGAAAAAAGTGAGGAGTCTGAGGTCAAATAACATGGTGTGACTAAAAGGAAAAGTAGCTGACATCTTTGTATGAATCAACCAGTCTAATAACTTTACATTCATGGTATAACAAAGAATAATTGCATTGCAAACATTGTTCTAGTGATTAACAAAATAGCTAGCATGTCAACCAAAAGAAGAATTCCTAAATATACTGAGTTGACAATCTAATAGTGACAACTTTGTTTACCTTAGAGGATGGCCATTCATTTCAGAAAATTCTAGGTCATCTGAGCAGGCCACTAAAGTCCTTTGTAAGATTTCCTAGGCAATTTGGAAAGATGAGGAAAGACTAAATTGATGATTATGTGTGAAACTATTAGGATGAAGAAACTTGGTAATGAAGGTTGGCCAGACCAGGGCAGAGTATACTTCATAATGGCAGAGGAAGGCAAAACAGCTTAAGTTTCAGTGGACTCTCAAGGACCTGTTGTCCCAAAGGAGACAACATAATTGCTATTGTTAGGTTTAAACAGGGGTGGTAGGAGTATACAAATAGCCCCTCAGCCTTGTTCTTGAGGAATGTGATAGTCTCATAAAAGAATAGCAAGAGAGTGAAGAAATTTCATCTATTAGAAATTCAGTTGTATAATGTTGGTTGAAATCTGTCATATAGGAATTTCTCTGATGAGGTGCAAGGAGCTATGACTCCCGGGGGATAAGTTGAAATAAAGACAGTAACATCTGAAGTGTTGAAAATTAGGAGGAACTGGATAGGTGTCATCAACTGCTCTGGTGGTACCATGGAGGCTGGGAGTAGAAGGAGCAGGGGCAATTGTGAACCAATATCAGGAGCTGAGGGAGAATGAGCCCTTGGAAGAGGCTGCTGCTGGGGATTTTTTCCTTGAATTTTCTAGTCCCACATGAGGAGATAGAGGAGTCAAAATTTTCTTGTGAATCTGGAGCCAAGTACTTCTGGGACAGCAATTTAGGTCATTGATTCTCTCCATTGCTGGTCTATAAATGAAGTAATCTTTTCACATTCATGTACTAATGTTTTCAACAAATATGTATTAAGCTTGTCCACTGGCAGATTTTGCCTTGGGTATATGTGAACCAGGCAGCTAGACTGGCTCTGCATTTACCTACTCTCCCCAAACCCCAACTCAGGAGTGCTAGCTCTTGATTTTAACATTTCTTATTTTCAGAAAGTACTCAATCCTGATTTCTGCCACAATTCCTTCATTTATTCTTCAGATCTGATGTTTGTAAGAGGAATAGCTTTTGGTCTGGATCCATCTTTCTCTGTGTCTATGCAATATTTATCTCTAAACTTTGTTGTAAGTCAATGAAGTTCTTTCTTCCCAACTTGTGTTCATTGTGATGTTTGGTATTTTAACATCCCCAACTCCAATCCAATGTCCAAAGCTGTTGTGGATTAAATCTCTCTCTTCTTTTGCTCATTTGCTATTATTATTAATAAATTTTTATTACCCATTTGGGATTTTGGAAAAAGGATTGATTATGTCAGGAAGATATATTGGACACAAAATGGGTGGTGGTCAGTTGTGGGTAGGGGCAGGAATGGAGGTAAGGAGATTTGATAAAGATGTTACAGCAGTAGTCCAAGCTAAGATATTTTACATCTGTTTTTTATTTGAAATATAAAAGCATTTCTCTTTTTAATTTATTTTTGACAGCAGAATGTATCTTGATTCATTGTACACAAATTCAGCACAACTTTTAATTTCTCTGGTTGTACACACTGTAGAATTGCACCATATGTGCATTCATACAGGAACCTATGTTAATGATATCCATCTCATTAATTATTTTTTAAAATTTGTTTTATTAATTACATATCCCAAAGGAAAATTGGAATTGAGATAAGTAAAACAGTAAAAATATTAGAGTAATTTAATAACTTACCAAAACCTATTTAACAGTAAGTCTTTATTTTTATCATTGGCTTTATCATGTTTAATTTTGTTTCAATGGAATTACCTCTCCTCTGTTGAAAATGTTACTGCTGATGCTATTAACAGTATATACCTTTATATCTAAATGTGTGTAATTGTCTTAAACTTCTGTTTTGACAGGATTTTCTTTGCAGTTATATAAATTTCTATACAAAACTAAGGAGACATATTTGTACAATTAACAGAAACATACTTTCTTTTTCCAGAAAAGAGACACTAACAAATGAAAGTAAGATGAAAGCTAGAAATTTCTGCACTTGAGCTTGAAAAATGAGAACCCAGGCCCAGTTGGAAACATTGTCAAAATCTTTATATCAAATCAGAACCTGAACCGTGCATATATTTGACACTTATATAAGCATGTGCCTCTTTCTTTTTTTTTTTTAATATATTTTTAGTTATGGATGGACACTATGTCTTTATTTTATTGCTTTGTATGTGGTGCTGAGGATCGAACCCAGGGCCTCACGCATGCGAGGCAAGCGCTCAACCGCTGAGCCACAGCCCCAGCCCCATGTGCCTCTTTCTTTTGGCTGTTTAATCCAATTTTATTATATTCATCATAGGTATTGGAAGAAAGAATGAGAAATCCCCAAATTAATGAGTTTTTTAGAGTTGTAAATCTACACAATGACCAAATAAGCTATTGTATCTTATGTTCTATAGCAGCATGGATCCCTTTTCCTCTGGGGAGAAACTTCTTGAAATAATGACTGACATTAATGATGCAAACTCCTGAATTTAATAGGTTTAGGTTTATGTTGTCATCCATCACAGTGAAACATCTTTTATCTTCTGTGCTATTACTGAAAATTTCTTTAACTGCTTTAAGATATTTTATAGGCCCAGTGATGCATTTTAACTATGAGAAACCACCAAATAAAAGTTCCACATCTCTTAAGTTTTATGTATATTATGGTCATTATATTGGTATAAGATTTTTTTTAATCCAAACATAGAACAGCGGATGCTAACAAGCTCTACACAACACATGACATTTTTGACACTTAGCAAAGGCATTGGTTTGACAAAGTTCTGCAGCCTCCTAACAGGGAGACTTTTTCATCACTTCACTATATAACTTTGTTAGGGATTTCACTGCCACTCTTTTTTGCTGCTGAGGTTTAAGTATAATGACTTTTCTTGAACTTTTACTATGGGTTGAGACTCTCCTAGCTTCATGAGTCTAGAGCTCCTTCTTTGGTGTTTATTGTGAAGTGTTAAAAATGTGACCTGAGATGTGTTTCCCCTGCTTCCCTTCCCCATTTTTTATCTATACCATTCCCTTTTTTTAGCCACTGTTGGCCTCATCTTGTTCATTATGGGCTAAGAGAGCCTCTGTAGGTTAGTGTTTTTATTTGTTTTTGTTTTTGGATTTTTAGATTTTTATTTTGTTGTGGTACTGGGCCTTACACATACATGCTAAGCAAGTGCTCTACCACTAAGATCCATCCCCAGCCCTTTTTATTTTACTTTGAGAGAGGGTCTCACCAAGTTACCTGGGCTGGCCTCCAACTTGTGATCCTTCTGTCTCAGCCCCCTTGAGTAGCTGGGATTACAGGTGTGCACCACTAGACCTGATCAGTTGGTTAGTTTCTTAAATTCACAAGGTTCATGTCACCATTACCCCAAAATTCACTTGAATTTTGTGTTGCCCTGCTCTCACTTAAGCTCTTCTGAGTGTCTACTCTTCTCAGATTGACCTGCTGAGTTGTGTAGGGACCATGCTCTTGAGATGAGTACCTGCTGACAATTCAGTACCTAGAATTTTCAAAATTGGTCTTGCTTTTCCTACTTGATTTACCTTTGCTTCTGTTGTTGAGTTTTGTTTCAGTTATCTTTTCATCTCTGTAACCAAAACATCCATCAACAACAACTTAGAAAAAGAAGTTTATTGGGGGCTTTCAGTTTTGGAGGTCTCAATCCATAGATGCTGACTTTATTGCTCTGAGTCTGAGGTGAGTAAGCATGGTAGAAGGACCCAATGCAGGAAAGTTGCTTCCCTCATAGCAGTAAGGAAGCAGAGAGAGGACAAAGAAGAAAGGCATGCCCTCAAGCCACACCTCACTTGTCTATAGTTATCACCAATTAGTACATTCAAACTAGGATGGGCTGATTAGTTCATGGTGCTCAGATCTAATAATTTCACCTCTGAATATTCCTGCATTAAAAAGAGCCATTTGCAGGCATCTCTTTTCCAAGCCACAACAGATATTTTGATGATGCACATCTTCAAAATAATTTTTAATAAAGAATAATGAAATATATTAAAATAATACAATATATAAACATAATTTAATAAAATATTAAAATAATAAATTTTAATAAATAATAATTAATGATGTTAATTTTTGGCCAGGCTTGGCCTATATTTTGGAATCCATAGAGATAACATCATTTAGTGTTGTTGTAGGTACTGTCTGTGGATTTTTTTTCTTTGACTCTTTTTTTCTTTGATTTTTTGGGGACTACAGCAATTGACCCAATGAGGTTGCCCACTGTAACTGCAGTCTTCTTCACTTTTTCCTCTTATTTCTTCTTGACTGATTTTATTTTTCTAGGAATGTTCCCATTCTATTTTTCATTTTGTTGAGAAATATGATGCACAAAAATTACACAAAGCAGAAAAAGTGTAGCTGGTAAATTTTCACAATTTGAAAATTCCATGTAACAGCCCGTTCAAGACATAGAATTAATAGTTTTGAATTTCATTTTTTCTTACTTATTGGCTAAAGAGGTAGTTAGAAATGTGCTATTGAATTTTCAAAGATATCTGGGTGATTTCCTAGCTATCTTTCACTTATTGATTTCAAGGTTAATTCTAGGAAGAAGATGGTGGAAACGAGGTAGGCAGTGAGTTCCCGTCTCACAGTCTCACAACAGAGAAAGGAGGCAGCAAAGGGAAAGCAGAACTGAGAGGTGGGTAACAAAATATATGCTCTGAGACTTTCTGTTGCATAATCTGAGACCCAGAGAGACGGGAAGATAGGTTACTAGAATAGAAAACAACTCATAGTGCTGGGAACCTGAACCTGAAACTGGATAAGAAGGTGAGGTACAACAGGGGTAGGAGGAAACTGTTAAGCTCACCCACTTAGAAACAGTTGGAAAGTCAGACAAAATTTGAAGTGCGAAGGTAACAGAAGGCTCCTTACAACAGCACAAACAGCTTAAAACCAAATTGTGAAAATAAAGCTGTGCCAGCAGTCCACAGCCATCTTGTGGAGCCATCAGCTTACCAGTCCCCCTTTTAAATCAGCACTACGTTTTCCCATGCCCAGACAACTACAAATTAAACCAGAGGGAAATCCCCTACAGTGAGACCTCTTAAGAACCTGGCAGGAAAGAACTTCAGAAGGACCACTACTAGCCATGAATCGCTGAAACCCCATTCCCCTCCCGCTTGAGGCAAACAAGGGCAATGGAGTGGGCTGGTGGGGGGTCTGTGGTTGAGAAGTGCAAGTCTAGCCCCACTCTGCCTCTGTGACCCAGGCAAGGGCAAAAATCTCCAGAGTGTTCGATAGCTCCCTCAAGTCAGAGACAACAACAAAGCAGCTTTGCCCATGAATAAAAGAAAGCAGATTCACCAGGCCATGACCACTGACGCTGGGGTAGCTGGGGGGACACTGTAGGAAGACTAGGGACAGTCCACAGGATCCAGATTGCAGGACCAGGATTGCAGGGCTATACCAGAGGGAAGTTGCCTGAATACTCAATGACATTGAAACCCAGTGGAAAATTGCCTAAGGCTATGCTGCAGAAAGGGGCTGATACTAGCTGTTACTAACAAGTATAAAGCCTGAACTCTGATCACCACTGCAGGAGTATTTTTAAATACTTTGGGAACCTTGCATCAGACTTAGTAAACAGAGGGAATCAAAGCTTGCCATTCACAACCTGCAGCAGTGGAAACTAGAGTCTAGGTGCACCATTGGAGTCCCTTCACTACCGTACCTCAGAGGGTGGTGTCAGCTGGGTAATATTTCTCCATCACAGATCACCTGTGGAAAATCCACAACCAGACTTCTTGCACCTGCAGCCAGCCACCAGAACCTTCGCTACCATGAAAATGATTGAGTAGAGAATAACAAGTACACATGTTATGGGGCAAACCTCTCAGAACACATACCAAATCCCAGTGATGTCCAAACTGGAGAGTCTTTATTAGCCGGCCAGTCCCAGTGATGTCTTTATTAGCTGGCTGATGACTGTTGCCTATAAGACCCTGCAGGGAATAGCACCAAGCCTGAGCATTTCAAGGTATTTAAAGGCAAAAACCACATCCTGGTTGGCATAGCCGTAAGCAAGCAGGGGTCCAGAAGCTGAATTAAGCTGTTACTGAAACAATGCATATGAGGCAATGCATACATTGTGCACACATTCAGTGATTTCCATTATCACTTATACCTGACAAACTTGGTACTTTCCATAATCATTTATAATTGACAAAGCTCCGGGTTCAGCACAGGGTTATAAGGGACTGAAATGGATGCCTTAGCTAAGATGGAGTCACTCATGCTAACATAGTTCACAATACACAGTGACCCACAACAATCACAGGGACACTCCAGAGCCTACATACTAAATTACTGCACACAATAGAAACTGCACCCTCTGAGCAATCAGCTGCGGGCCACTGACAAACCAGAAGCTGCTGGTAGGAGGATCATAGGAACTAGAAAATTGATTCCTATATCCCTTACAACTCAAGAGAGATCTATAGCCAAAGACTGATGGACATTTTGCAGCAACACAACAAAACCCAAACCAAGATTCAACAGGGATTTTCTTTTTTTTTTTTTAATATTTATTTTTTAGTTGTAGGTGGACACAATAGCTTTATTTTATTTTTATGTGGTGCTGAGGATCGAACCCAGTGCCGCCCGTGTGCTAGGTGAGCACGCTACCACTGCGCCATAACCCCAGCCCCCAGGGATTTTCTTCACCTAGATGTAGATTACTATATGTCAACTTTGATCATATAAACAACTTCTCACTTTGAATGATAATTGTTAACCCAATAGCCAACATTGTACCTTTAACTCATTTGAACGTATTTCATCTAATGGTTTAAAGCATTGATTGGAATCAATCTTCCTTTGTTTTCTTAGCTCAAGGTTATACATGCTTCTCTTACCCCCTACTTATCTTGCACTCTCTGCTACAACCTCAAAGAATACCCATTCATCTATTCTTTCTACCTTTGTGTAAGTCATCCTTTTATAGCTTTTCTCTCTCTTTCTTGCTCTGCTTCTCTTTCTCTGTTTGCCCAATCTTCCTTCCTTCCTTCTTTTAGCCCTCAAGGGTATAGTAAGTTTACTGAATTCAACTATTTTTTGACCCTTTCCAGAACTTTATTATAGGTATATATCTAAATTTGAGGAACTGCTGAGAAAAATTGTAATAAGTTTTTGTTCTTATAAGGTTGAATAGAACAAGGCATGGCTCAGAAGTGACTAGAGTAAATAGGGCTCAATGGTATCTTCTAAAGTAGTGCTGACATTGGGATCAACAGAGTTCACACATTGAATTAAAATGTCATTATCTGGAATATTCACCCAACCCAGGGCACTTAAGAAAAAGAGGCTCATGAAGTAATCCTTCATTTAAAAGAATTCAGAAACATACTGATAGATGGGTAGACATACAAACAATATGAAAAGCAAGGGAACAAGCCATCACAAACAACTAAAAATGCTTCAACAGCAGACTTCATTGACACCACCCACCATGAAGGAAATGTCAGAGAAGGAATTTAGAAAGTTTATAGTCAAACTATTCTATGAGCTAAAAGTTGATGTAAGGAGTGAAATCAAAGAGAAAATACAAGATGTGAAATATTACTTCAATAAAGAGATAGAGATTGTGAAAACTAACCAAACAGAACTCCTTGAAATGAAGGAATCAATAAATCAAATTAAAAATTTGATGGAAGTCATCATCAATAGATCAGATCACTTTGAAGATAGATTTTTCAAGCCTCAAAGGCAATGTATATAATCTTGAAAATAAAGTCGACTACAGAGAAAAGATCTTAAGAGGCCATGAATAGAAAATTCAATAAATATGGATGTAAGGAGCATATGCCATGGACATTCCTGGACATCCCGGGGACTCACTGGGTTGCTAGCCACAAGGAACAACAGCCATTGGCTTGCTTAGTCATGCCTGCTTGCAATTGATGGGGGTCGAAAAAGGCACCTAACCATAGGCCTACAAATGATAGGGAGCCCAGCCCATGCAATTGAGGACTGCAAGGGGTACCTAACTCTAGGCCTATAATCGATAGAAAGTTCAGCCCATGCAATCGAGGACTGCAAGTGGCCCAGCCCATGTAAGCGACAAAGGGGCAGTGAGGGGCACCTAACAACAGGCCTACTGGTTACAATTGATAGGGGGGCTCAGCCCATGCACATGTGCAAAGAAAGGCCCAGTTGCAATTATACTATCTCACTGGACATAACCAATGGATGTCCACTGTTACTGGGTGTAACCAATCACCAGCCCACACCACCAACTTGGAACTGCTTTTAAACTGCTTGCCCGCCACATTTTTGGGCTTGCTTCAAGGACGTCAGTGAGACCGGCCACCTTGCTGTCTGTCCCTGGATCAGCTCCACCATTCCCTGACATCGAACGTCTGCTCTTTAGCTAAGAGAAGTCACCTGGCATTGGAGGTACTTTGGGGCTCATGGTAGCCTTAGGATTGTGTGAATTAATTGTAATGTTTAGTTGCCCCAAGATTGTGTGAATTGCAGGTAGTGCTTAATTGCCCGAGGATAGTGTAACTTACCTATAGTGTTTGATTAGTGTTCATCAAATGCTAGTTGGGGTGCTCCAGCACACCCAATAGTTTTTGCATTAATTAATTATATTTGATGATTTTTGTGATTGAACATACACATGCATTTAAAGACAATCCACCTTCGAGTAACTATTAATTATGTATGCTGCTCATGACAATTGAATAACATTAAAAGTCCAAATTTGGGGCTGGGGTTATGGTACAGTGGTAGCATGCTCACCTAGCACGTGTGAGGCACTGGGTCCGATTCTCAGCACCACATAAAAAAAATAAAATAAAGATATTAAAAAAAAAGTCCAAATTTAAGATTCATTCATATAGATGAAGATTCTCAAATACAAAATTAAGGAATGCACAGTCTTTTCAATAATACCAGAAAATTTCCCAAACCTTAAGAATGAAATGGAAAATCAAATATAGGGGCAAACAGGACTCCAAATATACAAAATTACAACAGACTCACAAGACACATTATTATAGAAATGTCTAAAATACAGAATAGGATATATTCTTAAATCCTGCAAGAAAAAAATGACTGATCACCTTTATAGGGAAATCCAGATCTTAGCTGATTTCTCAACCCAGAACTTAAAATCTAGTAGGGCTTGAAATAATACATACCAAGCTCTGGAAAAAAATGGGTGCCAATGAAGAATATGATAACCAGCAAAATTAAGCTTAAGAATTGAAGATGAAATAAAAACCTTCCACAACAAACAAAAGCTGAAAAACTTTATAACTAGAAATCCTGCACTAAGAACATAATCAAAAAAGTATTTCATGAAGAAATTTTAAAAAAATGATAACCAGCATAGAGAGGAATTACACTAAAAGAATCAATCAAAGGAGAATGAAATCCAATGTAAACACTACAAATAAATCAACATTGCAGGAAATAAAATACATCTCTCAATAACAGTGAAGGTAAATGTTCTAAACTCTTCAATCAAAAGACAGGTTGGAAGATCAGATTGAAAAAACAAGACCCAACAATATGCTGTCTGCAAGAGACTCAACTCACAGCCAAAGACATCCACAGACTGAAGGGGAAAGGATGGGAAAAATACATACTATTCACATGGATCTTGTAAACAAGTAGGAGTTTCTATTCCTAGATAATGTGGACTGCAAGCCAAAATTAATCAAAAGAGATAAAGAAAGTCATCACATACTGCTTAAGAGAATTATACAACAAAAAGAGATAACAATCATAAATATTTATGCCTCAAACAATGGAGCATCTACATATATCAAACAAACCCTTCTCAATATTAGGAATTAAATTGACCACAACACAATAATATTGAATGATTATAACACATCTCATCACTGGATATATCATCCCTACAAAAACTAAATGAAGATTCTATAGAACTAAAAAATACAGTTAGTAATTTGGACCTAATAGACATCCATAAAATATTTAATCCAAAAACAACTGAATTAACTTTCTTCTCAGCAGCACATGGGACATTTTCTAAAATAGACCATATTTTAGGTCATAAATAAAGCAAATCTTAGCAAATATAAAAAATAGAGTAACGCCATATGTTCTATCATATCATAATGGAATGAAATTAGAAACCAATGATAAAAAATAGAAACTACTCTAACACTTAGAGATTAAATAATACACTTTTTAATGATGAATGGATAGCAGAATAAATCAGGGAGAAATGAAAAATATTTAGAGGTCAATGAGAATAGTGATGCAACATAGCAAAATCTCTGGAACAGTATGAAGGCAGTTCTAAGAGGAAAGTTCAGAGCACTGGGCTCATACATCAAGTCATAGAAAGACACCAAATAATCTAACATTACATCTCAAGGCCCTAGAAAAAGAAGAACAAACCAACACCAACAAAAGAGGTGAAGGACTTCTATAATCAAAACTATAAAACACTAAAGAAAGAAATGAAAGAAGATCTTAGAAAATGGAAAGACCTATTTTCTTGAACAGGCAGAATTAATATTGTCAAAATGGCCATAATACCAAAAGATCTATACAGATTCAATGCAATTCCTATAAAAATTACAATGACATTCTTCACAAAAATAGAAAAATCAGTCATGAAATTTGTCTAGAAAAAATAAGAGATGAAGAATGGCCAAAAATAATGCTTGGCAAGAAAAGCAAAGCAGGAAGCATCACAATACCAGATCTTAAATTATACTACAGAGCTATAGTTATAAAAATATCATGGTATTGACACCAAAACAGTCATGAAGACCAATGAAACAGAATATAAGACACAGAAACAAACCCACAAAAATATAGTTACATCATACTACAAAGATGCCAAAAACATGTTGGAGAACAGATAGCCTTTTAGCAAATAATGACGGGAAAAATTGAAATTCATATGTGGTAGAATAAAATTTAACTCCTGTCTCTCACCCTGCACAAAACTCTACTCAAAGACCTAGGAATTAGATTGGAAACTCTGCACCTGCTAGAAGAAAATAATAGGCCCCAAACTCCAACAGGTTGATTCAGGAGCTGACTTCCTTAACAAGACTTAAAATTAATAATTAATAAATGGAGTGGCATCAAATTAAAAAGATTTTTTTTTTGACAGCAAAGGAAACAACATAGAACATGAAGAGAAAGCCTACAGAATCAGAAAAGCTTTGCCATCTGCTCCTCAGATAGGGCATTAATATTCAGAATATACAAAGAACTCAAAAACTTAAACAAATAAATCAAATAACTCAATCAATAAGTGGGCAAAGGAACTAAACAAACATTTTTCACAAGAAGAAATATGAATGGTCAACATATGAAAAAAATTCAACATCTGTAGCAATTAGAGACATGCAAATTAAAACTATACTG
>CM053406.1:37376976-37444367 GCA_028644305.1 Xerus rutilus
AATCCCAGCACTTAGGGAGGCTGAGACAGGAGAATCGCGAGTTCAAAGCCAGCCTCAGCAACGGCGAGGCGCTAAGCAACTCAGTGAGACCCTGTCTCTACATAAAACACAAAATAGGGCTGGGGATGTGGCTCAGTGGTCGAGTGCCCCTGAGTTCAATCCCTAGTACCAAAAAAAAAAAAAAAAAAAAAAAAAAAAACTATACTGAGATTTAATTTCTCTCCAGTCAGAATTGCAATTATCAAGGATACAAGTAACAATGAGTGTTGGTGAGAATGTAGGGAGAAGGATACACTCATACACTGTTAGTAGGACTGCAAGTTGATGCAACCATTCTAGAAAGAAGTTTGGAGATTGCTGAGAAAACTTGGAATGGAACCACCATTTGACTTAGTTATCCCACTTTTTGGTTTATCCAAAGGATTTTAAATCACATACTATGGTGATACAGCCACATCAATGTTTATAGCAGCACAATTCACAATATTTAAGCTATGGATCCAATATATGTTTCCTTCTACAGATAAATGGATAAATAAATGTGGAATATTATTGCTACACAATGGAATATAATTCAGATATTAAGAAAAATGATTATGAATTTTGCTGGTAAATGGATGGAACTGGAGACTATTGTGCTAAGTGAAATAAGCCAGTCCCCAAAAGCCAATGGGTGAATATTTTCTCTAATATGTGGAAGCTAATTTAAAATAAGGTGTGCAAGGATGAAAAAGAAAAGCATACAAGAAAGATTTGTGGACTAGAAAAAGGGGAATGAAGGGAAGGGAAGAAGGATGGGATAGGGAAAGACAGTGGAATGAATCTGTATAACATTCCTATGTACATATATGAAGACACTTTGGTGAATCTTACCATCATGTACATCTACTTTAGAAAAATAACTATAAGGAAATAGTAGAAAAGTGGAGTAATGGGAAGGGAACAGGGAGTTGTAGGAGGGGAGAAGTACTGGGGACTAAATCAGCATAAATTATATTCCATGCTTTCATAATTATGTAAAAATAAGGTCTATTGTCATGTATAACTAAAAATAACCAATGAAAAAAAGTTAACTCCATTATGATCAAAAAGCATTTTTGTATGTTATTATCACTATATCCACTATTTTTTGTATGTTATTATCAATGTATTCACTAAATATTAATTAGGTTGAGTTGATACGTAGTCTTTTCCAGGTCTCCTATTACTAACTAATTTTCAGTCTACCTGTTCTATTATTTACTGAGATAGAGTAATAAAATCTACAACTAGCCAGGCACGGTGGCGCATGCCTGTAACCCCTGCCCTTTGGGTGGCTGAGACAGGAGAATCGCAAGTTCAAAGCCGGCCTCAGCAACAGCGAGGCGCTAAGCAACTGTCTCTGCATAAAACATAAAAATAGGGCTGGGAATGTGGCTCAGTGGTCAAGTACCCAGTACCCCCCCCAAATCTACAACTATAATTAGATATAATTATAGATATATAAAACTATAAATATATTTTCTATTTTTGTTTTCATTTTCACTAGTTTTGCTTCCTTCATTTTGAACCCTTGCTGTTAGATGCCTAGATATATAGGATTTATAAGTCTTCTTGGTGTATTTTCTCCTTTATGAATATGTAATATCCCTCTTTCTCCGTGGTAATATCCTTTGTTCTCAAGTCTACTTTGTCTTTTATTACTATGAATACACCAGCATTCCCTTTATTAGGGTTTTTTGGTATATCTTATTATTTTCTTTTAACCTATTTATGTTTTTAAATTCAGTGTGGGTTTCTTGTATATAGCATACTTGTATTACTTTTTTCTTCTCTTTTAATTGGTCTTTAGATCAATTGCTTCTTAATTGATGTTTGAATATTTTGTATGTAATGCAGTTATTGATATAATTGGATGAAAACTTACCATCTTGCTAGCTCATTTCTATTTCTTCTTTCTCTTTTATGTTCTCGTTATGTCTTTTTCTATCCATTTTTGGATTGTTTATTTTTATGATTCATTTTGCCTTCACTATTTTCAGTATTAGTGTATGTGCATATATACTTACATCTTTAATTAATCACAACACAAATAATATTAAACTATCTGAACTATTTTTACTCCAATATTTCCAACACCAGTCTGGGAGTGTTTTTCTTTATGCCAACCTATTCTTGAACTTCCTGGATACTAATCTGGTATCTTAACAATTTAATCCAGTTCTGATACTAACTACCTGGAATGAGTGCAGACCTCACATATTATGGAACCAATCCCATGAAACTGTCCCTACTTCAAGATCCCAATTCGAGTTCTCTGCCCCTCACACTTATGACTGACCAACTCTAAAGCTGAAGGTCCGTAGCCTATTCTTTAGGTACAGAAATTTTCTAGAATGACTCACAGAGCTCAGGAAAGGGTTTTATTTGCTATTAACAGTTTACCAACTCAGGAATAAGTCAAGAATAGTCAAATGGAAGAGATAGAGTAAGAGCAAGGTATGGAAGAAGAGAAATTCAAATCTTATATGTCCTTTCCTTTTATGCCACCCTCTGCTTTACAAATTGTATTGCTTAGAGTTTTTATGGAAGTTCCATTATGCAGGCATGATTGGCTAAATATTAGCATTTGGTTATTAAGTCAAATCTCCAGCCCCTCTCCTATCCTGGGAGATGAGTAGATAGTATGGAAAGTTCCCATACTCTCCACCCTCTAATCACTTCACTGGTCCTCTGGCTGTTGGCTTCCATCCTGAATCTATCTGTGGGTCCAGTAAGGGCAACCTCATTAGCATAAACCTGGGAATATTTGAAAGGCATTTATTATGGACATCAAAAGATGTTCTTTTCACTTTATCACTTAGGAAATTCCAAGGTCTTTAGAAGTTCCTGTATCAGGAACCAGGAACAAAGATCAAATATATGTGTTTCTTACCACATCACAAAATCACATACTCTTTCACATATAAGAATTTTATAAATGTATATTCCCCATTCCTCCCATCCTTTTTGCAATGTTTTAGTAATACATTGCTACTACTTTTGCTATAAATAGGCTTTTTTAAAAATCCTCTGGCTAGGGGTTTAATTATACCACTATGCTGGTTAAATTCATGATTTCACTCACAGGGCTAAGCAATAAGAGGACAGAAAGAGAAAAGACATTGGGGCTAGTGTAACCTTCTTGTAACTCTAGTGTCATCAACTGCAAAGAATGTTTACCATCTTTAAATTTTTGTTTTATTTTTTATGGGCTCTCCTTAATGGTCATTTTCCAGCATTACCACCAACACCATGAAACTGCTTGGGAAGTGGGGTACCAGAGAAGAAAAATATAAAAGGGGAAATGAAAATACCACAATGCTGATCTCTTACTGAGCATTAGGAGCTCCTTCTCCAGCTCCTAACCTAGGACTAGAGGGATTCACTGTTTATATCTAGTGGCTATTTTTTGGGTCACTAGTGCTTTGAGTTCAGATCAGAGGACACTGGGAGGAGCAGGGAGGAAACATAAAACATTGACTATTCAACAATACTTGAATCTTGACTTCTTCCCCAATTTTCCTGCTACTATTTAATTTTCTGTGCCTTCAAACAGCTCCTTTCTACATTCTGCCAAGGTTTTAAAATCTTTGTTTATTGATGAAAATAGTGTGGGGTATGTTTATCTGACCCCTAAACTGGAATATTTCATTGTGGTTTTAGTTTGTATCTCTCTGGATACTATTGAATTTGGAAATGTTTTAATGAACTTATTGATTATTTGGATAGCTTCGTTGTTAATTATGCGTTCATGTCTTTTACCCATTTTTATTGTTATTTTTTTGTAATTGAGTCGCTTATCTTATTATTGATTTATATAAATTATTTTACTCTAAAGTGACATTTTTGTCAATTATCTGGTGCCATATATGCTTTAAGTCTGTTGCTAGATTTCTTATTTATCTTATTTTGTTGATCATTCTTGCATCAATATCACACTGACTTAATTATTATACATTTATAAGCTTAATATAGAATATAGCAAGTTATTCTTTTTTAATTTTTATTTTTTAGTCGTAGATGGACACAGTACCTTTATTTTTATTTATTGACTTTTATGCAGTGCTGAGAATCGAACCCACTGCCTCATATGTGCCCGGCAAGTGTTCTACCACTGAGGCATACTCCCAGCCCCAAGTACAGCAAGTTATTCTTTCTTAACTTTGTTCTTCAAGAGTTTCTTGGATATTTTCAGTTATTTGCATTTATATACAATTTTAGGACCAACTTCTCAATTATTATCTTAGTCTCCAAAGAAAATCTGACAACATTTTATTTGTTATTACATAACAAATTGGTCAATTAGAAAATAATTGATATTTTTATAATATTGAATTTTTCAAATATATTTCTTTAGTGTTTTTGAAAAATTCAGTAGTGTTTATATAGTTTTCTGCATACAGGTTTTGTATGTTTGATATATTTATTTCTAGATATATAATATTTTCATGATGCACTAAATATTTCCCAAATTTTAATTTTCTAACTGCATGTTGCTGGTATGTTGAAATGCAAATGATTTATTCAAAGCAATTTATTCTAATAATCTACCCATATATAACCTTGGATCTTCTTTATCTATAACCATTCTTTGGTTGTATTTGCAAATTTGTGTTTAACTTTTTTAAGTCTTCATACTTCTTTTTCTCCTTTTTTCTTATGCTATAGCTAGAACCTCTAGTATAATTTGCAAGGGCATGTAGTATGATATTAAATAAAATATGCAATTATGGAAATACTTGTTTGCTTCAAATAATGAACAAAAGTTTTTAACTTCTCACTTTTAGTATAATATTTACAATAGAATTTTGTACATAAAATTTTCAAATTAAAGATTTATTTTTATTCCTAGATTTAACATTTTTAAAAAGTCAGGGATTTATGTTTAAATTTATCAAGTACTTTCTTTACATCAATTAAAATAATATGATTTTTATCCATGTTTTCATAATGTGGGGAGTTATATTGATTTATTTTTGTATATTAAACAATTGTTAAATTCCTAGAATAAATCTTGTCCATGAAATATTGTTTTTCAGTATATATCTGGACTTGATTTGCCAATATATTATTTGCAATTTTGCATTTATGTTTATGTGAAATATGGGTTTGCACTTTTGTAACCAAATGCAGTAGGTTTGCATCTTGGTGAGTGCAAAGCCTACAAAGCAGGACCAGGAGATAGAAGAGTGGAGAAGGATTCATTACGTGCTGCAGGTAAGGAAAGCACTGGAGTTATTTCCAAAGCAGTGCTCTCCTCAAGGAACACAGCTATTGGGATTTTATTTGGGGAACCTATATTTAGTCATAAGGAAAGACATTTTAGAAGTGGGTACATTCATGAGCATGCTTAGTTCAGTTTCATTTTGAAGGAGAAAAGATGGTGGACACAATTATGGCCATGCTCAGCTAAAGATCATAGAGCACATATTAAATAGGTTTAGATGACGGACAAATCTGGATGTGCTCAGTTGAATGTTATAATGAGCCAAGTTTACTGTAGGAAAGATAGTGTCTTGGTGATCTTGACTAATTCTTCCTAACTTTTCCAAAAAAGGTTTAGAAATGAAAGGGAAAGACATTTCAAAGGCACATTAATGTAGGAGTTTGCCCTTCAACATGACTGTCTTGCTTAGCACTTTTCTTTCTTATAATGTGCTTCCTTGGTTTTGTGTCAAGAGTACCCTGGATTCATTAGGTAAATGAGAAAATATTTATTTTGCCTATTTTTTGAAGAGAATGCATAAAATCAATGTGATGTTTTCCTGGAAATTGGGCGGAATTTGCCTATAAAACTGTCTTTATTGGAAAAGTTAAGCTACTGCTTTAAACTAAAAATATTTACAGAACTACCAGGCTTATTATTAATTCTGTAAGTTGGCAAATTATGCTTCTTAGAATATGTTTATTTAAGTATTTATGTTGGCAAACGTTAATAGCAGTTTTATTTTTCAAAACTCTTTCTTATTTCTGTAGTTAGGTCCCCCCTACCCCATTTTTCATTCAAAATGCTATATATTTGAGCCTTCCCCTCTCTTTCTATTCATGAGATTTTACCAGATGTTTTTCTTGTCTGTTACTCTTCTTTAAAAACCAACTTTTGGCTTTTTAGTCATTCCTATTATGTCTTTATTTCCAATCAATAAAAGAAAAGCTTTTTTTTAATGTGTTATGTCCTTCTATTTATTTTCTTTAGATTTATTCTATCTTCATTTTACTAAGTTTGACACTTAATTTATTCATTTTAATAATTTATGCTTTTCAAATACATTCAAGGTTAAATTTTACCCCTATAGTTCCATACCTTTAAAGATTTGATATGCTGAAGAAGGAGATGGTGAACCATGGGCACTCAGCATTTACTGGATGTTGCATGTGATTGAACCAAATTAACTGGCTCAGCAGACACCCAGGAAAATGACTGTGATACAACTCTGCTGAGAATTGTAGGCAGTGAGAAGTATGGTCCCACATCCTAGAGTTCTGACAAGCAGAGGGAACCTGTCCATGACATATTATAGTTAAAATGCCAAAAACACAAAAGAAGAATACTAAAAGCGGAAAAGAGAAGCAAAAGGTCACTTATAAAGGCAAACCCAACAGAATAACAGAAGATTTCTCAGAAGAAACTCTGAAGGCCCGAAGGATATGGAATGATAGATCGTAAGACCTGGAAAAAAACCGCTATAGATCATTACATCCAGCAAGACTCTTCTCCCAAATTTAAAGGAGAGGTAAAGATCTTCCAAGATAAACATAAATTAAAGGAATTCATGTCCACTAAACCAGCCTTAGAGGAGATACTTAAAGTAATCCTTCATGCAGAAGATGAAGATAAACACAAAGACAGCATGGGAAAGAATAAACCTCATTAGAAGAACAGAGAAGCAAATGAGACTTAGGAATGAATCAGACATTAGATAAAAAACAAAATGACAAAAATAAATGTATAAACTTTCCTATAATATATGGACTTAATTCTTCCATTAAAAGACACAGACTGGCCAATTGGATTAAAAAAAGATAAGACCCAACTATATATTGCCTACAGTAAACACTTCTCACTGGCAAAGACACACACAGACTGAAAGTGAAAGGATGAAAAAGGATATTCTGTGAAAATTGAATCCTCTAGAAAGCAGGAGAAGCTACTCTCATATCCAACAAAGAACATTTCAAGCCAAAATTAGAAGAGACAAAGAAGGTCACCACATACTGCTAAAATCCACCAAGAAGATATAATGACAAACTTTAGCACACCCAATTTCATAAAACAAACGCTATTTTATGTAAAGGGACATATAAACACCAATACAATAATAGTGCATAACTTCAATACCCCATGCTCACAAATATGTTATCCAGACTCTACTCCCAATCAACAAAGAAACATCAGAGTTAAACTACACTATAGATCAAATGGACTTAACAGACATCTATACATAATTTTTCATTCAGCAATAGTAGAATACTGTGATGGTAAATATTTTTTCATTTTTTCCTGCAATTTCATGTTTAATTTATACATTTATTTTGAGGATATTTTGTTTGCAGTTTTAGAATATTTTAACATCTAATGAATTAAATATTTTAGTGTCATCAGTCAATTCAAATTTAGAAACCATAAAAGTAAAAGGAGTTTATTTAGGGTCTTAGGAATTGCAATTCAGGAGAGAGAGATTCAGATAGTTCTGAATCAGTGTTCCAAAGAAGACAGGGAGTATTTGAGCTGAAGTGAGTATATATACAAAGTGATAAAAATTCTTTGATGGGAAGCTTCTACTGAAATTGAGAAAAGAGAAATACTATATGTCAGGGTCTATGTAACTGCTAGAAAATAAAGTAGATATTTAGTAAAAATGCCCCTAAAACAAGAGTTCAATAACCTTGGGATATGCATCTTTATTCTCTGTGTACTGTGTAATTGTTCTAATGCCTGCAAAGAGTAAAGGAAACTGAAATCCACATTCCTAGGCAGTAGTTCAAATTGTGTATAAATCCTGCTTCCTAATGGTCTCCTGACTTCATTTGGAAAAGTTATTTCAATGTTTTGATCATAATTTTTTTTTTATTGTAAGGTACTGGACAGGAAATTTAATGAAGTTTTTTGACTTACAGTTGTTTAGATTGATGCCAGTAGAGCAACACCATTTGATTGGTTTGTTCCTGATATATCCTTTTTCCATCTTTCAACTTTCAATTTTTGCATATTATATGTTAAATTTATCTTTTATAAGAAGCATATAGCTTGAATTTTTTAATGGTCTGGAAGCTTGTGCTTCTTAACTTTAATTTTAATCACCTAACAACAATGATTATGTATTTTCACATTTTTTATTTTAATTTTACCATTCTTTCTGTTATTTGTCTACTTTCTTGCCTATGTAAAAATGTCTACATATTTCTAAGATAAAACAAAAATTTTAAAATTTTCAAAATATCTAATTCCCATATCCTCTCCTAAATGTTCATGATTTTAAATTGTGCATTTTCAATTCTAGCCTCTTACGAACATATATAAATTTTTCATTTTTTTATGGAGAATTATCAATTATCAATTGTTATTATTATTATTATTGTTATTTTGTACCAGGGAGTGAACCCAGAGGCACTTAACTACTAAGGCAAATTCCTAGCCTTTTTTCTTTAAATTTATTTTTTGATTTGGAGACAGGGTCTCGCTAAGTTGCTGAGGCTGGTTTTAACTTGCAATCCTCCTGCCTCAGCCTCCCAAGATGCTGAGATTACAGGTGTGCACCACCACAGCCTGCTATCATACTTTTCTAAAAATAACAATTCTACCAAGGTATCTTAAAACTGTACTTCTCTTGTATCTTGCAATATTTCCAGTATATTTTTGTTAGTACTTTCTCCTAAAGTGCCTTCTCTGTAGTCTTTTATGTATTATAATTTCAAAGGCATAAGTACCTGAATATGTTTTTAAAATTATGCCCTGATATTGAAATACAATATAAGAAAAATATACAACACTAACTTCCAAGTTGTATTCTTTTGATACTTTAAAAATATTACTCCACTGTCTTTTTACATGCAGTGTTGGTAGGAAGAAGGGTGCTGTTCATCTGATTCTCCTTCTTTTGAAGATGTTCTGTTCTATCTAAAGCCTTAAAAAAAATTCCCTGTTTTTCATAGTACTGCATTTCATTATGATGTATCTGTGTGTGAGCTTTCTTGTCTCTCCTTTTTAAAACTGTGCCTGTTTCTTCTTTCTTTATATCTGTGACATTAATCTCCATTATGTTTTAATATCTATTCCTATCTAATATTTTTCCCACTATCACATGTCATTTATTGTATCATGCTGCATCTATTTCTATAATCTGTGATTCTTACCTTTTTTCTTTGTCTTTTTTTATGTTTTTCTACGTTCTGTGCTTCAATCTAACAGAGTTCCTCAGATTAACAGTCTAACACCATAGTTTATTTTCAGCTTTTATCATTCTGTTATTTATCATATTACATTATTTAATTACAGTTTTTGTACCTAATATTTATAATTTTTTAATTATTAAGATTTAAAAATATTGATAATATATTCTTCCATTGCCTTTATTATGAACATTTTATTTTATTTTTTATTTATTTATTTTTTTAAAATATTTTTTAGGTTGTAGATGGACACAATATCTTTATTTATCTTTATGTGGTGCTGAGGATCGAACCCAGTGCCTCACACATGTGAGGCAAGCGCTCTACCACTGAGCTACAATCCCAGCCCCTATTATGAACATTTTAAATCCTTGATTTAAGCTGAGCACAGTGGTGCACTCCTATAGTACTAGCTACTCCAGAGACAGATGCAGGAAGATAATGAGCTCAAGGCCAGCCTGGGCAACATAGTGAGACTCCCATCTCAAAAAAATAAAACAAAGAGAAAGGAAGGAAGGAAGGAAAGAAGGAAGGAAGGAAGGAAGGAAGGAAGGAAGGAAGGAAGGAAGGAAGGAAGGAAGGAAGGCGGGAGGGAGGGAGGGAGAGGGAGGGAAAAAGAAGGAATGAAAGGAAGAAAGGAAGAAAGGAAATAAAGAAAAAATAATCTTTGATGGAGCAGATAATGTCTATGATCTCTTATAAGTTCTATTTTCAATTATTGTGCTAGTTACCAATTTATTATTTCTCAATTTCAAATTTACCCTTCACTGTTTAATCAGAAATTGCAATTGGGTCCTTGAACTATTTTTCCTTTGCCAACTGCTAAGATTTTAGCTTTTCCAAAATAAAGCTAGAGAGATGCAGCATGAAAAAAAATTTTTGCTTTCTAGTAAGTCTCTCTTGGCAGATTCCTGAAACACAAGTGGCTGCTTCATTCTCCAGCTACTTGGTCAATTTCGTAATAGAACCAGACAGCTCCCATTAACAGCTTTTTCTCTGCCCTCGAGAAGGCAGCTTATGGGTAAGTAATGGAGTGCCCATCTTTCGCATGATCTGCTAGTGCAGCACCCCATTTTCTTCTTTTCCATTTACTGAGCCTTGGTCATACCTTTCCCAATAAGGTCTGGATCTCAGCCCTGGGGGTCTCTTCCTTGAGGTTCTCTCTCAGGCTCAGAAGTAGTGGATGCTTCTTATTATTGGTATTATATTATTTAGGATTCTCTTTTGCTAACCAATTCTTTGTCACTCCAATCTGTTGTGATTAACAATTTTTTCACCTGTCTTTGTTCAAGTCTCTAAGTGCTTTGGACACTAATTCAATCATTATATGAGGAATCCATGACAAGATATAATGAACCTAATGTGAGATACAAATATATTTGAGTGGAGCAAGAAGTGAATTTTAGTGGATTATGTTGGTGGCCCACTCAGATCCCTGGTTTTGGTGGGTTTCCTTCTTCAAAAGCCAACATCTTCAGTTCTTTTCCTGAAGACTGCTACTGAGTGCTGGTGTTTTTTTTCTAGCAAGAGCCCATAGATCTTCAAATAGTTTCTTCCATCTCTTTTATTCCCTATAAACAATGTGAAAGTGTAAAAGATCCTGCTACCTTGATCTGAGAAATGTGGAGTGTAACTCCAGAGTTCCCTTAAAGGATCAGACTGCAGCTACCACCTGCAATAACTTTGCCTGTTACCATACCCTTTTAATTTCTCCGAGTCTCACCAGTTTCTTCTGGGAATCACTTATACAGAAAATCCTTAGCTGATTTGCGACATTTAATTCATCTGTTCTTCTTCTATTTAAGAGGGTGTATGCTGTTCAGACTGTAATTTTTGAGATAATTGTCCTTGTACACTTTGGCCTTTGGACTTAGGTACCCTGAGGGATACTGGCTTCCATATATGATAAAATGTATTAGGGAAAGGCAAAACTGGAACCTAATGTGCTTTTACCTCTATTGAGATCCAGAAAAGGTGAGAACTCTTAGGACAGAAAGAACTGGGTTTCCAAAGACAATTAGAATGTTTGCTGTTTGTTCTCCACTAAACATCTTTTAGGTGAGGAATTTTCAGTAGTAGAAATGCCACCAGCAGGAGGTTGTCTTTCTAGTTTGTAATCTAAGAGCCCTAGGAGTACAGAAAGGGTGAGGCAGAAGAGTGATAGTCTAGATAGGCAATTACATGGTTGTGTTAGTCCACACCGCACCCAAATACAATTTTTACACATGCTTTATATTCTGTCATGGGACAACCTTACCAACATATGATCCCCTCCCTCCATTTATGCAGTGAGGATGCAGGTATGGTTTCAAACCAATAACATTAAGAGGACAAAGTAAAGTTTAAAAGGTGTCTCTCTAATCTATTTTCTCATTGCTACCACAAGCCAAACTCTGCTTCAGACTACTCTCTTAGTAGTCATCCCCAGGGATTTTCCATGGACATTTTCCCCTTCTATTTCAAGATACCTTGTTTTTCCTCTGTGGTTGGCTTGGGTCCACTACTCATTTTGTTTTTTATTCTGGCAGAAATTAAAGCCTGATTTTTTAAAAAAAACCCTTAATGCAATACTTAAATGACTAATTATGATTTTAAATATCTAAAAAATAATTCCTAGGTTTCCTAGGATAGAACCAAGAGAAAAAAAGTCAGGTCACAAATCTAAGAACTTGTTATTTTAAGGATGCAATGCATAGGAATTTAAATAATACATAATTATATAAAACTATTATAGTTTATTTTAAATTCCACAGAAATAAAAAAATAGACCATCTAAGGTCTCTTTTGGAATGAGACACTTATGAGCAATCCTAAGTTTTGAAATATTTTGAATGTTTGGGTATGGACCCGTATTGAGCTGAAGCCTCTGCTCAGGAATGATGCATCTGGAAAGAGGTTCATCCACTGATGTAGAGGCTGGAAACATTTAGGAATGTGCGGGTCAACAAACACTTAGCCAGATTTCTCATAATGATCAAGAGAGGCCAAGGGAATATAAATGTCACCTGAAAATGGTTGAGCTTTTTGAATAGCTTGTTGGGAACTTTCCCCAATCAGACTGGGCCACGAGGAGCTCTGAGGCTCTCAGAACTGTTCTGATGTGTAGGAAGCTGTGCTTCTTGGTTGTTGTCTGTTGCTATTTTCTCACCTGCCTGCACAGAGGAGTTCTATACTTCATGTGTGCCAGCTGATGTTAATTAGTTTATCCTCATGACAACTATTTAGTATTTAATTTGAAAAGCAGCAAAGGAAAATGTGGAAACTGATAAAAATGCAAGAAACAAAGTTATGGTAGTTTCCTAGTGGATTGTTTTCTCATAATTGAATAATAATATTTTATAGAAGTAGAAATATATCATGAGTTTGCTAGAATTAAGAAAAAAGTCCTTTAGACTATATGACATATAAAATGTAGATTCTTCTAGAAAGTTCTGAAAGTGAATTTTTTCTGATATGATAGTTAATATGAAAAGATTAGTATACTTTTTAATTTAGTACACTTTTTGTTATTAAGAGAAATGTTTACTACCAAAGGAATGAATGGGAGAAAATATGAGCTTTAGAATCAGTCTGACATTTTTCTTTTTTTAATGTTTAATTTTGTTTCTTTTTTTGCAGTGCACAGGATCAAACCTTTGGCCTCCAACATGTTGGGCAAGTGATTTGCCACTGAGTTGCATTCCTAGTCATTTTATTTTTTTATTTTGAGACAAGGTCTCACTAAGTTGCTGATGCTGGCCTTAACTTTGTGATCCTCCTGCCTCAGTCTCCCAAGTAACTGGGATTACAAATATGTACTACCTGGTCCATCTCAGTCTCATTGTTTAAATCGGGACTCTGCTGGCTTTAAGACAATATTAGAAACACAATTGCTATAAAAATCCCCAAATTGAAATAAGTGGTTCAAAACTAAGAGAATCTTATTTCTCACTCAGATGATTGTCCAGGTGGATGTTTCTAAATTGTGGATAGCTGAACTTCCTAGTTTAGTTAATGATGTTACTTTGTTTCTACATCTTATTCTTATTATTACCTTTAAGTGAATTTAGAGACATTTTAAAAAGAAGTTTCTGAAATTTTTATTAATCTAACAATTCCAAAGTTTAATGTTTTAGGAAATTTTTCCCTACCATCGTTCTGTGCCAACTTCTTGCTTTCCCATCTGTTCTTCTTGTTTTCATTGAACTGTATCAACATTGTAAATAGAGCGCTCTATTCCAAAAGTCATTCTTATAAGCAAATATGATGAACTAATCAATTTTATTGGACTTATGTTTGGCAAAAATTCCATAATTTAAGGGCATCATGATAATAACTGTGTAAGTAAAAATATTATCACTCTGGAGAAAGAGAAATAGATCCTCTATATAAAAGCTTCAAACCTGTGGCTCAGCCAGTCCTAAGAGTTTGGGAGAGTTTACTTGCTTTTATTTTTTTCCCAATAAAAACTCAGTTGGAATAAAAGTGAACCTCTTTGTGGAAAGGAGCCAGAAGGTAACACCATCTCTGAATGCTGGAGTTGCAAAGGAGGCAGTGGATCTCTCTGGGTGTTTGATGAATGGGTTCTCTGTCTTGCTTGTGAAAGTCAAGACTGGGGAGAATTTCCTGCCCAAGAGGGTTTGCAGCCCTTGCTGAATAGTGCTCAGGGACACAAGTCACAGTAATGTGAATGCACCTGTAGCTGAATACCATGTGGACGTCCTAGAGTTCCTCATCATGGAGAACAGGGACTCTGGCTGGACCAGAGCATGTTAAAAACCATCTGTAAGAATGTACTTATACTCACTTGTACCTTGCTGTTCATGGAGAGAAAAAATTGTACTCTCGCCTAAATGACAATTACTGCCAATGATATGGAGAGTTTAATTTCAGTCTAGTAGTTATGCTGGATAAAATTATATCCTGACACTCACTCTGGAAAAATATTCTCCCAACACTTAGAACATAGGAGAAAATGAAAGATTTATAAACCAAACAATTGCTTTCTGGATTTATCTCTACTTTACTAAAAGTTTCTAGCATGCATCTGATTGGTGTTCTTTGCATTCTTATCAAGCACTCAAATCAACTGTGTAAGGAGATTTTCCCAAAGACCCTCAAGGAGCACTTTGCTCTGTTTAGCAAAGGTGGTCTCTATTTCACTCCTGACACAACCTCTAGAAAAGAGCAAATGATGAGGAAACTCAGTTTGCCCAGACTTCACAAAGATGGCTGGCAGGATATGTATCAATCAAAAGTCAAAAGGGCAATTTCTGCTTTGTTTGTTTGTTTTTTGTTATTGTTGTTGCTCTGCTAGGGATTGAGCTCAGGACCTCTGCATGCTAGGCAAGTGCTCTACCACTGAGATCTGCCCCCAAACCCACAATTCCTTCTTAAAAGGAAACCATCTTCATTTTTTTAAAAAATTCTACTCAGAAGAAACTTATCCAACAGGGATTTTTTGATTTTTCCTACCTTTTCAAGGCAAGGATTGTGCAAATCTAAATAATCCCAAAGTAATGTAGTATGTAGTGGTCAATAGTTTTAGGACTAATGAGGAACAAATATGGCAGCAGCCTCAAAAGAACTGGTCACTCCTGTGATATTTTATGAGCATCTGGGTTATTCTTTCTAGCACACATAGTGGGCTAAACTTGTAAGGAAATAAACATACCACCTCAAACAGAAATAAAATAGCAGTGAGCTTCTTTTTCACATATTTGCTCTAAAATATGCCATCAATATTCAAATAAGCTCTAATTTTAATTGAATAAATAAGAAAAATCTAATGCACCTTTTCATTGAGTATGGTGTATATGGTTCATTCGATTTTCTATTCAAAATGAATGAGACTCCTTTCCTCTGGTGTTTCACCCACCAGTAATAATAGCAGCAATAAAGTAAATCAGTTCTGAGAATGGAAATTATATGTGAGGAAAAGACTGTGATAGTAATAGTAATCCCCTTAGAGAATAAAAAGAGATAAATTATTTTACCAAACATCACTTGAATTTTTCACATAGTTTTACTTGAGCACTTCTGATTTTTTGTTGTTTTACTTTGTCATTTGAAGATAAAATATTTAGTACATTGGTGCACTATCCACTGTCTTGCACTGTATTCAGCATCTAAATGTGTCATCTTTTAATAAATGTTAAATAAAAACTTAACAGAATGTTTAGCTATGCCATATTCTGTAACACCTAGATACTAGAAAGGTTTTATAAAGAGAAAAACCTTTATCTAGATTTAATGGAATACCTTGCCACATAATAATAATAATATAAAAATAAAAACATGCATTTGAATTCTTGAAATTATCACTGAGTGGTAACAAAGTGAATATATTGTCTTTCTTTGAATTTTATTGTGAACAAGATAGCTGTAAAATGGATCCTTACAATAAGCACTTGGTGTTAGATAATATTAGGAATTTATTCTTTGTGATTTTTAAGATTTTGTTTAAGAAGCTGGGCACAGTGGTGCATGCCTGTAATTCCAGCACTATGGGAGGCTGAGACAGAAGAATCACAAGTTCAAAGCCAGCTTCAGCAATGGCGAGGCACTAAGCAACTCAGTGAGATGCTGTCTCTAAATAAAAAACACAAAATAGTGCTGGGAATGTGGCTCAGTGCTCGAGAACCCCTGAGTTCAATCCCCGGTACCAAAAAGAAAAAAAAAAAAGATTTTGTATAAGAAATTCTAATAAATTCAGGTAGGATTTATGTAATTGAATCTTAAAAACTGCACGAATATGTCAAAGTGTCAATTATTAAATTTAATTTATGAGTATAAGGATATTTCTTATTTTCTTCTCTTTACATTTTGGATGTTTGATATTTTCTATAATAAAAATTATGAAGACAAGAAAAGACAGAAAGAAAAGAGGGAAGAAAGAAAAGCCATCATCAATGTGTAATAGAAGAAAGCAAAGTAATAAATACAAAATTAGAGACCAAGATAGAGGGTCCAGTTCCATCATGTCTGCAATTATGGACAAACCGTGTAGTTGATCTGCATTTAGTTTTGTTATTTTTCAAATGGAGATAATCTATGATGAAATTTTATGACATAATTACTAGCTGCTTAGCGCTGGGAATAGGTAGTGTTGATAAGCATATGGAGCCAAGCAACTATACATTTCTGGGAGGAGTACAAAATTGTACAACCACTTTGAAAAATTGTTCAGCAACTACTACTGAATATATGTGTGGCCTATGGCCAAGCAATTTCACTCCTGGTTACATACAAAAGACAAATGAGTCCGTATGTCAACAACAATATGTGTATAAAATATTCACAGCATTTTCATTCATAATAGCACAAAACTGCAAACAGCCAAATGCCCAACAACAGGCAAATGGATAAACAAATATTTTTTAACAGATTTTAAGCAGCAGTAAAAGGGATGAATTGTTATATGCAACAACATGGATGATAGTTGTAGATGGTATATTGATAGAAAATAGGCAAAGATACAATATACAATTCTATTAATATGAATTTCAAGATAAGGCAAAATTGATCAATGATGAAAATGAAGGACATTAGAAAGCTTACAGAATTTTGGAAATGTTTTCTCTCTTGATTTTTAGGCATGCATAGCTATCTGTCTACGTAGATATACAGATATATCAAGCTTTATATGAGATAAAAGTTCCTTATGCTCTTTTGTGTTTTTGTTATTTTGAATAAATAAAATATTAATATCCATATCACAGGAAGAGAAAATAAGATAATGTGAAATTGCTTATTCAGTTACAAAACTCTATAAATTTCATACATTATCAATTATATAAATATTATACATCATCAATATTTAGGCTGAACTCCAAAATCTTTGATAAAATGGAGTCTATTTTAAAAATTGTAACCAAGATTATTATTATTTATACTAAATTTGATCCATCTTTTATCTAAATCCAATCCATTTTGGACTAAACCTTGCTATAACTTTATTCTTAAGTTATCCTTTTCACTGTTCAATTGGTAGTGGGAAAATTGTATGTGTTTGTTAATTTTCAATTTTTCCAATATTCATACAGTGAGTCAAGTGTCCCATATATGACAAGCACCATGCCAGGCACTGAAACAAATTTAAGTAAGACATAATCTCTTCTCTTTATGTCTTCATGCTTTAGTGAAGCCCAATTGCAAAGTAATTACTTAAATTCTACTAGATGCCATTTTTTAAATGAAAGAAGTCAAAATGATTATTATATATAAAAATCAATTAAAATAATTTTCAATGATACATAAAGCTTCTAAAAGTTAAAAGGTATTTTAAATTTGATTTTTAAAAAACTAGCATAAAATTCTAAATTTCAGATTATTTAAAAGTATGTTAAACATGATAACATTTATATAAAAGTACTTTTAAAACTGCACATTGTTATGCATATTTTTACACAATTAAAACTTCCTTGGAGATTATCATTTCTAAAGTATTATTTATATGATAATTTTTTAAAAATTCTTTGCTCTAGATTGTGGATTTCCAATTTATTTTTTCACTTCCTTACTAGTAATCACTCAGTGAATAAAATATTAATTTATATCTTTAATATTCTCAAATAAACATGTTAGCTTGCTTCCTGAACTTTGAAGTGTGGTATTTAAATAGGAGATTTCAGTACTCAGACTTCCGACGTTACTTGAACACAAGAGAATACTTGAATATAAGTACTCAATCCCATGATTCCATCTTTCAAACCTTTAAGCACAGTTTGGTCTTCTTAGAAGTATGCAAATGATACACAATATGCTGAACAGTACGTGATTATTTGAATGCAAGATGTGAAAACTGTGTATCACTCTGAAACCTCTGGAGACCTTTTTTATGATTGAGGTATAGAGAGCCCCCTTTCTGAAAGGTAATATATCTTTTTAAAAACCAGTTTTCCTATTCTCGTCTCTCAAACTTTCATTTCATAAAAAAATGTTAGTTGACATTATAAACAGATGCTGGAATGTACTCATCCAACTCATGAAATATTCAGCATAAGTTTAGCAAAGCATAGCAAAATCACTTATTAGGGAAAAATGCATAGACTGATAGATGACCATGATTATCAGGTAAATTATTCATTTCTCTTCACAAAGCAATCACTCAGTGAAAACTCACTCATTATTTATAAGTTCTCAGGAAATAGGAAGCAAGGAGCATTGCCATGTGAGTTGCAAAGAAAATCCAGAATGCTCCCAAATCAAGCACAATGGAAATCCAGTTGAAGGCAGAGTAACCATTATGTCTGGGCTACAAATTTGCAAAGATATTCACATATTGGTGCTATAGAAATAGACTAAACCCATTGGAGTCATCAGATCTCAGAAATTATGTCCTTCTAGAAACATTAGAGATGTAAACAAAACTTGATGACGATTCTATATTCAAAAATTCTTAAGGACAAATATAATAATTATAAACCAGAAGCAGTGATAAGTAGATTGCATATTAAAATATTTCTGTCAAAAAGTGAAATGATCAGCATTCCATCTATCAGATTATACTTTAAATTATTTTCTACTCTATAAGTATTGAAAAAATCTTAAACCTACATATGAATCAGATAATATAACATATAACTTGGTATAAGCAATGCTATTGATTTCACTGTGCACTTTGTGAAAATTTTAGAATCACCTTATATCTTATACAATTGTACAAAAAATTATTTTTAAATTTTTTAAAAAATTTTATTTGTTCTAATATAAGAAAAATTTTTTACTGTTTGAGCCCACCTATTATTCTCATTCAGAATCATCAGTAAATATTTGTGACCTGTGTTGTCCAGTTGTGTTTGAAGTTGGTTTTGAGGATGAGTCAGAGAATGACCCTGCCCCCTCATGTCTGTAAACGGTGTTGGAGGACATAATAAGAGTAATGTCACCTATCTTAACTGAAAACACAGGAGTTTTGCCTCCTAGCTAGAAAGTAATGTTTTCACAGCTCATCATCTATGATTCAGTCCTATTTTCTCTGAGAGTTTGTACCACAGAGATATTATGTAGCTTATAGTTAGAGCACATCAATGTACTAGCTTATTCTGTAATGCAGGACTCAACTCTTATTACATATTTGAACATATTCAGAAATAAGTGTGTATCCCTTATACATATCCACATTTCTATAGTTTCTCTTACTGCAGAGACTCAATAAAAGATCCAGTAGGAAATATGTGTCTACATAAAAAGTAAATTGGGAAACCTAGTCCCATCTCAATAAACAACAGCTCCCTCTGGGGGAAACTGAGGAATATGACTGCTCATATTACACTCAAGATTAAATAGCAAACCACATGGCAAAGTAATATTCAGGCTAAAGTAAACTGAAGTTCTCATTCAATTTTTGCCTCTACGAAACTCTCTATATAATCAACCTGGCAAGTCTAAATGCGCCCTAGAGTTGTGGAATCAAAGGAGCAGGAACCAGGGACATTAAGAGTTGGCCTGGTCTATCCTCCCACCTGGACACTGAATTATAGAAAAAGGCCAGGTGAAAACTGGGTCTGTAGTAAACTCACTAAAGAACCCATTTATAAATGAATGCTTATAATCACAAAGACAGTAAAATGCTGTACTGTGAAATCTTGGATTTGAATTTCTATTTCTGCTTACCTTTCATTTTCTGCTTTACACTCCCTTTTGAATTCTTAAGTCCACAATTAATGGCTTGTTCTCTTTTTGATTATTTTGCATGCAGTTGGCCTTTAAAAAATTTTAAACTCTTTTATTAAAAAGACTTGTGAGGTGCATTTATTAATAGTCTCTACATTGAAAAGTCTCCAAAACTAGATGTGGATTAGCATTTAAGAATTGAACAGTGAGTGCAGGAAAGCCTGTGGAGAAACACTGAAGCCAACAGAGAAAGAACAGTTGGAGGCTGGAAAGAGAGGTGGGGACTAGTAGGAGGCCTTGCACCCCAGACTGATTCCAACAAACAGTTCTATCAGCACTCACTAGTTATAGGAAATAATGAGTAAGAAGAAGTTTTAAGAATGAAAGGCCTAAAGCATGGACACAAATAAAACCATCCTTTTACATATGCCTACACTGGTTAACCCAATGATTGGTAGAGACTTTCTCTATTTTGACAGATCCCATTCCATTACTTGATCTGTTCAACTTTTTCTCTCTGGAAGGCTACTTTCTTGAGGTTATTTTAGAGATACTACTAGGTAGTATTAGGTTCCATATCATTAAAAAGATTTCTGTTTCCTACTTCATTCTCCTCCCAGTCTCCCTTCCTCTAGCAATTGCTATGGCTCAGGTAAAGGCCATGACCCAGATGCTGGAGATACATCACTGAACATGATACCCATGGTGGGGATACTCACAGGTTACTATGTGATTCAGACAAATTATACACATATTTTAATTTTTTCTACAACCACTAAGGATTCTGTGCTCAACACTAAAAGAGTGTGAGGTCACCTATATTACTCATCTCAAATCACCATAACAAAATACTAATAAATGAGGTTCTTTAAACAATAGAAATTTATTTTATCATAGTTCTGAAGGCTGAGCATCCAGGATTAAGGAGCTGGTATGGTCAAATTTTGGTGAGGATATTTTTCCAGGCTTATAAATGGCTACCTTCTTCTCACCACTTCAGGTTATGGAGACAGAGTTCTGGTGTCTCTTCCTCATTTTCTAAGACACTGGTTCCACTGGATTGGGCTCCACCCTTATGATCTCATGTAATCTTATTATTATTGTATGGCCCTATCTTCCATATGTTTCTATGAGGGATTAGGGCATCATCATACAAATTTTGGGCAGACACAGTTCAGTCCATGAGATGAGTCAAGTGAGTCTTTAGTAATCTTTCTCTTCTCTTTAAAACCATCTATGCTTCCATTATCCTAACTGGGGATATTATCCAACTGGGGTCAATTATTTTATATTATATAATTTCCAGCTCAAAAAACCTTTGTCCTTCCCTTTCTTATTTCCTTGCTTATAGAATTTAAAACTTAACTAACAAAATACTTTGATGTGTAATAATTAGGTATGTGTTTTATCTGCTCTGAAGGGCAGTGTCCTAATTAATTATTGTTATATAACAAATCATGCCAAAAATTAAGTGACTTAAAGTGAGAATCACTGTTTTATTCCCTTGTATAGTTTTTGTGAGCCAGGAATTGGAGGAGGCATTTGCTGCATGGATCTGAATCAAAGTGTTTGAGTTAGTACTTTTATTGGTCTTCTCAGGCTGCCATAACAAGAAATGCAAAATCAAGGTGCCAGTATGAGTGGTTTGTGGTAAGGCCTCTTCATAATATGTTTTCACATGGCCTTTCTTTTGTGCATGTGTGAAGGAAGGGAGATCTCTGATATATCTTCCTCTTCTCATATGGACACCAGTCCTGTTTAATTAGGACACCACCTTTATGATTGCATACATAATTAAGGTGAAAAGAGATCTCCAGATATAGTCACTTTAGGAGTTATGGTTTCAACATATGTATAGCAGAGGCATAGTTCACTCTTCAATAGTCTCTTATGTGGTTTAGACATTAAATGAAGCTGAAACAGAGCTCTGGGGCAACTGAGAGTTGAATGAGTCTCTCTACACATATTCTAAATGTGGTCTCCCCATGTTGACCTGTTTGGACATGTTGTACTGATTGTATGGCAACTTGCTATCCCCAGAGCTAGTATCTTGAGGGAGTAAGGTACAAGAATACAGCATTGTTGTGGCCTTGCCTCAAAAATAATGTTTAATTACTTCTGACACACCATCGTTATTGAGAAGAAAAGCCCACCCAGGTTCAAGAGGAAGAGACCTCAACTCTACTTCCCAATGGGAAGAATATGAAAGTTACATAGCGTTTTAGTTAATTTTTCATGTCTGTGACCAAAAGATAAGATAAGAACAACTTTAAAGGAGAAAAAGTTTATTTTGGGTCTCACATTTTCAGAGGTCTCAGTCCATAGACAGCTGGTTTTATTGCTTTGGGCCCAAAGTGTGGCAGAATATCATGGAGGAAAGCAGCTCAGGACATGGTTACCAGGAAGCAGAGAAAGATCTTAACTCAACAAGGACAAAATATAGACCCCAAAGATGTGTCCCCAATGACCCACCTCCTCTAGTCATACCCTACCTGATCACAGTTACCACCCAGTTAATCTCTATCAGCGGATTAATGCACTGATTACATTAAGACTATTAACCCAATAATTTCACCTCTAAACTTTCTTGCATTATCTCACATACGAGCTTTTGGGGGATACCTCATATCTAAATCATAATTCATAGCAAGAAAAGCATGTGAATTTGGTTGTGTTTGCTGTTAGTTTTGAAACTATGATTTGCCATAGGCAGGAACCATATTTTCATTAGTTTTATATTCCTCAGTCTAATACAGGCCCAATACAGGTAGATGCCAAAAAATAATTTTCAAAATATTAACTATTCTCAGCTTATGTTCACATGTTTTTGCATTTCAAACTTCTGGAGTCAGTCTTTTCAAATTTTGTATTCATTGTTTATAATTATAATTGAAAATATGAGGGATCCTTAGTACCAGGATTTGAGAAGAACATCTGAAAATATCACCATGACAAATACATTGAGCCCAAAATAAACCTAGGATGCTATTGTACTTGACATTGGCTGTGCTTTTTCACAATGAATCTCTTTCATGGGCTGCTCTTGATTTTAAAATAGACACAATAATGGGGTTTTCCAGAGAGAAGGAACCAGTAGGGTGTACACATACACACACACACATTTATTTTAATGACTCAGAATTGGTTCACATTATTGTTGAGACTGGCAAGCTCCAAATCTGCAGAGTTTGCCTATAGGTTTAAGACTCAGGGAAGAGTTGATATTGCAGCTCAAGTTTGAAGGAAGTCTGCTGGCAGTGTTCCCTCCTATTCTTTGAAGTAGGTCTGTTGCTTGCTTAAGACTTTCAACTAGTTGAGTAAGGCCCACCCACATTTTAGAGTGTAATCTACTCAGAGTCTAGTGATTTAAATATTAATGTCATCTAAAAAGTCCCTTCTCAGCGAAAACTGGATGTATTTAGCCAAATATCTGGGTACCATGGCCTACCCAAGCTGTCACACAAAATTAACTCTCAGATACTACTGATGGTGTTGGTCAATGTTATTATTAGAAGCATTTAAAAACTTTAAACCCATGTTAAACAGTTATTTTTGAAATTATCTCAAACATCTTAGTTTAACTGCAAATAACCCACAAACCCATCAGTGTAGTGAGAATTTTTCATCCACATCAAAACCCCCTAATATCCACAGGCATGTCAGACTTTTCCTAGTCATGCTTCTGTCCACCCTGTGTTTTCAGTGTCCTCTACCCAGATGGTATACAGAGAATGGAGAGTCTAAGAAGCACCGCCTAGGTAGAAGGGAGCTGAGAAACAGCCTAGCAGTGTCTGAAAGCATCAGAGGATGTCACAGACTTCGTGGATAATCATAAGCTCAGACATAGGCCAGCACCTAGGCACATGGACTCTGTTGGAAGATGCCTTCTCTCAAGCAGTGGAAAATAAAACTATGGATGGGAACATAGTAGGACCCCTGCTATGTATGAACGTGGTCCCCACAAATTCATGTATTAATGGTATTTGGAGGTGGTCCTTTGGGAGCTAATTAGAATTAGATGAAATCATGAGGATGGAGTCCCCAAGATGGGATTTGTGGCTTTTTCAGAAGAGGAAGAGAGACCCAAGCTAGTATGCTTACCCTGTCTTGTCATGTGATACCATTTGCTATGCTGTGATGCAGTGGGAAGACCCTTACAATCTGCTAGTGCCATATATTTAGCCATATATTTACCTCCATAACTATAAGCAAAATAAACCTCTATTTCAGGTATTGTGTTATAGCAACAGAAAACAACCTAAGATAAAACCTAAATGAGGGTGATCCATATTCTTTTTAAATTGTCCTGCCTCTTTATTGAGATTTGATCAAAGATGTACTACTTCCCATTCTGTAAATATACATGAGGCATAGTGCCTCTATTTTAACTTAAGTCTTTAAGAAGAGAGAAGATTCTACAAAATTTCTCTTTGCTGGGAAACAAGAGATTAAAAGTAAGGCTCTAGGCTTTAGATCAATCACTAGTTCCATCTGGTGAATGCTCTCTTTGATGGCCTCATTTAGAACTTCAAGAGATTTCGTTCAGATTTAAAATTCTCATTATAGCCCTTGCCAAAGCATCTTAAATGCAAAGCAATCTTAACTTTAAAAATTTAGAAATTGCTGAGGGAGATGTATCATTTAGAGCCAAGAACTGAAAACAGAACAGTAAGATAAAATGGGTCAGAGAAAAAATTCTAGCAAATTCTATAAGACTGTTGGTCTCTAAAAATAAAAGTAAAAGGACCTTCATTATGATTTTTAAAGGTCTTTTTCTATATAGAGCTACATTCATTTTTCTGAAGTTTGTAGGTCCCACCCTAATTCACAGGGAGACATAAAATATAGCAGATACAGATTTTTCTGAACATTTGCCACTTCCCCTTACTCTGGAATGAATCCCAGATGAACTTGGTTTTATAAGTTACATGTTTCTTCTGCTCTTCAAGCAATATTGATCTTCTTCAAAACCATGTCTTTCTCTTCTAGAAAAATGGATGTGTCTGTTTTTGCAGTGTATCTGATATGGCCATTTTCAGTGGAGGAAAAAAAAACACTACAAAACAACAAAAATCCGTTCTTTTGTTCCCCAACAAAATTACATTTTATGATTAAATTAACAATGGCCTGTATTATAGCTCTTTAGTGGCCACTGATTTTAATCTCTTTATGTAATAGCATCTTATTCCTACAAGATTTAAGGACATTTCATTATCTTCAATATATTTTCTGCAAGGATCTTCTTCATATTTTATAAGGACTCCCACAACACTTAACACTTTTTTTCCAAATTTTAATGTTCAGTAAATTCAAATATGTGTGCTTTTCCTTGTACCTTCTCCTCTTGAATTTCTAATTTTTGCAATCTTCTTTAGAATATCAAGGAACCATGTAATATTTCTTTAAATAGAATAGAAAGGAGAGAATAAGCAGCAGGAAAGTGTGCAGAGCCATCACAGTGATAGATTGGCAATATCTCTGTAATTATTTCTATCATAACTCTTACAGTGATAGCACACAATGACTTCAATAGAAGATGTATGTATTTAAGTTTTCTTGGGAATGTCAAACACAATATGCTAGAGAGAGGTGCAAGGCATATTGCTGAACATTCATAATGCCAACAAACTGGAAATAAACTTATTTTAAAACTCTTTTTCAAAACCAATGCTGCATTCCCTCTTTTCTGTATATATGTACGATTAAAGTGGGTAAAAATTTCCAATTCATGATGGATATGAAAGGAAAGTGACAGGATCTATATTTAGTGAGCACTCCCTTTGGGTCAGGGCTCTTTCACATAAATTTTCTCATTGATTCTTGCAACAATATTTTAATTGTTGTGAGTGTATAATTGTTCCTGTCATATATGTGAAGAGACAAAGGCTCAGTTCAAATAATAATTGGAAGGTTGAAATGTGAATAAAAGGCCACAGAGAGATTTGACTTTGGATGGTTCTGACACTCTGCTGTGGAGCCGGATGCATATGGAATACATAGAATGGCTTTGAGCATATTAATGTGTCATTTATGAGAAGAATATGCAGCTACCTTCAAATCTGTGCATTTTAGCACTTGATGAAAGTTGAGAAAATATTATTTAATTGGTCATGATGTTGATTATGTATGAAGTGACAGTAAAGTCTATGCATTTGAACTTAACCACACATTCTATTCATGATTTCAAGCATGACTAAATTAAAATAGCTGAAAGGTCATTAGCCACACAGGATTGATTACTAAAGCATCTTTCTGAAATTGTTTTCTTTGGCTTTCTTTGATAATGAGGGAAAATGAAGTATCATCATTTTCTAAGTTAAGTAGGTAGTGAGTTCATTTTCCTCAGCTTCTTTAATACCTGGCTTCTCAGAGAACTCCACCTTAATGAATAACCCTAATAATTGAATCTTCTATCCTGTGCTTCCTCAAACACTTAATGTTCCATAATACTTTGCATAGTAATTTATGTCTGGTCACTTCAGGTTCTGTAAATGTGTTTGGAACATAATGTATACTACTCAGTGAACTGGTTAATAAGCTTCTTCAGGGTGGTGATCAGCGTTTTAAGTGTTTGTAGTGGGGTGCAAAGAGGGAAAGCAATGATGGGAGAGAAGGCAAACAGATTTAGCAAAAATAACAACAAATTAGGCTAAGAATGGACTTAAAGAGTAAGAGGAAAGTCAAGGGAATAGTATCATGAGTCAAGAGGAGGAGGTTCTAGAAGGAGAGGAAGATTGAATACTTGAGAGAGGTGAGCAGTATGGGATTGACAGAAGGCTAGTTATTTTCAAGGAATGATTGATGAAAACTTGGTTAGAGTGATTAACCAGGGAGGCAGACTCCAACCAGAGAGTTTTTAAAGATGAGAAAATGGAGACAGAATGGGTATGCTACTTTATTCTTCTAGGAGGCTGATGATAAAGGAGTGAAAGCAGGTAGAACAGTGATTTGGAGGAAACTGAATGCGAGCAAAGACAGTTTTAGAATAAAAATATTCAGGCATATTTAGAGATTGAAAGGGAAGGAAGAAGAGGACAGGAATAGATTGAAGAACGAGAGAGGAGGCAGATGCAGTCAGTGCTAATCATGTATGACTTGTACCAGATTACTAGAGTTGGAAACTTGGATCTATGCTTTATTAGCTGTGTGAACTCGGGCAAATCTTAGTTTGGCCACTTATTAAATGGTCATAATTTAGGGCTTTCATAAAGTAAATGATACAATAATTTAAAGTGCTTCACCTAGTAACTTGGCACATGGTAAACATGCAATTGATAACACTATTATTGTTGTTTGAAAACTCCTAAATAGAAATCATAGATGAAGGTATTGGTACCCAAAGGAAGATAAAAATCTCTTTTTCTCTCTGAGAAAGATAGATTGATGATGTGATAGTTCATATGTAAGAGGTAAGCTGAAGGAAAAAAGTATCAGATGGACTTAAGTTTCTTTTTTTTTCAAATAAGGGAGTTATCTGTTGAGAATAAGGTCTTGATTATTAGATATGATTTGAAGGAAGCAACGTTGTTCCATTGACCAAGAGAATTTTGAGATGTGATGGTGAGTAAAATGATGGGCAGAAAAACATGGATGATTCAGACATTAAAATCACAAAATTTAGTGTAGCTGATCTCTACTGTTATGTGCTTTGTCTCCAGCAGTGTACAATAGTCTAAGAGAAAAAATAATAAAACATATATTTTGGTTCTTCAAAGCTGAGGATTAGAGAACTTGTCAGGTTAAGTTGGAAGGGCCAACTTAAGATTGTAAGAGAAGAGCCGAAGTGGGTTTTAGACTGGTAGGGAAGGAAATGAATCCAGGAAGGGATAACAGATTCAAAAATAAATTATACCAAGGTTGTAGATTAAGATCAGTATTTCCAGGTATAAGAGGAGGAAGTTGAATTAGAAAAGAGAATTTCAGAAGTTCAAAATTTCAGGTGTATAGATGTTGAGGATTATAATAATAATGATTTCCAGATTTATTGCTTATGTTTAGTAAAGGTAAAGTTCACAGAGTGGAGTCATCTTTTGTAAATGTAGCAGAGAAAATGCTGGGAATCAAGTCTTAGTCTTAATCATGAGGGGAGGAGAGCTCCAGAAAATGTTTACTCCTCACCTTCTAATCTTGACCTTCCATATCAAGGTCAAGATTCTTTTGGGGAAGGTAAGGAATCTTGAGATATGGGATAGGGACATTTGAGTCAGTGCACTTCAAAATGTGAATTCCCACTTTCCCCTAAACTTTAATCGCCTGCAGAAATGGCCTAGTCTTTCTTGTAAAAACTAGTGTTCACTACTTGTTAAGGACAACGTCAATAGCACATTCTCCCCTTCTTCTGTCCTCTTATCAACATAACCAGCTGAGGCAAGGCTGAACCTTCTAAGAAAAGAAAGACCTAACCACTTTGAAGGATTCATGTGATTAGATTAGACCCACCTTCCCATTTCAAGATGCTTAACTTTATCATAGCTTCAACACCCCCACCCCTTGCTATATAATGTAACAGATTAACAAATTTAGGAGTTTGACATGTGGACACCTTTGGGGGTACAGCATATTATTTTGCCTCCTGTAGCTACCTATGTTGCAAGAATTAAATGATATATAATTGCAGAAACATAAACACCCAGTGTAAGGCAGTAAACATTAATAGTCATCTTCTCTGGAGATCAATCTCATATTTTAATTCCTCTTTGTATATTTTGACATGTTCTAATTGTTATGCTGTATAAATTAAATATTATAGTGACTTGGTAGATGTTACTTCCATCTCATTCATTGAAGCTATTAATATCTTCCCTGATTTCCCAAACCATCTGAACCTAACTTGAACTTATTGGAAAAGTATGAGAATTGTTGGGTTCAAAATGATCTCACATCCAAAATTTTAGTTTCAAATAAGAGCTAAACTTTGTCTTTTCAATAGATATTTATATAGTGAATACATACTATATGAATTAGACACCTTCTTAGGTGCGTGAGAGAAAACCACTGCTTGCTTAAGAAGTACCTTTCTCTTTAAATATTGTTTTTTTTTAAAATATTTTTTGTAGTTGTTGATGGACCTTTATTTTTTAGTTATTTATATGTGGTGCTGAGGATCGAACCCAGTGCCTCACGCATGCTAGGCAAGCGCTCTACCACCGAGCCACCACCCCAGCCCTAAATATTGTTTTAATCCTTGCTTTCTTATAGAAAATTTTATTCCAATCCTATACCTGTGGATTTGTGCAAAGTTCATGTTTGTACTAAATCATAAATTGGAGATGTCATTAAACATATATTCAATTAGAGAAATAATTAAACTGTTAACCATGAGTTTTGACAGTTTTCCAATTTAGCATTAGTATTTTCAGGTCACATTTGTGATTATTAAGCTTTACATATGGCTACAGTCAGCAAAAACAACTGATTTAATCAATTGTGATTATAAATCAAAAGATGTAAGATCAAAACCTTTTACCAGTATAAATGAATGAAATTATATTCTCCTTTTAGAGAAACAACTATCCTTATTTAGGAAAATAATAAAAGATGTGACTTTAAGTTCCTTTGAGTTAGAAGGAAAAATACCAGGTGTTATGATTTAGAGGTGGTGTCCCTCAAAAGCTCACTTGTGAGACAATGCAAGAAGGTTTGGAGGAGAAATAATTGGGCTATAGCCTTAGCCTAATCAGTGAATTAATCCCTGATGTGATTAACTGAGTGGTAACTGGAGGCAGGTGGTGTGGCTGGAGGAAATGGTTCATTGGGGGCGTGGCTTTGGGATATATATTTGTATCTGGAAGGTGGTGAGACTCTTCTCTCTCTGCTCTCTGATTATCGGGTGAGCTGCTTCCCTCCGCTACACTCTCCCTCCATGATTTTCAGCATTATCTCCAGCCCTGAAGGATGGAGCTGGTCTTCAATGGACTAACGCCTCTGAAACTGTAAGCCCTTAAAAAAACTTTTCCTCTGTAAAATTGTTCTGGTTAGATCTTTTAGTCACAGTGGTGAAAAAGCTGACTAAAACACCAGGGAAATGAAACTGAATGAGATTCAGTGAAAATGCTGGAGTAAAATTATTTCATATAGAACCAGCATTTTAAGTCTCAATGAAAAGATGGCCGGGGGAGGAAATCAAAGATCATGGACGGAGAGAGGCCAGAGTCTAAACTGGCAGAATTGTTCAAATAACTTTTAGAAAAACAAATATATCTAATATAAAGTTTTCTTTGTTGGGATAGTACTTTATACTCTCCACGTAGCCCAACTTTCTGCAAAGCATGGCCTTTTAACATGCAGAGAAGGGGATTCTTTTTGGCAAAAGCTGAACAGGAAGTTTGAATTCTTCATCTTAGTTGGCACAGACCAGACAGAAAAGAGCAATTTCATGAAACAGAATTAAGACTAAAAATTCAGTAGACAAAGAAAAGAATAGACAGGGTTAGATCTGCAATAGGAAAATCCCTGGGTCTTTTGGCCAGTCTTATTCCAGAGAGGCAGAAAGAGCCAAGTTGACTCGGGTCCACCAGGTGTAATCTCAGGGTGTGCAGCAGCAATCATTTCTACATTACCAGCTCTATGACTTTGATCCACTTTGTCACTTTCACTTTCAGTTTGCCCATCTACAAAAAATGAATAAAAATAGGGCTTTCATGAGTAGATTTTTGTAGGAATTCGATGTTAAATGTTATCATTGTGATTGTTGCTTTTGCTACTATGAATTTTGATAATGCCTCTTTTTTTCTCTGCTTCTTTCACAGCTGGAGGGTACGATTATTATAAAAATCCTGATAAAGATGATAAATATTTATGGGCATGGGAATGAATAAGAATTGAAGTGAATATAACATAGATTCACCTCCTTTTTATCCTACTCATCTAAAATTCTCAAAAAGTAGTTTATCTTTATTGTCTCTCCTTCCCTACCTGCTATTCCCTCCTTAGCCCACTGTCTTTCTGCTGCCAGTTACTGTTCCTCACATAAAAGGACGTAAGTATGGCAATTGCAAAAATTGATTGACACTTGCCCTCCTAATTTCGATTGGACCTTTCTTGCACTGGCACCATGGATCACCACTGCTTCATATTTGTTCTATACTCTTCTGTATGCAGCGCCCCTGGTTCTCCTCAGGTGTCTCTACTTCTTTTTTGTTTCCTTCACAATCATCTTTTCTCTCATGCACCTTCTCTCCACAACCACCTGCTAACAAACATTGTTATTCCTCTACCCCACCCCCACCTCCCACATAAAATTCTTCCAGTAATCATTCCCTGAGATTTAACCACTGTTGTACATTATTAGTTTCCAAGTCTGTACCGTTACTGAATTTTAAACCCATTTTTTCAAGTGTCAGCTGCTAATCTCTGTGAAGAGGTCCTCAAATACTTAAATATACATCCAAAATTAAATCCATTGTCATTCCTTCCTGAAACTGGCTTCTGCTCTATTTTGTATTTCATTTACTGACAAAATGTATAAGTCAGTCATCCATATTCATTTTGTCCCATACTTTGTCTTTTTGTCTAATAAATCAAAGGTATTCAAACTATTTTTGATCTTATAACCTATTAGTGAAAAATAATAATCAAGTACTTCAAAATGAGTTCATTTAGATATTAGTTGTATGTATTATTAATCCATATATTCAAAGTAAGGATAGTATATTTTATGTTTTAAGATAAGAATTAGAAGTTCTAATATTTATTTCCTACAACTACCACAGTATCATACTACCCGATTTTGGAGCTCTTTACCATAATTATTCAATCTTGCTAACTCAGCATCCTTAGAATTTACTTAATTTATCTTTTATTCCTTGCCTATTTCCACTGCTCTAGCTCAGAACCTCATTACTTCTTGCCTGAAAGATTCAACGTGAATCAACATGCAAATGTCTCATTTCATGGCTTTTCGACTCTGCGCGTGTTTTTTCCAGATCCTCATGTGTGTTTTACTTATTTTATTTAAACTGTATAATTACATCTTCTCACTCCTCTGTGAAACCCTCTCACTAACCTTTCATTGTCTAGTGGCTAAACAACCCTCCTTGGTCTGTCTTTCTAGCTGGACCTGTCACTACTCTATTCTTTTTCTTTTTATCCCTTCTCAGTTCACTTTATATTTGAGGCAAATTGTTAATAGTAATTTTATTACTTGGTATGTTAGTTATATTTGTAGCTAAGGGAAAGAAAATGTTAGATAACATTAGGAACCACAAAGTAGAATATATCTGCCTTAGAAAAAAAACATCCTGCCTTGTCTGTTTATTACAAACCCATGTTTGTACTTGTGATGAGGTGGGTAGGTGGACAGGAATATGCATCTCTTTATTTCATAGTGTAACATTAGCCCCACATTTGAACATGCTGTCTATAGGCCCATGTTTAAGTGTGACTTAGCTGCAAAAGGCTGAGAAGGGACTCATCAGGGAAAGCCTACCTATAGCAACCCTTTCCTAATAGAGTAGTACCTTCTAGGAATGGTTCAGCTTGCAGAGTTTGACTTTGCATTTTCTGAAATGCTCAATAGCCACAGATCTACCAGAGCATGCAGAGGCTGGTGAGTTATTATATGGGTCTAGAGTTTTGGTCTAGGAGAATCTGAGAGGGAGAAGTGAGAAGAGCTCAAAGAAAAGACATCTTTCATAGTCTTGCTGTGGTGATCATACTGGGTATCAGCAAACTATGGCCTGTGGTCAAATCTAAACAGCAAACTATGGACTTGGTCAAATCCAAATTCTGCCCCTCCCTTATGGTTTTATTCACTTTTTCAGAATTTAAATTGAATTTATTTTTAGGGCCAAAATATTTGAAACCTTTTCTTGTAGCTTTTTTTTTAGATATACAACACACAAGTACGCTCTGTAGTCACCCTATAATCTGCAATAGCATAACAGTCCTATCCAAATGCAATTTTATTCATTGATCGTCTTTTATTAATGTGTTTCACTCTATTCTCTACATTTTAAATTTCTGTTGCATTTAATTATACATTAATTCCTCTTTGTGTTAGTTTTCAATTTCTGTGACAAAATACCTGAGATATATAACTTAAAGGAGAAAGGATTTATTTTGGTTCATGGTTTTAGTCCATGGTCCATTGGCTCCATTGTTTTGGGGCTTGTGGTAAAGTAGAACATCACAGCAGAAGAGCCTAGTGGAACAAAGCTGCTCACTTCAAGGTAGCTGGGAAGCAGAGAAAAAGAGAGAGGAGGAGGGAGGGGCCAGAGACAAGTTATACTCTTCACACCCCAAGTAACCTGCTTCCTCCAATTAGGCCCCACCTCCAGAAGTTTTTACTACCTTCCGATAACACCAGCTATGACCACATTAATGGACTAATTCATCAGTGAAGTCAGAACTCTCATGATCCGATCACATCACAATAATCCTACCGCTGAGCGTTGCTGCTTTGGGGACCAAGCTTTTAACTCATAAACCTTTGGGGGATAGTCCACATTCAAACCATAAAACTTTCTTCTTTGCCTTATGTATTTTCAGTGCCTCTCTTTGTGACCCAACCTTCTCTTTCACTACATTGCTTTTTATGATGAATCTCTTTTCATTCTTTTAAGCTTATATTGAGTGTTTTGTCATTCAAAATGCATTTCCCTTAGCCATTGAGATTAACCAGACCCACATAAATCTATAACATTTTATAGATAATTCCACCATCCTAGAGCTGAATCTGGTTAAAGATAAATGTCCAACAAAATATAGCCTAAAATCCAGGGCTACAACTTTAAAATGAGCCCATATAATCAAAGTGGATAGCGATGTCTATTTGCTATTTCAATATCTTGGATTACTGTTTAACATATTATCTTGTCTCTGAAAATTCCTAACACCCTAGCCCATCCTCCATTTCCCCTAGGTGACCTTGCATCACTGAAAGTAAAGGCAAATGAAAGAGAAATATCACAGACTTCTAAGACACTTTTTGGCAAAGTGCTCAGCATCTGTAAACACACCAAGTACTGTGCTTTCTCTCCTGTTACAATATATTAACTATATTTGCAGTTATTTAAAGTTAATTATTCTACTTGTGTACTAAAATTACATTCTCTTCTTATCTAACCAAGGACAGTGGTTCAAATAATATATATATATTTGCCTCTTCCACATCAATTTTCCCATCTACTGGATTATTCCCAGCACATGGAAACATTATATGATTTCTCCCAGCTCAGAAAACAAAGCCAATCAAAACTAAACTTATTAGGAACTAGATGATATTAAAGACTTGACATAAATCTGGTTTGATGTGACAGTAGTATTGTGGTAATACTGCAAAGTCCTCATCAGTTGGCACTGTATAGTGAAGTATTTTTAGGTGAAATAAAATGAAGGTTAGGATATACTTTAAGAATGTGGGTGAGTATAAATGAAATTTGATTTAAAAATCTTGATAATTGTCAAAGTTTGGCAATGGGTACTAGATTATTCTCTGTTCTTTTGGGTTCTTATAAAATTCTCTAATAAAAGGCAAATTGAACAGTAAAATCTTCTCTCCACCCTACTTTCCCCGTCAGCTACAATTCCATTTCTCTGTTCACCTTGGCTGCCAAACTCTTTTGAGTCATCAGTATTTATTGTCTTTAATTTCTTTTCCATAATTCACTTTTCAAACCTACTCCATTTATTTTTGTCCCTCTACTTCTTTGAAATTACACTGAGATCATTTATAACCACCATGTTACCAAACTCAGTGGCTATCCTTATTAGTCCCCATTCTATTAGCATAATTTGATATGATCCTTGACATACTGACTTCCCTTGGCTCTCAGCTCAACCCACTCTTCTGTTTTTCTACCTTTCCTTTCCTCTCAAGTTCAGTCCTCTTAACCTCTGAATCTTGGAGAAACTCAAGGCTCATTCATTCATTCTCTTTTCTGTTTACATTTATTTCCTTAGTAATTGTATTGTTTCAAGGCTTCTAAAATATACATAACCATCAATTCTTAAATATCTATCTCTACCCACATATATCTAATTATATACTATACATCTCAAGATCCAGACATATATATAAATTATATATTCTACGTCTTCACTTTGATGTCCAGTACATATCTCAGCTAAAATACCTGAGACCAAACTCCTGATTATCTCATTTCTATAACAGGTTTATCCATTACAGTTTTTTGCAGCTTCATAATTCTAGGTGTTCAGGTCCAAAGTCTTTCAGTTATTCTCAGATCTTGTTTGTAGTTATTTTAAGTCTACCAGAAAATCTTGTTGGAACCACCTTCAAAATATGCCTAGAACCTGAATCTTATCCTCCACATCCACTATGACCATAGTCTCTTCACTAGGATTATTGTAACAGCCTCCAGACATATATGTGAACAGTTTATCTCTCCAGTTGTAGAGGTCATTTTAAATTTACATATAGTTCATAAAATATATCACTATTCCAGTAGTTTTCAAGCTATTCTAAATGGCATTGTTTTAAAAGTTCAGTTTCCAATTATTTGATGCCAGGGTTTGGAACTATAATTGATTTTTAAATATTTCCCTTTACACTGTGTTCTGTGATCTTGCTAAATTGAGTTACAAGCTCTGGTAGCATTATTGTAGATCCCTAGGATTTTCTATGTTATCAGGGTTCTGACTGTGGAAATGTACAAGACAGTGAGTTTTCTCTCCCAGAGAATAATAGACATCTTGTTTCCCCACAGCTGGAACATTCCACAGTTTTTCCCAGGAACTATTAAGATAACTAATAAATGCTTGGCCAGAACACATATCTTACCATAAGGAAGAACATTTTACATTGTAACTTGCTGTATCCTGCTTGATAATACAATAAACAATAATGTACTAATGATGCCAGTGACTTAAGGTAACCTAATGGTGTAAATAAAGACAGCAGCTTAGAGGAGCAGCCATTTTGCCTCTGCATCTTGTTTCCCTTTGTTTCCTTACACTATGTAAACAGTCACATAGTTTATGAAGAAAGATAGTTTTACTCTTCAGTCTGTATGTGTGTATACATTCATGTACAAACTCATTCTTGGTTACTGTTGACTAGGAGTAGTGAGATCATTCTCTTTCTCTGATCTCCCAGTAAAAGCATTCACTCACTCACCATTTTGTCTGTTTGTAGTTATTTTATACATATTTTTTACAGGGTTGAGAAAAATGTCTTCGGTTTTCAGTTAAGAATTTTTGTCATGAATACATTTTGCATTTGTCAAATGGTTTTTCTGTATTAATCATGATGGCCATATATTTTTGCTTTCATAATATGTTAACATGCTGAATTAAATTGATTTTTTCACTATTGAACCAATCTTGTTTTTCTAGAATAAGATTCAATTGTAATATATATTTGGATTTGACTGTAATAATTTTTCAAAGTATTTTTGCATGTTTATTGCATGAATTTTTTTTCTGTAGTTTTATTTTATTGCAGTATATTTTTCTGGTATTAGTAATAGGTTTATGTTGGCCTAATAAAATGAGTTGGCAAGGATTCCTTTGTTTCCTACTTTCTAAAATAGTTGATCTAAAATTAAGATTTAGACAGATTTATAGGCTTCCTAAATCTTTGGTATATTTCATTCTGTGAAGTCATAGTGGCCTAGAGTTTCATTTGGAGGAGATTTTAATTTCTTTAATAAGATACAAAACGGTTATAATAATGACCTATCTATTTCATGAGTTTACCTATTTCATCTATCATTTTCAAACAATACATATATTTTAAAATATTATTTGATGGTGCATTCACTTGGACCATCTCTAGGTCTAGTTCTGTTGATTGCTTAATTCTTAACTCACGATTATAGACAATGGAATTTTTATTTTTATTTTTATGTTTTGATGTGTATGTGGGTGCTAGGGATTGAGCTCAGGGGCACTTGACCACTGAGCCACATCCCCAGACTTATTTTGTATTTTATTCAGAGACAGGGTCTCACTGAGTTGCTTAGCACTTTGCTTTTGCTGAGGCTTGTTTTGAACTTGTGATCCTCCTGCCTCAGCCTCTCTAGCCACTGAGATTACAGACATGGGCCACATCATGTGTGGCTTTTTGCTGATATTTTGTGTCTTATCATTTTTTAATTTATATTTTATACAGAACAGGAACTAAAATAAATAGTATTTTGCCTTGCAGTGTTCACACCTCTTTTTTACTGAGCTTTTGGAGTTAAATCAATCTAGTTGTTTCCCTGGGTTTGGGTTTGTTGTTGCTATAGTCATGTTATTGCATCACAGACTTAATATTCTTGCAGTAGAAAACTATTGCTCTGTTCTTAGTGTAAGTTCTGGGTTTCTGGGGTGGGAAAGAGAGGTAGTGGCGGTTCTGAGTTTCATATCCAGCCTGAGTTTCATCCTGCTCTTTAGAAGGTTTCCATGTCAGTACCACATATGGATTTTCTTCAGTGCTCTTTTATCTCCCCAGTGGTAGGGTGCCACTGTTTTATTCTTGGTTCAAGGATACAAGTGGTGGTATTGCAAAACACTTCTTTTTTCTCTTTAGTCTTATGCAGCTTTGTGTTCTTGAGCCTGAGGAGTGGGCTTCCCCATTGTTCCTGGCCCTTCCTCCTATGTCAGCTCAACTCTGCCTCTTTTCTTTGTTGGGTCTTGGGTACGGCTGAATTTCCTGATTCTTCCTTATTGCATCAGGCCTCTGCTTTCTATTAGCATTAGACACTGAGTGTGAGTGCATTCCCTTTCCGCCACTGATAGATGGTTTTGCTTAGCTTTGGTGCATGGTGTGGAGTGTGACTTTTCTATTCTACCTCAGAAACTGGGGGGCTTTTCTTGGCATTTGGGGGCAGGAGGGCTTTTTAACTTTCCCCCAACTTCACATGGCATTTATTTATGAACTTCTTTCAGTGGCTTCCAACATTTATCTGGGATAGTGCAATCAGTACAAGGGTTTTACTTTATGAATATAAATGTAGGACACTGCTGGAGTTGAGCCAGTTCCCCATGCTACAGCTGATTGTTACATCCATGCCTGGATCTCTTCCATGTCTCCTGTTCCCCAGTTGTCCTTGCAACCAGATAGTGATGAGTGGTGTTAAATTGCTGGTGAGGATGTACAGCATCACCTTGTGTCTGAAGCTCAAGAATTTAGGGATTTTGAGTTGTCATGCTAGCCCACAGTCAGCCTTTAAGATGTCTTAAAAGTTCAGCTGTTTCTTACTCGTGTCTGTGGTTGGCACCTCTTCTTCCTATGTTTCACCAAGGGCAAAGAAATTTATTCCCATTTCTTGGAAAAATTTACCATATTTTGAAATACTGTCTTCATGTTTGTTTTGAAACTTTGCCTCTCTGTTAGGCTCAAGTCAAATTATAACTTTATGAATCATCTGAATTTTCATCATAGTTTGAATGAGAATGATAATCTTGAGTCTGTGTATATCTAAAGTCAAAGGAGAACTTTTTCATTTTTGTATCCTAATTTGTGATTTTTAATTTTAGGGAACTTCTAAAAAAATCTTGGAGGATCTTTTTAAAAGTTTACTTGATCTGCAGAGGCCTCTAGGAACACTGTGAAATTATTGTATTGGTAAGAATTTCATTTTAGAAATGTTTAGGTATGTTTAATTCAAATTACCTCAAACTATGGCCCTAAATTTATAATATAAAATGTTTCTAGTAGTCAGAAGAGACATTTTCGGGGTTTCATATGCACCCACTGTGCTGTTTCTCTCTCATGCCCTTCTGTGGCTGCCCAACCTCAGTCTCTTCTACTTGCTCTTATTCTTCATGGCAAACTCCTACCTCATCAGCTCTCATCTTCAATTCTGCTTCAAATATACCTTAAATCCCCTAATCCCAGTGAGGCCTACTTCTACCTTACTGTATTCTCACATAATATCTTATTCATTCCCTTCTTGGTACTTAATCATAGCTTGCAATTTTTAGATACATTAAGTCATTTAGTTAGCCTTTTCCACCTTGTTAGTTACATTTGACCATAGACCCTGTCTCTGCTGTTCATTGTGTTGTTGACATGGTGTAACTAGTACTTTTTATTTTACTTAATGCATAGTAGTTGCTTGCATTTTTTGGAATAAATAAAATCTTTATGAGGTGGAGACTCTTAAGGGCAGACACAGTGGTGGCTAGAAGAAAAACTCAGGCAGATTTCTAAGCCGAGTTTAGCGTAGGGAAAACCAAAGGCCACTTTTCAGAAATGGAATCCATAGCCAGGGCCAAAGTAGGCCTTATTTAAATCTGTCCTTAAACAAGTGAGTGAGAAGGCAAAACGAATATTTGCTTTGAGTTTACTTTCAGCTTAGTGTAAGAAGTACACACAGAAAATTGAGATGAAGTGATCATGCGTGAAAGCTTTTGGTGCACACCGGAACACAAGAACTTAGTGATCTGCTGAGAGAGAAACATAGAGAATTGAACATAGAAGAGCCTTTCATATATTGGGTAGCTAGCATTTGACTGCATTGTTTCATAGCAACCATCTACTTCCAAATTAGTAAAGAAGGGGCAGATTGTACATAGTTTGCAAGACCTTGATCACTTTTTTGAGAAAAATGAAGCCTATTTTTTAATATAACACTACAAAGTTGTGTTTTATGTGGAATAACTCAGCAAAATTAACAGACTTCAATATAGGAGACTTTTTTGTTAAATGGATGAGGAAAGGTTTTATAAATAAAACTACAAAAGGACAGATCATGAGGCTAAAAAACGGATTAATTTGATTATCCGAATTTTCAAAATTGAAGATTTCTTTTAAATCATGAATATCATTAACAAAATTATTGGACAGATATAAGAATGGCAAAGGTATTTACAATGTCTAGAACTGACAAGAGATATATACATACAAGGAAGTTTTCAAAAGTTATAGAAAAGATACAATGAAATATAAGAAAGGTAGAAGTAAACTGTTTACAGAACAAGTACTCAAAAAGTTATTAGGCATACAAAGAAATGTTTACTATCAAGTCTAGTTGTGATACTGAAGAATTGAAATATGGTGGACATATGCTATGTTGTATGATACAATAGTTGGAATCCACAGCACAGCTGTATGACAATAACATGGATAGACCTTATTGAACTAACATTTTCTAATAAAATAGCAGTAATGTTTATAATAAGAAATAGTGTTTATAATAGAAACAGTGTTTGTCATGTGTCTATTACTAGTCTGAGTTCATAATGATCCTGAAATGTACTATTATCCACATTTTGGAGAAAATGGTTAAAGTCAGATAAATAAGTGGTCATTCCAGTATTTGAACTTGGGCAATAGGTTAAAGAATTATCGCTCTGAAGCCTTCATTGTATACCTAAGAACCACAAAGAGGGCATTAATACAATATCATTAATGGAAATAAAAATTGCATGTACTCCAAACTACAACACATGTTTTTGTAGGATACATTAACATTAAATGATAGTGAAACATATTAAAATGGAAATATAAAGAAATAATTGAATAAATACATCAACAGAGGGTTTTTGTACAAACAACGATAGTTCCCAAATGGAGGAGGAGGATTAACTTAATTCCTTGGACATGTAAGAGTAACTTAATTTTAAAGATCTGCACTTAAGCATGTGTTTTTTTCACGTGTTGACATAAATAAAGGCCAAGAAGCAGCTCCAGCAAGAGCCCTGAAGTACTAACAGGTCTGAGGAGCAGATGCTAGTGAACAAGAATAATGTGAGACTCAGAAGAATCAGAAAGGAGAAGAAAATAGCAGCAAGATGATAAGAAAAGAATACTGCTTTAGCCACTTTAGTGAGAAGAAACTGGACTTTTTTTTTTTTTTACTTATTTAATACCTAACACAGAGGAGTTCACAGTTGACCTTACTCACAGTCAGCCTCTGTTATGTGGGTAATACAGAATATTAGGAGCAGGATTTATCTTTTCTGTGCCCAATTTCCACCTTTGTATATAGGCTCTGTCCTCATTCAGTAGTCATACATTGAATTCAAATGAAGAATTAGTCTGTTTGAATTTTTGTATATGTCTGATAAAAATAGGGATTTTAATGAGCCAAAAAAGAAAGAAAAGAAATGTCCTAATGATCAGAGAATGAAAATTTATGGAACAAAATGAAACAAATTGTTGTTTACTTTTCATTCTGCACTTTGGTATACAGAAATGTATAGCAACTGGAGATTAGGGGGTAGAAACAATTTTTGTCAGAAATAGAATAGCAAAATGCAAAGGCAAAGGACAATGCTGAAAGAAAATGTAAACTTTTTCTTGTTTGGAAGGCCATGTTGCTTATGAATCTTAGAAGAGGCAGGTAATTAGATTAAACTCACAGAGCAGCAAGAAAACCAGTCATCCTCAACATCTTTCTTACTGATCACCTGAATCACCATTTGGTTTCTTCCAAGAGAACTGAGAGTCTTGGAAACTCCTTTTTCCATTTTAAGATAAAGTTAAAAATTTTGCTAAAATAAAAAAAAAATTTCCTCACCAGACAAGTGATGAGAGAGGGAAACGAATCCCAATTTTTACTCCCTTTTGAAAAACTGTCTCATTATTATTTATAATCTTGGTGCTGGCTGATAAATGGTGGATGGACCTGAGGAGGCAGTGACCTACAAATCTACAGTGTAAATTAACATAAGAAAGTCTCTCCCACAGCTGGGCATCGTGGCGCTCGCCTGTAATCCCAGCACATTGGGAGGCTGAGACAGGAGAATCTCGAGTTCAAAGCCAGCCTCAGCATCAGCAAGGCACTAAGCAAGTCAGTGAGACCCTGTCTCTACATAAAACACAAAATAGGGATGGGGATGTGGCTCAGTGGTCGAGTATCCCAGTAACAAAAAAAAAGTCTCTCCCACACTCTACATTCTCAGTACAATCCTGCAACTGCTGTTTTTAACACGCAACTTGTGCTCTTTGGTTTTTATGCTTGTGTTCATAATATCATCTTCCTATAGATTTCCATACCTATCTCTACTTCTCAAAATTTAACCTTTCCTTTGAAATTTCCCCTAAGATCCCACCACCTCAATTGCACTTTCCCAAATCTGCTGAAAACAAATTAAAACCAACCACCACTTGCTGTGGTTTGGGTAAGTTTCCCTCAGAGGCCCATGTGTTAAAGGCTTGGTTGCCATCCTGGTGTGCTAGGTGGAACATTTAAGAGATGAAGTCTAGTGAGAGGAAGTTAGGTCACTTGGAGGAGATATTGGGATTCTAGCTCTTTCCTGTTTCTATTTCCTAGCTGTCTTGATATTTCCAAAATAAACTTTTCCTCTTTTCAAGTTGATTATCTCAGGTATTTTGTTGCAGTGATGGAAAACTGACAAACATAGCATTGTATTTTTTTAAAAAATATTTTTAGACCTGGGTGTGGTGGTGCCCGCCTGTAATCCCAATTTGGAAGGCTGAGACCAGAGAATTGCGAGTTCAAAGCCAGCCTCAGCAACGGTGAGGAGCTAAGCAACTCAGTGAGACCCTGTCTATACACAAAACACAAAATATGGCTAGGGATATGCCTCAGTGGTGGAGTACCCCTGAGTTCAATCCCTGGTACCAAAAAATATATATATATGTGTGTATATACACACACACACACACACACACACACACACACACACACATACACATACATACATATTTTTAGTTGTCAATGGACCTTTATTTTGCTTATTTATATGTAGTGCCCAGAATTGAACCCAGTGACTCACATGCTAGGCAAGCACTCTACCACTGAGCTACAACCCAGCTCCCACAACATTGTATTTTAATTCTGTTCTGTGACCTATTAGATCTGCCTAGGATTGTAATAATTTGTATGTACATATTTTTTCTCTTCCCTTATTCACTTTGCTTCCCTCATTAGAAATGTTTGCATGGGGTATGTTCTCCATAAGTAAACACCGAATTGAATTGGATTGTTTCAAACATGGTGAATGCAGCTTTTTAGCAAACCAAATCTGATGGTCCTGTACCGGATGGATTGGGACAGGGAGATCATGGAGATAGAAAAAATGTTTACAAATGCATTGTGATATTCAGACATAAAGTAATGAGGGTCTGAAAGGACAGTGACTGTGTACAGGAGAGGAAATGGTGATTCATAGGGATACACTAGAGGGGAAATGACAGATTGTTATGAATAATGATGAGGATAATGATGATAGCAGTGAAGATGAAGCTTATATTTGTATAGTGGTTTACAGTTTATGTAGATGATTCCAGAGCTATGTATGCAGCTCCAACTCCTGAGAATCAAGTGATGTGATAAATAATCATATGTTAAAGTGAAAAAATGCATGACATTCTTGTATCTTTCTGGGAAAGGCCTGTTAGCTTCAAAGTTGGAAAAGATATATAGGACAGAACATGTTGGAAACTCAGAATTCAGGTTAATCATGGCAATTTAAGAGTTGCTGCACTTCTCTTCTCATCAGGGGGTAGTCAGGAGATTTATCGGAGGAACAGTCTCAGAAATCCATTACAACAAGTGCCTTGTAATGAATTACAAACACCAGTGTTATTTTTAGCAAACATTTCTTTTAACTCCATGGATTTTGTGGGAGCTATGTTTTCCTTCCAGAGGCATGGAGGCAGAACAATAGTTTCTTCCACCTGAGGAAACTTTGTTTTCTGGCTCTTTTTATGTTGGTGCAAAGGCTAAAGTGAATATCTTTGTCTTCTGAGGACAAAAGCCACAGAAAGTTTTTAACAGGATGCCTCTGTGTCACTTGCACTTGTACTATAGGCATAGGGTGTGGGGGGTGCTATAAACAAAGCAGAATTGCAGCAATCTCAGAGACCATGTATTGTTTTTATAAATGTAGAGTTATATATCTTTGAATGTGTTGACAAGGTGTCCCATCCTTTTAATCAGATTGATTGTAATACAAAGCACCATGTCATTAAATGGTACCTGCCTAAGGGTTTCCTACCACCAGCTAAGAAATGAAGAGATTTAATGCATGCAAACATTTCATTGAACCATTTCCATTGTAGCCAGCTTTCTTTTATAATGACAAAATACCTGAGATAATCAACTTAAAAGGAAAAATGGTTTATTTTGGCTCCCATGGTTTCAGAGCTTTTAATACAGGGTCACTTGGTTCTGTTGCTTTGGGCCTGTGGCAGCATAGTACATCATGGCAGGAGTTTGTGGAGAGGAGGCCTTTTTACCTCATGTCAGCCAGGAAGCAAGGAAAGAGGAAGGGGCCAGGGCCCAAATATCCTCTTTGAGGGCATGCCCCCAATACCCCAACTTCTTCCCATGAGGTCCTACATCTTAAGTATTTCACCACCTCCCAAGATCCCTACAGGTTGGGGACCAAAAGCCTTCAATATATGGGCCTTTGGATAACATTTCAGTTCCAAATTATGGCAATTTATATTTTATCTTTCTGTTTTTTCCTTCACATTTCATTTGTGGGAAGGGCTTGAACTTTGTCTTGCTCTGGGACAGAGAATTATATTATTTTGAGATATAAATTAATGCCACCCTCTGGGTATCTCATTGCTTTTTATGGCTGGCAGGGATAAGGGGTAAAAGGAAACAGAAGATCAAATCCAAAGTCAGATTTGGAAGATGATGATTTGGTCCAGGACTGAAAAGGTTCCAGAGAGTATGGGAAGGAGGCAGAATGGGAAATATCTCTACATAGAGATGTCTCTCTTAGGAGGCAGGGTCAGTGCCTTGGCTCAGGTGAGGTTCACTGAGTAACAACAAGCCTCTACTAAGAGTAAGCTTGATGCAGGTGAGAAAAAGGTGACATTATTTGTCCAGTAGAATCAGAAGGGAAAGGAAACCACAACTCTATTTATGTAGCCTCAACTTCAGTTCTAGCTGCCTGATGTGAGCGGGGCTGCTAATATGGTGTGAGTGGGAATGACAATGGGTAGAGGGAGCATTGGGTGACAAAGAGGGAGAAAGAATTTAACTTAGATTTGGGGTAAGAAATAGATTGTAGCTAGTTGTAAGGGAAAAAAAAATGAACTTTGTTTGGTTAGTTTATAATAGCACTAGCAGGAAACTGATAATCTGATTGGCAGGGAGCTGCCCTGTCAGGTAAAATTTCAGATTATCTATGTGGGAAGTAGCCCCTTTTATATTTTTTTTAATGGGATATCATTGGAAGGAATCTACTGAAAAGATCACTTGGGCATACATTGGATCTCTTTTTTTGGTACTGGGGATTGAACTCAGGGGCACTCGACCACTGAGCCACATCCCCAGCCCTATTTTGTGTTTTATATAGAGACAGTGTCTCACTGAGTTGCTTAGCACCTCGCCATTGCTGAGGCTGGCTTTGAACTCGTGATTCTCCTGTCTCAGCCTCCCTTAGTGCTGGGATTACAGGCTTGAGCCACCGTGCCCGGCTACATTGGATCTTTACTAAGAAGAAAATCATTGTAGTCACACATTGCCCAATGGATGAGACTTGTAGGAAGGGGAACATGTAGGTGAGGGAGGAATGTATTTTTCCTAGGCTCGGCCTGGTTCACATTCATGAAAACAGAGGGAGAGCTAAGACTGTTAACTGATTTGTGTGGTATGTTAGCCAAAGGTCCAAGGAAAGTTGAAAGGGGACTCAGACATTTTTGATATCTACTATGATTCTGGGGCCTTTAAAGTATGTACCCTTTGCAACCCTTTATTGGCTTATTGTAGTTTGCTGACCAATATGGTATGTGAGTCCAATCTCTTCCACATATTTATTGCAGTATTTTTATTTCTGGTAACCATGACCCCAGGGGTTACCACAGAGTTTTATAATTAGAAAAATGAATACTAGGAAATATTGAAGAAGATAATGAAAATAGTACATACTAGGGACAGTGAAAACAAGTCTTACAAAAGAAAGGGAGGAGAAATTAAAGAACAATCTAGAATTAAGCCACAACAAAATCTATTTCCAAGACTGCAACTGAACTTTGTGTAGGCTTTTCCAGTAACAGCTGCATTACAGAATCATATAAAGACACATCTACTAATCAGGAAAATCCAAAGATTAGAATCAGATAAAGCTGCAGTTGTTTGAATAAATGATCATATTAACTATTTGCTTAATTCTAGGGGGATAAAATGACAATTTACACAATGATTTTTTATCTAGAAACCATTTAATTAAAACAGTATCATTTCCCATAATCAAACAAGGCAGGAACTTTTAAAGAAAATAATTTAGAAACTATTGGTTGTGAAGAATGTCAGGAAACTAGCATTTATTGCATGCTACCTCATACGAGTAATTATATTCATTTACTTACGTGCATTATTTTGTTCAATTTCAAAGAAACTCTAAGAGAGAATTCTTGACTACTGCTCAAATCTTGAGAATGACAATAGCAAAATATAGAAGGAACAAAGGAGTTTAATACATCATCTCTTTATAAACATAATCATAAAAATTTAGGAAAGAATAATTAATAGATTCTGGGGAATTTTGATGAGGAACATGTATTTAGTCACAAAATAGCTTTCTACAAATTGTTTACTAGTTAAAAAAAAGAGACTATGTAGTGCAGAAAGCAGGCTACAGTCAACAAACGATCAATAATATGCCCATAAAGACTTATGGGAATTTTATGCCTCTGGATGTGATATTCTGAGGAGGATAGAACATCATTTTGTATATTCAAGCCAAGATGCATAATCAAAATCTAACCATGAAGAAAAAGCAGAAAGTGTACATTGAGGGATACTTTATAAGGTAATTGACCATATTCTTCAGAACTGTTTGACATCATGAAAAACAAAGAATTAAGATGACAATAGGGACAGAAGTCACCAAACTTTCAAGCAAGCTAATGTAACGATGATACTAGAGTTAACACCTTTCAAGATTCACTGCTTAGGAGCACATTGCCAAGAGGGTGAGAAGGGAAAGGGATTGGATAAACTATACCCTGCTTGCCAAGCTGGCAGTCGTGTACAGGTTACTCCAGCCAGGGGGAGTTTATGTAAAGATTCCACAGGGGCAAAGAGTTTGAAGCCAGAGAAAGTACAAAAAGCAAAACAAAGACTAATTTCTCTCATGATTTTAGATGAAAAATTACTAATAAAATGATGCAATTGAAAACTCAGACAATATTACCATGTTAAGACTAAGGGGGTTTTATTTCAGACAGAAGCAGATGGTCAATAAATGTGAATCTCATAATGAGTTCATGAAGAGATCAAAAAAGATTAAATATAACTATTTTCCCCTATTTTTCATTTTATTTAGAGACAGGGTCTCATTAAGTTGCTTAGCACCTCACTTTTGCTGAGATTGGCTTTGAACTCGGGATTCTCCTGCCTCAGCCTCCCAAGCTGCTGGGATTACAGGCATGCACCACCATGCTTGACTAAATATAATTATTTTTATCAAATCTGCCAAAAGGATTTGATAAAATTTTATGTCAAATCTTGATCTAAACGTTCTGTAGACTATAAATATTTTTTAATATGATCAAACCAGTTATACCCAAATGTGACAATATGAAGTAGGACCATCAAAACCAGAAAAGTTCAGTTCCCCTATTTGACAGTGAATATAATAATGCTACATTTTAGAGCTCGTGAAAAGAGGAAAAAACACTGACAATAGCTATTAAGTACAGATGAAATGAGATGGAGGTAAAATTAAGTATATCAGTCATTATACTGTGATTATATAAGATCCCCCCATCAAAGATGGACATAAATGTATGCACGCACACTTACACATGCACATACACTTGAATTATTGGTAATTTGCTAGCAAGAAAGACAGGAACTTTAGGGTTCAATAATCAAACTATTTAGACAGAAGATGCACAATGCACATGACAGAGTAAAGACTCCCCAAAACAAAGCATACTTATGAAACACAAAAATTTAACCATTCTTTTAAAAGTGTTCTATGACATGAAATCATTGATGACTGACGGATTCATTTTTGACACAGGTTGTGTATACCCTGTCTCCTGCTTCTTCTTTCCCTAGGACTTTTCCTTTTCTTTATAGCACTTTTCAAAATTGTAGATTGTTTTTATGAGTTTGTTTTGCTTTTTAATGTCTGCTTCCTTCTCTAGAACCTGAATTAAGAAGAGAATGTTTAGTCTTTACACAGTTACTACCTAGAAGTCAGCAGACAGCTTGACCCAGAGTGGTGCTCTACCCATATTTGCTAAGGAATGAATGAATGAATAAATAAATAAGTCAGTAAATCAGATCAATGGTCAGTACATACAATCAGTTAATTTGATTGCTCTCTCAGGCAGGCTTTGTCCCATCCTTATTCTCCCTTGATTTGACAGATTTAAGTGAAGGGATAGCTTCTTACAGTTGTATGTTCACTAGAACTGAACAAAGTTATGGGTAGCAAGATGGATTGTCCTTTATTAGGGCAGCATGGATGAAGGAAGATGCCTGCCTGGTGTTTTTAGTCTATTTGCTAGTATGATGACTTGTCAGTTGGTTTCACTTAGTTTACATAGCTATTTTCTTAAAGACCTAAAAATAATAATTAAGGGGTTAAACCAAGGCAGTGGAAGAATTCTATTTAGCAATTACAATTCACATTTAATGTGGTTCTGGTATTTTTTTCCAAATCTTCCACATTAGAATCATATGGTCTAGGGAAACTACTTTCTTCAAAGCTCTGTAAGACACACCTCTTTTATCAGCATCTTACTTTGATATCCTCCAGGTATACACTTCTGATTTCTGTGTTATTTATTGCCTAGCTGCATCAGGGCTTTTGAATAAATCATAGCAAATTATCTTTCTTTGTAAATGCTTATAGTTACACACATTAAGTCCCAAGTACATAGTTTTTATTAAGTATATTTCTATAACTCTAAATATCAACAGTTACAACTGCAAAGAATATAAATAGAAATTGGCAATGTTCTTTGACAGATCTTTGCAACTGGTTCTTTGGTTACTCTAGGAATTGCTCTTTTGAATTTTTCTGTGATTTCCTGGTCTACTTGTCTCCAGGTGTTCCCTGTTGCAAGGACACAATGGAAGACATTTTCTCCCCAGTCGATGTGTTAATTTTATGTGTCAGTTTGACTGGGGTGCCCAGGTTAAAAATTGTTTGTGGTTCTGTCTATTTAGGTTGTTTCTGGAATGAGCTCTATAAGGTATGTAGTTTTCCCCAATGTCTATGGGCATCATCAAATCTGTTCAGAGCCTGAATAAAACACAAGATGAAAAAGGAGGAATTTACTTTTTGTTGTCGTTGTTGTCTTGCCACTTGATTTGGGAGAGCTCATCTCATATTTTTTCCTGCCCTCAGTCTGGAATTTTGTACTGAGTTGCACCAATGACTTTTCTGGGTCTTTAGCTTGTTGACAGCAGAGAATGGATTTCTCAGTTTCCATAACTGCCTGAGCTGAGTTCTCATAATACTTCTCTCTTCTCTCTTTTGTATATGTATTTATATATCCCATTCATTTGTTTCTCTGGAAGATGCAAATACTTCTAGTCCTTGGCATTTTGGCTAGAAGGGAACATTGTTAGGTCAGACTGTGATCTGAAATTTGCTTTATTTTATTTATTTGATTTTTATTGGTTCTTTTTAGTTATATATGACATTAGAGTCCATTTGGATATATTTATATAATCAAAGGATATATCTTATTCTAATTAGGACCCCATTCTTGTGAATATACATGATGATAGGATTCATTGTGGTGTACTCATATATGTTCATAGGAAAGTAATATCAGAGTCATTCCACTGTATTTCCTTTTCCTATCTCCTTCTTTCCCCTTCCTTCCCCTATATCTTATCTACTGAATTTCTATTCTTCCTCTCCCTTATTGTGGGTTGAATTCTACATATCAGTGAAAAAATTTGACCTTCGGCTTTTTGGAACTGGCTTATTTCACTTAGCATGATAGTCTCCAGTTCCATTCATTTACTAGCAAATGTCACAAAGTCATTCTTCTTAAAATGGCTGAGTAATACTTCATTGTGTATATATACCACATTTTCTTTATCATTCATCTGTTAGAGGGCACCCAGCGTGGCTCCATATGGTTGCCTCACTGTAGTTTGCTGATTTTAAATCCTTTGGATATATACTGAAGAGTAGGTTAGCTGGGTAAAATGGTGGTTACATTCCCACCAGCAATATATGTGTATACCCTTTTGCCATATCCTTGTCAACATTTATTGTTGCTTGTATTCTTCATTGTTGCCAATCTGACTGGAGTTAGAAGAAAGCTCAGTGTAGTTTTAATTTGCATTTTCCTGATTGCTAGAGACATTGAACATTTTTTCATATATTTATTCATGATTTGTATTTATTATTTTGAGAAATGTTCATTTCCTTTGTCATTTATTGATTGGGTTGTGTTTTGGTGTTAAATTTAAGTTCTTTATAATCCTGTAAATTAATGCACTGAGGTGCAGGTGGCAAAGACTTTCTCCCATTCAGTAGGCTTTCTATTTATACTCCTTATTATTTCCTTTGCTGTGAAAAAGCTTTTTAGTTTAATGCCATCCCATTTATTTATTATTGATTTTACTGTTTGCACTTTAAGGTTTTATTAAGGAAGTTACTTCCTGAGCTAATATGTTGGAGTCTTAGACCTACATTTTCTTCTAGCATGTGCAAGATTTCTGGTCTAATTTCTACATCTTTGATCCACTTTGAGTTATGTGCAGGGTGAGAGAGATAGAGGTCTAATTTCATTTCATATGGATTTACATTTGTTGAAGAGGCTATCTTTTCTCCAATGATGTATTTGGCACCTCTGTCTTGGATGAAGTAACTGTGTTTTTGTGGGTTTCCGTGTCTTCTATTCTGTTCCATTGGTCTTCATGTCTGTTTTGGTGCCAACCATGCTGTTTTTGTTCTATAGCTTCATAGTATAATTTAGTGTCTGTTATTGTGATGTCTCCCTCCTGCTTCACTTTTCTTGCTAAGGATTGCTTTGGCTCTTCTGGGCCTCTTATTTTTCCAAATGAATTTCATGATTGCTTTTTTTATTTCTATAAAGAACGTCATTGGAATTTTAAAGGAATTGCATTAAATCTATATAACATTTTTGGCAGTATGACCATTTTGACAGTATTAATTCTGCCTATCCAAGAACATGGGAGATCTTTCCATCTTCTAAGGTTGTCTTCAGTTTCTTTAGTATTCTGTAGTTTTATTGTAGAGGTCTTTCACCTCTTTTATTAGATTGATTCCCAAATATTTTATTTTATTTGAGGGTATTGTGAATGGCATAGATTTCCTAATTTGTCTTTCAGCTGATTTATCATTGGGGTATAGGAACACAAATGATTAATGGGTGTTAATTTTGTGTCCTGATATTTTGCTAAATTTGTTTATGAATTCGGAATTTTTCTGGAGTTTTTTTTGGGGGGAGTATTCTATATATAGAATCAAGTCATTGGCAATCAGATAGTTTGAGCTCTTCTTTTCCTATTTGTACCCCTTAAATTTCTGATAATTGATCTATTTTGAAATGTACCTGGGATTTTGTTTTTATTCAGATGCACTGAGATGAAAGATAAGGAGATGGTTGCCATTAAAAAGATAGCTTGCAACTTATTGTTCTCAAGAGGAGGGGGCACACTCTGTTGTTTGGGCCTTCTGAAAAAGCTGTAGAGTTGATTAGCAGGCACAAGAGGCTAGGGAAAAACATAGGTAAGGCCTTTTATTGTAATTTTCATAGGAAGGAATGGGTCGGGCAGGGTAAGCAACTGAGGCAAGTTTAGGAATGGAAAGTTTGAATAATTTTGGCAGACTTAGCTCTATGGGTGATCCTAGTTGCCTGGTACCTGATACTGGGGTGATTTAAGGAAGAGGAATATTGGCTGGGTATATGAGATTTAAGGAGGTAGTTGGAGGTTATATGCTCTGAATTGTTTGGTTTGCCAGTGACAGGTGTGCTCCTGATGAAGCCATCCTGAAAGTTGCATCCTTTTCTCTTTCAGCTGGAGCATCAAGAATACATAAAAGAAGGAAACATAGTTAACATGCTGCTGCACCCACACCAAAGCAGCTGTAGGCTATTCCTTGTTGTAGTATTTGAGTACGCCAGCCCCTTCCTATCATACATACCACTACCTGCCACAGCAGCTTTATGAGGTATCCATCAGCTTTTCACTATGCACTGATTTTGTGCTTACAGGTTTGTTACAACCGATGAAATGTTAACAATGCAATCAACTTGGCTATATATTTTATGTAGACTGATAAAAAGTTAGTTAAAAATTAAATCTTAAAAAGCCCCCAAATATATTTAAATTATTGCTGCTATCAGTATGTGTAATCAGTCAAAGCCATTTTAGTTCCTCTTGATTGTGTAAGAGCTCTGACCTATAAATCTAAAGAGCAAATCTTTCCTCAAAGTCCTCTGATGAACTCAAATTAAAAGAGATGAATTCAGAACCCTTAGCATAAGGCCAGGCTCACACTGGATACTCGGGCTTCCCCTTTTTCAGCCTAATTTATTTTTTAACAACCAAAGTAATTTAAATATCTGGCATCCAATGGTGGATGAGTACCTGTTGAATTCACTCTTTCAAAGTTCAGATAATTTTTTAGATGTCTTTTTCTTGATTCTTTTACATATTATATTAAGCTTATTAAGAGGAGAGAGGCATCTGCTACTCCAGGAAATATAGAAAACAAACATTTATATAGATGCATTATTTAATACTCTTCAATTTTGGATTCAGTGTCTATTAACGTGCTTAGTTATGTATCAACAACTCCTAATTTCTTTTTTTATCAATGAAACTAAATGGACTTAATAAAATAGAAAATAAATTGACTTTTAGGAAATAGATTTCTAGTCATATCTCATGAAGAGCCCCCCGATTTTTTTTTTATAAGCCTCAGAAAACTCTAAGATTGCAAGATTTTGTCTCCGTTGTAGCTTAATGTTTCTTGCTGTCTGCAAGGAGAAAAAGATATTAGATGATGTCCTTTTGCCTTTTAATAGTGTGGTCATAAATGTTCATTTTTCTGTACAGTCAAAATGATGAATAACTGCTGTCCTTAGTCATATATTTGCAGTGGCAAATTAGCACTCTTTAAGTGCAGAAATCCACATTAAGCTTCCTTTGAACAAGCTTCCTTGGTCCTTAATTCCAACTATAATGAAACAACTAGTGTTAGCAATAAGAATTCACTTTGAAATGGTATTATAAGAATGGTGCTCATCAGCCCGTGGACCTAGGAGATTAATGGAGTTCTTCAAGTCCCAAACACTACTCAAACCTAGTTCTGTGGTAGGAATACATAATGAGAAATGCATTGTACCTAATAAAAGAAGTTAATATTGTCTCTATTTTAGTTTAACATTTTTAGGAAAATTGGGATAAAGCACTGAAATTCACTATATCTGAGTCATGATCTGTAATGGAAATTCAGTTATATATGAATAGTTTATATCCAATAATTTTTTTAATATAAATTATCTTATAGATTGTTACCTAGTTAGCAAATTTCTTTTTTATGTAGGCTTTTCTCTTACGCAAATGTTAGAACCTTGAAGGTAATTTTGAAGAACAAATATGGAAACTAGCTTTTTAAATGTTTCCTTTATAAGTGCTTCTCCTTGTCTTTCCCTCTTTTCCCCCACCTTGTGTGTGTGTGCATGTGTGTGTCCATCTGTCTCAGCTGCACTTACATGATAATTTAATAAAATCGAATTAGAAATGCTGGTTTAATGTTTTACAATGAAAATTAAGTTTATTTGTCTTTTATTTTCATTGCAAATATTGCCTGGCCAGCAGTCTTACAAATGGGGCCAATGACAGAAGATGGATTGGGCAAAAGTGGATGGTTGGACCAAGGCTTAGGAATTTGAATGCAATAGTTTCTATAGATCATTTAGCCCAATGCCTCGTTTTAGAGCTGAGAGAGAAAATGTGGTCAAGAGATGTCATCTAAAATTACTGAGCTATTTAATGGTGAAACTAAAGTACATGATACCATGCCCCAGGGCTCTTTTACTGAACTCAACTGTTTGTATCAACATTACTTGAAAACTTTCTCCAAGTTCATATTGTATCAAGGGAAGAATATAAGCTGTTATTGTAGGTATAAGAAGATGTTTTTGATAGTGGATGTAACTATTTTAGGCACAGCTGTCTAGGAAGGTACATGATAAACCAGCATTTTCATATCAGACCCACTTTTAAAAATCTGACTGTTGCCAGGTGCAGTGGCACACACCTATAATCCCAGTGGCTTTGGAGGCTGACACAGGATTGTGAGTTCCAAGCCAGCCTCAGCAAAAGCAAGGCACTAAGCAACTCACTGAGACCCTGTCTCCAAATTAAATACAAAATAGGGCTGGGGATGTGGTTCAGTGGTTGAGTATCCCCGAGTTCAGTTTCTGGTACCCTGCCCCCTAAAAAAATCTGTGACTGTATCAGCTTGTAGCTGTTTAAGATTCTGTTATTCACCTTCTTTAACTAAGAAGCTCAGTTATTTGATCAACCTGGTCTACCAAATCAGTCCAGAAACACTAAAGTAGACCAAATCAAATTATATTGTTTCTGGCTCCAAAATTCTAATTCGTTCCTAAATTTTTCGTAAAGAGATTAAATAAAAACAAAACCTTGGAATTCTGAGAGATACTGCAGTTTTTTCTTTAATATAGAAATAATAAAAGAAAATTTTCAGTTATTTGAATAAAGGTCCATTAGCTACAATGGAATCTCAATTTATCAAGTTTTCATTTATTTTGTGGTGGAGAGTGCTAATTCTTTACCATATGCTACCTTCACACTGGCAATAAATTATAATATCATTTGAACACTTTTAAAGATTAATTCAATGTGCAGAATTCCATTTCTAAAGCAATTCATATCACAACTGTAGTCCTCTTGGGCTCTGAAACTATCAGTAAAATGAAAACTTATTTTCCTCTTTCAAATCTTCTTAAACACATTAAGCACAGTATTTCTCCGAATAGTTCAGCATTGTTGCTATGGACTTTCTCCAACTGCACAATAGAAAAAAGAATTATGCTAAACCCAGTGAATTGTCTTCTTCCCTAGCTTACCCTTTGCTACCTACTCTTGCAATTCTTAAATAAATAAATAGCCCTTTAAGGAATTCTGGTTTATTTATTATTAAAATGAAAACCATGTTTTAGAAAATATGCATTGTAATTAGTGCTTGGTCATCCACAAAACTCAATAACTTGAGAATATAAACAGGAAAGAATAACCAAAGGAAGTCTAATGACAGTAGATGAATCAGTACTCAGTCATACAGAGAGAACTCTAATAAGAAATCAATATTGCTTATAATTTTGATCCACAATAAATAAAGTATCTTATACTGTAAGTAATGAAGTAATTTTAATCTTTAGAAAGTTTCTCAAGTAGATGCTTTCTATGATGGAAGTATTGGAAGCAGGGAAAGAATGGGGGAAAAAAGCAAAAAAGAGATAAGGATCTGGGTAATTTTTCTACCAAAACAAATAGATAAAAGAATTAATTAAAAAATAAATTCCAAATATTTTTTGATAGAACACTTGGTAGCTGTTATGCAATCAGGCCAAGAAAGTCAATGTAAAACTTCAGACTCAATAAACTTCACACAGTTCATGCTAAATTCCCCTAATTGCCAATGAATAGTACACTCCCGCATAGAAAACCAGAAAGGTCATGCTAAATTACACAGGCCCATGCTGTTCTGGAAATCCATTGCGCCTTGCATCTCTGTCTTGTGTCTGCTGTGCAATCTTCTGAACTTTACTCAACGTGACCACCTGCTGGTTATTCGATTCCAATCAATAGAAGCAAATATTCATGTGGCCTGACCTTCTGCACACTGTAAGAAGGCTAGAAAGGCAAGAGAAATCAGAGCAGCAGTAAAATGGTGACCACATCTTGTAAATTCCAGGAATAAATTTAAATTTTTTGGTCTTCCTTTAACTGGAAACAAGAATGAATGGATTATAAAAAGAAATCACCTTTAAGGTTGAAAAATTGTTGTAGCCCTGGAAAATATCCATGAATTCAGCTTTTCAAGACTTCTATATATATATATATAGAAGATGTAGACATGTATATGTCTACATATGTATAAGATTAGATGTAGACATGTTGTCTTAAATGTAAGGCTTCTTTTTAAAAAAGGAGGTAGGGGAATCACTTTCTATAATTCCAGGATGAGGAAAAAAGCCATAAAGGAAATTGCAATGCTTCTTTCAGACTTTCGAATTCCACCCCTAGATCCGCTGATTTTATCCAGAAGTGCTTTCAGAATGTATGAGAAAATATCTTGTTGGTGCCTCTTAACCTTCAGAATCTTGAAAATATGTAGGCCGCCCTCACCTTTGCAGTGAAAGAAGTGTTGGAAATCTGAGGCCAAGGCAAAGAGAGATAGAAAACGCAAGGTCAGAAGAGAGCTTTGCTGGTAGAAGGCAGAGTTTGCCCTTGACTACTTCATTTCCCCTTCACCTCCTAACCTACCACCTTCTTTTTAACCCTGGTGGTAGCACTCTCCAATGTTCTCCTCCCACCTCTGTCAAAACCAGCTTATAGGGAGGCTCAGAAATGAGGACTTTAAACTTTGAAGTGAGTTGAACTTAAATCGCTACTCTTTTCAAATTACATTTACATACTTCAAGTCTAATCTATAATTGTGGAGTAAAGGATTTGTCTTCTGTGAAAAGTATTTTTAGGCATCAACAGGCAACTGGAGAAAAGTTTATTATTTAGGATGTTCTACCACAAAATGAAACTATACACTTCGAAAAGAGAACTAAATTAAATTCTACATTGATTTACCTCAAACGTTCATGAAATATAAAGTTATATTTTGCTTTGACTTAATCGCCATTTGATATTGATTTAGGATTTTAAAGATCAGTAGATGGTAAAAAAATTAAAATTTCAGGGTGCAGAAATTGTCATTTGAAGAGATTTTTAGCATTTCTGAACAGTCTGCTTGTATAGAGACTGCATTTTTTGGGAAAGAGAAGGATAAGAATATTAATTTTTCCTGAGTCAACCCTTCTTCTGGCATGTTTCCATACATTAGAGCTGTTTTACTCTAATAATTCTTTCTTTTAAAAAATAGAATGTGTCATTTTTAAGAATTCGAGAATGAAGATTTTCAAGAATTACATCCTCTTTGGTTACCTGACTTTCTGAAGCAAAATTCTTAGAGGCTGTATAAAATTGGGAGCCAATTAAAGGCACTATTTCTCACTTTGTATCGTTGGATCTTCCAGTAGAGAAAAGTACATGTTATAAACTCCCTAAGAACTTGTGTGATATTTGAATTCTTTTCATTATTTAATTGCTTTCAATTTATCTTAAATGAGTAATTCTAAACACATTATAAGGAAGACTATATTCTTTTTTTCCCTACAACTTGGGATTTCATTAGTACCTTTGATCCTGGTTCCCAGAAGAGTGTATTCCATTTTATCATTTTATAGGGTGGTGTACTCTACATTGGTTTAAGTAACTTTGAAAGTGACTTTGTTTAAAAAAAAAAAAAAAGCATTAGACTATAAGTATGGGCATTGGGGGCCCAAAACTCCAGGTATGTTATATGTAGGATGATGTAATTCTAAATGTGCTCACTGACTGATTGGAGGATGCAAATGCCCAGAATCTCTACAAGAAGTCACTCTGAAAAAGATGAGCCATTGTGTTTTATAATAGATAATGAAAAGAATTAGATTTGCTAAAACGTGCAGATGTTTGACTTCTTAGTTATGCAGCGAAGTGGTGGATAGCAAACTTATACTAGGTCAAGATATACTATTGGCTTATACTATAGCTTATTAATGAACAAGCAAAAATTACATACTCAAAATATAATTTGTGGCACTTCAAATTCTTACAATCTTTGAGTAATATCCCATACAATGGATTCTTAATATTCTCACTGGCTGTGAGATGGACCCTAAATTGATTAATATCTAAACTTTTTCAAAATTGGCAAGATATTTTCTGGAAAACAAACCCTTCATTAACTCTACAGAGATGACAGCTGTGTCCATAATTCTTTAAGCAGATTAGAAATGTTTTTGCAATGCAACAAAAGGTCAAAGACAGAAAGCTCATTTTTAATAGGTTATTCCTTTAACCATGTTTCTCTCAAAATTTATATTAAAATGCAGTATACCTATTTCTTCAACTCCAGATATTAATTATTTTGACAAGCAATAGGGAAATGCCAAGAATATGTGAGCTGATGAAAACAAAAGCAATGATGTTTCCAAGGATGCACCTGACAGCTCTTAGGGGATCTGGAGAAATGAGAATAGAATTACAAAGAAGACTTCAAGTGTTTTAGTAATAAACTCAGGCAATTGAAAGTTACAAAATTCATCAGATTTATGTTGAACTTAGATCCTTTCTGAATGCATAGAAACTCTCCTTTTATAACTTTCTAATGCTGTAAATTTAAATAAGATAATTGGATTTTCTATTAGGGTAAAGTATGTTAAGTTGGATATATATGTGTATATATATGTTTTATATACATATAAAATTATATATAATTATATATGTAAGCATATATATAATATATATATGTAAAATTAAACTTAGTTTTATATGTTGTAATGATCAAGCCCTGATCTCTAGTCTACAATATACTTGCCTGGATTATTAAATCTCAGGTTTGGAGTGTTATGTTATTGTTCCATTAACAGCAATTTTCTACAAAATTTCAACTGTTTATTAAAAAAAAAGCAAAGAAAACAGTTAATTTTTATAATGGAATTTATTATTATCCTTTTTCCATATATCTTAGTATTTTATATTCTTTTAAATTAAACAATAATAGAACTAATTTTCCTTTATAGAAAAGTAGATGGTCAAAGCTAATTTATTAATCAAAATAAATAAGTAGACCACACTAAAAAGCTGGAAAGACCTTGCAAAAGTAATAGGAATTCCTGGAAATCCTTTCACTTAGAAATCATGATGAAAATTTTCACCTATATTTCTGTTACCTTAGGATTGTATCAGTACCCTAGATTTTACCACCCACATCATCATCCTTGGGATTGTATCAGCACCCTAGATTTTACCACTCACATTGTCATCCTCCTTGTCATTATTGCCGTCATCGTCGTCAACAACATTGCTGAGACTTCTGAATTGTATTGATTAATACACAACTTGTCTTAATCCTCCCTTCTTATGCCAGGATGTGTAGAGCACACTCTACACTGGGACTTTAAAAAAGAGGCAAAGTTGTTATCACACTAAGAAAGAAGTGGTATTAACCATCTGCTCATCCTATTTTCCTAGAACAGGATGTTTTCAGGTTCCAAGAATTCTTCCCCTAGAGAAGGATTAGATTGGCTGCAGAAGAGATTTGAGCCTGAGGATACCCAAACAAGATAGATGCTATTAGCCAGTAGTAGCAAGTTTACTCTGTGACTGAGTCTGCCTATAGTATTCTGTCCTACCTGTCCATTAGGGTGAATTCAGCTTCCCACCATTCTGTCTCCTCAAGGACTGCAACACGAGAAGCTGACTTACTTTCTATTTTCTTAAGATCTTTAAAATAAGTAAGGGCCTAATTATTATTCATTAACCGATTTTCTTGCTCAGGTATACAAACTTTCACTAAATTTGGGAGCCTTATCTGTTTTGTGTCCCTGTCTTGTGTGCTATAATAAAATTACCTCTAATTTTCCAAGAGAAATAAATTCCAAACAAAAATATACTCAATAAGACTCTCAATTTTCCTTTCCCAAAAGTGAGATAATAACATTCTTTTTAGGAAGTCATTAAGCACTTACTGGCAATGACTTTTTCTCTGTACAAATAACATCAGCTACAAAAGCAAAAATATTCTAATTATAAATTGTTATAAGCAAACCAACAAATAGTACACTATAGCAAGTATTAGAACTCTGCTATGATTATGATTATTAACAATACTGCAATATGAATAACAATAACAGAAAATGATGGAAAAGGATTAATGTCCTCACATCTCATATATCCATATGAGTATATCCATACTGTATATTTCTCTATCTGTCTATCTCAATCCCTCTATATCTCTATCTCTATCACCATTGGAAGTAGGATAAGCAAATCTTCTTAGTTACTTACATTTACCAGAGACAGTTGAAACAATCATTCAGAGAGGAGGATAGTAATTCAGAAATGAAGTTCCATAGTTTAATTCTAAAGATGATCTCTTTCTCTTCTAACCAAAAGTCAAAACCTTTCCCGCAACCCATATACTTCTTTTCTAGTTTATAAAAGTTAATAAAATATGAATTTGAATTTTAATAGACATGGCTTAGAGATGCTCTTCTTGTTTTTCCAGTTGACTTTTCATTTGTAGTTCCTTTTTTTTTTTGACACAGGAGAACTCTAATTTGGTTTTAGTTTAATTAACAGTGTTACCTCACCGGTTCCACAAACACTTGTTAAGGACCCATTATGTGCCATGACTCCTGGTGCTAGATTCTAAGGTTCCAAAGATGTTTATAGTTAGAGGAAGCAAGTGCATAAATATTTGATCATAGTAGAAAATATGTTCTATATTAATTACAATTATTAGTGGTGCAGCATTTTCTAAAAAGGTCAGGGAAGGTTTCATAAGAAAGATGTCTAATGTGAATTTTGGTGGTTAAAGTTAAAATTAAGAAAGATAGGATGGGGAAGACATTTTTGGAAGAAGAAAGGTCTTCTACAAGAATAAGAATATAAATATGACTCACTGAGGGGAATTGACACTATGGTAGCAGCATAGGTGCAAGGTAGGGATGAGGAAGATGGAGAGGTCCTGACACACACGGTGCTGCAAAGCTTAGACATTAGTCTAAAGCAGATGAAAATCAGTTCATGAGTTTCAAGCATATTTGAATGTAGAAATTTCCCTCTGGTGGCAGTGAAAGATGAATTAGAGAAAATAAGGGGGGCAATTATGAGGTAAATATTGTAATAAAGAAGAAGGGCAATGAGAGTTTAAATTAACATAATGATAGGAAAAGTTCAACTAGATAGGACTTGGGGACCAATTGCATTTGAAGAATGAAGGAAACGGAAAGTAAGGATGAATTTCATGCTTGTTTTGAGATTTTAAAATGTATATCATTAGCTAGGTAGAAAATAGAGTGTTAGGTATGTTTTTGGAGAAGAAAGGTAAGTTCAGTTTGAACATGATAAGTCTGAGATGGGTTATGCCCATTACATACATGGTTATGGAACTTAGGAGAGAGGTGAGGTGAGATACAGATTTAGGAGTTTTAGCATATAGATATTAGCAAAAATAGTGTTGATAACTTTTTTTATTTGTTCTAATCAGGTATACATGACAGCAGAATGCATTTTGATTCATTGTACACAAATGGAGCACAACTTTTCCATTTCTTTGGTTGTACACAACGTAGAGTCGCACCATACATGCAGTCATACATGTACATAGGGCAATGATATCTGTCTCATTACACCATCTTTCCTAACCCATGTCCCCTCTCCCACTCCCATTTGACCAAAGTTTCTCCATTCTTCCTATACCTCCCCTCCATTATGTATCAGCATCCACTTATCAGAACATTCAGCCTTTGGTTTTTGGGATTGGTTTACTTTGCTTAGCATAATATTCTCCAACTCCATCCATTTACCTGCAAATGCCATAATTTTCTTTTTTTTTGTACTGGAGATTGAACTCAGGGGCACTCAACCACTGAGCCACATCCCCAGCCCTATTTTGTGTTTTATGTAGAGACAGGGTCTCACTGAGTTGCTTAGCACCTCGCCGTTGCTGAGGCTGGCTTTGAACTTGGGATTCTCCTGTCTCAGCCTCCCAAAGTGCTGGGAATACAGGCTTGCGCCACCGCACCTGGCTAATTTTATTTTCTTTTAATGCTGAATAATATTACATTGTGTATATATACCACAGTTTCTTTATTCATTCATCTATTGAAGGGCATGTACGTTGGTTTCACAGTTTAGCTATTGTGAATTGTGCAGCTATAAACCTTGAAGTGACTGTGTCACTATAGTATGGTGTTTTTAATTCTTTTGGTATAGTAACAAAAACAGCATGGTATTGGCACCAAAATAGACATGTAGACCAATGGTACAGAATAGAAGACACAGAGACAAACCCACATCAATACAGTTATTTCATACTAGACAAAGGTGCCAAAAACATACATTAGAGAAAGAATAGCCTCTTCAACAAATGGTGATGGGAAAACTAGAAATCCATTTGCAGCAAAATGAAAGTAATCCCTCCCTCTCACCATGCACAAAATTCAACTAAAAGTGAATCAAGGACCTAAGAATTTGACCAGAGATCCTCTGCCTAATAGAGGAAAAAGTAGGCCCAAACCTTCATCACATTGGATTAGTCTTCGACTTCCTTTACAAGACTCCTAAAATGCAATAAATAATCAATAATTGAGATGGATTCAAACTAAAAAGCTTCTTCTCAACAAACAATGAGGTGAAGAGAGAGCCTACATTTTGGGAGGCCACACTGACATCAGATAGAGCACTAATCCACAGGATATATAAAAACTCAAAAAACTTAACACCAAAAAATTAAACAACCCAATCAATAAATTGACTAAGGAGCTGAACAAACACTTCTCAGAAGTTATACCATTGATCAATAAATATATGAAAAAATATTCAGCATCTCTAGTAATTAGAGAAATGCAAATCAAAACTACTTTAAGATTTCATCTCATGCCAGTCAGAATGGCAGTTATTAAGAATACAAACAACAAGCTAGGTGTGGTGGTGCATGCCTTTAATCCCAGCACTTTGGGAGGCTGAGATGGGAGAATCGCAAGTTCAAAGCCAGCGTCAGCAACAGCAAGGCAGTCAGCAACTCAGTGAGACTCTGTCTCTAAATAAAACAGAAAAATATGTCTGGGGATGTGGCTCAGTGGTTGAGTACCCCTGAGTTCAATCTTTAATATCAAAAAAAAAAAAAAAAGAATACAAACAACAGTAAGTGTTAGCAAGAATGTGGGAGAAAAGGCATACTAATACATTGCTGGTGGGACAGCAAATTGGTGCAAGCAATCTGGAAAGCAGTATAGAGATTCCTTAGAAAACTTGGAATGGAATCACCATTTGACCCAGCTATCCCACTCCTTGGTCTATACCCAAAGGACTTAAAAACAGCATACTACAGTGATGCAGCCACTTCAATGTTTATAGCTGTTGATAACTTTTAAAGGGATTTAGTGAGATGAAATAGAGTAAGTTTTATGAAGCCGGGACCTGTGTTTGTCCTCCTTATCATTGTATTTCCCAGCTCAGCATCAGAGGAATAGTGAATTTTTTAAAAATATATTTAATTATAGATGGACACAATAACTATATCTTACTTATTTTTATGTGGTGCTGGGGATTGAACCAGGCGTGCTAGGAAGGCACTGTACCATTGAGCCACAACCCCATCCCTAAATAGTGAACTTTCCATGTGTGCTTGTTCAATGAACAAAAAGAAGAGGAGAAGCAGAGAGTGATGGGAGAAATAATAGAGAAAGGAGGACAGTTAGAAGCAAACAGCTAGTGAAGCTCAGAGTGGAGAGTTCCCAGAAAGGGCTTGTCAGCAGTGCTTAATGCTACAAAGGAGTCAAAGAAGATAGGATTTGTAAAACTGGAAATGTGGTGTTCTTTTATACACAAACTCAAACACATGTACTTCATTTTCATTTCCATTTAATAAAATATTGATAGTGGAATGGATGTCAGGCTATGTTTTTGGTAGATAGATTTCTTTTTACTCAACCTCAAATTTCATTTTATAACTCTCCATAGTACATATTTATTAGAACCAACAAATGTACATTAAATGAAAGTGTCAAGAAGCAAAATGATGTTTTGTTGAATGTAGTTTAAATTATATAATCAATAATAAGATATATTGATTTAAATGCAAATTTGAAGCCCCAGTAGTGAAAACAACAGTATTTTATTTGGTAACATGTTATAACCTTGTGAATTCTCATATTTCACAACCAGGCAGCTAAATGCTTTTAAGAAATGAAACAAAACTAAAAAACAAAAATAAAAAAATCCTTGGTCATATCAATTTAGAGTATACTAACCTAAAGTTTTTAAAGTTCAATAAGGAAGCTAATTCTGTAGAGCAATGGTTCATTTATTCAATAAATATTCGTTAAGCATCTAATATGTGTCCAACACTGTTGTATGTGACTGGGATATAGCAATAAATAAAACAGGTACAGCTCTTACTCTCTTGGGTTTTGCAGTTATAGAAAATATGAAATGCATATAATTAAGTAAAAGTTAATTGAAAAATGCTATGTGGTCATAAAATAGATTATCTTAATGTTTATTATATAACAAAATTTATTGTTCCAGTAGTCTTGCAGAAATTGTATTTTTAACTACCTTAAGGAAGTGTTATTTATTTCAAAAATCAAATAATGAATAGAAGTTAGGTTTATGAACTGGGAATAGATAGGATCTGAAAGATCTTTTCGTAGGATTAGATCTTTCCAGATAGAAAAGCATGTGCTCCCCAGGGCTGGAAGGAGCCAACACATTGGGGGAATTAAAAGCAGAAGCTTAAGGTGGAATGTTGGAAAGAAGGAAAGAATATGGTTCGTGGGGGAAAGTGGAGAGATGGTAGAGAGTGCCTTAAAACTCTGGTAAGGAGTTTAGTCTTCATTTTTTAGTGAAAATTTGTGAATTGTAAATAGATTAATGACATAAAGAGTTCTGAATTCCTTGAAGGTTCTTTATAGAGTGTTAAAAAATATGAACCAAAAACCAGGAAGTGAAACAATATACAGAGACAGTAACTGTCATTGAGAATATTATCTTCTATGATTATTAGGAATTTACTCAAAAAATGGAGATGATAATTTCCTTTATGGTTTTTAGAAGGGCTAAATATATAAAATGCTTAACATGGTTTCCCAAATATTATAGACTCTTGAATGTGTCTTTTCCTCCCTAATCTTAGGTAAGTAGCATTGGCATTTACCATTTCATTGTCTCACAGTAAGTCACTGTTCAATGACTGGCATTGCTAAAGGCCAAAGAACATGACTTTGTATTCTGGGAACCAGTGAGCCAACCATTAAGAGAGAAAGCTTAATATTATCACAAAGACAGCCTTTCTGGGCACCGGCCTTCAGAGGCAGCCAGTACAACCAGGCTAGTCACTTGACTGAAGAGAGCTAAATCAGGGAGACTTGCTATAATGTAGAATTGACTCAGAATATTTGTACTTGCTTTGGTGTTAATTGTTATTATCTGGAAATCCTCCAGAAAGTCACATCACATTAATATCCTCTAAGCACTGAGTATTCTATTTCTTGGGGAAAACTACTTGAAGCCAAACTAGGCATTATAATAGCAATTTCCAGCGTTATAATGCCCTGCAGTCCTTAGTTGCTTCAAAATGACATTGATAAAGTAGTTTTAACAATTTATAATTTTGACATTTTGAATGATTTAAAATAATTCTCCAGTTCAAGTGCACATCACACATTCAAGTCCAGGATTTCTCTTTCACATTGAAAATTCACTAGAAAGGGGAATATTATTTAATGTATTCAGCAGTAATGGTGCTTGAGAGTGAAAGAAAGCCTACTAAGACTCCCTGTTAGCTTTCAAATGAGAGTAGGAGAGAGGTGTCAAGCACAATATCTGCTAGCTTTTTTTCCTGAAGAAATCCTTGTGACAGAATGAGCACCTGTGAAGCCAAGAATTGCTTTTCCGAAAAATAAAACAAGGCAAAACAGCAGCCGTAAGTGTTAATTGCTATATTGTTTCAAAACACAGAAGTCTTTTTTGAGCAGGCAGTGGTAAGAAAATACTCATGCCTGAGTAAGCTTCTCTGTTGGAAATTAATCAAATCATGGTCATTAGAGCTCATATTTAGATTATAAGCACTTCTGGAAAAGTGCCCCTTTCTGCTGTTTTCCAGGCTGTGAACTGTTGATGTTTTCATTTCACTTATTACCTTGTTCCAACATACACATATCATGCAGCCCTTAGGACTGTCCCTGATATTTGAGTTAATTGGAATTGAACCCAGTGGAAATTGCAAAGTTTTCATACTTCTTTGGAAAATCTGGAAAGTAGTTTGAAGAAACAGAGCCTAGTCAAAGAAAACACTGGCATATTCCTAAATCCAAGACTAAGAAAGGTGATCAACTGCAAGGATACACTTTTTTCTTTAGCAAGATAATTAAAATTGTTTAGATTAAAAAGATTTGAAGTTCAGTTATTCAGACCATGGTCTATCAAAAGGAAGAGAGAGGCAGTTTATTTTATAGGCACTGCCAGTCAATTGCATTAACACCTTACAGCAGTGTAATAATGGAGCTCACAAGCAACCAAGCTAGAAGATAGAAAGTGACAAATTCATTGATTCCTGTTTCACTGGGCTGACTAGAGACATAAAAATTCAGACATCATTTGCCAACAACTTACAACAATAACAACCATCTAGCTCTTCAAATGATTTGGATGCTGAGAGAAAAATCAAAGGATATTATGATCATTTTTCACCTTGATTATCCAATATATATATATACATATGTGTACTAAAATGTATCTTTACCTAAACATAAAAACATGGTAATATTTACAGGCAAAGGTGAATGAATGCCCATATCTGATTCTTCAGGTGCATGCATGTTTTTCTATTGATGAAAAACATAATCTGAAGCCAATCGATTTTGGCATTATTATGTTAATTTATAAAAGTCATAACAAAGGCTAACAATACAAAACAGTATTGCTCAGGTGCTTATTTTGTAATAGGTGCTGTGTTTGGAGGAATGACTATGGCTTCTATACCAGAGGACATGATAGTTTGGATGGAGGAAGAAAAGTCAAGAAACGGTGCTGGCATGTGAGAAACATACGCTATAAAGGTAGGCATGTAAACATTTAAGTGCTTATTTTCTTGTCAAATACTTGGAAGATTATATTCATCTGAAAATCCCAGGAACATTTATGGGGAAGAAGAACAAAAAGTGGTAGTATGTTCCAGAGGAAATTGCATAGACTCAGGGTCATACAGACTTTTAGTTTGTTGAAAGAACTGGGAGAAATTCAGTGGACCTGTGCTTGCTTTAAAAAAAAAAAAAAACAACTCTGCTTTTAAAAATATTTTTTTTATTAAAAATTACTATTACACATAACAGTAGGGTTCATTCTGACATAATCATATGTGTATGGATTATAATTTGTTTCATTTCAGTCTCTTCTACTTCCTCTTTCTGTCCCTCGTCCCTCTGCCATTCCCCTTTGTCTACTCTACTGAACTTCAATCTATTTATTGTTTTTTTTTTTTTTTTTTTTTTTTTCATATTGGAAAAAATACACCATTTGATCAGTTTATTGAAGGGAAACGTCCTTCTTTAAATACTTAAATTATCAAAACAATAGCAACAAAAAAGATTGCAAAACAAAACAAAAAATCCCTCTCACATCTATCTATATATCAATCTCTGTATATCTACCTACCTACCTATCTACCGACCTATCTTTTTTTTTTTTTTTTTT
>CM053406.1:37444867-37499093 GCA_028644305.1 Xerus rutilus
GTTTCAGATAGCCGTAACCCTGGGCCGAGGCCCGGGCTGCATCCGCGATCCTGCGGCCAGCGCCGAAGGCACTCCTTCCGGCTTCCGCTCCCTCTCAGTGGCCCTGTGTTCACTCACCCAGCGAGACTCTTGCGTGGGTCGGCAAGGCGCAGAGAGCTGTTAAAAAACTGGTTGGAAGCTGGCAGCCCGCTTCTTCCAGTCTCAGTTTCAGATAGCCATAGCCCTGGGCCGGGCCCGGGCTGCAACCGCGTTAAAAATATGGAACGCTTCACGAATTTGCGTGTCATCCTTGCGCAGGGGCCATGCTAATCTTCTCTGTATCGTTCCAATTTTAGTATATGTGCTGCCGAAGCGAGCACCTATTTATTGTTTTTAATTGGTGATTTATGGATATACATAAAGATGAAATTCACTGTGGCATATTCATATATGTACATAGCATAATTTGGTAAGTTTCATTCTGCATGTCCTCTCTTTTCCTGTCCCTCCTTTCTCCTCCTCTGACCCCTTCTTCTACGTCACTGATCTTCCTTCTATTTTCATGTAATTCTCACACCTCACTTTTACCCCTTATTTTGCTCTAACTGCTGCATTTGAGAGAAAATATTTGACCCTTTCTGAGTCTGGCTTATTTCACTTAGCACGATATTCTCAAGTTCCATCCATTTATCAGCAAATGCCATAATTTCATTCTTTATGACTGACTAAAAATTCATTGTGTATATATACCCCATTTACTTTATCCATTCATCTACTGAGCATGTGGGCTCATTTCATAACTTGGCTATTGTGAATTGCACTGCTATAAACATTAATATACCTATATCACTATAATATGCTAATTATAGTTCTTTTAGATAAATACCAGAAAGTAGAATAGCTGAGTCATATGGTAGTTCCATTTCTAGTTCTTTGAGAAATATCCATACTGCTTTACAAAGTGTTGTACTAATTTGCACCCCTACATGTATGAGTGTACCTTTTCCCCCACATCCTTGCCAGCATTTATTATTATTGTATTCTTGATGATTACCATTTCTAACTGGAGTGAGATGAAATCACAATTAGTTTTGGTTTGTGTTTTCCTGATTGTTAGGGATGCTGACATTTTTTTTCATATATTTGTTGACCATTTGTATTTCTTCTTTTGAGAAATGTCTGTTTAGTTCTTTAGCCCATTTACTGATTGGGTCATTTGGGTTTTTTATGTTAATTTTTAAACTTCTTTATATATTCTAGATATTAACCCCCTATTGGAGGAGAAGCTGGTGAAGATCTTCTCCCATTTGTTAGGCTCTGTCTTTATGATTTTATTTCCTTTATTGTGCAGAAACATTTTAATTTGGTGCCATCCCACTTATTGATTCTTGGTTTTATATCTTGAGATTTTCGTTCTATAATCTTTATGCAAGTTAAACATAATCACCCAAATTGTTCAAGCCCAGAGCCTAGAGACTTGCTACTCCAACAAATCCTCCCTCCTTTTTAATTTAATTGAAAATGATAATTTTGTATATTTTGGTACAATATGATGTTTTGATTTAAATGTGTAATGCAGAATGACTAAATTAAGCTGATTAACAGATCTAAAATGTTACTTATCATTTTTGTAGAGAGATAATTACTTTTAGAAATATCGAAGTGTGTATTAATTATAGTCACTATGTTGTGCAATAGATCTCAGAACTTACCACTCCTAACTATAACTTTGTATTCTTTGGTCAACATCTTCTCATTCCTTTCCTGCCACTAGCCTCTGGCAATAACAATTTTATTATCTACCTTATGAATGACTTTTAAAAGATTATGTGGTATTTGTTTTTCTGTGTCTGACGTATTTCACTTATCAAGATGTTTTCTAAGCCAGCATAGCACACGCCTGTAATTCCAGCACTTTGGGAGGCTAAGACAGGAGAATCCCAAGTTCAAAGCCAGCCTCAGCAAGGCGAGGTGCTAAGTAACTCAGTGAGACCCTGTCTCTATGTAAAACACAAAATAGGGATGGGGATGTGGCTAAGTCGTCAAGAACCCGTGAGTTCAATCTGAGGTACCAAAAGAAAAAAAAGATGTTTTCTAGGTTCATCTGTGTCAGAAATCAAAGGATTTTTTGAAAGACTGAATAATATTCAATTTGTGCTTAAATGGTAAATTTTCTTTATTCATTCAACTATTGATGAACTATTAACTTAATTCCATATCTTCTCTATTGTGAATAATGCTGTAATGAACACAGGAATGCAGATGTCTCTTCAAAGTATTGATTTTAGTTCATTTGTATATATACAAATACAGAAGTAGAAGTAGGATTGCTGGATCAATGGAAAATTTGAAGAATCTAAACCATTTTCCATAATGGCTGTACTAACTTACATTTCCATCAAAGGCTTACCAGGGTTCCCTTTTCTCCACATCCTTGTCAACACTTACCTTCCATGTTTTCATATTAACCATTCTAACAGGTCTGAGGTGATAACTTATTGTGGTTTTAATTTGCATTTCTCTGATGATTAGTGATTTTGAGTATTTTTTCAAGGACTTGTTGGCCATTTGTATTTCTTCTTTTGAGAAATGTCTACTCAGGTGATTTGTTTCTTTTTTAATTGAGTTATTTGCTTTTTTATTGGATTGTTGTATGAATATATATGTGTGTATATAATATCATATACTGATATTAACCCCATATCAGGCATATGGTTTACAAATATTTTCTCCTACTCTGTAAGATGTCTCTTTGCTCTGTTGTTTTCCTTTATTGTGTGGGATTTTTTTTTAGTTTGATGCACTTCCATTTGCCTATTTTTGCTTTTGTTGTGTGTGGTTTTGGGTCATAATCAAACCATCATTCAGATCAATTTTACAGAGCCTTTCTATTATGTTTTCTTCTAGTAAATTTTTAGTTTCAGGTCACACAGTGAAGACAATAAACCATTCTGATTTGATTTTTGTATGTATGATAGGGATCTAATTTTTTTTTCACATGAGGATATCTTATTTTTCTAACATCACTTATTGTAGAGACTTACCATGTCCCATGTACATTCTTTGCACTGTTATAGTATATCAATTGTCATAATGCATGGATTTATTTCTGAACTCTATTGTGTTTCATTGGTCAATGTCTTATTTTTATTACAGTGGCATGCCATTTTGATTATTGTAGCTTTGTAGTATATTTTGTGGTCAGGTAGTATGGTGCCTTCAGCTTTGTTCTTGTAGCTTAAGATTGCTTTGCATTCAAATGTCTTTTGTTGTTCTATACTGATATTGGTATTCATTCTTTCATTTCTGTGAAAACTTACATTAGAATTTTAATAGAGATTGCATTGGAACTATAGATAACTTTGGGTAGTTTAGATATTTTAAAAATATTAATTCCTCAGATCCTTCCCTTTACATGTGTTTTCTTCAGTTTCTTTTGTCGATGTTTAATAGTTTTCAGTACACAGATATTTTACCTTCTTAGTAAAATGTTCACCTAAGAATTTTGTTGTTATTGTTGGTATTATTTCTATCATAAATGAGATTAGCTTTTCAATTTTTTCAGATAATTTATTGTTAGCATCTAGAAAAGCAATTGATTTTTGGATGCTGATTTTATATCATGAATTTTACTGAATTTATTAGTTTTAACAGTCATTGGGTGGAGTCTTTGGAGTTTTCTGTGTATGAGATCATATCAGCAAACAGACAATTTTACTATTTACTTTCCAATACATGTGACTTTAATTTCTTTTCTTATTTTCTTGCCCATTTGCTCTGATTAACACTTCTAGTACTATGTTGAAAAGAAGTGATAAAAGTGGGCATTCTTATCTTGCTCCTCATTTACAGGTAAAATGTTCAGCTCCTCCACTGAGTATTCAACTGTGGTCTTTTCATATGTGGTTTTCTGTTTGCATTAAGGTGCACTACTTCTATATTTATTCTGTTGAGAGTTTTTATCATGAAAATATGTTAAATTTTTCTGCATCTATTGAGATGAGCATAATGTTTTTGTTTCTCATTGTGTTAATGTGATGTATCATGTTTACTGGTTTGCAAATGTTGAAGCATCATAATCCTTCACAGAGCCCACTTGATCTTGTCGAATGAATTTTTTTCATGGGTTGTTAAATTTGAGTCACTTGTATTTTGTTGAGGATTTTTGTGTCCATGTTCATCAGAGATATAGGTCTGTGATTTTCATTCCATACAGTACAATCTTCCATTACTTTTTCTTCATATTTTGCTCAGTAGACATGCTCAATCTTTTATTTTTATCCTTCTAAAAAATTATTTATCACTGCTTTAATTGAATATATCCAAATCCCAAGTCAGAGCTAATGCAATAACTTCTAAAATGATATCTTGCCAAGACTGCTTAATGTTATTCTGGCACATCCTCTGCCTTTTAGTCACTCCATGAACTCTCTTCTCTGTTTCTGAATAGTCACCAATTTTTTATGTTTTGCTTACATGTCTGCTTTTTCCTATCAGTGAAATCCTCATTCTATCTGCCTGCAAATGATGATGTCATTCTATTCTGTCTTTAAGAGTCATATCAACAATCAGCCAATGAGGAGAATGTTATTAACTCTCCTCCTAGAAATCTGCTCATTTCTGGGTTTCCATAACACTCAACATTTAATCTAACACTGGTTACTTGATTATTTGATTTATTCTCTCTATATATTGAATACTCTATGGAAAGAATCAAGATTGTATTTTGTATTTGCCAGAGCGTTTAACATAGTGCCATGTCTGCCACACAGTAGCAATAAAATAAATGCTTTATGCATAATTGAGTATCTCAATTTTCAAATACAATGTATTATTAACTCTCAGAATATCCAATACTGACTTACTAAATCTACAATCTGATATCAAATTATCGCTTTCAATGTGATTTATTACATAAAAATCTAACATTAAACTAAAATTACAAATAGTAGGAACAGAAAACTGCCCTTCTGGCATTGGGAGGACACTATCAAAGGCAAGAAAGTTGTGACTGTTAGATTAATTAGGGTTTTACAGAGAAGTATTATCAAGAGGATGGGATTACACATACACATACATACAGTTGTGCCTATATAGATATAGATAGATGGAAACAGATGTGAGGTTATGAGGGATTGGCTCACATGATTGTGAAGACCAAGTTTCATCTGCTATCTCTAAACTGGAGAACCAGGACAGCTGGTGTTATAGTTCTAGTTCAAGCCCAAAGACCTAAGAACCAGGAGCATTTGTGCCTGAAGACAATAAAAGAGGGATGTCTGATCTCCAAAAGGGAGAATAACATTACCTTTCTTTCAATTTTTTGTTTTATTCAGGCTCTCAAATAATAGGATGCTGTTCTGACCCACTTCCAATCCCAACATTGATGAGGAAGATCTTTGCTCAGTCTACTGACTCAAATGCTAATATTTTTCAGAAGCATCCTCACAGACATCCAGGAATAATATTTTACTAGCCATTTTGGCTTCCCTTAGCCTAATTTAGTTGACACATAAAATTAACTCTCACGATGGATATTATATTCTTCATTCTAATTAAATTAGAATATCCTTTTAAGAGAAACATAATTTAAACTCTTGTCTTAACCAGAACCCTTAGCAAATGTTGGCTTAGTGGTAAAATGCAGGGATATATCTGTATCTATATCTATCTATCTATCTATCTATCTATCTATCTATCTATCTATCTATCTATCTATCTATCTATCTTTCGCATACTCTAGTACATAACAACACAGAATTGGGAATTCTGAGTCTTGAGAGTCCCAAAATGTCTGCTAAAGCTCAGAATTCTCAAGGTTTGTGAATGAAGTTTGAGGATCATAAAATATACAACTTACACAGACAATGTGGAATTAGAGAAAGGACAATAGGGGCAGCCATAAATTATTTCTTTTGATGAAATAATACAAAATATTTTATTGTTAAATGAAAATTATGAAAGTCAGATATTTAACTTTGCTAAATAATTAAATAATTGCTAAATAAGTAAATAATTTAATTTAATACTTTATTAATAATTACAAAGATACAAATAATTATGAGGAATAGATGAAGTAAGGAGAGATCTGACATAGACAATGTCGTTCCTCTGGCTCCTTTTTGCTTTATGCTCTGGGCAAGAGTTAGCACATGACCTCTTTAAGTAATGTACATGACTAAATCACATGCACAAAGAAGATTGTTTTTGTTGTGATGCATTTCTGTTTTATTCATAATAATACCTTACATGTTATTTCTCTTCACCTGTAGATTCAAGTTTTTGTTTTAAAAAAATTATATGTTTTTCCATAAGCACTACTCCCATAAGCATTTATTTATAAAGCCTTCCTAGGATTTACCACCAGTGTATTTGTCTGAAGACCTGCCATTAGATGCTCCTAAGGAATTTGACAGGGTCCTTCCCTTCTTCCTTTATGGAATACTTCCCCATACCTACAAAGGAAAGACTGGAGTGCAAGCCTGATTCTAGTCATTTCCTTTCCACCTGATATTATCCCCTTTACCCTTCCCCTATTATTCTGAATATGGCTGTTTATGGTGTGATGATGTGTTGGGGGAAGTTGCAGCTAGAGGGAGAAAATTTGGTTTCTTACTATGATTTGGAAGCATGCAATGTCATTGTAAAAATTTCCCACTTTTTGTATCAGATGTGACCAAAAGGATTATGAAATCTTGTTTCTCTGACTAATTATCTTGGTCTTAATTTATGTTACCCAAGAACATAAGCAGGCAATTTCAGCAAAGGGGGAGGAATAGAATTTTAGCATTAATTTAATTTGGAAATATAGAAGGTGGAGTGATATAGTCATAAAATACATCTGGACAGTATTTACATAATACTTAAAAAATCAAAGCAGAGGGAAACTGTAGGTAATAAAGAACTCAATGTCTGAGTTTAAGAACAACAAAAAATGAGTGACTCTTTTGCTGCTTATTTGTCTTTTCTGCCAGTTATGCTGGAATTGTTTAGTTCAAAGCAGAAAAGTTTTATCTAACCAAAGGAAAAATAGTATAAAAATTCTGCCTATATCCCCTTAAAATGGAAAATGAAAAACAAATATTACACTTTCAACTGTTCCTGAGAGCAAATACCATCTGTTAGCCTTCATGTATCAATAGGGAATAACAGAATCTTAAAACAAGAGCCTTTTACAAAGTCCAACGTGATTGTCTTGGTTTCTAATTTACACAGAGTATTTTTTATCCTTAATTAAACATATCTGATAATGTTTAAAAATCATATCATTAAAGTACTTTCAATCATAAAAATTTATCTATGAATAAAAACTATACTAAAATTAATGGAAGTAATTGTACTTCTGAAAATCAGCAAATAGTCCCAGCCACCACTGAAAATAAGTGTGATGTTTAATGTTTCTGGAGATAAATTAATGGATGGAGAAACGTGAGAATTAGACATAGTGGGGAATTTTTCTTTTTTTCTCAATTTTCTTAAATCCATTTACAAATCTATCATTCAGCTTTGAAAGGTAATAATGCATTCGACCAGGGGATCAGTATTGCTCAAAGGACCTGAATCAGCCCTTAACTTCCCTGGACCAGCTTCCCCAATAAAGCAGAACACCTGTGTGACACAGCCCCAGCTAACCTCACCATCTTTCTACATCCAAGAAGACTAATACAAATCAGATGAGAAATTGAGACGCTGACCCCAAAGTCCAGATGACAATACCTGCTTTCAAATTCACATAGTCTTCTTTTAATACAATTCACCCTTGCTCCCCTAATTTTAATGAAATCTTGAAAGAAATATATTCTCCCTGAAAATAAGATTTCTGGTTACATTTGGCATTTTATACCCTCAAGGTTTCTGAAAATTGCTAAATATATTACTCATCAGTTGCTTTATGAGCCTCAGGAAAGACGTGACAAATCTTAAGCCATGCTCAGTATGATTTCTTCTAAATCATAGTCAATAGTTGATTTTTTCTTTTTTATCTTTTAAATCTAACTCTTGTAGTCCCTTGAATTAAACACCTTGATTTAATGTGGATTCACTGACTAACAATGACTTTTTAACAAAGCATGGTATCTTGAAATTTTACTGACATTCAATCCCCGGCAGACTTCTTTGATTTGTTTCTGAAGGCTTTTGGGGAATTTCTTACTATCTATTCTATCCTATGACCTCACTTTCTAGTTTCAATTTATGATTATTTTAAACAATTCATAGAAAAGGGCAGCTCACTGGTTTAGTCTGGGAAACAATTCAGTATGTGATATATGACAGTATATTTGGTTTATACTGCAATACCTTTAATATGAAGCACTCACACCTATTAACTATGGAAAAGAAAATTTTTAAAAACTGAAGAAATGAAATGGAAAGAGAGGTACATGTGAGATTATATTAAATGAAGAAGAACAATGCTATAATGTATTAAAGGACAGTGTCTAAATAAGAGACTAAAATCCCACTGACGATGAATCTCCCAGAAAAGAATGGATGGATGTTTGTAGAAAGTCATTTCAAGTACCTTTCTTTGGAAAAGGCACTACTTAAAAATAGCATGGGGAAATGCAACAAAAACAGATTCTTCTTTAGGAAGGGATGTGATAATGATATGTAGAATCTGGGCAGTCACTGACACAAGCAAAGTTGTAAAAAAGTCTACACATAACTCTGAATGTAGAGCCTGAGAGCTGGCCAAGGTCATGGGAACACATCACCAAGAAAATTGCAATGAAGTGGGAGGACATCCTGGATACTAACAGCTGCAGAAGAGCCAGCCAGGCAATTTATAGGAGGAGGAACGGTGAAAGTGCATTAGGAGCCTGCTTTTAGTGCCAGTATTCCCTTTGACTTTTTTCAACAATGTGAAATGAATACTATTTTTTAAGAACACAATGTTAGTATTTAAATTTTAGTTTTAAAATACATAAAATGTTTGGAAAATACAAATAAATATAAGAATATACCTTCCCTGTAAAGATATTGCTACTATATTGCATTTCTTTTCAATCATTTTCTCTATATTTTGTGTTTCAAATAGTTGTATATATATATATGTTACAAACATATATGCAAAAATACATATGCACATATATTTATTTATCTTTAAACATAATGATTTTATACAAGCTTATTTCCATCTTAATACTGCAAAAGATTCTTAACTCTAGATTTCCCTTGTAAAGAGAAAAACAATCTGAAAAGATATTAATATGACATGAATATTTAAACATATGGGTCATCCTGGGAATATAAATAATGTCAAAGGAAAAAACACACAAATTGATGATATTCTAAAGATTCTACAGTGTGTGGATAAAAAAATTAAGCCATGGGATGTCCTTGGTATTCCTCCAAACATATAGTTTGGACAGTTTCCTCATCCCTTTTCATTAACAGTCATGTCAACCCACTGTACCCATTGCTATGGCATCGAAGAAGTGACAGAAACAAAATTTCTATTTTACTATAAATTGAACAGTGTAAAAGAACAATAGAGTTGACTCTCTCCATGTACCTAGCAGTTGTTAGCTGATCTAGTGCTTTGTAATGGTTATGTCCCATTGTCCTATATATAGGACATCTATTAAAAAAAACCCTCAAATTGAACAATTTTATAGGTGTCCCATAAAATTTTATGTCTTTATAGATGTCCTATATATAGAGTGATGGGACATAAAATGTAAACTATTTGGATTTGGGTGGTTTTCACTCTATGATAGAACAGATTAAATGTTCTTTTCCTGGTAATGAATCCAAATTTAGCTTTCTGATTTCTATTCCAAAGACTGAAAATGGTCCTTCCCTTTTTTCATCTGGTAACCCTTCAACTATGGCTATGAAGTTGAACTACTTAATTTGACTGCTGAGAAGGGGTTTCTCAGCACAGGCTACTGCCTACACTTTTGAGTCAGAGATTTATGAGCAAGGTCAGGCATGGCAGTCTGAGTATGCCAGTGCAATTAGGAGGGCATTGGATTTGTTAGCTAAGTGTAAAATACCCTTGTGCTGCAGAGTGAAGCCTTCATTTTCTAAGTAAATTAACTGTAATAACTATCAAACTATAGCTGGTGAACAAGCCGGCCATCTGTGAAAAGAGAATCTATCGACAACAAAAGCCTCGTTAGATATTCCTTCAAGATATAGAAAATTTGAACAAACTGAGCTGTTTTTGAGTCTATGAAAAGGAAGATAAAACAAAATGTCACCCTATTACTTCATCTTTGCAAAGAAAAACAGTTGGGAAACAAAAGGATGAGGTGGATGAATAAGATGTTCATCTTAAAATGGGTGGAAGCAGGTAGAGTGAGATGATGACATTTCCACGCTAGTGATGTTTATGCAGAGGGAGCCTTAAGTGAGTATCTCTCAGCTATCCCACTGTCTCTGGATTCTGTGAGTTCCTCCTATATCAATTATTTGTAAACTCTCTGTAGTAGGCTGTGAAACTGAATTTGTGAATTGTTTTCCAATTGTACTTTGGGCAAGGAAATTTAATACAATATCTTAAGTCTGCTTCTCTATCTGGAAAATCCCTAAAGTAGTGTACAAATTATAGCTCTTTAGCGTGCCTCAATGGATATTGAAGGTGGCGTTCTAATTAATGCTTCTGTTGAACCCCTCTGTGCTGGAGACTCAAAGAGGGTATATACCTTTTCTTTTTTCTAGATGTTTAAAAGAATTCCTAATTTCCCCACCAAACAAAATGAATATCACCTATGGTTTTTCAGAGAAAGACTTATGGGTACAGCATCAGAAAAGTCTGTCTGAATTTCAGCTAAATCACATTATGAACAAGCCAAATACTTAATCTCTTTGATTCTTAGTTTTGATATTTTTTCTAAGCAAATATATTGCATCTTACAAGATCTTATAGGACTAAAATGAAATCATATCTATGAAATGTCTCAGCTTAGTGCATGCCCCATTGAGGATGCTTAATAATAGATTGCTTCTCCTATCATCTTCAGGAGAAGATAAAAATAAATCAAAACAGCCCAAATTTCCCTGTTCCCAATGGACATTCACTAAAACTGTCCTTAATTATTTTCTGAAAAAAAATCATGGTAACTTGAGGAGAATTTATGACTATTTAAAGAAAGGGACTGCCAGAAAGACAATTGTTAAGGCATTTAGAGCAAAAAGATAGAAATGGTGTTATAGTTTTGATCTGGAATGTCCCCAAAGGCTCATGTGATTGGTCCCCAGTTGGTGGTGCTATTGGGAGGTGGTGGAAAGCTTAAGAGGTGGGACCCAGCTGGAAGAGGTAGACCACTGTGGTGTGCCTTAGGAGAATTTTTTTTTTTTTCCTGGACCTTTCTCTCTGCTTCCTGGTTGCCATGAAGTGAGCAGCCTCCTTCTTCTCACAGTCCGGCAGCCACGTTGATCTGCTTCAGTTTAGGCCAAAATAGAGCAGTCGACCGTGGACTTAAATGTCTGAAATTATGATCCATAATAAATCTTTTATCCTTTTAAGTTGTTTATCTCAAATATATTGTCATGACCACGGAAGGCTGAATAATACAGATGGGAAGTACCTAGAAGTGAAACTGGAGAACTATCAAAAAAGCAAAGTTATTTATACCTATTACCCAGTGAGGAACTGCCTTTTCTAGAAGAAATTTCAATATTTTTTAGTAAGACTAATATATTTTCACACATGGTATGTCCTATCATTAACAAAACTTTTTTCTGCCTATATTACATGATGTACTGTAAATCAATGATTGAAAAATGCCTCAAGTAGTAATAACACTAAATAAATACATAATTATTATTTATGGCTATTTATTTCACTTGAGTAAAATATTGTTGACAGGTTCATTATGTCAGGTCTGTAGCAAGCCAATAATATATTCTGTGATCTCTGAAATTATTTTTTGGATTGTGCTGTGCATGAGCTCATGAATTATGGCTGAAAACATTGTTAAATGGAACTATATAGTGAACACATCATTTTCTCCATTACATCATATATATATAACTTTTGCATATAAAATGGTATAATGGGAGACTTTGCTTGAGAGCAGTATGTATGAAAAACATTCAGGACTTTGGAAGCCCATAAGGTCAGTATAGTAACATTTGTCAGAGCACATGAATTCTTGGGTTGCATTATTAGAAATGGAGCATTCCAATCCTGTGAAATACACTTGCACTATTGTTGCTTGAATCTGCAGTATTGTGTTCAACTCAGGTCACCACATTCAAAGACACTGACAAACAGGTTCAGACTTCATCTGAAAAGCAGTTAAAGTTTCTATGAATATTCAGCTAGGAGAAATAATTTTATTCAAAATTTTATGGTTCTGGAGAATAAAGGATACTTAAGCTATGTTGTTACAGGCAGAAAACACTTCGACAAAAGAGGAAAACATTAGAAAACAAATTGCCTAGAAATTAGTTAGAACTTTTTAATAACTAGAGTTTTCAAATATGTATATATATATGTACCTGAATTAGAAATACTCTGACATAGTTCTCTATTGAGTGGGAGGATGAAATAGATCACATTTTCAACTTTAACATTAAGATGCATTTTTTTTACATTTTCAAATATTCTTATAAAGAATGTTTTTTATAAGAATAAATTCTTAAATTTCTTAAATGAATTCTTAAATTTAAGAACTCTTTCTTGATGGCATGGAATTCAAGAATTCTTTCTTGAATTTCCCTTGTCTGAAATGCTTGAGACTACAAGTGTTTAAAATTTCAAATATTTTTCAGATTTTGTAATATTTGTATATACATAGTGAGATATCTTAGAGACAGGACCCAGGTCTAAACACAAAATTTATTTATTCATATACACAGCCTGAAGTTTATTTCATACAATACTTTTAGTGGGCCTATGTTTTGAGTGTGACCTGTCACATGAAGTTAGGTGTGGAATTTTCTACTTGAGGGAGAAAATTTCTACTTGTGCTGTTATGTCAGGACTTGAAAAGTTTTAGATTTGGGAGCATTTGGTTTTGAATTAGGGATGCTCAACTTATAATAAATTCCTGTATAAACTGTAATTATGAGGTAGTAGAAGCCAGCTAGGTTTGCAATTTTTAAATTCTAAGTTGTTATTTAGATGAGCACCTTTTAAAATGAACTGCAACCAAATTTAATTCTCCATGAGGTTTGATTTAGAATGGTGGAAGATAAGTACTTTTAAGAAATTTGACCACTTGTTCTAAAAGTGCTTGGATATTTAGGAAAACAAAATATAAGTAATTTTATGCTTTTGGGGGGGTACTTTCCCTTGGTTACTTAAAAAGAGTTTGTATAAACAGCAGTTTCTCCTCCCTACTCTGTCTCTAAGCTCAGAGGTTGAGTTAGATGTCAAAAAAACCTCCCAAACTGAAAAACAACAAATCATTAGATAAGCCAACCCTTAACCCTCCCCACCAAACCAAAACTAAAAAACCAACTCAAATCAGATATCTTAATATCTTAATCTGTAACCCTACAGCTATTTTATTATCCATGTATTTTTGGAGATTCCCACATCCAGAATATTAATGGTGATCATTCATTTTACGCTAAGCGTGCATGATCTGGATTTTTAGTCTTCCAAAGTTAACTCTATTACTTAAGAAGAAAGTAAAGCAGAAACTAAAAGCAGAAATAGAGATGCTTTCCTTTGAGGAATAGGACTAGGCTAGGGAGAAATGAAGGAGGAAACTATCATTTTTCATTTATGCTTTTTTCATTTTTTTACCACATCTAAGTATTACTTGCATAGAAACATTTATAAGGACTCTAAAGTGAATCAGTTGATATCAACTCAGCCAGGAAGAACTGGTGTCTCTTTCTGAAGACTATGATAGGAGGCAGTGATACCAATAATGCCAAATTTGGATGAACTTTGTAGCCTGATGGTACGGAAACCACTTCTTAAGTGTGTATACTTAGGAGCAAGGTCAAATAGTCACCTTGATTTTCTGTAGTAATGTAGACAATCTGGTACCCTTTGATGTAGGAATTCTACTATACTAAACTATTAATTTTTCCTATAATCTCTCATAAATTTTTGTCTTTCTGGATCTATTATTTGCATGAAGGTCTGAAGTCCTGTTTGCCTTTTATTACTCCATAATATTAATCTTTCACTCTTTTAACTTTCATTCTCAGCTAGCTTATATCCATGGGCAGACATTTCACATCTTTTCAAGCCAGAGCCCTTAATACCAAACTACCTTGATCTTTGGTCATACTTACATGTCAGTTGTTTTTCTAAACTATAAGAAACAGAATTCAGTTCTACCTGATTTACATAGGTCAGTCATGCGTTGAAAGAATACTATGTGTAGAATACTATAGCTTTCCATACTGTCTGGATGGTTAGAAAATCAGACAAAAAAATCAAGAAGAACCAAGATGGATATACAGCTGGTAATACAATCAAAATGATGTTAAGAAGGGCCTGAGGAGTGTCTTATGACCACTACTCTGCCCTAGGTGCTTTTGCTGGCACTCAGTTCTGCTGCTTTTAGATATTGCTGGTGGTATTAATGAAAGAAATTGTCCAATCTCCCTGTTTGTCTATGTGGTTTACTCCATAATCAAAACTCTGGGCAAAGTAAACATATGGATGAATCCAAGTTATGTGTTCTTGTCCTCCTGCTGGGGATAGGGTAAAGGGAGTACCTTGTCTTTCTAGCTTTTAATGTCACCCACTAAGATTTATTAGGTGTTCCATCCCACTGGGATAGAACAGGGTTCACATGCTGGCCTGTCAAAAGTTATTAAGATAAATTGCATATAACAAATGTCAAGAACAAAGTATTTTGCCATTAATACCTCTCTGTAAACTCTACGTTTTCACTTCCCTAAATATGTACTCTGTATCCACATTTCCTTACTGCCCATGGTCTACCTGCCAACACGATTTTTATTCTTATCATTCTTCTGACATTTTTTTAATATAAAGAGTCACTTAGTTACAAAATCAAATAGCTTCTCATTTCTCACCCTTTTCTATTTCATTATCTTTATGAAAATTTATTCTTTTGGCTTCTGTATCATTGTTCTAACCTTTAAACAGTTCCTTCCTAACTCTCTTTTTATTTCTAATCTCCAAGGATCTCTTCTCAGGTTTCCTTTCCTATATTGTTTTCTCACTTTTTCCTTGTTGAGAAATTGTTGCCACAATTTCAATTATTGCTAACATTAAGACAACTACCAAAGATATATCCACCCCATCAACCTCTCCCTTGAGTTCCATACCCAAATTAATACATGTGTAATTAGTATCTTTACATAGATTTTTTCCTTACCATTTCACAGAAATCATATCCACAAACTGTTTTCCCCATAAACATGTTCTTCTGTAATCTTTTGCTGGGTTTATATTCTTTACAATCAACTAGACATGAAATTTTAGAATTAAATGGTTTAATTTTCTTTTCTTTCTCTCAGAAATCAAGTTTGGGAACTTACCAAGAAAGATCAGTTCTACCTCTGTAGCTTCTCTTGCATCTGCCTTCTCTTTGCTGTTAACATTGTCACTGACCTGACACAGATCTTCATTCCAATAGTTTGGAAAACTGTAATAGCATCCTAATTGGTCCTCCCACCTCTGGCCTTCAGCCTTCCCAATCAATTCTGCTTACTGTCTCTAGAGCAAGTTGCTTAGATCAAGTGTCTTTTTATATCACACTTTGATTCCATAAATGTCTGTAACTTTTATTCGTGCTCTTTCTGAACATTCAAGGTTTCCTATCATCTGATCCTAAGTGACCACATGAGTCCTACTCTCCAACTTTCACTGTACCCTGAGGGCAAGCTCAGCAGCTGCCCTCCATCCACAGAACCTACTTCAATCTCTCTGCAACTGTGTCCTTACATGGATAGTATATTTCCTTGTATTTCTTCTTGTAAAAATTTGTTCAGTTGTTAGGACCTATTACTACATGTCTAAACTCAATTTTTTCCCTTCATGTAAAGTTTAACAGCATTACATTTAAAAAATGTCTCAGCAGTCAGCATTGTATTATAGTGATCTTGTGCAGAATTAATTCCTTAAATTTCAGGAGAGCAAGTATTGGGTTGTGTTAGTGCAGCTCCACCTCTCTCTAGGATCTAATTCAAAGTTTTAAAAATATTGGATGCTCAATGAAGGTTTATTGAATTGGACTGAACCCAGAAATGCAAACTCAAGATCCTTCACTATTCAGTGGGAAAATCAAAAGAACAGAGACAATTTTATACTTGGTACTTATATAGTCCTATTGCTTCTTCGCACTATTATAGTTTGAAAAGTCTCAGTTATGCAAATTGTTCATTTAAGTCATAATCACAGAGGCTAAAGAGTATTCTCATTAAGTCTCCTGAAATCTGTGATTTGATATTTAGGTATATTAGCATATTTAGCCAATATTTCATGAGATTTTATGATATAAAAATGTTCATAGTTTTCATACAGTTGTTAAAATTTGAGAATGTAGAAAAATTATACAAAATGATGAGTAACCAGCCAATGTGGGAATTTAAAGATGTGTCCATTGGTGGTTAACCATCTATTTTAACTACCTCATTTGATCGTTTCTTTTTTTGGCTTTTCTTTATGCAGATGAAAAATAGAGATATGATATATTTTAAATATCATTCTATATATTGACAGAAAAATTAATCTGGATTATGTTTTATCTGATTATGCTGAATTGCTAGGGAGGGGTGTGAGCTGCTGGATATGGGAGAAAATATTGCCAGTATCCTGTAAGAAGCTGCCAGGATCATTTGTGATCACTTCACTCTTAGGAGAGGCAGCTTAGAGGTTCAGAGCATGGACAGAAACAGACTGCTAGAGCTCAAGTCACCTTTTCATCCTGCACTAGCTGTGTGCCTTTGGCCCAACTACTTAATCTGTAGCTCGTCAGTTTCCTCATCTGTAAAATGGGAGTAATAATAGCACCTTCCTTGTAGGGTGTGTAGATGTTAGCTAAGCATTTAGCAAATGCTATAAAATGTTTATTAGTTTTGAAGGTGTGCTTTCTGCTGAAATATCTACTGTTGACTTAAATATTAAACATATTTATCTCTTTTATTAGCTCAGTGACATTTATTTCACTTTTTGATCTGAATTTGTTTTCCTGCTCTGAAGCTTTATGAGAAACACGAGAATCAATAAGGATTATTTCAACCGACTTTAGAGTTTATCTAAGAGTACTTCAAGGGTTAGGAGACCAAACAAAACAAGAAAAGAGGATTTAAAAGAAGAAATTAGATTTCAAAGTTTAACAGATTAAGTGGGTGGATAAAGCCACTCAGCATGTACTTTAGATAAAAGCTGGAAAAGCAGTGGTGCTACTCTTTTTAGTCAGTGGCCCCTGATCCCATTAGCAGAAAATGCTTAATATCACTTTTACTGTTTTTTTTTAATGTATGTTAAATTTATTTTTAACTGATAATAAAAAATCATTCTAGTTCTACATATTTATGGTGTGCCACATGATGTTTTAATATATATATCTCAACATATTGCATGATATTTAAGTCAGGTTAAGAATATCGGTCTCCTCAAACATTTATCATTTCTTCATGATAAATACTTTAAAAATCCTTTCTTCTAGTTTTTTGGAATTTACATTCCCATTACCTACAGACACCCTATTGTGTGGCACACCAGAACTTCTTGTTTCTATGTGACTGTGACCTCCGATCAACCTTTCCGCGTCCCTCTCTCCACACCACTCTTTCTGGTATCTGGTAACCACCAGATTTTTTCTCTCAACTTCCATAAAATCAGCTTTTCTTAATAGTCTATATATGAATGAGATCATGCAGCACTTGTCTTTCTGTGTCTGCTTTATTTCTTTTAATGTTCTCGAGTTCTGTCCATGTTTTCACAAATGATGAGAATTTAGCCTTCATAATGGCTAAACAGTGAGCATGTACCACATTATATTTATCCATCAGTTGATGGACACCTAGGTTGTTTTCATTTCTTGGCTATTATGACTAGTTCTACAACAAATGTGGGAGTTCAAATGTGTCTTCAACATACTGATTTCATCTTTTTTGTATGTATATGTAGTAGAAGAGTTGCTGGTTTATATGGTATATTTTATATTTTGACAAGCCTCTGTACTCTTTTCCATAATGACTGTACAAATCTACATTATAATTCATAGTGCAAAGTAGATAGGCATTTTTCTATGAAGAAAGCATATTAAATATGAATTGTGATTTCCTTCATGAGTAAAAATAGCCTGAAATGAAGATGAATGAATGGTGATGATATGGGGAAAATAGAAGACAATGTATCAAGGTCCTATGTGGGACACAAAAAGAAGCAATATTCACAACTGAAATCAATGTTGATAGCAGATAAGAAGAGTTAAATTTCAACTATCATTTTCTTACTATCATTTTCTTCAGCTGCAAAATATAAAATCTAGGAACATTTAGGGGAGTACAGTAGAGAAATCTGAAGAATATCAGAAATAAGTGAGAAATTATTGTGGTACAGATGCGTTTATTTACTTTTAATCATTATTTTCAATGATCATATTTCTGATTTTAGAAAATGTAATTTTTCCATTAATTAAGAATTTAGACCTAGCAATAAATTTGTAACTCTTCTTTAGTGACTGTAGAAGCTTATGGTACCTATAACTGATATCTTTATCTTCATGTATATGCATATCTGTAGGTCTGCTGACATCTATATCATTATTGATGTATCTCTCTATCCCTACTTCATCTTATCATTAAATTTTTATTTTTCTTGCCCTATTTCCTTATCTGTTTTGTATTTTGATATATTATAATGGTACTTATAAGTATGATCAATTACTTAAAAAATGAGGTAGAATGTCAAGTAGATATATAAATACAAAGAGATCAATGGGGCCTCCTGTAATCATTTACCTTATTGCTAACCATAGTTTTGGACATGACTAGCCAAGCTAGTTCTGACAAATACAACTAGTGTTCTTCATAGAATAATAGCAGATATTTTGGTTTCTAGTATTAATTGTAAATCACTGGAAGGTAAACTTCCTTCTTTTTTTTTTTCCTTTGACAAAGGTTTTATTCATTTTATGGAATTCTATTTCATTACTTTTTAACTTATATTCATGAATGATTTAAAATGTTATTTTGGTTTCATTTATTTTAAACCATCTGATTTTTATCATTCATATTTATCACAAGATTTACTTTATTTTGACTTATTTTTTAGGAATGGAGAAACTCATTAGATACTAACTAATGATCAAAGAATTTTTCTTTTCATACAAATCAAAGAAAAAGTTTATTCTCCATTTCAGTATCTTGAGTTTTTTATTAACTTCCACACATTAACATGCTTCAATTAGGATCTTAGATTTTATTTTTAATCATGCCATGGAGAGGGATGAAGTGTGCCAAAATCATGATTATCTTGGCAAGGCTGTTAAATCAATAATTTTAATTTTTGTCATGTAGGATGCCCTTTCTTTTATGACTAAAAGTCATAGAAGCTTTTAAGTTTTTTAGATCTATAGCTATTCCTCTAGTACATTATATGCTTAGTAATTCTGTATGGTCAGAATAATCTGTATCTCTTGTTAAACTCTTTATTCCTACACAGATAAAATTCAGGCTTTGATATTTTATTTTGTTTCATTCTATTTCAGTCTCTAATTTCTACAGTAATACTCCAAGAAAATATTTAAAAATCAATTCCAAATTAAATTCAGAAATTAACCCACCAAAGAATACAGATACCTATTCCAATTTTGTGAATCCAGGTGAGGAAGGCTTTCACCTTCACAGCCTAGTGCCCCTGTGTGGCTGTAGAGCAGTCACTTCAGCACTTAGTTTGTGTCAAAATTGTCCATGAAAGATAAGATATGATTTTGAAAATATAAATATTTATATATTTGTGTATGTTCTGTTAGTTTGTAAAGTTCCTGGATAAGAGTGATATCAGCATTTTGAGTAAAATGCCTTTGAGTAAGAATGGGGACACTGAAAGGAAGTGACTTACACCAGCATTTTAAAAGCAAGAGCAGAAACAAATGTTACCTTGTGAGGCTCAGTCATGATAGCTATCTGTGATGTATTGTGCTCATTTTAGGAGTTGTCTTTCCAGTTGCCTGCTTATCAAGAACTGTAAATAAAAGGAAGAGATGAACCTTGTATGTGCCAGAGTCTCATTTTTCTCAATCAAGTTATGCTTTAGAGTGAATCAAACACACTAACTACTTTCCAGTCAGAAGCACATACCATAGTCTTATTTTTCTATCTCTGTCCGTAGCTCCTTTAATCTTGAAAAAAGGTGAAAAGATAGTGGCTGTAAAATGATTTCGGTTAAGTCAGAAGACATACATTAATACCAACATGTAAATGCAAGGTACTGGGTGAAAGAGAAGCTAAAGGTTTTCTCTTTAAATTGCAATTGGGTTTTAAGAGATTGAGCTGAATATGTAGTTAGTAAATCAAGAATAACACTACCATATCAGACTCTCTGAAGCACTATTGCTTTGATGTTGTTATAATCCTCTATGACTGCAAAGCATTCATTCATTTTATTTCTCTTTAGTAGTACAACAGGAAGTCATATGTAAAAGGCTTTACATAATATCCATGGCTGAAAAATGCAGGATCATTACAATATAAGTGGATACATGCTCTGATGCCATGTTGTCCTGAAATTGTTTTGTTTTGGGGAGTTGGTCCACTTGGAGTAAGAGGAAATTCTGACACCAAGCAATTAACAAATAAAGAATTTCATTGCCTTTTTCTAAGCATGGAGAACAAGTGGGAGTTCTATCTAGAAAGCAGTATATCTGCATGATCATTTAAGCCTTTGGTTCTCAAAGTATAGTTTCCATACTGATATCACATGGAGAGTTGAGAATGCAAACTGTCAGGCCTCATCCCAAACTTACTATCAAAATGTGGGGATGGAGTCTGTCCTTCAGCACTTTTCCAGCTGTTCAGGTGATTCCAGTGCATGATAAAATTTGAGAGCCTTAGTTTAGACCACAGATTTGCTTAGCAAATTTGGTCTTCAAATCTTTAATGAAGTCAATCCTTGCAAGTTTTTTCTTATTTTTAATGATTTTGTTTATTTGTTTTTATAAATCATCAGAAACATTTTGAAAACATTTTGCTAGTGTTGCTACCACTGAAGTTCTTCATTTGGTTTAAAAAAAAAAAAATTAACCACTGAGCTATATCCCCAGTCCTTTTTATTTTTTTATCTTTTTATTTTTTATTTTGAAACAGGGTACTGCTAAGTTGCTGAGGGTCTCGCTAAATTACTGAGGCTGGATCCAAACTTGTGATCCTCCCACTGCAGCTCTGGAGTTACTGGGATTATAGTGACTTAAGTATAATTCTTAATTTGCTTAAAATGTTGCACTACTATAAGAAAGTTTAGAAGAAAACCTTTTATAATACTACTTTCCTCTTAAGTTTATTTTTATTTTAAGATTAGCAATGTTTATTAGATGACTTGATTAAAATCTTAGAAAAATTTACAGAATTTTGATTTAGGCCTATTATGTTGCATTAAACCTAATGCAATATCTATTAATCATATATTAATATATTCGCTAATTATTATTTACAAAATTGAAGATTTTGCCTCTGTAGTTAGTGGTCAAACAAACACAAAAATTAAAAGATGCCAAAGGAGTTCGAATGTTGGTTGGTGGCTTGAGTGATTAGTGTACCCTGCTTTAAAAAATAATACTTGCCTATGATATACCATATGGAATAAAATCATTCATATATCAAATACAGAGATATCAACATATATTATTATAAATTTATGTAGTGAGATGAGATTTAGTATCAAATAGGAAAGGATGTACTCAGAAGGGTTATTTGAGGAAATATCAAAGGAGTACTTGGCTTGAAGCATGTAGAAATCTGGGGGAAGAGCAATCTGGGCAGAGGGAATAGCAAAGGCAGATGTGTTGAGCAGGACATGCCTGTCTTCTTCCAAAGTGGGATGGGAAGCCAGTGTCACTGGAGCAAAGTGAGCAAGGGAGCTACTGCAGAGGATAAAAAAACCAGGTAGAAGACTTTTCAGTAGGTTAGGCCAGAGGTGATTATACCTTGACGTGGTGGAGACAAGGTAGTGAGAACTATACAGATCAAGGGGATATTTTAAAAGTAGATCTGGTAGGATTAGTTGACAGATTGGGGCTGTGAAAGAGAAAAAAAATGAATCAAGCCAATTTGGGGGTTTAGTACTGATTAAATAAATGACTGGAGTTGCTTTTGCCAAAATGAAGATGAATGTTAGGGGCAGTAAATTTTGGGGGGAACATTGGGATTTTATTTTGAAATATTTCTGAAATTTAGGATCTCTATTAAGTATGAAAGAAAATATGTCAAGTAGCAATTGAAACTAGAGGTCTAGGGATCAAGGTAGAGGTATTTAATGGAGATTTAAATTTGGAAATAATTAATTTATAGGTGGTATTTAAAAAGAAAAGGTTAGCAGAGATCACCTAGGGAGTAAGTATTTAAAGGAGAGAAATAAAATGTCCATGATCATGAATCATGAATGCTTAGACCTTAAGGAGAGGAGGAGGGGCCAGTGAAGGAGACCATTGACATTAGGTAATCAAATATTGCAGCTAAATTATTAGTGAGAGAACTGAGAATTGACCATTAGATTCAGAACATGGAGGTTTTTGGAGATGTTATAAAGAGTGCTCCTGGAGAGTAAGGAGAAAGCCTATTTGGGGCAAGTTCAAGAGAGGGTGGAGGAGAGAGCAAGCAAATACCAATAATATTTCAAAGAGTTTTACTATAAAAGTGAACAGATATTAAGGTCTGTAGCTTAGTGGAGCTATAGAGTCAGATACTTTAGTTTGCTTATTTCATTTTTTTAAGGATAATAAAAGTAATATTTGTGGGTTAGAAAAATGTAGTTGAAAGGAAATAATTATGTTTGTAGGGAAAAAGGAGAAAATCAGCAGACTGAAGTCATTCCTTTAGCAAAAGGAATGTGAGCGGTGCAGGAAGTAGAGAGATTGGCTTATGCAGGAGCACAAATGGCTCATCTATTAAGAATGAAACTGGAGTAAGAAGAGACAGATGGGGCAGGTCAATAGTGATTAGTGTTCATTGCTTGTGTGGCTCAGGGACACTGGAAGCAAGTTCTGATCTGTGGTGAGGATGAAGGAAAAGGAGTTAGAACTTTGAGAAGATAGGAAATAGAAGTACATTCATTACCGCATTTGAGCCTACCTAAGGTTTATAAATTTAAAGGATGACCAGTCAGCATGGAATGGATATCTTTTCTGATCACTTTGGTTGCATGATGTAAGCATGTATGGAGTAGACATTGAGCTGGGCTTAACCCAGAGTTGAGACTGAATTTGGCGCAATAAAAACCATTAGAATATATGCAAGGGATTTAAATGTGAAAACCTGAAGTCTAAACTGGATGGAATAAAAAGGGGAAATGAGGCTGATGGAAGTTTGTAAATTAATTCATCCTAAGTCACAGAGGGAATTTCGCAGTGTTTGGAGTTGTAGTACTAAAGGGACCTAGATACAAGAATTATGGATAGAAGATGAATCTGAAAACAAGGAAAAGGTGCAGATATTGTTAATGGTAATGTCTAGAATATAGCAGGAGAGTGTGGCTGACTGTGACATTTGTGTTTGCATACTTTCTTGATCTTGTTTATTAGTATCAAAAATCATAATATTGTGCTCTAAACAGGTTTTACCTTAAAAAAGTTATTGCTATGTTTTTAACAAAGAAGGTGACTACTAATTTCAAGTAACACACAACAGATTGAACCATTTGCTTCTATCCTAGGGCCATTCTGAGCATTAACACAAAAACTAATCTCCAAATAATCTTGTACCTTTATTGTTTTGCCAACTGTTTGGACTCAGAAAGTAAATGAATTGCCAAAGATGTTTACATAATGAAACCTAAATGACTGAGTTCTGCTTCCCAAGAGTTAAGTAATATTAATACTAAATGAGGCGATTAACTTCTTTTCTGGAACCATGTCTAAGGCTGGGCCCTTTCTTAACTGAGGTGTTATTATTTCAAATCAGAGTGTTTATTGTTAGAAATCAGACCTTTTGCTGTTTTGTCACTCATCATTCCATCACACTAAGACTAAAACCAATAGTTAAGAACTAATCTTTATTTTCACAAAAATGTAATTAAGTACAATTTTTATAAAAATAGCTTTTAGTTTCATTTAATATTTGCTCATATAAGGTTGTAAAATTTTAATTTTTCAGATTGGCAAACACAACTATTTAGGTTAACATGTGTACCAGAGTTAGATATGGTGCTATAGGTTCTTCTGGGCCTCAAAATGATGTTTAAACTGTGTTGCACCCACTGATTTCCTCAGAGATCATCTTTGAATGGATCACACTTCATGCCTATATTTTCTTCAGCTCAATAAAGAACAGAAGAGCATCTATTATGAAGAAACCCCAAGTAAATCAAAAACCTTGGTAAGGGTGCTAAAGATCTACTGATGAAACAAAGTGCCCATGATTTTGAATCATTGCTGCAGCATAATAAATGATTCTTCATTTGAGCTTTCTGTTGCTTGCTATGGATTAGATACTAGGTGTCCCTCAAAAGCTCCTATGTGAGACAATGCAAGAAAGTTGAGAGGTGAAATGATTGGGTTATGAACCTTAACCTAATCAGTAACTTAATCCAGCTGAATGGATTAAGAGGGTGGTAAATTGTGGTCAGAGAAGATAGATAATTGGGGGCATGCTTTTGGTATATGTATTTTGTCCCTGGGGGGTGGACCCCTCTGTCTGTCTGTCTCTCTCTCTGCTTCCTGGTGGCCATGTCCTATGCTGCTTTCCTCTGCTATACACTTCCGCCATAATGTTTTGCCTCACCTCTGGCCCAGAGCAATGGAATAGGCTATAGACCAAAACTTCTGAAACCATGACCAACAAACTTTTCTTCCTCTAAAATTGTTCTTGTCAGATCTTTTGGTCACAGCAGCAAAAAAAAGTTGACTAAAACATTGCTTAAGTAATATAAAAGATTTCATGCCTTTGAATGATATGGATTATACAAGTGGAGACAGATATGGAGATAACTCTCTGGAAAATCTTTTCTGGTAGATGATTTAGCTAGAAGTCTGTACTATAATAGGTGCATTTTATTAATCTTAACTAAAAGGACAGATCTATGAAAGGATTTTATGGGTTCCAGGGACTGGGATTCATGATGCATAAATTGGGTTTGGAGTTCCTTGTGGATCTCTATATTTCTTCCTAAATATACCTCTGCTATGCTTTCTTTCTTAGTGGAAACTCTTAGTGAGATCACGTCTCAACCCAGAAAACAAGTAGTTCATTTTAAGTGCAAAGTCACGTATTTAAAAATAAGATAATCACAAAGAATAACCTTTAATTTGAAAAGTTCATATGGAATTAAAATAGTGAAGGTATATTTATGTAAGTCAGTCATATAAAATTCAGAAATTGCTCATCAACAATAACTGATTGATGTTTTTAAATAGTCAAATGTAAAAGTTCAGTTACAACAGATTCAAGATTGTTAATGTACTCAGTTGTGCTGTCCCAAAATCCATATGTTGTAGCCCTAACCCCCAGAGTGATTGTGCTTAGAGAAAGAGTCTTCAGGGAGGTAATGAAGGTTAGACAAGTTCATGTGTGTGGTCCTACTCCAATTTGATTGGTGTGTTTTTTTAAGAAACAGTATAAACACCAGAGAGCCTTCTCCTCATCACTACAGAGGAAAGGCCATGAAAGACCACAGTGAGAGGTGCCTGTCTACAAGTTTGGAGGAGGGCCCTCACCAGAAACCAAATTTGCTTCCCTCTTGTTAATGGACTTTTAGCCTCCAGAACAAATATCTATTGTTTAAACCACTCAATTTTTGGTACTATGTTATGCCAGCCATAGTAGATTAATATAGAATTATGTTACCTACTGAAGTCACAGTTTGAGTTACTTTTCACAAAGTTAACATTTTCATTAAATCCCCTGGTCTGTCTGTCTCTCTGTCTCTCTGTCTCTCTCCCTTTTTTTTTTCTTTTTTCTTTTGGTACTGGGGGCTGAACTCAGGGGCACTCAACCACTGAGCTGCGTCCCCAGCCCTATTTTGTGTTTTATGTAGAGACAGGGTCTCACTGAGTTGCTTAGCGCCTCACCATTGCTGAGGTTGGCTTTGAACTTGTGATTCTCCTGTCTCAGCCTCCCTAAGTGCTGGGATTACAGGCATGTGCCACCGTGCCCGGCTTCTCTCTCTCTCTGTTTTTAACCGAACACGTAGTTCTCCACAGAGAAAATAATTAGAATTAGAAGGTTGCTTCAGCTATGATCATGATCACTCTAATAGGCTGATAAACTCAATATTCATCTATAATAAGTTCATATTTCTGTCTCTATGATGATTTTTCAAAGCTTATAACATTTTTGAAAATTTAGGCCCATCTTTTTCTGATCTAATCAACAAATTTGAGGTCTTTAAATATATATGCTTATTTATTTTTCTAACACCAAACTCAAATATGCCTGTAAAAAGAAAACCTATCTGGAGATATCTATATACTGAAGAAAGATGTTGCCAAAAAATAAAAAAAAATAGGATTATGTTAGACATTTTGAACATTTTAGCTCAAAACCACTAGAACTAGTAAAACATAAAAGAGAAGATGATGCAGAAGAAGAAAGAATCACAGATACAATATGACCCTGGAGGAGGAGGAAGAGAATGGGATCTATTGGCATTTGCATAGACTGGTCTTAGAATGGACACTATCTCTTTTGTGTCAGGAGAAAGATAATAAGGGTCTGCATGTTATAAAACACATATTTTAGTTTCTCAGAGGTAGAGATGATATTTGTTAACTTTTTTTCACTAAAAATGATAATTTAAAATAATCTCTATGCAGTATTATGATCAAAGATACTTTTGGTTTGCGTGATTATTTATGTCACCTTGAATTAACCTAGAGAGAGGATATTGAGACCTTCGTTTTCAACCTGACCATCAGAGGTGTCTTTAATATTCTCTTTCAGTATATAAAATGAAGGCTTATTTAGTTGGTATATGTTCAGTTCAGGGTCTCTGTTTGATTATGGTTATTCTCAATACAGCTTAGGATGTATGATGATTAATTTTTAGCTTATCTCTGGATTTAATTTTTTTAATGGCTCTACTATTCTTGTACTTAGCAGAATGCCAGGCCCTGACTGCTTCTCTATTACTTCCCATTGTTTCACATTGATAAGCTATGTCAGGAAGAGTTCATACAAATGTGATATGTACCTCCTTTTCCTTATATGTTTTCTTAAAATAAATGTCAACTTCTGAAGATGCACTTAAAAGAAAAGCAAGTGATTTACTAACAACTGGGAGAAAAATTATTCTTATCAGCACATTGAATTAGGAGGTTCTATTTAACAGGTGGTTTCAAAAACTTACAAAGATTAGACAGGAAGCTAAGAATTATTATGTACAGATGTTGTAGAGTAAAACCATCATTAAAAAATTCCTTATACTTGATAGTTAAGTAAATAGCAGTACATATATGATGTAATGATTGAAGATCAAATCTTACTAATATCAAAAGTGATAGAATACTAAAAAATTTATCAATTAATTGAATTTCCTCATTCTGTTACTAATTAAGTCCCTCAGTTGCAGTTCCTAAATAAATAATAAATAATGACAACAATCTCTTTTTAAGTGTACTAACAAAATATTTTGTAAGTCTCTGAACATTCACGAGGCTTCCACTTTATATATATGTATATACTACTTGAATATTCAAAGCACACACAAAAATTGATTTTTATGCACTTTTATCAACATTCTGAGTAAGTAGTTTCTAATATTTCAGTGAATAAATAGACTTTGAACATTGAACTAAAATCCAAATTTATTTTATAAATTAACATAGCTTTTTTTTTCTTTTACTCTATGTAAGTGTTAGCTTATGTGGCTCATTAAATAAGCTACTTGAAAGTTATCAGTAAGTAGTTGATGAGTTAGCTACTTTTGAAGGTATTGCTCATCTTGATTCATAAATGGTACCTCACATCTACCAATGTATGTTAATGCAGGGTCATTATTTCTGCTGGGGAAACAACTCAGGTAAGACTTGCCTTTCTAAGAGAGATGTGTTTAATGCTTCCATGTGCAGGTGCTTTGTTTGCTCTACTTCACCTAATATTGATACCACCTTCCCACAGTTGCCATTTGAAGATGAGGAAACTACAATATAAAGAGGTTAAGCAGCTTCCCAAGTTCTTATCACTAATAAAAAGTGAAACTTGGATTGGAATTTAGGTTTATTATTCAGGTTATAATCTTTTCTTATGCTATTTTCCTTCTTCAAATAGAATGGAAAAAGCTGTTTTCACATTGATGTTAGTGAAAAGGACATCAATCACATTTTTTCCTGGTGCTTCAAAAATCACAAAATGAACATACTTTCAAAGCTTTTCATGTGATTTACTTTTCCAGTGAGAGTTACTAATAAACATATCCTTTCACCATAAAATAATCAGTTTTGATTTCAGTTTTCTTTCTGAACTTAGAAGAACAGAACCAGAACCACTGGACAATTGTGCATTTGTTGGAACAGAGTCAGGTTTTTTTTTTTTTTTTTTTTTTTGCGGTGGTGGTGGGGCAGTGGGATGGTACTGGGAATTGAACTCAGGGGCACTCTGCCACTGAGCCACATCCCCAGTCCTATTTTGTATTTTTATTTAGAGACAGAGTCTCACTGAGTGGCTTAGCTCTTTGCTTTTGCTGAGACTGGTTTTGAACTTGCGATCTTCTTGTTTCAGCCTCCTGAGCTGCTGGGGTTCCAGGTGTGTGCCATTGCACTCCACCGTGCCCAGCACAGAGTCAGTTTTGAAAATCAATTTTTAGTTATTTTTGGACCAACCATGTAGTGAATAATAAACAACAAATACATTGTCACTCAGAGTTGAAAATTTTTTACTTATCTCTAAACTCTATTTTAAAACTAAGAATTAACCTCCTTCCCAGTTTTTATTACCTTCACAAGTAATCGCAGTTGGCTTCTGCTGGCTTACTGCTTTATTTGTTAGGAGTGATTTTCCACATGTAAACATCAACCATGTGAATGACAGCAGACAGCACACTAAGCTGCAGTACTACTTGGCTTTAGTCACTGAAAGCTGAGACCTGGTAACCTGTACCAAACAAACCGACTGAAAACTATTTTGTATTGTGGACTTTCAAGTCACTTATAAATGCTCAAAAGAGTACATTTTAAAATCCTAGCGTCCAAGGGTCTATTCTAGTATGAAAAAAAAATGGCAACAGAGATGACAATCTATACTTCATAATTATTCAACTTATAAATTTTACAAGTATTTACAAGTAACCATTCATGTCACTGAACCTACTGAATTGCTCTCAAATCTGAGAACAAAAGAAACAATTTTATGATTGATTCAATTATAATCAAGGTAGTACAGAATGTTCTTTGAAGAACATGTAATTGATTCACTGACAGATTATCCTCTGAACTTCCTGCACTAAATTTGTATTTTTCTTTTTGAGAAGTTAAAATTGAAATATGTACACATGCACACACATGGACACATGTATACACACAAACACACACAGGGTTCACTGGGCATTAATAATGGAAACAGGGATTGTTTATATCTTTATATATTTACAGATAAACTATAGTTTTGAAAAAAAGAATGAGCTGCAGATAATTTATCAAAGAAATGAATGTGGTTATATTTGTCCTTTGAAAATACTCACTCGCTTGTCTAATATGGAGTGCAACATGGAGTAATGACTTTTGAAAGAATGCTTATTACAAAAGACTGTCCCTACAGTTGTTTGTAACTGTCATGACTTTAGTTTCCAACAGAGTGTACTAAAAAGTGTAACAAAGACTTTATTTAACAAAATAAAACCATATCGGCACACTCAGTGTTTCTGATTTATCACCATTATTTCTGACTTGTAGTATCCTCCCATGGCATGGTGTTTTATGTCTTGTGATTCAGAATGTCCTTTTACAGCATGTTGCAGCACTTCCGGAAGGACGAGGCCCAAGTTCCTAGCACTGCCATCAATCAGAGAGCTTGTAGCTGTGACAACAGTGCAAGGTTACCAATCCTTGAGTTGGAGTTTTTTTTTTTTTTTTTTTTTCTTTTATCATTGAAGATGGATCCATTACAGTTCTGTTCTGGAGGGCTCAGGTGTTGTGGCTTATAGATCATACTCTTAAATGGAAGAGAGAAAAAGATGCTATTTGCCTGGTCAGTTTTCACGTTAGTCTTAGATATAATCATTTCTCTCATTTCTTTTTAGTTCTGCATTTCACACATTATAACTTGCCAAGCCAGAAGTGCTCTGCCTCTTCCTTAGATATCCTACCTTACCTTAGTTTTAATAAATTTTAAAAGTAGTTTTAATAATTTTCTCTTAAATGTAGTGTGATGATAATAACTTAGGATGTGTTCCCTTCCATGGACATTGCATTTTAACAAAGAACATAAATATAAAAATTCTAATGGTAACATTTTAGGCATCCTAACAAGTAACTAAGGGGATAGTTTTGGTCATGAACTTCTCGTTGACTCCATTCCACAGCAGATAAGGGACTGTATAAATCTTTAAGCCTGCCTTATTATAGTCCATTTCTCAAGGGAAAGGGGTTCTAACATTGCAGATATGTCTATGTTCTCACTCTACATTTAACTTTTTTTTTCTTTTCGATATATGCATTGAATACATTGACAAAAAATTGAACACATTTTTATTGACATTTCTTTCAATTCATTCATTTCTCCAAAGATTAGACTTTGTCACTGCTATGTGTAATTTCTCCTCTCTCTTCTATTGGAAAAATATGATATACCTATCTGATGCTCAAACACTATGGCAGAGTGACCATCACTTCATATCTAAGAAAGTTGTCCTGTCTTCCATAAAACACACATAAATAAAAAGGAAGTTTCACAAAACTCTGAAGCTAGCATTAAAGGGAGTGAGAGAGAAATATTCTTAAATAAATATTAAATAAATGACATTCCAGAATATCAGTAGGCAATAAAAATTTCAAAGTAACAAATTAATGAATTGCATTATTTCATCATAAGAAAACAAGGAAACTGAAGTAGGATATATAAAGAAGCAATAAATAAAAACAGATGTATTCATACATGGTCATTTTTATGCCAGACATTATTTTATGGAGCCTGAATGACTTGTCTAGTAAGTTCCATCTGCTGACCCTGAAAGACACTATAACTATTATCCCCTTTCAAATGAGGAAGCTGAGGGTAAAGATGTTTAATACCACAAGAGTATCCAGTGGGGAGGGGGAAGAGTCAAGATTTAAACCTGAGGCTATGTGGCTTGCAATGTAAAATTATTTACATAGTGAGCCATCATTCTATATGAGCTCTCTTTAGAAATTATGTAAATTGAAGACAAGAAGCCATCTGGATCTCTAGTGGCCTAAAGATTTTCTTAGCAATTGAACATTGGCAGTCACAAAGTCTACTGCCTTCCTCTCAGCTAATTCGGGATATAGCTAGTAGAAAATGTATAAATCCAAGGACTATTGGCAGAGCATACATAGCAAAAATTCCAACAATCTTGCATTTGCTGCTGATACTCATGTTGGTTAATCTCTCTGAAATAGTATTTTTCAATGTCTTACGTACTTCCACTCTTTGATTAATATAGAAATCTCAAAAAACACATTTATCATTATTTGAAGTTTTGGAAGAAAATTAATAGAAGATATTAATGCACATTTTAGCAATGAGAGAAGATACCTGTCGTTTCTGTTCATACATGGCTTTTCCTCAACCCCTTCCCCTAGGTGTCCATGTAACATTCCCCACCCCCAAAATGTCTATATAACATAGTGTGCCACTCTAGCTGCTGTCTTTTCAGGGATATGGTCCCCATTAATGTAGCATAACAGCACGAGGGAAACTTCTTAATTTGCATCAACGGAGGAAAATTTCCCAAATGTTCCTGAGAAATTGATTACATGGAACCAGAAAACAAGTACATGGTGGAAGAGGAGAAAGGACCAATATAGAAATATATGTGAATGAAGCAATAGAATACTCACACCATAATAACATAAAATGAGCAAAGAAAATTTAGAAGTTTGAAACTGATGACTCTTATATCCTTATGAGTTCAGCTTTTTGGACTTAGATCATATAAACTGTTAGTTATTTAGTACATTGTATTATATCAGTTGTCCCAGATTTAGAAAGGTTAGAAAAATGTAAAAGCAAAGCCCCCAAACAATATACATGATAGGATCTTATTTTTGTCAGAGACATATATTGCTAAGTATTTTTATACGTATATTAGAACGTGGGGGGAAGGCTTGTTGATATTGGGGAAGAATTGAAAGCAGTAACAGTAACAGTAGATTCATGTTTTGGAACATGTGTGTTCTACTTGAACATTTTGTAAATAGAATGAAACATGTATTTCTTGTATGATTAGGAAAGAGGGCAATGGTGAATTTGTAGGGGGGGAAAACTGGAAAGATTAGGGATTTTTATTCTAAATTTATTAAGGTCACCTTCCATTAATCACTTGGTTAAGATCAAAGCAACAACAAAAGTAATTCATCAAGGAGAATTATTATACAGCCTGCTCTTATATCAGGTTAAAATAAATTTCAGAGGATTTTCTTTTTTATTCATGTATTTCTCTCCCCTCCTCTCCTCTCCCTTCTCCTCACCCCCTTACCTTTTTCTCTCTTCTCACTCTTCCTACCCCTTTCAGAGGTCTATCATACAATAAATTACCAACAAAGACAAAACAGGAAAGAAAAATCAATTGTGTGGCAACCTGAAGGTCAGAATTAGAAAGGATGACTCACTGTGTACCTGCAATCTCATTGACGATAGGAACAAAATAGCCTATACATCTCATTAGCCCATCACTCACTGTACTTTTCAATAGAAAGAAGATAAAGTACTAGAGGAGTAACTAAAATACCTTTTATTCTCATTTCTTGGAGTGGTTTTATAGTGACTCAAAACACATTTTATATAGTTGGCTTTCATAATATGTGCACTTTGACTAAAGGATAATTTTTTTCCTAGTCCCCTTTTCCCCATATTTTTTAAATGGTGCTTTATAGTTGTACATAATGGTGTGATCTGTGGTTACATATTTGTACAAGCACATAACATAACAATATAGTTTGGCCGATATTGCTCACCAGCACTTTCCCCTCCTTCCCTGCATCCCACCCCTGGTCCCTTTCCTCTATTGATCTCCTTTTGATTTTCATGAGTTACCTGCCCCGCCACACACACCCTTTCTTTTCCTTTTGCCTCTCTAGCTTCCGAATAGGAGAGACATATGACTTTTGACCTTCCAAGTAAGAACAAAAGTTTTTCATACAAATGTCCATTTATTTGGTTTATGTATTTGCAGTTTGCAGACTTTACTAGGATATGCTATCACTTGTCATTTCAACTATTTTGACTGGTTGGTATTAAAATTTTATTTTACATTTAAGGGAACTGAGGCAAATATTAAATTGCTTTAGTCTAAGGCCACAGTGAAAATGACAAAGCTATATTCAAACCTAGATTAATCTGTCTCCACAGTCCATTTTTCTATAGTATAGAGTTGTGGTTCGTAATATTCAGAAAAATCAGCTATTTTATCACTTTGTTGAGGATCTACTCAACATCTTTTAAAATCCCCAGTTTTCTATGACTATAAGATTGTGGGTTTGGTGTCTGCTGTAATATTCCATGTTGCTTACTCTTGCATTAAAAACAAATTAATAAATCTGATGGTGATTAAATACAACCTAAGAGAACAATAAAAGCAGCCTGGGCATCTGCAGTTTTCTTTCATTGTTCTACAGGGAGAGCAAGTCAGATCAAGTGTGATGCAGTTTCTATCAGAATGAAAATAACCTCTGAGTTCTGGAGTACATGTTAATAGATGGAATGTTGAGGGACCTGTCAGCTTCCTTTAGTGAAGCAGTAACGATAATGCAACTGTGCAGAGAGGCCTTAGACACTTCAGCAAAGATAAACAGCCACACACCAGTTTTGAAAATGCGAATGGAAAGAGAAATATAGTACAGGCTCTATATCTCTTTCCTACTTGAGGCCTTCTATTTGGCAAAGCTATTGAAGACTCTGTCACCTGCCGCTATAATTATTCAAGTTGATTTGAGATATGATTATTATGGCTTTTCCATTGTACACTCTCACATTAGGAATGACTTAGGAAAAATCATGCAATCTCATAAGCAATCAAAAATACTTTAAAATAGTATAACTCTTTAAATGAAAGTCTGAGTTATGAATAAGTCTGCAATAAACACTAAGTCATGGACAACTTTAATTCAGCCTAACAGGTTAATGTTCGTGTCACACATGGAATGAGATGGTGGAGGAGAAAGGTTTATCAGTTAATTTCATTTTTGAATCTGATTATCTTTTTGGTATAAAGATGTGAGATCCATATATCTATCAGAATTACTTTTCTATTTTCATTTGTTCAAATCTACTGAATTAGAATATATGTGCTATATTTTGAAAAAGTTGATTTTGATATCTACCTGATTATAGAAAAATCTTTGACTTAAGAAGAAAGTTTATCAGTTTTATTAAATACATATATACAAACACATTATGCATAACATGTATGTTGCATGTGCACACACACACATATACACACACACTTTTGAGCCACATTGTCACCTACCTGTAACCTTATGAGACTTTTCACCTCTACTGTTTGCTTATAGTCTCTGAGTGGTAGGCAGCTTCTTGAAACAGTTTCCAATAATTGCTAACTCCTGGTACTCATACCCTTATGTTATCCCTTCCCTTTGGGCGTGAACTGGTCTTAGTGATTTACTTCAAACATATGGAAAGGCAAGGGATACCACTTCCAAGCTCAGGTTAAAGGGGCTATGTATCCCCCCCGACCCTGCTGTCCTCTTATTCACTTTGATGAGGGCAAACTCATATTGTGAGCTGTCCTATGGAAGAAGCCTATGTGACAAGAAACCAGGGTAAACCTCCCATCAATGGCCAATGAGAAGCAGGGGTACTTAGCCTAAAAGCCTGTGAGCACAAAATGCTGCTGCACACCTTGTGAGAAATCTTGGGTGTTGGTGTTTTAAGATAATTGAAGCCATTTATAAATGACTGAAGCAGAAGCATCCCTGGATCCCTGACCCACAGAAACTGAAATAATATACTGTTGCTATAAGTCACTGCATTTTGGGGTAATTTGTTATGTAGCAAAGATTACTTTTACAAATTATACACTTCATATTTTAAGTTATATGGAGAATCTGGGTCAGTTTTCCACCTCAGTTCAGTCAAGTGATGAGTGAATAATGTGGCACATGGGCAAGGAAACTATTTATATTCCAAATTGAGGTGTTTTGAGAATGAAATTTGGCATGATTAATAATTGTGCCAGGATAATAAGCACAATCATACTCTCTGGACAGACTGGGAGAAAGGGGTCACCTCATTTATAGGACTATCGCTTCTTGGGGCTGTGGAAAGGGCTGGATAAGCTAGAAGAGAAAGTTGAGACTGACAGGCAAGTTGGTTCACTTGATTTATAGACTTTTTTCTCATCATGTAACTGAAAAACCGAGGCTCAGGCACATTGTCTTTTATGTGGCAATAGATCACACCTTAACTGGTGGATCTAGGATCCTAACTCAGATTTGTGTTATTTTTAGAGCTTGCATGTACTTACCACATAGTCATTATCAAAAAAAATGCAGCACAATTCACATTAGCCAAGTTGTGGAACCAGCCTAGATGTCAACAGTTGTGGAACCAGCCTAGATGACAACAGATGAATGGATGAAGACGACTTGGTATATGGACACAATGGAGTTTTATTCAAAATTAAGGAAGAATGAAATTTTGTCATTTCCAGCAAAATGATTGGAACTGAAGAATGCCATGTTAAGTGAGATGAGCTAGTCTCAGACAAATATTGTATGTTTTCTCTCATATGCAGAAGTTAGAGGGAACAAAATAAAAAGATGCATGTCATGAAAGAAAAACCATTAGGGTAGAGGAAAGAAATCAAGGGAGGAGGGAGGGGAGTTTAAGGGGAAGGATTGAGAAAAAATATTGACCAAATTTTATTATATGTGTACATGGATGTGCCACAATGAAACCCACTATTCTGTATAATTAATCTGTACCAATACATAAAAGGCCTGTCAAATCTAGTAACCCCACTACTGTCTTTATTTTTACTAGAGCACCTTACAATCACATAGGCTTTAAGATTTCAGCATTATCTTCTGATGTCCAGAAAAATATATCTTTCTGAAAACTTGTGAGTAGGTGTGGCTGGCCAGCATTTCTATTAGTTTCTCACTGACACTGGAAACAAAAATGGACATCTAATCTTTTCTTAGGTATTGCATACAATAGCAGATGTTAACAAGTCTGCTGCCTTGCTGCTTTTTGTGTACCAGGAGACCCAAGGATATCAAATATTTTACATGTAATCTGTTCATTCATCTGTCTTTCCATTGAAGAGGGTAGCTTCTTACTGTAACCTTACTCAGCTCTTTTCATCCAGAAAGAGAATAAAAAGGCTTTTTTTTAAAGTCCACTGCTTTTTCTGTAAAAATGGCTACATCTGCAGGCTCTTGAATTTTACCTCAGAGTACATGTATTTCTGTAGCTGTTGAAAATAGGCATAGACATATGATTTGAGACAGGAAGCAAAATATAAATTGTTCAATTAAAACTACAGTGGGAAATTTGGGGAGAAAGTAATTACCTGAGTTGGAACTCAGCCAGGACAACAGTTAATGCTCCTAGCTATATGAAGTAGGGAAATGGGAAATGAGTAATTCTCTAGTCTGCCCCCACCCAACCCCCATCCTCTGTGTCAGAATGTATTGCATTTATGTTCTTGTTGCCATGTATAACTCAGATGGGAGAGAAATTTATTATCAGATTTATAGAAAAAGACATGTGGGTAGTTTGTACCTCATAATTCAAAAGCCATAGAAGCCAGCAAAAATCCCCAAACAGAAATTTTTCCCTCCTTCCAGAGTTTTTAAGTGTTGTACAATATGTGAACCGATAGCCATCAGTCAGGCATCATGTGCTGGGATGTCTACTGGGCACAAAAAACATTGCATTTTGTATTCATAGGAAGTAGGATACATGGTCTTATTTCACTGGCAAATAAATAGAGATAACAAATATTTAGTCCTTGGAGCAAACATAATCATCATTATGCAATCACCCAAATGTTCCTCTTTCACTTCTACTATCTTAATATTATCTGTAATTTATCTTGTAACTCGTTGTTTTAAGTTTGATTTTGTTGTTATACAGTAAAATTGACTATTTTTTGGCTCTATGACTTTTAACACATGTATAGACATGTGTAACCATCACCACCACTATCAGGATAGGGAACAATTTTACCACCCCCCCAAATTCCCTTATATATCTTTTTAGGGTGAAACACTTCCATCACCCCAAATCTCTGACAATCGCTTAACTGTTTTCTAACACTGTAAATTGATCTCTTTGAGGATATCATAAAATAGAATTGTTAAGTATGTAATCTTTTAACATTGGCTTGTTTTACTCATCATAAGGACTTTGAGATCCATGTTTTGTGTGTGTGTGTTTGTGTGTGTATCAATAGTTCCTACTCATTGCTGCCTAGCATTCCATTGCATGAAGGTACTGTGCCTTAACCATTCATGTATGCAAGGACTTTGGGTTGTTTCCAAGTTTTATCAATAATGAATGAAGCAGCTGTAAATATTTCTGTACCCAAGAATGACATTTTCAGGTCTCTGGTAAATGTGTATTTGTCTTTGTAAGAAACCACCACTGTTTTCAGAGTGGGGCTATCACTTCACATTCCCGTTAGCAAAGTAAGAGAATTACAAGGTCTCTGCATCCTTGCCAGTGCTTAGCATTGTGGGAAACAAAATATCTGCAAAAAAAATTCCAATGTTTTTTATTTTAACTATTCTAATAATGTGTAATGGTATGTCATCATGAATTAATTCCTTTTTTCTAATAGTGATATTGAACATCTTTTCAAATCATCTTTATATCCCCTTTGGTAAAGGATCTGTTCAAATCTTTGAACCATTTTTAAAAATTTGATGTTTCCTTACTTTTTTGTTTTGGTACCAGGGTTGAACCCAAAGGCACTTAACTACTGAGCCACATGAGCCACATCCCCAGCCCTTTTTATTTTTTATTTTGAGACAGGGTCTCATTAAGTTGCTTAGGGCTTCGCTAAGTTGCTGAGGTTGACCTCCTGCTTGTGATCTTCTTGTTCCAGCCTTGTTACCTTACTTTTAAATTTGAGAGTTCTTTAATCTAGGTATAAGTCATTTGTTAGGTGATTTGCAGATATTTCCCTCAGTCTGTAGTTTGTCTTTCATTCTCTTAATAATGTCTTTTAATTTCACCGCAGATTAATTTATCAAGTTTTTCTTTTAAATATGTGTCAAAGAATGCATTGCCTAATTGTAGGAAATAAAGATTTTCTCCTAAAAGTTATATATTTTATAACCTTTTATAGTTACCTATTTTCTGTTAATTTTTTTTTTTGTAAATTGTGAAGTTTAAGTCAGTGTTCATTTTTTTGCATGTTTGTTCCATTGTTCCAATGTCATTTGATAAGAAGACTGTTTTTGATGCTCAGGTTTCTAATTCATAAAAATGGTATGCCTCGGGGCTGGGGTTATGGCGCAGTGGTAGCGTGCTTGCCTAGTGGTAGCGTGCTTGCCTAGCACGCGTGAGGCACTGGGTTCGATCCTCAGCACCACATAAAAATAAAAATAAAGATATTCTGTCCACCTACAACTAAAAAATAAATATTTAAAAAAAATGGTATGCCTCTTCATTTATATATTACTATTATTATTTTATTTAACTAGTTTTTAAATTTTGAGAAAGGGTCTTGCTAAGTTTCTCAAGGCCTCGCTAAGTTGCTGAGGCTGCCCTTGAACTTGTGATCCTCCTGCCTCAGCCTCCCAAGCTGCTGGGATTACAGGTTTGTAAGGATTATGTGCCTGACTTATATATATTATTTTAAATGACTTTTTTTAGCATTTTGTATTTTTCATTACACAGATTCTGTGCATGTTTTCTTAGATTGATAATAAAGTGTTTTACTTTTTTCAGAACAATTGTGAATGTAATTCTTTTTAAAATTCTGGTTCTTTGCTGGGCATAGAGTCTATACCCACAAGCTCAGTGACTTGGGAGGCTGGAGCAGGAGATTCACAAATTCCAGGACAGCATCAGCAACTTAGTGATGCCCTAAGAAACTTAGTAAGACCCTATCATAAAATAAAAAAATAAAAATAAAAAGGAACGGGGCTGTGACTCAGTGATTGAGCACCTCAGGGTTCAATCCCTGGTACTGAATGAGTAAATGAATGAATGAATGAATGAATAAATAAGTAAATAAATAAATAAAATTCAGGTTTTTTGTTTAGATCCTTTGATAAGGATAAAGAAGTTCTTTCTAGTTCTAGTTTTGTCAGAGGGTTTTTTTTCACCTTAAGAAATAAATGGATATTAAATTTTTTGGATAATTTTGCTTAATATATTGGTATAGTCACATAGGTTTTCTTTATGCATCTTCTGAGAAAAACCCACTTGGTCATGGTTGTTTTTGAAGATACATATTTTTAAAATATAAGCATGAGACAATGAAATTATATATAAGAAAATTATATCCACAAATACACACACATTTAGACAGTATCTGTCTTTTAAGCATTTAAATGCTTTTGAGCATTTTTATTTGATGTAATAATAGTAACAATTATTTTTATTTTTGTGCTGGAGATTGAATCCAGGGCCTAGCACATGCTAAGCATATACTCTCCCACTGAGCTACATCTCCTGCCCCATTTAATGTAATTATTGATATGTGGATTTTCAGTCTATCATTCTATTTTTTTTTCTTTTTTTATTCTTTTGGGATTTATTTGTCTGGGCTTCCTTCATGTTTTCTTGTGGGATATTTGCACATTTCTTAGTTTTTTGTTTATTGTTTCCATTGTTTTGACCACATGTTCTTGTACAGTTTTTTTTTTTTTTTTTGGTGGCTACTCTAGGAGATTATAATATACATATTTAAATTTTACAGTTTTCTTAGAATTATTTACACATTAAGTAAAATGTAGGTTTTACTACTGTGTAGGTCTCTGATCTATCCCATTTTATGTTTTAGTCACCTCATATGTATATTTTAGTCATCTCATCCATGTATATGTAGAGAGAGATTATCATCAGACAATGTTATAATTTTATCAACATATAAAACATATGGTCCTGTTCTCACAGATATTTTCAGTTGTCATAGTCTAAGGATTGCTTTCTAGAGGACAGATTAATTTAAAAAAATATGTATAGAGTATCTATGTGCTCAGACATAGGACCTTAAAGAAATAAAGGTGTATTTATAATATATTTTGTACTCAAAAACTATGTTAATTGCTCTCAAAATGCCTAAAATGTAATAGTAAAATCTATAAATTCATAAAAAGCTGTTCTATACAGCTAGTTTATATGAGGTTGGCTTCCGTTCTCACATCTATGAAAGGAGTGGTACATATAGAATGTACTATGGATTCTGAGGTGAGGGAGCCTGCTATGCAGGGGTAGGGACTGGAAAGACTTTCTAGAAAAATGGCAATGAGCATCTGTAGAATGTGAATATATGGAAGGAAGACAAAGGAGAGGAAAACCATTATTTACTGACACAGTAGAATGAAGACCCTGGGGAAGATCCACATATGTGGACTTCACTGAAGATCAGACCTTTGCCTAGGGCCCCTCTGTTGGTGTATTCACAGGGACAAATTATAAACTGAGTGAGACTCATTTTATTTTTCAATGTATTCCAAGTAATGAATTTCTAACATGTTTTGTGTTTATTCCCAATAGCAACTAAAGTCAATAAAAACATTTGCAACACTTAAAATTTTTCATTATATTGCAAGGCTCAGAGATATTTATTAAGGTACCAGTGATTTTTAAAACCTCTAATGAAAAGCAGTTTTCATGTGTAATTAGTGACTTTAATACTATATTTGTAAAATAGAATATTTTATACTAATTGTAATATATGAGTTATTAATAGTCATTATATTTGGCTATGTTTTAGATGAAATTTCCACATTCATTAATAACAATAACAATAACACTACAACTATTCAGAAAATTCTGTAGAAACTTATCCCATGGCTTATTTCTTTAAATATGCAATACTAGGTTGTTTCATTAATTCTAAAGGTAATGAAAACAATATTGGACTCTACCAAACTGTACTCTGCCTCTTTTTACTAGATTTCCTGAGTCTACCACTGAGTTCAATGAATGGGTAACATTTGAATGTTAAACATTTTGACTGATTGTATTATTATATTTTTAAGTATTATATATATATAAAAGACTTGGTTGCATGTGGCAGAGTCCTAGTATAAGAATGTTTGTAGTAACAAAACTTTCTTCCTCTTTACCACAAAATTATTTGGTCTAGTATGTTATACTGCTTAATAGAGGTACCATAACAGTAAGTTCCTTATACCTTATCACTCTTCTAAGAGTTAAGAACTTAACTCTTAGAACTATGTGTTGCCTTCATTTTTTCTTGGTGGTAAGGATGAGTATAGAATTTCCAAGCTTTATAGTTTCATACATACACACACACATACACATACAATAGTATAAAAGAGCATTCTGCTTTTTTACTTAAGTGCTAGGGAAAATTCCATTTGCTTTGTAAATATCCATGCCCGACTGAATCATTTTAGCCAGAGGATAAGCTAGATTATTATTATTTTTTAAATTTCTCTAATTGTATGCACAATACCTTTATTTTTCTTTATTTTTATGTGGTGCTGAGGATTGAACCCAGTGCCCCACACATGCTAGGCAAGCACTCTACCACTGAACTACAACTCCAGCCCAAGCTGGATTATTTAAACCCAAAGGAAGACCCAAATTTAGCTAAACCATATTGACCGGGAAGAGTAGTTTAAAAGATTTTTCTTTAATGAAAAAACCACTGTATTGTTACTGGGTGAAAAAATAAACTGGTAGTTGAAGGGTAACCAACAAATCTGCATTAAAATTTATTATTGTAAGGAATATCCATAGCAAAATTTCTGTAGATATTTTCTACTACCTTAACTTCCTTCAAAGGTTAAATGAGTGTTTGACTCTTTTTTTCTTTTAAGCAAAAAAATGTGTTAGATAGATAAAACAATAAAAAAATAAAAATCACCCCAAAACCACCAAGAGAGTCTTTAAAAGAGTAAACTAAAAGAATGGAGTCTTTTTAAAAGTAGAGATTGCATCTTGAAATCATTTGGGGAATTCCGACTAAGGCTAACTATAGGGTTATAAATTGATTGACCCTAATTATCAAGAGGAATGTGGGTGAGGGTGGTGGTGAAAGAAGATCTGTATTTCAAAGATCTAAAGGAAAAAAAAAATCTTCACCCTGGAGGCAATGTTGGAGGAAATAGATATGGTCCTCTTGAACTACATGGAGAGATGTTATAATCAATATTGATTCAAGTTTCTAAGGAAAAATCTTCTGTGAGAAGTAGGTGGAAACTGAAAGAGCTAATTACAGGGAGCTGGACCCATGTGTGTAACAATTTTGGCTGATCTTGGCACTAAAGAAGATAGGATCTCTGAAAGAATCTCTAAAATTTGAACAGGGAATAAAAAGGTTTATTCCAGAAAATATGAGTTGGTCCGCCCATAGAGGTTCAGAGGTTTTTAAAAGTAAAGTTCTATAGTAGTAAAGTTAACTAGACTTAGCTCTGCATGTCACACAGGAATTGTCCAAACTTTTTGGAAGGTTCTAGTTAGAGGCAATAGAACATTGTTCTTTGCTTGCTTCTTTGCTGAGGGGATCTTTGGGCAGCAATAAACTTCTGTAGCTGCTTAAGCTATACCAAGGGAGAAGGTGGTGGTGGGATGGCAGTTACTTGAATAGTGGTTGGCTAAGGATGAGAGTATACTTACCTTTGCTGGAACTTATCCTACTACAGTCTTAAAGAGTTTTTGTTAGTACATTTGTTTACAATAAGTAAGACTCTAAATAAGTTAGGAGGCAAGATCCCTTTAGTCTTCAACTGCTTTTCAGATTTCTTATTCTGGGTGAAAACAGGTCCAGTTGAATATCCTCATTCTCTTCACTCATTATCAATAGACTGAGAAATCTACTCTTCCTCCTGTCTCCTTTCCAATTTGTTTTTCTTGACAAAATTCTGAAACTATTATTATGTGTTCAGCTCTCATTTGGTGGGATTGACCAGGATCTCTAAAGAGAGACCTCTGGAAAATAACAGCTTCAGAAAATTTCTCTGGTTCCTTATCATTCCTAGTTCTATTTTTGGTAGAGTATAGAAAGCAGGAAGGGCAACTGGCTCCATCATCACTAAAGCTAAAGGGAAAAAGCATGGACAATTGTACACTGGCTGGTGAAGTTCTACTGGTTGCACTGTACATTACTACTGCTTATACATCACTGGCCATAGAATGGTACTCCACCTAGGAGAAGCATAAGCCTACCGTGTGCTTAGCAGGAAAGCAGCACTTAGATATTTATGTGCAGTTGTGTTTCCACAGAACTCCAAAGCACTTAGGAACTAAATAATATGAGGGTTTTTTTTGTGTGTGTGTGTGTTTTTTGTGTTACCAGGGATTGAACTCAAGGGCACTTGACCACTGAGCCACATCCCCAGCCCTATTTTGTGTTTTATGTAGAGACAGTGTCTCACACAGTTGCTTAGCGCCTTGCCATTGCTGAGGCTGGCTTTGAACTTACAATTCTCTTGTCTCAGCCTCCCAAAGTGAATAATATGAGTTTCGAACTTGGAAATTTAAATAATGAGCTGAACAATTGTGTGTTCACTGCTGAACTCATCTAATCCTTAGAGATACCCAGTAGAAGTATCTCACCTTACAGAACTGGAAACAATTAGTGAAAATATAGGACACTTGGAGGACAGATCTGGGATGTTATTTATAAGTAAGAAGAGTTTCACAAATAGAAGTAGGAACAAATATTAATTTTATAATTATACAAAAAAAGGGAGCTAGTTTCTTGATACAAATGATTAATTTATAGGTTAAAAGGGCTCAATTTTAATGAAGAATGAATGCCAAAATGCAAAAATAAAAATGGAAGTGCTTTTCTCCTGGTGAAATATTTTTTGGTAATGATTCTGAATTTCAAGGAAAACAAGATAAGACAAGTGTTTATTAAAATAAAGTAAAAATAAAATTATTAATGTGAACTTTGAGGGGGAAATATGAAAATAAGAGTAGCATATTAAGGAAGATAATACATAAAAACATGAAGATATAAGTCATGTATGATTATCAAACATGCCCCATTCTGCATTTCAGCTTAAAAGTTTCATAAGTACTTTAATTAAGCAAGCCAATTATTGAGACTAAAAACATTAAAACAAATTTGTCAATAGTAATCTATACTAAAATTAATAACTGTACTGAATATGATTTTAATTTGAATATTTATGGCTTAGATTTGAAATAACAATAAATTAACATCATTGAAGATAAAGAATTACTATAAAACTGTAAACACAGAGAATGGTGTTTTCATGGCAATAAAAAAAAGATCAGTGAAATGAATATAGTCCAGGAAAACAAAACAAAACAAAAACAAATGCCATATACAAAGACAGGGCATTTTAATTCAGAAGGGAAGAGACAATTTGTGATAGCTAATATGACCTTATGTTACTTAGCTAACAAGAACAACTTGGCAGAGGAATGGTTTATTTTGGTTTCATAGTTTCAGAGGTTCTATCACTTTAGTCCTGAAGTGATGCAGAACATCATGGGAAAGCGTGTGGCAGAAGAAAGTTGCTCAGCTTATGTAAACTAGGAAGGAGAGAGAGAGAGAGCATGCGCGCAGAGTGAGAAGAACCAGGGACAAAATATAATCCCAAGGGCATTCCCCCCCATGACCTACTTCTGCCAGCCACACCCTGTCTCACTGTAGTTATCTCCCAGTAATGCATTCAAATTATTAACCAAATGAATGAATCCACTGACTAGGTTACATATCTCATAATCTCACAATCATTATACTTCAGAACATTCCAACATTGTTTAATATAGGAGCTTTGTAGCTGATGACTCATACCCAAACCATAATATGCCTCAAAATATTTTCCCTATTTTCCATATTAATAGAGTTTTGTCTGAGAAGGCTCGAGGACTTATCAGTTAAAAATGATGTTTTACAGATTCCTTTGTATCTAAGTGTGGTCATGTGAGCAAGTGCTGGCCAAAGAGAAAACGGAGGTGGGATGCTGGTCTGTGTCATTTTTGGATCTTGTTTTTATAATGACTGGGCATACATTTTCATGTTACCTTTTCTCTTTTTCTACCTGAGAGCCAAGGACTCAGAAACGGAAGCTCTTTAATCAAAGTGACAGAGCTTCTCCCTCATATCTGAATTAATCTACATGTTTGTATCTCTTAAGTTTACAGCTTAACTTGTCCTTGAACTAGTACAATGATTAATTTAATAAATGGTGCAGGCTTTTTATCTGGAACACAATAGAGGTACATGACTCATATAAAAATAAATTTCCATTATATTTAAAATATAAATTTCCATTATATTTAAAATATAAGTATCCAATGTAAACTTAAATGCTATAGAAAGTTTGGTAAATATTTGAATAACCTTGAGAAGGTGAGGTGGAGTAAGAGACACTCTTGAGGAATTTAGGAATATCCCAGAAGTTCATAAAAAAGGTTGCTATGTTTGGCTACACACACATTAAAAACCTTAAATAGAAAACAAAAGCTAGCACAAACAAAAAAAACTACTTGTGAAAATATTGATAAATATTTGGAGAAAATTAATGTGCCTAAAATGCAAAAGTGTTTCTTCAAAAAGAATCAATAAAATTGATAAACCTCTAGCCAGGCTAACCAAGAAGAAAAAGAGAAAGTCATAAATTACTATCAGAAATGAAAGAGGTCATCACTACTGATCCCATGGTTATTAAAAGGATAATAAAGGAATATTATGAACAAATGTATGCCCACAAATCGATAGCTTAGATTAAATGGACCAATTCTTTTAAAGATACAAACTAACACTTCATAGAAAGAGAAATAATCAGAATAAGCTTATGTTGATTAGACAGCTTGAATCAATAATTAATACCTTCTGTATTAGTCAGTGTTCTCCAGAGAAACAGTATATATATAAAGAGGAAAAAATAGATCGCAAGGGTCTTCCTCAAATCCATAATCAGCAAGCTGCAAATTTGGGACAGTTAGTATATAAAGGCTTTATTAAAAGTCTGTAGACTTGATACCAGAGGAACTGAGGTCTCAGTTCAAATTTGAAGTCAGGAAATGATTGAGGGCCCAGTTCCAAGCAGCAAGGCAAGAGGAGTTCCCTCTTGCTCTCAGTGACTCAAGGTCAGCCTTTTTGTTCTGTTTTAACTAGTTTTATGAGGACCACCTACATAAGGGAAAGTAGTCTGTTTTATTCAGTTTACCAGCTCAAATGTCATTAGTATTCCAAAACACCTTCACAGATACTCTTAGAATAATGTTTGACCAGTACTGGGCTTCCTGTGGCCTGGTCAAGTTGACATATAACCATTATATCTTGCAGAAAAATGAAAGCACCAGGCCCAGATGGTTTCATTGCTGAATTCTGTCAAATTTTTATGGAAGAAATGATGATAGTTTTCTACAATGTCTTACAAAAAATAGAAGCAAAGGCAGTAATTTCTAACTTAGTCTATGAGGTGAATGTTATCCTCATACCAAAACTAGATAGACTTTACAAGAAAGGAAAACTATGAATCAATGTCTCTCATGTACATAGAGCAAAAATCTTCAATACAATTAATAGCAATTTAAATCAAATAATGTATAAAAGAAATTATACAACATGACAAAATGGTGTTTACTTCAAGTTTGCAAATCTACTTTAGCATTCAAAAATTAGTGTTATCATTCACATCAATGGGTTAAAAGGAAAAATTGTATGATCATATCAATAGATATGGAAAAAAGTAGAGAAGGTCCAATATCCAATCATGATAAAAACTCAGCAAACTAGAAATAGAAGGAAACTTCCTTAATTTAGTTAAAAACATCTCCAAAAATCTCCATCTAAGGTAATTAAAATAATAGGGTTAGATATATCTTCCCCTTAGAATTGGGAACAAGGCAAGAATGTCTCCTTTCAAAATTCCTATTTGACATTGTATTAGAAGTCCTAGTTAATACAGTAAGAGAAGAGAAAGAAATAAAAAATACACAGATTAGCAATAAAGAATAAAACCATTTTTGTTTACAAATGACAAAGCTGTTGATGTAGAAAATCCCAAAGAATCAGTAATAATAGTGATAAAACCTCTTAGAATTAATATGTGATTATAAGAAGATTGAAGAATACAAGATTGATGATACCAAATGAATTGTTTTTCCATATACCAGCAATGAAGATTGGAAGTTAAAATAAAAATAGTACCATTTATATTAGCACAAAAAATAAAGAGAAAAAAGTTATGGATTGAGCAGAATAGGTACAATGTTTATGAGGATAACTTCCATAGATGAAATTCTGATAAAAGAAAAATCAATCTCTCTCAGCCTCCTTATTTCTTGTTTAAGATCCCACTTAGTCTGTACATTCAACATCATCTTAATTCAAATATTAGTAAGTTATTTTGTAGTTATGAACAAGCTTAATCTAAAGTTTAGGTGGAATACCAAAAAGACTCAGAATAGTCAAAATAATATTGAAGAATAAAAGTGGAAGACTAGACCCCTAATATTTATTATAAAGCTATAGTAATCAAGACAGTGTGGGATTAGTAACTAATAGACAAGTATATCAGTAGAATATAACGGAGAGCCCATAAAAACACATACACGTATAGTATCTACTGATTTTTCATAAAGGAGCAGAGTGAAGAATTGATATGCTTTTAACACATGGCTAGAACAACTAAATGGTCATTCATATGGAAAAAAATGAACATAGCACAGACTTTGGATTTTTTCAAAAGTTAACTCAGAATGGATCATGGTCCTAAGTGTAAATGGAAAGCTAGGAAAATTCTGGACAATAATACAGAAAAAAATTCCAAATGAACTGCACTTTGGTGATGAATTCCAAAATATCATACCAAAAGCATGATTCATAAAAGGAAAACATGATAATTTGTACTTTATTAAAATTAAATATGTTTTGAATAAGCATTACAAGACAATGAAAAGAGGTTATAGACAGGAAAATATTTTCAAAACATATATAATAAGGTATTTGTACTCAAAATGTAAAAAAATAAAAACAACAACAACAAAAACTCTTAAAACTAAGAAAACTTTGTAAGACATGGATTAACTCTCTGAATGCACAAAATTCCAAGGAAGATACACAGAAGGTAGACAAGCATATAAATAGGTGCTCGACATCATATGTCATTAGAAAACTTCAAACTAAAACAACAATGTGTTGTCACTGTGAACCTATTAGAACGAGTAAAATCCAGAAATTGACAATATCAAAGGCTGGTAAGGATAATTAATGAACAACAGGAACTCTTTTCATTGTAGCAATGCAAAATAGTACACCCAATTTGGAAAACAGTTTGGGGATTTCTCATAATGCTAAACATAGTCTTAACATAAAATCTACAACTGAATTGAGAACTATGTCAACAGATATGTTTTTATAGATCTTATTTACAACCACTGAAAACTGAAAGTAAGCAGGATGTTCTTTAAAAGGTGAGTGCATAAACAAGTTGTGGTATATTTATACAATGGAAAGTTATTCAGTAATAAAAATAAGTGAAACTTCCAGCCATGAAAAAAGATGGAGGCCCCTAAATGCACGCTGCCAAGCAGGAGAGGCAGGTCTGAAGGGCTCTTTGATTCCAACCACATGAAATTCTGGATAAAAAAGACTACAGAGACAGTAAAAAGATCACTGATTATCAGAGATTCCAAGAATATACAGTGAATAAAATGTCAAGCACAGGAGATTTTTAGGACTCAAAACTAAGAAAACTACATAAAATATGGATTAAGTCCCTGAATTCACAAAATACCAAGGAAGATACACAGAGGGCAGATATGCATATAAATAGGTGTTCAAATTATAAGTCATCAAATTATTTTTGATGACACTGGATGATGTTTATAGCATACCATAGCTATTATATTCTATATGATATTGTAATGATGGATACATGACATTACATATTTGTTTAATTCATAAGACTGTACAACAGAATGTGTACTACATTAAGGTAAAACAATGTAAATTATAGACTGGTTAATAAAAATGAATCAATACTGTTTCATTAGTTGTAACAAATGTACCATATCGATGCAAGGTACTGATAGAAGGAAAAGTATGTAGGTTAGAAAGTACATGACAACTCTCTGTGGAATCTATTTTTTTTTTTTTTAGTAAATCTAAACCATTGTCAAATGGTCTATTATTTTAAAAGTATGACTTCATAATATAAATTGCATAAATCTTAAATATTTTACATATTACACATACCCATATAACCAGCATACCAAATGGGATTTAAACCATTTTCCCCACCCCAGCAGGTTCCTGTTTGCCTACTCCCAGTTAATAGTAACAAGTCTTTGGCTATTCATTAATTTAATCTAAGTGCGTTTTGCGGCTTGTATTCTTTTAACTGATGTGTGTATATGTGCATATGTGTAAGATGTCATTAACACTGGCCTTCAGGATTATTGGGGCTCTAAATTGTGTTTTTCCATATGAAGTTTACAATCTAATGGTGTAGATCTAAGAAAAAATGAATGAATGATAATTTTATTGGTGTTGCATTACATTTATAATTGAATTTATAGTGATTGACATATTTGTTATGTTGCTTATTTTTTCATACCATGGAAAATATTTCTACTTGTCAGTATCTCTTCAGTATGTTGATTTCAATATCCATAGTTTTTCTATCTTTATTTTGGTTTTCTATGCTACATGGAGTGTCTCTTTCCATTGTCTTCTAATATATTATTGTTTTAATATAGGAATGGTACCTATTTATCTGCTGGACTTATGTTTTTATACTTACTTAATTCCCTTATTTTTATAACAGTTTTCCTGTAATATTTTTGGTGGAAGACTTATAGATATCAATGATTTCTCTACAAATAGACATGGGTTGACCTGGTCCATTAAAAAAATTTGTAATTCGATTGCTTTCTCTTATAATTTTTCCAATTTAATCCTCAAAGTAGAATGTAAAAATCCTTTTCTTGTTGCTTACTTTAATAGGAATTACTGTTTTTTCACTAGTGTGCAAAACTGTGTGTGTGTGTGTGTGCGCGTGTGAATGAGTTCTATACTAAGAAAGTTAAGAAATAACTCTCTGACATAATGATTTTCCGTGTTGACAAGTGTCTTATAAGATCTGAAGGGACACTCATGATGTTCTTTGTCCTCAGATATATTAAGATGATTGGTTAAATTAATGGTTTTCTTACTATTGATCTACTCTTGAATTCCTGGAATAAACCCCTCATGATTTTTATGTATTAATTATTAATATGATGTTGGATTCAGTTGGCTAATATTTTATATTTCTGTCTTAATATCTATGAGAAAGATTGATCAGTAACATCCTCTTTGTGTGATATTGTCGTATTTTTGTGCCAATACCATTTTATATTTGCACATTAAATAATCTGCACATTTTTCTTCATTTTCTATTCCCTGGAATAGTTAAATAGCAGTGAAATTATCTGGTCCTCACAGTTTTGGTAAAACCAATTTTGCCTTCTACTTCTTTTCTCTCTTGAGGGGTGGAAAAGTTTTTTACAACTTTTTTTTATTATTTGCTAAAGTCAATTTTAGTAAATTAGAGTTTCCAAAAAATATGTAGTCCATAAACATGTGGGATAATTTGATAAAAATCCATGAGTCTTAACTCATGGATGGCCGTGCTTAGGTCTTCTCTATATTTACTTATATTTTTATTACTTATTCTTTGATTGACAGAAGGGTACTGTGTCTATTTCTAGATTTTTTTTTTTTGTACCAGAAATTGAAGTCAGGGGGTACTCGATCACTGAGCCACTACCCCAGTCCTATTTTGTGTTTTATGTAGAGACAGGGTCTCACTGAGTTGCTAAGTACCTCGCCATTCTGAGGCTGGCTTTGAACTCGTGATTCTCCTGTCTCAGCCTCCCAAAGTGCTGGGATTACAGGTATACACCACTGAGCCCAGCTTATTTCTAGAATTTTTAATTGTTGCTTCTTCCATGCTTATAGTGGTTTCTGCTTTATGAAATTGCTTCTCTTTCACTGTAGTCATAAATACTAATAATTACCACATTTTCAAGGTGAATTATTGTTTTAGTTTTCAGAAGTGTCCTTGTCATTTGATATTGAATCATTTTCAACTAAATTTTATTTGGTTGGACAGCAAGTTTTGAACCCCTGCTTTCTTTTTATTTGCGCTCACCATATCTCTATCAATCTATTTATCTAGCTGTAACATATGGTATTAAATTGGATTTTGTTTTGTTACCCTATAGGAAAAATATTCTCATTATTTTAAATAGGTGTGTTAATGCCCAGTTACATATTTTGGAATTGCCGATATGCTTGTTCTCTGTTCTGCAATGCTGTTTAATTTTATGCATTCACATAGTATGTGTGTGTGTGTGTGTGTGTGTTTGTGTGTGCATGCTCATGTGTGCGCTCCTGCTGTTTTAGAAGTCTGGGCCCTCCCTCACCTCCTTGTAACTTATAGCTACCTTAATGCAAGCTGCAGATTTCAGTTCCACTGAAATTGTCCTCATCTGCAATGGATCCAAGGGTCTGTCACTCTTGTTCTACTCCACAGCTCTGATTCCTGGTATGGCCTCATGGGTTTAAATACCCAGGCTTAACTTAAAGTCATATACTTCCTTCCTTTTTGTGATTCCTATTACAAGTGAATTGAATTTACTCTCCATTTTTAAATTTTTTATTATTTTGTTTTGAATTTTGAGAATGTGTTTATGTTCTACTTGACAAATTTCTTCACTATTCAATATTCTGCTTATCGCCTCTGATACAAGTTTAAAATTAGTTGTTATTACATCATATTCATAGTATCTTCACTGATTTCCATTCATTTTCTCTTCACAACTACTATCCTAATCACAAATGCAATGTTAATTTGATTCTTATTAAAAACATTAAAAAGAAATTTTCTTAATATATTTCCTCTTTGTCTTCTTTTTTACTATTTCAGAGATATAAACTACTCTCAAAACTTGCTTTTATTTGGAACCACAGTATTTATCTTTTGTGGATATGGCAATTTGTTTCTTTAAAGATAAATATCTGAAAATTTACACATTTTCAAATTTGGCTGGAAGGAAAGATTGGAAATTTCCTGCCTTATCAACCTGAAGGAAAGTTTGATAAGGTAGTCAGTATAAATCTAAAAGGACAGAGGATAAAAGAATATAAAATTTAGAGTTATATTATATTCATCATAATATTTTCATCAGCTTAGCTACTTGGTGAAACAGAGAGGTCACCTGGTTGAGAATTTAAGTTAGTGAAAGTGATTTGGGAATTTAATGTATTGTTGATTTTTGTAATACTTGCCAGAGTTTGAAAGATAGTATTTAATGCCAAAGCTGTTGTTACATTACTACACATATTTCTGGGTAGGATATTCCATCACAGGATGGGAGTTTTGAATCCATCCTTGCTTTACTTGCTTTACTCTGCTCTGCTACATCCTGCATGTATATCACAGGAATTCCTAAATAGTTTTTCAAGTGAAATACATCCTTTTCTAGTTGCCTTGCTGCTAAAGATTTCCCCCAACTTCTAACTAGATCCTAGTACTTAAAGTTCTAGCCCATGGTTTAAAAAAATGCATTTGAAATCAATGATGAAATATGTATGTCTTAAGATATTCCTATATGAATTTTCAAAATCAAGTCAAGTCAACCAAAGACTATTGGGTTTGTTATGATCTTACATTTTCTTTTTCTATCAATGTGTAAAGTTGGGTCAGTATCAATTGTCAATGGCTGTTAACTACTTCCAAATATTCAAGAGAATCAATTGTCTTAATGTCCAATTCAGTCATATACCTCCACTTAGTTAATTAATTTACTATATAATATCCTAAAATCACTCTTGAATAAAAAAAAAAACAAGAAATGCCAAGCACAATTCATATCCTTATATGTAAATGCAACTCTTATGAACTGATGTTTGTTTTCTTTCCCCAATATGTGAGACCTCGAAAAACTATAAAGTCAGTTTGTTAACTAAATTCAGACAGAATATACATATTTTTTTCAAGGTCCCTTATGTTAATCAACTATAGAAGAAGACAAAATTTTATTCATATTTTTAACTGATTTAATATGACTTAACATATTTTTTAACTGATTCTCAAATATAGTTTTCTTTTCCTTAAAAGAACTTATTCTTTGCCTGGACAAAAGTATCCATAGTTGGGAACAGAACTTAGAGACTTCTTGTTTTTATTTTATAAATGAGGAGACTATGTTTAATTTAGGGATAAATTTTGAATAGAATCCACGTTTTTTGATTCAAAACCCTGTGGACTTTGAAAGGCAGTAAGTACTGTGCAATCTCAGATTGAAATAACATTTGTTCAGGATCTTTTTTTTTTAAATTTAATTATTTTATTTAAATGCATTTCAAGTCATAGTACATAAATAGAGCTCAGTTTTTCCATTTCTCTGGTTGCAAACCAGATAGAGTCACACCATTTGTGTCTTCATACATGCACCAACGGTAGTAATGACCATCTCAATCAACCATCATTAATATACCCATTCCCTTTTTCTTCCTCCCACCTCCCCCCTGCCACATCCAGAGTTCCTGCATTTCTCCTATGTTTCCCATTCCCACCCCCCTTATGTATCCTCATCCACTAATCAGAGAGAACATTCGGCATTTGGTTTTTTGGGATTGGCTTACTTCACTAAGCATAATGTTCTCCAGTTCCATCCATTTGCCTGCAAATGCCCTAATTTTATTCTCTTTTATTGCTGAATAATATTCCATTGTGTATATGTACCACAGTTTCTTTATCCATTCATCTATTGAGGGGCATCTGGGTTGCTTCCATAGTTTTGCAATTGTGAATTATGCTGCTATAAACATTGAGGTGACTGCTTTATTGTAGTGTGCTGTTTTTAAATCTTTAGG
>CM053406.1:37499593-37530478 GCA_028644305.1 Xerus rutilus
GATTGTTATGTCTTGTTGATGTATGATTCCCTTAAGCAGTATGAAATGACCTTTTTTATTCTTTTTTACTAATTTTGATTTGAAGTCTACTTTATCTGAGACAAGGATGGAATCTCCTGCTTGTTTATGTGATCCATGTGAGTGATAAATTTTTTTCCATCCTTTCACCTTCAATCTGTGTGAATCTCTTTCCATGAGATGAGTCTCTTGGAGGCAGCATATTGTTGGGTCTTTTTTTTTAATCCAATCTGTAAGTCTGTGTCTCTTAATTGCTGAGTTTAGGCCATTGACATTCAATGTTACTATGGAGACATGGTTTGTATTTCCAGACATTTTGGTTTATTCTTGGTTTTTAACTTGACTTGGTTTCTCTTTTGATTGGCCTTTAGTGTATAGCTCCTCCCTCTGCAGGTTTTCATTGTTGTTTATCATTTTCTCCTCATGGAATATTTTACCAAGAATGTTCTGTAGTGCTGGCTTTCTTGCTATGAATTCTTCTAATTTTTGTTTTTCTTGGAAGATTTTTATTTCATCATCAAATCTAAAACTTAATTTTGCTGGATATAGGATTCTTGGTTGGCAACCACTGTCTTTTAGCGCTTGGTATATGCTTTGCCATGATCTTCTTGCTCTCAGGGTCTGGGCTGAGAATTCTGCAGTGATCCTAATTGGCTTCCCCCTATATGTAATCTGTTTGCTTTCTCTTGTGGCTTTTAGGATTCTCTCCTTGATCTGAATGTTAGGCATTTTCATTATGATGTGCCTTGGTGTAGGTCTGTTGTGATTTTGAACATTTGGTGTCCTGTATGCCTCTTGAATTTGATTATCCAATTCTTTCTTCATATTTGGAAAGTTTTCTGATATTATTTCATTGACTAGGTTGTTCATTCCTTTGGTTTAGAATTCTATGCCTTCCTCTATCCCAAAAATTGTTATGTTTGAACTTTTGATGTGATCCCATAGATCTTGGATGTTTTGTTCATGATTTCTTACCATCTTCACTGTGTGGTCAACTCTGTTCTCAAGGTTAAATATTTTATCTTAATTGTCTGAGGTTCTGTCTTCCAAATGGTCTAATCTGTTGGTGATGCTCTCCATTGAGTTTTTGATTAGGTTTATTGTTTCTTTCTTTTAAAGGATTTCTGTTTGGTTCTTTTTCAGAATCTCTATCTCCTTTTTGAAGTGACCTTTTACTTCCTGTATTCGCCTATGCATCTCTTTGTCAAAGTGATCTTTTACTTCCTATATTTGCCTGTGTATCTCTTTATCGAAATGATCCTTTGCTGACTGGGCTTGCTCTCTTATATCATTCTTTAAGTCTCAAAACATTTTAATTATGTACATCCTGAATTCCTGTTCTGTCATTTCTTCTGCTGTACTGACCATGGATTCTAATATTGAAGAATCTTGGTTTTTTTGAGTCATTTTCTTCCCTTGTTTTTTCATGATGCTTGTGTGTCTTTCCTTCTAGCTCTGTTGATCCAAGTTGTTACAGTTTTTACTCCTATATGTGTATAGATTCCCTGCAGGGTTTCAATACCACTCTTTCAAAGGGGGGACCAATATTGATTGATCGCAATACAAGTAATATATAGATTCAAACTAAATAGCTCCTAACAGCTCCCTGTTCAGGATCTTTTAACTTGTGGTTCTAATGGACTCATTGATGAGCTTTAGCATATGAATGAGTCCTTTCACATTATAGGAAAGTGTGTGTGTGTGTGTGTGTGTGTTCCACTGAGTGTATTTTTCTGAGAATATGTTTCATTATCTTCTTAGCATGTGCAGAAGATAGAGAGGAAGAAAGTGATATATGAGAGAACAGTAGAGTAGAGGAAAGAGACCAAAGAAGAAAGGAGAAAGGTAAGGAAAGAAGAGGAACTGTGAGACAAAATACACCAAATTGTGCTATATGCATGTATGAATATATTACAATCAATCCCACTTTTGTGCGCAAAATAATGAATCAGTTTTAAAAAAAAAGAAGAGAGAATGGTAGAGTAGAAGAAGAGGATGGACAAGGGAGAAAAGAGAAAGGTGAAGTACTAGGGAATGAAATAGAGCAAATTACCTTACATGCATTATAAATATGTTACAATGAACCCCACTATTTTGTGTAATTATAATGTACTATTTATAAAAGCTAAGAAATGTAATCAGTTGGTGTCTTAAGGTTGATAAATATTTTTATTTATTAATAAAAAATCCCACAATAGTGTTATAACAGTTTATTATAATATGGAAGAAAATTTAAATAAAACAAAGAACAGATTTAGAAGTTACAGTATTCTAAAGTTAAATGTTTTTACATGTAAACAAAGAAACCTTATACATACACTACATACTGCATAGGAGCCAACAAAGTCTGGTAGCAGAGATTTCTGATGATAAGCTTAGTATTCAGTAATATGCTTGAAAAAAATCCTCTTAATAAATATAAAGTAAAAATATATTTATATATCTTCTTTATTAATTTAAAAATTCTATAATCTTTCTATTAATGTGCTTATCTCTACTTCAACCTTTTGTGTGTGAGAGGAGATGGCAAGAGGAAAATAGGTGGAAGAGTATGGGGTACAGAGGGAGAGGAAGAGAGAGAGAAATTTCTTATTTCTTGATCTCACTGAAGTTTTGATTTCAATAAAAACCTCAAAGTTGACCCAAAATAGCTGAAGCAATCCTTAGCAAGAAAAGTGAAGCAGGAGGCATCACAATATCAGACCTTAAATGACACTAAAGAGCTATAGTAACAAAAACAGCATGGTGTTGGCACCAAAAGAGACATGTAGACCAATGGTACAGAATAGAAGACAGAGACAAACTCACACAAATACAGCTATCTCATACTAGACAAAGGTGCCAAAAACATTCACTGGAGAAGAGATAGCCTATTCAACAAATGGTGCTGGGAAAAATGGAAAGCCACATGTAACAAAATAAGCTAGGTACAGTGGCACATGCCTGTAATCCCAGCACTTCAGAAGGCTAAGACAGGAGAATCACAAGTTCAAAGCCAGCCTCAGCAATGGCAAGGCATTAAGCAACTCAGTGAGACTCTGTCTCTAAATAAAACACAAAATATGGTTCAGGGTATGGCTCAGTGGTCAAGTACTCCTGAGTTCAATCCCTTGTACCAAAAAAATAAAAATAAAAAAATTTAAAAAAATAAAATTAAATCTCTATCTCTTTCTCTGCATGAAACTCAACTCAAAGTGGTTCAAAGACCTAGGCACTAGAACAGAGACCCTATGCCTAATAGAAGAAAGAGAAGGCCCAAATCTTTAGTCTGTTGGCTTAGATATGACTTCCTTAGCAAGCACAGGAAGTAAAATCAAGAATCAATAAATGGGATGGATTCAAACTGAAAATGTTTTTCTCAGCAGAAGAAACAATCAATAATGTGAAGAGAGAGACAACAGATTGGGAGAAAATCTTTACCTCAGATAAAGCATTAATCTCTAGCACATATAAAGAACTCAAAAAACTTAACACCAAAAAACAAAAAATAACCCAATCTATAAATGGGCTAAGGAACTGAACAGACACTTCACAGAAGAAGAAATACAATCAATCAACAAATACATGAAAAAAATATTCAACATCTCTAGCAATTAGAGAAATGCAAATTAAAATTACACTGAGATTTCATCTCACTCTGGTCAGAATGGCAATTATTAAGAATACAAGTAACCATAAATGTTGGCGAGGATGTGGGGAAAAGGTACTTTCATACATTGCTGGTGGGACTGCAAATTGGTACAACCAATCTGGAAAGCAATATGGAGATTCCTCTGAAAACTCGGAATGGAACCACCATTTGACTCAGCTACCCCACTCCTTGGTTGATACTCAAAGGACTTAAAATTAGCATACTACACTGATGTGGCCACCTCAATGTTTATAGCAGTTCAATTCACAATAGCTAAACTATGGAACCAACCTAAGTGCCCTTCCATAGTTGAATAGATAAAAGAAAAATGTGGTATATATGTTTGATGGAATATTAATCAGCTTTAAAGAAGAATGAAATAATGGTATTTGCTGGTAAATGGATGGAGTTGGAGAATATCATGCTAAGTGAAATAAGCCAATCCCCCCAAACCAAAGACCTAATGTTTTCTCTGCTTTGGGAATGCTAATTCACAATAAGTGCGCGAAAGCACTAGCAAATAATAGAGTTACTTTAGATTAGGTGGAGGAGAGTAAAGGGAGGGAAGGGGATATGGGAATAGGAAGGATAGTAGAATGAAACAGACATTATTACTTTATGTCCATATATGACTGCATGATTGATTCTACAGCATGTACAATCAGAAAAATGAGAAACTATACACAATTTATGTATGATATAGCAAAGTGCATAAATGCATTCTACTGTAAACTGAATAAAACAAATTAAAAAATCTAAAAGAAACCACAAAGTTTAAGAGAAATCAGCAGATAAACAAAAATGTTGTGCATATTAATCTTCTGTTTCATAATATATTTGTTATTCACCATAGATTATACATAATAAAAACAAAACTTCAGTCCCAGGAAGTAAAAAAGAATTTCTTACAGGCTCTTATCTTATTCCATATTCATATTCTCATATTCTGTTAACAATAGACACTAGTCAGGATACTTCCTCCGTGGCAGTTCACTTACTGTGAGTAGTCCATGGCAAGTCACTTCCTGCTAGTATTTCATGATAGATCACTTCCTGTTAGTATTGCTGCCAGTGGACCTTAGCCAATTCTTTGCAATACCTTGTATGCTTGGGTGCATTCATTTGAAACTCTACTCTTCTTCAGTCATTATCACAAGATATATGTGTATATGTGTGTGTGTGTCTTTGTGTACATATGTCTTAAAAATAAGCAGTGATAGGTTGTTAGTGTTCTTTGAGTAATAATTTACTCAAAGAATTTGAGTAATAATTTACTCAAATAATTAAGAATTTGAGTAATAATTTACTCAAATAATTTACTCACATTATAATTTCATTACAAAATACTTCTTTAACACATTGAACTCTATGTACTCCAGTTAAAAGCCAACAACATCTACCTGAAATAGAAATAAATTCCTGAATAAAAAGAAAGAAAACCACAGCAATTCTTTAGAACTATGGCATTGTGCTTTAGGTCACATGGGAAATACTCATCCAATTGACACTTATAATGCCTTAATTACTATTCCTCTCCTTATAATTTATGTATTTCCCATTCAATTTAATTTTTAATTCAATGAAAATATTGAATGTAGTCATTTTAGAGACTATCACTTTTTATATGTGTCTTGGTACAAACTTCTATTTAAAAAAAGTCACATATGCCTGGCTTAAACCACAAAAATTTCTGTCTCAAGTTCTGGAGACTGAGCAATCTATGATCAAAGTACAAAACGATCCAGTATCTGGTGAAGGCCCGCTTTCTGGTTTACAGATGGCTGTCTTCTGGTTGTATCCTCATCTGGATGAAAACAAAGAGAAAGCCAGTTTCAAGTATCCTTTCTTACAAGAGTACAAACCCCATCATGAAGGCTCCACCACTGAGTCCTAATTTCCTCCCAAAGGCCCTATCTCCAAATACCTTCACATCAGGGAGGAGAGTTTCAACATCTGAATTTGATGGATAAGAGGCAATATTCTGTCCATATTTAGCAATATATTTAACATGGCAATAAGACCTAATACTTCTTAACAGATTACATTGTGATTAATAATTTATACAAATTGTCTCATTTAATTTTCTCCTTTGAGGCAGGTATTGTCATTTCTATCTTATAGATTAGAAAGTTGAGATTCATAAAGCTGAGAGAGTGTCCTATTGTCGCTTACTAGTAAGAAAAGAAGATTTACACTCTGATAGTAAAAATAATAGATCACCTAAAGGAGAAAAAAATTGGCTCTAGCCATAATAACATACAAAAGATGTGTGCTTGTCTGGGGTTAATCATTAAGTTGAGGGTTTTGGTGAAATTGGAATAGTAGCACTATGTCAAAAATTTCAGGAATGGGGAATTTTTTTGCTTTCTGCTAAATTCTCATTCTATTTTTTTTTTATTCAGCAAGTATCATTAAACAGATCAAAAGAACTTTTATTTGTAAAAGTCCAGTAAATCATATTTCTACACAAAATCATACTGCTAATACTAACAGCAAAACAATTCTTCAATACTGGTTTAATTTATCCTTAATTTTGCTTTATGTTGACTACTGTACTGGTGACTGGTGTGAAAAGGTAAAGGATGATGATACTAATATTTTCTGTTTGCAGAAATATGAATATAACACCCCGCATGTTTGATTTTGCAACAAAAATTTAGATTTGATTAGTTAGATCCACCGAACAGAGTCCTGTATATGTGTAAGACTGCTCCTACACATATCCATGGTACATTTATAATCTTTTTATTTTCCTTACAAATGCAGCTTACAGATATTAGTCAAAGATGGTGAAAAATACAACTTGAATTCATTACTATTTGGAGGAGAAAATACCAGGTAATGGTAACCAAGAAACACAGATAATTCAAAATTTGAAAATATATGGTTTTTATCAATTTTTTTGCAATGAATAGGAACTCACTATTTTCTATTTTCAAGTAAGAAGATAAAAATGTCTTCAAAATTATTATACATATGTCTTTATAGTATTATTTGACCTGATTGAACTAATGGTTAATGTTTCAGATGAACACTGACTTGTAAGAAACTTTAAATGTGTTTCTGTTTCCCCTTTTCTGTTTGCCTTCTGAACAAAAAAGACAAAATTCAGTAGAGGTATTTTTATGTGTCACTAATTAGTATGTAGCTGAAGAACAGCAGTGTGCTGCTTGCAATATATATTAGTGCCTCTGCCACTTTTCCAAACATTAATAAGCATTTTAATATTTTATAAAGCAAGCTCTAAATTATGGAAAATAAATCTGAACTCTATTAATACCCAATGGGGCACATTAAAAAAAGGGGACAGCATGAACTACTGTGTAGCTTAGTACTTAACTCAAGAAATTATAATTTCTCAGTGATATTGGAGACCTTAGTGAGGCTTAAAAAAGGGCCTGGGGTTTCTAGAAAGTTGGTAAGTCATGGATGTATGTGAGCTTCATTGAAAAGGATAAAAATTCATGCTCAATTCAGCTCACTGGTGTTTCAAAGATAAGCAGTCGCAGAAGCTGTCTCAGAGTCATGAGGTCTGACTAATTCTGTGCTTTAATCCATCACGTGTCAGGATTTTCTCTGAGCCTTAATACTGTATCACTATATTCAATCATATCTTGACAAGTGCCAGGAAGGAGGGCAACACATGGACAGGAAAACTCTTCAATATACATTTGTTTCTAAGTGGCAGGCAAAGAGCTGAGTGTAATGATGATGCTTCACTCATTCTCCAGTTATCCTTTACATCAGAATATTTTATGCAAGAAAATGCTTAGATCAGTGTGTGTATAATTTGTAATCAATGGGCTGAAACTGAATATTTAAGTGTGTGTATGGGTCTTTGAGTATTGAAACTTATAAGGCTCAACTCTACATAAGTATTTCATAGACAGTGATGAGAAGACTTTTCCATTTCTTTGTAATATAATACAAGAGCAGGAAAATTCAGCAGCAAATTCAGACAGTTATATTATTGTTGGGAGATTTTAATTCACCTTTCAGTCACTGATAAATCAAAAGATGAGAAGAATATAATTAACCATTTTTCTATTAAAAGTGCAGAACATTATAATAAAACATTATACCTAAAAGCAGCAGAAAATATCTTCTATTAAATTGTCCAATGAACACTATAAAAATTGTTCATTCACTAGGCTGTAAACTGTCAACTGTTTTATGAGTTTAAATCATATAGACCTTATCCTTGGACTATGATGTAACTAAAATTGATATAAGTAAATATAACTAGAAAGCATATGTGTATTTGGAAATAAATACATAAATAACATGGGTGAAAAGGAATTTTCATAGAAATTAGGAAATATTTATAGCTATGGAGCAGCTATATGGAAAAATCTTGCCTCTGATATCCTCATAATAGAAAAGAAAGAAAATTAATCAATTATCTGCAGAAATTAGGCAAAGATGTAAAAATAGGCCAAAAAGAATGGAGAAGAGGAAGTAATAAAAGAAAGAAAAAAATAAAATTTTAAAAAGTGGACATTAAAGACTATCAACAGACAAAACCTTGTTATTTGGAAGCATTATGTAATTGTTGAATCTCTCGCATAGAGGAGAGAAAGAAAGAGCGAGGGAGAGAAATTAATATAGAGGGCTGGGGTCGTGGCTCAGTGGTACAGCGCTTGCCTTGCACGCGTGAGGCACTGGGTTCGATCCTCAGCACCACATACAAAATACATACATAAATAAAATAAAGGTTGTTTAAAAAAAAAAAAGAAATTAATATAGAGATGAAAATGTTTCTTATAATTAGATGCTACATATATTAAATATATGAGTACACTACAGGCAATTTTCTGCCAAGAAAGTAAAATTTAGAGGAAATGGATATTTTCTTTGAAAACACAATTTAACAAAAGGGACTCAAGAAACGAATTTTTAATAGTGCTATGGCCATTAAAAAATAAAATCGTAAGAAAAAATATCCCATAGAATCAAGCAAGGAAGCAAAATAACCTCCAGTCATTAGATTGTTTTTATCAATGTATGCCTGATCAGGTATTTCACTGCATATTGTCACCACCAATTAATGTATATTCACAAGTGCTTTCTGCATCCTAAGCTTGCACTAAACATGGTTTAATAATTAGAAATTTTTAAGTAATGATTTTTTAAGAATGTATTCCACTTTTTTTTTTTGCAAAAAATTGTATCTGGCATAAAATCTGCAACAATTATTCAGTGAAATATGGTAATATTAAATGCAAAATTTTTAACATTGTTTTATACAATATAGAAGAAGAAGAAACATTCCCATTTTACAGGTGTGCCATGACCTTGATACCAAAACATGAAAGTAAAAGAAGTAAAAATGCTAAAATACATTTTGTTGCAAAAATTGTAAGGAACATATCAGCAAGCCAAATCCTGGATTGTGTAAAAAGATAATATATCATGAACATGTAGTGATCATTTCAGGAATGTAACTTTAACATTTGAAAAATCAACCATTGTAAGTAATTATACCAACTCATCAAAGAAGAAACCCATCTAGTTTTCCACTGGATGCAGAAGTATTTGATGAAATTCAACATTATTTATGATGAAACATCTTACTACATTAAGAATATGTTAGAATTCCTTATTCTAGTAAGTACTAAAAAATCCTAACAACAAACATCAGAGTTACTTGCAAAACTTTGAAAAATTTCCCCTTAATATCAAGAATAAAACAGATGACTATAACTACTTCTTTCAAAATTTTATTTTGAAGACACTGTTGGAATAATAAGAAAAAGAAATAAAATAGGTAATAACTAGAAAAATAAAAAACCCTTTACTTTTACATATGTTTGTGTACATCAATAGAATATATAAATATATTATGGAGATTATCAGGGAATTTAGCAAGCCTTTCTGAGAAAGAAAATAAATACCAACAAATCAGTTACATTTATATGTATAATGAAGCAATCATAATCAAACTACCAACATATAAAATATTTGGAATAAAATAATAGAAGTAATATGTTTTTATAGCTAAATAATAAGACACTTTGAAAATATTGAAAAACTACCAAATAATAAAGATATTTATCATGTTCATTGATTAAAGATCTAGTAGTATAATAATAATACATTCAAGCAATTCTAATAAAATTTATAAAAGAATGGTGTGTGTATAGTTTCATCAACTTATTTTTATGGATAAGCAAAGGGTAAAGAACAACCAATTAATCAGGAAGTAGAATAAAGTGGGAAACTTGCCTTTTCATTTATCATGAACTGTTTTATTATATCAATAATTAAGAAAATGGTTCAATTGTGAGAAAATAGGCAAATTAAATACTGAAATGAGAACATAGAAATATATCTACAGAAATAGAAATGTCATTATTCGAACTAGTGGGAAAATGAAATTATGAAACAGAACTATCCATATGGGATAAAAATGAAGTTGGAATTCTACCTCGTGTTTCTTACAAAAAAATCAATGTCATATGTCTTAAAATTTATTTTATATAGGTGAAATATTTATGCGTTTAGAAATTCAAAAGGCAGGCTACAGCATACTGTTTTTCATCTTCATTTGTTGCTTTTGGATCTTTCCAGGGATATTTATGATATTAGCACATCAGCTACACATCATAGTTATGCCACCTCCTTTTGTCACATCACACATTCTGATATTTCTCCTTTTCCAACTAACATTGAATCCTAGAGCTCTTTTTGTGTAAACTCATAAATACTTCCTCCTACTCATGTGTGGTACCATGTATATTTGACAATATTTTTAACCAGTGATATTAAAAGTTTTTCAGTATTTTAATTCTGCTTTTTAAAACATAAAGGAATAGAAACTTTTAGGTAAAGATGGTAAAGTGAAATTTTATGACCAATTTTAGCTTTCCTAATATTCAGTGAAGAAAAATTTGCTATAAACTTTGAAAAATGAAGGCCAAAGAAAGAAACAGAAAAATTCTACATCAAAATGGCTCCTCATTCTCTGGCTACCCCAATTCCCATGCCAGAAGAATGATGATAGCAGAAAGGGAGCTGACAAAATCCTGAGATTTATTCCTGAGAGATCTAGACTGGTAAGATATAAACAGACTGAGTAGGCAATGTGAGTAGAAGTCAAAGTAAAACCATTAGTAGAATCTTTGCAGAACTGAAATGGTCTCTAGGAAGTTTCCTTTTTCCAATGAGGCAAATTCTTTCAGAGCAGGAAATACTCCTGGTTGTGTGGATCTTGCTTATTCAAGACATCTAAAAGAATTTCAATAATAGAATAGAGGGTAGCTTTCTTAGAAGAGGGGATTTATTTTGAGGTGTCCTTTTCCCTTTTCAACACAACAAACTCTCAGACTGATAAATGTGCAGAAAATAAGACCCTGCTCTAAACCTGTAGTTTGCATAAAATGTGACAGTGTCAAGGAAAATCCAACCTTACAATGTTAGAGAAAATTAACATCCATTTTAGAAATGCCTTTATGAGCAATAGCAAGATTTTCAAAAATAACCAGCAACTAACTATGCAAACATATTGTAACAAAACCTTGGGGAAAAGGAGTGCAAGACAGATGAAGCACCTGGTCAGGAAAATATATTGTCCAAGGAAGAGAAGAAAGCGTTCCAAGTATGTCTTGAGCTATAAAGAACTTAATAAAAATACAAAATCAATAAAACAACAGGCCAAAGACGAGACACTAAATGAGAATAAAATGAAAAGGGAAATTTCAGAACTAGTAAAACAAATCAAGTTCAAAACATCAACATTTATAGCTCTAATAAATAAGTTAGAAACAAGAAGAAATAGGAAGGAGAGAGTAAAACACTGAATTTGTGCCCTGGGTGAAAGACTTAGAATAATAAATTCAATGAAGGAAAATAAACAATGAGATTTAAAAATTATGGAAGATGAGCAGTTTGGAGATCAATGATGAGCCGATGGAAGGACAATTGCTATCTATCCTTGGAGGAGAGAATCTATTTAATGGAAGATAAAAATTATTGATAGGTATAGAAGGAGGAAATATCTCTCAAATTTAGACAAATATATCCTAAGTAAATTATGGGCTTTAGGAAAAAATAGACTTCTTTAGACATCTAATCAGGAAAACAAAACATCCTGTCTGCTGCAATGGGTGGGAAGCAGGAAATCATAAATATCACAGATTTCTCCATAACAACTTTCAATATCATCTGGAAAGTATTTAAAATCCAAAGGAAAACAAAAATGATCTAAGAATATTTATGTGGCTAAATTATCATTTATATAAGAGTAATACTTGGTAAACATTTTTTTTAAATACTTATTTTTTAGTTGTAGGTGGACACAATATCTTTATTTTATTTTTATGTGGTGCTGAGGATCGAACCCAGTGCCTCCCGCGTGCTAGGCGAGCACGCTACCACTGTGCCATAACCCCAGCCCCCTTGGTAAAAATTTTCAGACAAGAAAACACTCAAGGACTATAGCTCCAATGACCTATGCTTGGCATGTATCATTGATAAATTCTCAGTAATCTGTCCGTGAATCAAAGAAGGAGTCAGAAATAGAAACGTTTTCAGTGAGTGTAGTAAACAAAATTCTAATATGATCCCTTAATAGCCTCCACATCGGATTACATTCTTTTTGTAATTCCATTCCCTTGAGTGTAGATAGGGCTACTAAATATGATCAATTTTTTCTCGAGTAAGTTGCTGTGTTTGTCAGCTTTCTGTTACTGTAACAAATAGGAGATAATCAACTTGTAAAGAGATAAGGTTCATTTTAACTCACAGTATTAGAGGTTTTAGCTTCTGGCTGGATGGCCCTGTTGCTTTTGGGAATGGCATAAGGCAGAACATCATGGTGAGGAGAGTGTTGTGGAATAAGATGCTCACCTCATGGTAGCTATGAAGCCAAAGAGAGAGAGAGAGGAAGAGAACAAAAGCATGCTTCCAATGACCTAAACCTTCTACTATCTCCTAACTCCTAAAAGGGTTACTATCTCCCAATGGTACCACAGGAAGGGACCAAGCCTTTAACACATGCACACTGGCCCCAGAAGGAAACAGACGGATTTATGATCTGTCTGTGAGAGTAGTGCTTCGTCCTTTGGCCAACAGCTAGCATGAAAATGAGGACTTTCATCCTATAATCATATGTCACTCAATTCTGCTAGTTCTAGTGTGAGCTTAGAAGAGTGTCCACCATGAGTTCGTGAAGGAATTCAGGCAACAACACTGGAATTCCAGTCTTGTGAGACACTGGGGAATTAGCTAAACCTTTCTAGGGCTCCTGACCCATGGAGAAATCAAATAATAACTGTGTGCTGAATTTGTTTCAAGCTGCTAAATTTATGTTAGTTTGTTATAGCCATAAAACTAATTCAGTAAGCATTTAAGTATAAAATGAAGATAAAACAACTTGGGAAGTTTGGATATAAAAATCTAAGTATGTATTATAAAATTTGAGAAAAGAAAATTATATAGCTAATTTAAAAGTATTTTGAGTAAAGGTAGAAGAAAAAGAAAGAGAAATAATTTTACTGTCAAGGCAGGAAGTATTCAAAACTGTCTATAAAAATTTTGGGCTAAAATATAATGACTCCAAATTATTAAAATTCATATAATATCATCCTTAATAGAAGCAGGATTCGGGGGGGATACATACTTTCAGGTTCCCAAGGCTTAAAGGGTTTTGCCAATGTATTTTCTAAATCACATTAATCTGCATAATCTGCTAGAATTCATGTGGAATGCAGGTCATTCCAGATCTCTGTATTCATCTGGAATGAGGGTCTTGCAGTGAATAAGACAGGTTACACAGGTAATTTCAGCATTGTGAACTCATGTCATTTTTAGCTCTATTTTTGTATTGCTGGATATTTTTATTAATGAGCACATATTAGTTTATGTAAAATAACCTAAAATTATATAAGTTAAGTATAAAGATAATTCAGATAAAGGGAAGAAAATAACACTGGGGATATTATTATTTATCTTATTTTATGGATAAAAATTAAGGATAAAAGGACTAAGTAACATCTATAAAATTGTATAGCAAGTAAGTGGGCAGTGATCTGACACCAGAACTCAGGTTTTATCACATGTGGATGCAGAATGTGAAATAAATAGTAGGAATGAACAGATGCTCTTCACATTCAAAGAAGATTCAGGTAGCTGCCAACTGCTGAGCTCTCTCACAGAATTTCCTTTATGAACATTCAACATCTTTCAACATAATCTCTCAGGTGTAACATAAATAATGCTTTTCAGGGCAGTAGAAGTTCTGACTAGCATACTGGCCAAGTTTAAATCTAATCTCTTTTTCTACACTTCTGATTTTTATTCCATTGGTTTGTTTTCCCATGAGGGTTGTGCAAAAATATGCCCCCAATAAATATTTGGAAAATTTAGGAATGCAGAGATAAGTAATTCATTAAATTTTGAATTGGACAAATTTTTATTTCTTTTTTGGTGCTATAATGTCAAATCAGGTCAATATACACTTTCCTAGTCACATTCATTGATTTAACAAATACATGCTCAGAATGTTGTGTCATATGTTGTGCTAGAAACTGAGAACACCATTGGGAACAAATTCAATATTGTTCCTGCTCTCCTGGAGTTTTAATTCTGTTGGAGGAGACAGAAAACATGGGGAAGCAAACAAAATAAATGTAGTTTGTGATCCTTTTTTTAATGAGTTCAATAATAAATTACTGGGGAAAACAAAACAGGAAAAATATTCTTTAGAAATCATGACTGGGGCTGGGGTTGTGACTCAGTGGTATAGCACTTACCTGGCATGTGTGAGGCACTGGGTTCAATTCTCAGCACCACATATAAATAAATAAATAAATAAATAAATAAATAAATAAATGAAATAAATAAATAAATGAAATAAAGGTCCATCAACAACTAAAAATATATATGTATTAAAAAGATGGTAACCCAAAAAGATCTTTATTGGGAGATTGCACCTGAGCTAAAACCCAAAACATGAGAAGTTACTTATATTGAGAATGGAACAAATAAAGTTTGAGATGAATATCTTGGTGAAAAGAAAACATAAAGTCTTGTTGGCATGTAGAGAATGTATTAGAGACAGAGGGTAGAGTGACAGGAGTTAGTGTACAGGGGAATGAGCCAAAGAGAGGAATGACAGGAGTAAGTGCCCAGAGAAAGAGATGAGGCAGTGCATGGACCCAATGGAAAATGGAGGTAGAATTCACAGGGCTTGTCTTTGGACTTGATATAAAAGTCGTGTACTTGAGGACCAAGCATGGTTGTTAGGTTTCTAGAACATACTAAAAAGATTGAGCAGAGGAGAAGAAGATGCAATTAGGTGACCTATTTTTTATAAAAGTATTTTTTTTCACATTGTTTAGGATGTTTGTGACACGTAGAAGACTTGTATTGCCTATAAGATACAAATGGATAAGTATATCTTGAGTTCAGAGAAAATGTTTTAGGTAGAGATACAAATTTGAGTTTCATGGTCACACTGAAGCATATTTTTAAATTTTGTTTTGTTTTTAACTTTTTTCCCTACCCTGTTTGTTTTTGGAAGAGATTGTGGAGAATTGGTATCATTAAGTTTAAAAATATTTGGCAAAATTTACCATTAAAGCCCCACAGGTTCCAGTGCTTTCTTCTTTCAAAGGTTTTTAATTATTGTTACAATTAACTAAATACATTCTGGACATTTCAGATATTCTTTGTGTCTTTTCGAGTTTTATCTTTCAAAGGATTAGTCCATTTCATCTGGTTATTGAATTTGGGGGCTTAAAGTAGTCTATAATATTCCTTTATCTTTTTAGTATCCATAGAACCAGCAGCCATGACCCTCTTTTATTCCTGGTATTAGTGATTTGAGACTTCTCTCTTTTTTTCTTGATTGACTGACTGGAGGTTTTTAATCTTTGGAATAAAACAGCTTTTGGTTTTATTGAATTTCTCTATTGCTTTATCTTTTCAACTTTATTAATTTCTGTTGTAATTTCATTATTTATCTTTTTCTGTTTATGTTAGTTTTATTTTGCTTTCCTTTTACCAGATCACAAAGTGAAAGCGGAAGCTGAGATAATTTTCTTCTTTTTTTTTTTTTTTTGGTACTGGGGATTGAACTCAGGGGTACTCGACCACTGAGCCACATCCCCAGGCCTGTTTTGTGTTTTATGTAGAGACAGGGTCTCACTGAGTTTTTTAGCGCTTCGCTGTTGCTGAGGCTGGCTTTGAACTCGCGATTCTCCAGTCTCAGCCTACCAAAGTGCTGGGATTACAAGCGTGTGCCACCATGTCCGGTTTCTTCTCATATATACATTCAATGCCATATATTTTTCTGTAAGAACTGTTTTTCATACATTCAACAAATTTTGATATGTTCTATGTTTGTTTTCATTTAGTTCCAAATATTTAAAATCTCTTGAAAATTTTATGACCCATATGTAAAGGAGAAGTATGTTGTTTAATCTTTAAATATTTAAAAATTTTTTCAGGGATCTTTATATTATTGATTTCCAATTTAATTCTACTGTGGTCAGAGGAAATGCTTTGTTTCTTTGTATGCTTTCTTTTCTTTCAAATTTGTTAAAGAGTGTTTTATGGTCCAGAATGTGGTCTATACTGATGAATGTTCCATGTAGTTTTGAGAAGGACATGTATCCTGTTTTTGGATGGAGAATTTGACAATGTTGACCAGATTACGTCGTGTGATAGAACTGTTCTTCTTGACTATATCCTTACTGATTTTCTGCTTGCTTTATTTATCAATTATAGAGAGTGAGAAGTTGAAGACCCAAATTATAATAGTAAATCTGTTCATTTCTCCTTTCTGTGGTACATTTTGCATTCTACATTTTGATGACTTCTTGTTAGGTGCAGGCATATTTCTCATTGTTATGTCTCTTAGAGAACTGACCCCTTTATCATTATGCAATGACCTTTATCTTCAATAATATTCTCCTATTTGAAGTATGAGTTTTTCTGATATTCACATAGCTACTCCTGCTTTCTTTTTATGTGTGTTAGCAGAATATACTTTTCTTTATCCCTTTATTTTAAACCTGTTTGAGTTTTATATTTAAAGTGAATTTCTTTAGAAGAGCATATAATCAGGTTTTATTAATTTTTTTATCACTCAGTTGTCTTGTAACTAGTGCACTGTAATTATTCATATATAAAGTGCTTATTGATAGAGTTGATTAAAATATACCATGGCTGTGAATGTTTTCTATTTGTTGTACCTTTCTTTTTAAAAAAAAACTCCTTATTTTTTTCTTCTCTGGTTTTGAGCCTTTTATATGATTTATCCCTTACCATAAGAATTATGCTACTTTCTACAATGTTTTAGCCATTTTCCAAGATTCTCAATAATATATACTCTTAACTCATCTAAGTCCACTTTCAAATTACATTATACCATTTCATATGTAATAAAGGTAGGTTATAACTGAATATTCCCAATTCCTTCCATTTATCTCTAATGGCATTCCTGTTAGACATTTCACATCATCATACACTATAATAACCAAATGCATTTCTACTATAATTGCTTTAAATTCAGTTGTATTTTAGATTCACAATAAGAAAAATAAAAGTTTGTATTGACTTTTATTTATGCTGTTTCCAATGCTCTTCTTTTCTTGATGTAGACCCATATTTTTTTTGTTATCTAAATCTTTCTTATTTTCCTTGTATCCTTGTTTCTGATTCTGATATTGCATTTCTCTAAATACCCATCCTCAGAAGTCTGGGCTTTGCAGCTTTTAGACCTCTAATTCACTGTTATTTTACTGTTGTGGTAAGGTGTTCATGAGAGGAGGCATCCAATAATCCTATGAAATATTTTAGTTCTTTACTGGACCTATGCTTCTGAACTGTACCTTGGCAAACATTTCTTGCACTATCTTCTTTAGGTGGGACAGGAAGTTAAGAGGAAGCTAAGGATGGGGAAATGTCATTTCCCCAGGTAAGACCCTGGCAAGTTCTTTCTCCTATACAGAAGGTCTTTGTGTAGAAAATACTATTCACTATGGTTCTTTACCTCCTGCCAAAGCCACAAAGGAATCTTTGCTGACTGTTCACTTTAGAACCTTCCTGGCCTAAATCCATGAAAGAGTGGTGGCACCTTTATGCCTTTGACTTCTAGGAATCTGTCATGGTTAAACTGGTTCACATTTTGTCTTCAACATTTTGTCCAAGTAGCTATTCTGTTATTACTCCTGTTTTATGGCTTCAGTGGTCCTGCTTCAGGTTAACAGTTTTTGGTTCGATTCACCTGGGTCTCCAGATTTTAGGGTGACAACTCGCCTTATGACCTCTGTTTTATAATAAATTCAGGCAACTTTTATATTTTTTGTTCAGCCAATACTGGTTGTAAGAGAGCAATGGATAACTTCCAAACTTTTTCCATCTCACAGTTGATAACAAAAGTCTTTTTGTGTATTTTTAAATTGTGGGAATATATAAAATCACCAAAAAAAAAAAAAAAAAAAAAACAAACCCAACCCTCAAACACTATTTAGAAAGAAGTTATAAGGTTTTAGAAACTTTAATATGTAGGCATTAGCAGCACTAGAACAATCTGGTAATGGATGGCAATCTGGTAAAGGAGTAGTGTTCAGAGATAGAGTAAATAACCAGGAGACTGAAGTCATGAAAAGTTAAGTTTTGAGACAAGGAAGTGAGGTACTAGAAGAATGCTGTTGAGAGGCCATTAAAGGCCAAAAGAGAATAATGTGTATTTTAACAAAGAGGGAGTCATAGTTGAGTTAAATAGAGGCAATCTAAGTAAAAAGAATTAGAGTGTGGATATGAATGTATTCACATGTATTTGGAAGGAGAACAGAAGCCAGACTGATGATGAAAGAGTTTATTAAAATAGAATTAGTGACATCGTGATTGAATTCTGTTTTTGAAGGGAACTTTTCATCAAAAAAACACCTACATTTAACCTTGAATTATTTAGAAAAGCATTGGAAGGGTTACTAAAAGTCTGTTCCTTGTCTGGAAATCTGATTTGAGAAATAGCAACCAGAGAAATAGCTAATCAGATAAACTATACTATTAATGTGTCAATGATAATGTTAAAAAATGTCCCTGAAGATTTGAATAGCTGAACTTTACTTCTGTAAGAAAAGTTCTGTCATGTAAATTTAGAAAGTCTCTTGTAGTTGATTCAGAATTTTACACAGTAAGATTGTCCCTTTGTAAAGAGGAAGATTTGCAATCTTGGGAACACATTTTCTAAAGATTCCTATATGTATCCAGAATTCTTTAAAGGGATAATATGAATCACCAGTGTATATAAGCTGTTCTTAAAATTAAGGTCCCCCCAAGCAAAAAGCATTGCTTCTTCATCAGAGGTCACCTATCTTTTTCATCCTCCAGCCTCCCTGAAAACAAATTTTACACCCTTTCTTACTCTGAAAAGAAAGAGTTAAGTGATTGCTAATAGCCTGCTTTTGAGACTAGGATTTAATCAGGCATTCTGAGGAGGCAGACCCCATCAAGGCCAAGGTGGTAGGTCTAATTGCTTTTATTTGTGCTTTGTGTATTTGTGCATTCTGTCCCAGTATGGAGCTAAGCTTCAAATGAGTTTTCTCAATTAAAGTGAAACAACCTAGCCTGGTAAGTTGAATTTCATAATGATCTTCTGAAGCTTCCCTTCTTAGCGTGAATCTAATGATACATTATCATAGAACAAATTCATCATTCATTAACTTCACATCACATCCACTTCTGTTTTTTTAAACCCAGGAGCACTGTCTTTCCAAAATTAGCTATGTGAATTCTACTTAAAATACAAAGCATCATGTTAGAAGAGGCTGAATCTCAACTACCTCTTCCTACAAAATCCCTGCTGACTTCCAAGGTCAGCTACTACCACAGATACCCACTGGGAGATTAGAACGCAGCAGGATATAACAGGCCTTAGACAATGTAATCAGCAGGACTGTCTCTGAGGCAGGTTTCCTAAGCAGCAGACAGAAAGAGAGCTCTGACAGGGATGTCAGCCACAGAGGTGAGCACATGTGTCTGAGAATTCATAATAGTCTGCCTTGCACTTTCATCTTGAAATTTTCCTTCCTATAAATATAGATCCTTGAGTTTTCTTTCTATCTATATTCAAGCCTGGATTCCCCTACACAGTTATTTCTTCTATTTTAATGTCAGGATACTCTCTTTGCATCTTTTATCCTCTAATGAATTTTTCAAAAAGAATCTTTCATGAATATTTGCTGATACTTCCCTAGCTCCTATTTGTTCATTTTCTTTTATTCATTATTCTTTATTCTTCATGAGTGCCTTTACTCTTAATAATGATCATGCCATAGCTTCCCTTTCACTATCTAGAAGTAAAAGGAACTAACACAAGTACTTATTTCTTAAGAAATGGGTTTTTTAAAAAAAATTTTCTGTGTAAATAATTCTTCCTTCTAAAACATACTTGTGAAGAAGGCCATGCTTTATTTTATTGTGGATGCACAAAAGTTAAAAGCTTCTATACAATTTTGCAGACAGAATTATTCCAACTTTTAATAGGAAAGAGCTGGCCGCACAGGTACAACCCAGTGCCTCTGGAGGGAGTCTTGGCAGCTTCCAGGATGAACCACGGGGATGAACAAATTTTATTTTAAGGAAGTTGGCTAGATAGAACTTTTTACTCATATTATTTTTTTTATTGTTTACCCAGATTCCATAGCATAGGGAAAGCAGTCACTGCATCATTCAAATATTTCTTTGTGACTTCTTGTTAATATCTAGACAGACATTAAGTGCTCTATATCTTATACAAACATTCCCTTCACTGAAAATTTCAGAAACAAATAGCAAACTTTTAGAATTCAAAAACAACAACAACAACAACAAAACAGGATTTACCTTAGAGAAAAAGAAATCAATGAAGTACAAGTAAAAGCACTCTGGTTTTAGCTTTTATTTGACTAGCATTCACCTCTCATTTACAGAAAGTAGAACATTAATATTTCCTCAATAAAGTTTGAAAGGCGATTAAGAAACCTAGCAATGACTTCTAAGTCTAGCTCTAAGCAGACTTATCAAAAGATGGTTCTTTCATTTATAAAAAGGATTAGGGGAAAGACATGATAAATGCCAACAATAAATCAAAGAGTTCTAATTTCACAATGCAGAAAAGTGATGTAAAAAACAAAAATAAAATTACTCTGTTCCTTATACGGAGTCAGGTAAACTAACTTCTTCCAAAAGCACCTCAATCGGGATGCACTTTGGTGTTTAATAACATCACCTTAATCTCAGAGTTTCTAGCACGGTACTTAGGAATGCATTTTTGTGGTGCCCTTCACCTTTACCTTTGTGTTTTCAGAAATTTATTTGCTAAGCCATCCAGGATAACTAAGGCATATGAAAATAATATATCTGTCCAATCTTATTTTTCATTTATTTATTTTTGTAATTTTGTACTGTGACTGCAGTGTTAAGAGGCTGCCATAGAACAAGACTGAAGTATACAGAGGTTTTACTACCAATTCATGAGTAATGGCTGGGAATAGGACCAGAGAGCCTGGCTCCCCACCCATATGGAACAATTTGCCTCTCATGAAGTGTAAATACAGAAAAAATATTTATTGTTGCACAGAATATAGTAAGAAAGGATTAAAATTATATGCTCTCCCAAACAGACCTCAAATGATAACCCATCTGTGATGTTTTCCTTGATATTCCCAGCAAAGTTGACACTTCACTTTCACTTTTTCAGTGGATATTCTAGTGAAGTATATTTCTCATATTTCTATGCATACAACTAGCCAAAAGCTATTTTAAATAAATATGTAAATCTCAGACTTTTGTAATTCCAGACACTAGCATTATAGAATGATTGCATAAAGGCACAAGTATACAAATTAATAAATACTGTATCAGAGAGAAGAAAAGTAAGCCAGGTGACCATTACCAGGGAACAGGCTCAGTCATTTGTATGTAACATCTTACCTGTAATTTCTTCATGTTTCTCACAACAAGCCTATAACATTTGTATATTAGTACATCTTTGGATAGATGAAATTTGGAGAGGTTAATAATTAAAAGGGTTAACTTACTCTTTGAATGTCACACAACCAGTGAGCCAGTATTCAGCTCTAGGGCTGACTAATTCAAAGTTCATAAACATCCATTTCACACACAATACCTTGGAATAATGACGAGCACTTATATTCTCTAACCATTGAATTAATAATTGTCCTAGAAATATATCATTTCCTCTTCACAACAATTTTAAAGAACCTGATACTATTGTTAGAATCATTTTATGGATTATGAAATAGAGATTTAGAAAGATTAAGTACCTTGTTCAAAGTCTTACAGGTTATAAGTGCTAAAATGGGATTGAATACAGGCTGAGCAATTTCAAAATCATGATACTTAGAATTGAATGAGATATGAAATGAATCATTGTTAAAAAGAAATGGATAACAATAATAAGAAAAACCAAATGTGGCAGGCACTTGTGCTGCCGTAAACTACATTCCCTGATTTCAACCTGGCCCTGCTGGACAGTTCTCTATACCTGTCTGCTCCCATGTCAAGCCTGGAGCCATTTCTTCGTCAAGTACCACACACATCACTTAGTGGTTCATCCACAATCTACTAAGTGTGGAGGGGTTAACATTTTCGGGCTTAAACATTTACTAATAAGGGTGAAAAGTCAGTAAGTTAACAGTTCCCACTCTGTAGTGGGACAATACTGAAGCTCACTGTCCTTAGTTCTTGGTGGATGGAGTCCAGCTGCTCAGAAAGGGAAATAACTCAAACACAGTCTTGATGGATTTTCTCCCTTTGCTCTCTCAAGTTTTCTAATCCCTCATTTAGGCTCCCTTAATCACCTCCTAAGTAACTAATTGTGCTGAAGTCCTTAGCTCACTGTCTACTTAAGTGGAAAACCTAAGGCGGTAGATCTACTGAAGGAGAAGAAAAACAGTTCCGTGTTTAATGAAATATTTTATACAGTTTAAGTCAGAAACATGGTGGGCACTACAGGCAACTAAATTAAAATATATGTGTATAGAAATGTAAATATATGCAAATGTAGATATAGATATCTAGACAAAGGCATGGATAATGTTGACTGGCTTTGTCCATTTTTCTTTACTATGAATCCCTTATTCTCTACTTGCTATAGTTTGGATCTTAAATGACTACCAAGGGCTCATGTGTTAAAGGCCCAGACCCAGGGACCATTACTGCGAGGTAGTAGAACCTTTTAGAGTTGAGGCCTAGTAGGAGTTCTTTAAGTCACTGGGGATGTGACCTTAAAGGGATTGGGTCCCCCACCAGGCTCTACCTCACTCTTTTGCTCTCTCAACATGAGGTGAACAATTGTGCAGTACCATATCCTCCTGCCAAAATGTGCTGTCTCTCCTCAGGCCCAAAGCAACAGGACCAACCAATCATAGCCTGGAACTGTGAGGCAAAATAAAAACTTTTCTCTATAAGTTGATTATCTCAGATATTTGTTATAGTCATGGGAAACTATTTAACATACTACCCTTTAAAGTTCTTTTTGGTTAGGTTTAAGAGTAAGATAGATGTCTTTAATCTTTCACCAACCATTATGTAGATAAAATCAAGATATATAAAAATAAAGAAGATAATGTATAAGATTTTTTTTCTAATAAAGTAATATTCAGCTCCATTATCTGGGTGGAATAAATACTGCATGACTTCTAGATATGGCTTTAAAACCAGTTTTACAACCAAAATGATGATAACAACAAAAACAACCCACATATGCAAACTAACTCAGTAGTAATAGAACAGACTATCTACTGTCCAGTAACAAAGTGTTCTATTTCCCCTGTTCTCCAGTTACAAAAAAGTACATCAACAAAAGCCCCATTCTTTTTGTAATCACTGCAGCTTTTTACTTCTAAATATTGCCTACTCTTTTTGCCTTCAGTACAGAAGCACACAGACTCACTTCTCTAGTTGTAATGACTCCATATTGTTCTCCATTATTAATAGAATTTACAATTTTTCCCCCAGTACAAAGGATTGAACCCAGAGCTTTATCCATACTAGACAAGAAGAATTCTATCACTGAACTTCATCTCCAGGCTTCTTTTTTCTTTCTTTTATTTTTGTTTTGGTTTTGAGACAATGTCTTGCTGTCTTTGAACAAGGCTGCTCTTGAACTTGTGATTCTTCTGCCCCAGTCTCTGAGTGGCTGCAATTACAGGAATACATCATTATGTTTGGCCTCAAAATGTTCTTCAAAAATCCCAACAAACATTTTGGAATTCACAAATTATAAAAACAATATCAATTTTTATTTAGTTTTACAATGTCTATATTCATAAGTAACTTACTGTGTTAAATTAAAAATAGATTTATGTTTTCAGCTTGTTAGAAGAAAAATTCTTATGAATGTCATCCTTTGAAGTACTACATTTGTGGGAGATAGCATTTCTAGAATTAAGCTGTTTTTAGTGCAAATATTTCAAAATTCATGTTTCAGGCTTTGTAGTCTCGCTAGTGTTTCAGAAGTGAACAAGACTGCTAGATGGTATAAGTGACTGTAAGATAGTATCCTGTGAATACTCATGATTCCAGCACTAGAGGGAATTATACCTAAATGGTTGTCTTAATGCAGTTTTTTATATCTATTTCTTGGGTGATTTTAAAATTCACGGTCATGTGAAAGCACTATCAATTTCACCTATATCACAAATGATGAAACTCACTAGTTAATTACTTCAGATAATTTGAATTTCAAAGATTTTTCTTAACAATTTGAATAAGATTGATAATAAATGGCAGATTATTTCCTGCATTAGCAAATTTGTTCTCAATTGTTTTTCAGAAGGAAACTCACTGAGCCACAATAACCTTCTTATTGTTCTTAAAAAAAAAACAACAAAGAACAAAGAACCTTTGGAGGATTATAGTAGAAATTTGTGCTGAAAGAAAGAATTTGAACTAAACATGTTCCTGGAGGACATGGAACTGTGACTGTATGTTGACATTTTGTTCACTAACATGATTTAATTAAAGCAGCTAAATTTTTCCTCAAAGCAAAATGGCTTGTATTCTTTGAGAATCAATCTTTAAAAATAAAATGAAGAAAAGAACAACCTGTTCAGACTTTCCTAAGATGTGACCAAAGAAAATTTACTTTATGCTATAAATGAAATGTCAGAAAATGTTTTAATGATAAGAAAAGAGAGATGGAGGGAGAATTCATTTATAAGATTTTTAAATTTTATTTTGTTTACTTATAATTACATTTATGCTTTATCTGTGTGGACTCTAAACAAAACATTATAGGTTCTATATAGTTTAAAACATATTGAAGGCCTTATCTTGAAAACACAAGTGTTTTTAACTCTACATTCTTCTCCATGCCACTCTCATATCCAAAATAAAGATTCCATAGTATTAAAATAGTACTCTTTATACTGAGAGATTTGAGGTTCTTTAAGTGTCATGGTTTGGATAGGAGGTATCCTCCAAAAGTACATATAGATGCAGGAATATTCATATGTGACATTATATTTTGAGAGCTGTAACCTAATCAGGCCATCCTAGTTTGAATGAACTAACTGGGTAACTATAGGCACAGGATGTGGCTGGAAGTGGTGGGTCACTAGAGGTATGCCCTTGGGGATTATGATTATGTCCTATCCCTCTGGCTCCTCTCTCTTTCTGCTTCTTTGCTGCTATGAGCTGAGCATATTCCCTCAGTGGAGCCCTTCTGCCTCACCTTGGGCCAGTAATGGAGTCAGCTGACCATGGACTGAACTTCTGAAACTGTGAGCCCCAAATAAACTTTTCCTTCTCTGAGTTGTGCTTATCAGGTATTTTGGTTACAGTGACAAAAAGCAACTGATAAGTTTGAACATAACTATTTTGTTCCTCACAACTCACAAACGTGTGTCTTTTTTACTTGTAATGTGTTCTCTATCCAATGCATAGAGCACCTTTTTCTCTCTTCCTCTTTGCTCGAGGTCATTCTTTTGGCCCTGGTTGGTATTACACTTCTCCTATACCTACTTGGTACTCCCAGGAACATTCTTTGCAACCTCTTCTATGAAGTCTTCCCCACATCTCTTTCAGCTGATAGTATCTAGAAAGCCATTGACAAACATTTATAAAGGAAAATGTGTGCCTTATATTATTAGTTCTTTTAAAAGAATGGATGGTAGCATGTTGATGTACAAGGAATACTTGAGATGCAAAACTATTTTCAGGATACCTACTCTTTAGTTTCCAACATTTCCCTATCTAAAAGGAATAAACAATACCTAATATAGTTCTTGACACAGTTACAGAAATTAATGAAATACAAGAAAAATGAAACTTTTTCAACTGTAATAATTTTAAAAAATACTTTATACATGTAATTTTCACCCTTAACCTCTAGAAAAGACAATGACCCAGTATATATTGTTGAAAACTTCTATAGTATGTTGTAAGAAACCTATGATGATAATATTAGCTAACTCTAATGAATCATTTATATATTCCAAACCCTATGCTAAGCACTTAGTATACATCATTTAATTTCTCATTATATTTGTTTATTTTGCTGATGAGTAAGCTGATTTTAAAGAGCGTATAGCTTACCTAAATCCACACACGTATTTAACATATTAGTAGGGGGATTATATACTCAAAATTTTAAACTTCAAAATCCATCCTTGTTTCAAATCTAAAAAATGGTGTGTGTGTGTGTGTGTGTGTGTGTGTGTGTGTGTGTGTGTGTTTAGGGGGCAGTTTATAGGAATAAAAGGTTTTGTCTTGAAAATGATACTTTCTATGGATTGAAAATAGATAAGCCCATGACTATAAATCTGAACTTAGGTATATTGCCAAAACTGGGAAAACAACTCAATTGTGTCTGTGTACTGTAGCAGATGGGCATGTAATCTCAGTGCAGACCAAACCTTGTGTTTCCATAAACATTATTTTTTTCTGTTTACATAAAGCTTCCCAATAGAGCAATTTGCTTTTCATTTGCATGGCCACAAATGTTCAGTGAACACCTGACCAGGCAGCAAATTCAGATGATAATGTAAGTGTGAAGATAGACATGCTCACAATAGATAATCGATTAGTAGATTATTCTGGCTATTGGTTAAAAATGAAATAAACAATGAGAAATGTGGATCTAGATTCAATCAAGACTGAAATTGAATATGTTGAGCCCCAAATAAAATCAATAATTTTAGAGGTAGAAAAATATGAATATACCACAGTGAATCTCTACATCATGTACAACCATAAGACCAAGATCCTAATTACAATAAAGAATACTTTATGTTTGTACAAACATATCAAGATACACTCTACTGTTATGTATAACTAAAAGGAACAAATAAAAATTGAAAAACCAGAAAAATTCTTACTGTTTTTGAATTTCTATTTTTAGATTCTATATTTTCTAAAAAATCTTGTAGTGTCTATGTTTTAGTCTGTATTTGTTTTCCAGCATTATTAAGGTGTGACTATACAAAAATTGTATTTATTTATAGTGTATAATGTGACTTTTGATATATTCCTACATTATGAAATGAAGAAATCAAGTTAATTAACATATCCAATACCTGTACTTACTTACCACTTTTGGGGGGAGGGGCAGTGTGTATAAGAACATTTAAGTAATTTCTTAACAATTTTCAAGAATGCAGTACTTTAATATAAATCTCCATGCTGTGTAATAGATCTACAGAACTTACGGATTTTATCTAGCTGAAATGTATACTTTTTTACCAACATCTTGCCATCTGCTGCTCTTCCCTAAGCCCTGGAAACTACCATCCAACTCTGTTTCTATGAAATTAACCTTTTTAGGTTCTCTATGTAAGTGACCTCATGAGATATTTGTCTTTCTATACCTCACTTTATTCACTTAGCATATTGTTCTGTTAGCTTATCTATATTGTTGCATGTTATAGGACTTCTCTCTTTTTTAAGACTGAGTAGTATTTCACTATATAGATCACATATTTTTCATCCCTTCGTCCATTGATGGACATTGAGGTTGGTTCTGCATCTTCTCTTGTAAATAATCTGTAATGAATAGGAGAGTGCAGATATCTTTTCAGTATACTTATTTCTGTTAGCTGTATGTCCAGTAAAGGGATTGCTAAATATTATGGAAGTTTATAGGAATAAAAGGTTTTGTCTTGTAAATGGTACTTTCTATGGATTGAAAATTTAATTTATAAATTAAAAATAGGAAGAATCTCAATACTGTTTTCAATGCTTGCACTAATTTATATTCCCACCAGTAATGTACAAGGATTCCCTTCACTCAAGAGTCTTTATCACTTGGTGATAAATCCTTTGTCTTTTTTATAATGGAAATATTAACAGTGGTGGGATCATACCTCATTGTGGTTTTAATTTATATGTACCTGAAAATTAGCGATGAATATTTTTTCACATACCTGTTGACCATTTGCACATTATCTTTTGAGAAATATCTATTTGGGTTTTTTTGGTTGTGTCATTTTCTTGCCATTGTTTCATTTTCTTATAGATATTGGATATTAACCCCTTATCTGATATATGGCTTACAAATATTTTTATCAGATTCCATATGTTGCCTCTTTATTCCATGGATTGTTTCTTTTGTTGGGCAGATGATTTTTACTTTGATGCGATCCTATTTGTCTGTTTTTATTTTGTTGCCTCAACTTATAGAGTCATATTTTTGAAAACATTGCCCACATCAATATCAAGAAGCTTCTTCTCTATATTTTTCTCTTACAGTTTTGCCATTTCAGAACTTATGTTTAAGTTTTTTCTACCCATTTCGAGTAGATGTTTGTATAGGGTGGGTGATAACGGTCTAATTTTATTCTTCTGTTAGGGATATCAAGTTTTACCAGCACCATTTATTAAAGAAACTGTTTTTACCCATTGTTTTGTTCTTGGCACCCTTGTTGAAGATCAATTGACTGCAAATGCGTGGATTTACTTCCGAGATTTCTTTGTGTCGCATTGGTTTGGTCCCATTGTCCCATGTTTGTTTGCATGCCAAGACTATGCTGTTTGATTTCTAAAGTTTTACATTATACTTTGAAAGCAAGTATTGTGATGCCTCCAACTTTGTTTATTTTGCTCAATATTGCTTTGGCTATTTGGGGCTTTTCTTGTTCTAAATAAAGACTAGGATTGTTCTATTTCTGTGAAAAATGCCTTTGGAATTTTGATGGGATAGCATTGAATCTGTAGATGGATCTAGCTAGTGTAAATAGTGTAAAAATTAGTGTTTTTTTCCAATACATAAATGTAAGAAATATTTCCATTTATTTGTGTATTCTTTTAATTTTTCAACAATGTTTTATAAATTTCAATGCATATATTTTTGGATATGCATTGGATAATTTATTTATAAATATTTTTTTTATGTAACTATGAATAAGATTGTTTTTCAGATTTCTATTTTTGGATATTTGTTGTTAATGTATAGAAATGCTATTGATTTTTTTTTTTTGATTTTGTACCCTGTAATTTACTAACTTTGTGTATTCTAACTTTTTTTCTCATGGAATCTTAGAGTTTTCTCTAAATAAGATAATGTCCTAACTGTCAAACATGGACTATTACTTCTCTTCTAATATGAATACCTTTTAGTAATTTTTCCCTTGCCTAACCGTTCTATGATTTCCAGTACTATACTGAATAGAAGTAATAGGAATGGGAATCCTGACTTCAGCAGAAAAGCTTCAGAATTTCAACATTGAGATACAATGTTGGCTGTAGACATTGTATATGGCCTTTATGATATTGAGGTACAGTCCTTCTATACCTGATTCATTGAGAGCTTTCTATTAGGAGAAAATGTTGAACTTTGTCAAAATTTTTGATGTCTATTGAAATGAACATATGATCATTTTTCTCATTCTAGTAGTGCTTCATACTTATTGATTTCCACATGTGTTTTTATTCTTGTGATTTCAGGGATAAATTGCACTTAGTCATGGTGTATGATCCTTTTAATGTTGATGAATTTGGTTTTCTAGGTTTTATGAGGAATTTTGCATCTGTGTTCATCAGTGATGGTGTACAGTAATTTTCTTTTCTTATAGGGTCATTTTCTGGCTTTGATGTCTTGGTAATGCTGGCCTCATAAAAAAAGTTTGGAAATCTTCCCTTCTGTTTAATTTTGTGAGATTTTGAGGAGCACTGGCATTATTCTTCTTTGAAAACTAGGTATAGTTCAGCCTTGATGCCATTTAGTACTAACATTTCTTTTGTTGGCAGATTTTTGATTCAGTTTTCTTCCTAGTAATGGTCTGCTCAAGTTTTTTTCTTTTATTTCTTCATGACTCAGTCTTGGTAGGTTGTATGTTTTAGGAATTTATGCATATTCTACATTATCTAGTGTGTTATATAGCTGTTCATAGTACTCTCATTATCTCTGTATTTCCATGTATCAGTTGTAATGTTTTCTCTTTCATGTAAAATTTTATTTGTTTTCTCTCTTTTTTCTTCAGGTTTTGTCAATTTTGTTTATCTTTCCAAAAGACATTGTTGGTGTCATTGATTGTTTTCTTCTGTTTTTATTTTTTGATTTCATTTATTTCTGCTCTTATTTCCTTTCTTCTGCTGACTTTGAGCTTAGTTTGTTCTTTGTTTTTCTAGTTCCTTTATGTGCAATGCTAACTTGTTTATATAAGATGTTTCTTTTTTTCAAGCACAATAATCACATAATCTTCAGTCTTGACTTGCTTTTTCTGCATCATATAGGTTTTTGTATGGTACACCCCATTTTAATTAGTCTCAAGATAATTTTTTAAAAATTTCCCTTTTCCCCTTTGACCCATTGATTATCCAGCAGTATGTTAATTTCCACATATTTGTGAATTAAAAATATTTTTCCTGTAACTGATTTCTGATTTCCCACAATTGGGATAAAATATAATTTCAGTCTTTTTTTTCCATTTGTTCAGTATTGTTTTGTGGCATAATATATTGTCTGTAGGGGAAAATGTTCTGTGTGCATTTGAAAAGAACAGGTAGTCTGCTACTATGATCAGTATAGATTTGTTAGATCTATTTGGTCATTAGTGATGTTTGCTGCTTTCCTGTTGATTTTCTATGTGGATAATCTGTCTATTGTTGAAAATGGGGTGTTAAAATCTCCCATTTGAGACCTAGGAATTAGACCAGAGACTCTGCGTCTGATTGAGGAGAAAGTAGGTCCAGACCTTCATCACGTGGGATTAGGCCCCGAATTCCTTAACAAGACACCTATAGCACGAGAAATAAAAGCAAGAATCAATAAATGGGATGGA
>CM053406.1:37530978-37626488 GCA_028644305.1 Xerus rutilus
CAATTTTTTTCTATTTGCCTCAACAAATGTTTTCAGTGAATAGTGTGTACAGCTTCTGATAATTTGTTTTTTTCTGTTATGTTTGCCAACATGTATTAAAATGCAACTTTTGGGAAAAAAAAATAAAATAATTAAAAAAAAAATCTCCCATTTGAATAAAATTTCTTCAAAGAAGAAATATAAATGATCAACAGGTATATGAAAAATGCTCAACTTTATTGATTATTTGGGAACAAAGTAAAACCATATGAGATATCACCTGACAAATATTAGGCAATTATCAAAAAGACATAAAAGACATTAAGTGTTGGAGAGACTGTTGTGAAGAGGGAAACTTCACACACTGTTGGCAGCAATACTCATTAGTGTAGCTATTATGGAAAACAGTATGGCATTTCCTCAAAAAATTAAAAATTTAACCACTATGTGCTCCAGTAGTTCTACTACTGAATATACATCTAAAGAAATGGAATGAGTATGCCAAAGAACTATCTGAACTCCTATGTTATTGCAACATTATTAACAATAACCAAAACATGGAATAAAGCTAAGTGTCCACTAATGGATGAGTAAATTTTAAAATACATATTATATATACACAATAAAATACTTTTCCACCATAAAATGCTAAGAGTAGAGGTAAAGTGTTCCCAACACAAAGTCATAGTGATATGAGCTAATGTATATGTTAATTTTCTATATTTAGTCATTCCACAATGTATACAGACTTCAAAACAATATTCAGTCCATGGTAAACACATGCAATTATAGGTATGAATTTTCTAGAAATTAGTATGATTTATGCATCACCATTACATTACTAGTGTATTTAATTTGACTGTATTCTTACCTTTAGAGTGAATTTTATAATTTTATATGTTTTCATGGTGCTTATTGTATTTAATTTTATTTCAACTACTTTCTTTAGGGATGATGACATAGCTAAGTGGCAGACATGTGGTTAACATGCATCAAGCCCCAGGATCAATTCCCAGCATTGAAGAACTCTCTTTAGCATTTCTTGTATGACTAATCTGGTGTTGACAAACTGCTATTGCTTTTGTTTGTTTAGAAAAGTCTTTACCTCACCTTCAACTCTGAAGGACAGCTTTGCTTGGTATATTATTTTTGCTTGGTAGTTTCTTTTTTCTTTAGTACTTTGAATATATCATCTCCCATTCTCTTGGCATCAAAGCTTTCTACTTAGAAATGTACTTACAGTGGTTTTCCTGGTATGTAGTGAGTTGTTCTTTTGTTTTCAAAATTATCTTTCAGTTTGATAGATTGATTATATTGTATCTTGGTAAAATCTCTATTTTTAATTTATTGGAGTCATATTAATCTATTGAAAATCTATTTTTAATCTATTGGAGTCATTTAATCTATTGAACCCTCATATTCCCCTCCAGATTTGGGAAGTTACATGTCATTTCTTTAAATTAACTTTCCTTTCTCTTTTCCTTCTCTGTCATTTTTGGTACTTCTATAATTTTATATTGGTTCACTTGATGGTGTCCTATAATTCATGGGCTATCCTTACTTTTTATCATGACATTTTCTTTCTCTTCCTCTGAAATTCCACAAAATTCCAAATGAACTTTGTGTTCACTGATTCTTCCTTCTGCTTGATCAAGAATGCTGTTGAAGTTCTCTGTAAGTTTTTTTAAGTTCAGTCATTGTATTCTTTAGCTCCAGAATTTGTTTTCATCTTTTATAGTTTTTATCTGTTGAACTTTGTATTTTGTTTTCCTGATTTAGTTTAATTATTATTCTATTTTCTCTTAGTACCTATTGAAATTAAGACAGTTACTTTTAATTCTGTCAAGAAGTTCTTAGAGCCCTATTTCTTGGAAGTCAGTTTCTGATTACTTATATTATTATTTTGGTGGTGTCACAGTCCTTGTGGACTTCCTTTTGTGGGCTTCCTCATGGTTCTTGTGGGCTTCCATTTGTGTCTGAAAATTTTCACTCTTTATGAACTAGAGTTTGCAGGAAAGTCCTTCATTAGTCAACCTGTTACAGATGGACCTAGAGTCTGTGTCCATGTGTATGGGTATGAAGCCTGTGTCCATGAGGGCTGACCTGGTTAGGTCTTGAACCTGAGTCTTCATAGACTGTACTGATTCTGGTATAGGTCTGATACCTGGTATATGGGAATGAACCTGTAACCAGAACCCATGTGGGCTAGCCTGGTGTTGGGGCAGGCCTGGAGACTGAGTTCACAGGGACAAGCTCAGGAATCCTCAGGAGCTATCCTGGAACCTGAGTATATAGGGACCAGCCTGGCCTGGGGTCTGCTAGAGCAGTCTTGACCCCCGTGGAAGCTGGAATGGACATGAACCCTGAGTCCATGGGAACCTGGGGCTATTGGGACAGTCTAGAGTCTGAGAACAATCTGGTTCTGGAACATATAAAGCCTGAGTCCATAGAAGATAACCTAAAGGCTAGATGTACGTTTCTGGCCTGAAAGCTGGGGCCATAAAGGTTTGGCTGACACTGTGGTGGTTCAGGAGCTTGGATCTATATGTACCAGTCCACTACTGTGGTTTCTTAAGTAGGCTAGATCACATGTACTGACTTGGAGCCTGGGATGGGATTGTAGGCTGTCTGTGGGGCTTTAGGGAAGGTCTGGAGGATGGGGCCACAGGATTCATGGAGCCTAGAACTATGGGGTCTGGCCTGGCATTGGGACAGACCTGAATCCTGAGGCTATAGGGACCAGCCTAGTGTTAGGGAAGACCAAGAATGTGAGTCTATTGGGAACAACCTAGACCTGGGGCCACAGGTCTGGCCTGCCTTTGGGGTTGGTCTGAAGACTCAGTCTATACTTGCTGTTCTGGAATCTAGGTCCATGAGGGGTTGTCTGACATGAGGTTTCACTGGAGCAATCTTGAAGCTTGTTTGAAGCCAAGACCAATTGCTCATTTTACTCCCCTTTCCCTATGCAGAAGCCCTCTCACTTTGTGCTGGGTTTTCTAGCCTTAGAGGGGGAATGATACAATGCTAAGGTCTGGACATGGTTTGAAAGTGTCCTCCAAGGTTTCATGTGTTAGAATCTTGGTCCCCTGTGGGGTAGTAATAAGAGATAGAGTGACTTTAAGAGGTAGGAAATTTTGGAAGGTCATTGGATCATTAGGAACATTGCCCTCTGAAGTGGTTAAGGTAGTTCTCAAGACTCTGAGTTAATTATTTTGAGAATTAATTGTTATGAAGCAACAAGCCAGGTACTGCCCAGTGCTCTGGCTTCCTGTTTCAGTATGGGATCTCTCCTTTAAACACAGACACTTGATATGATGTTATCTGCCATTACTCACCAGAGGCCAAATTGTGGACTTTCATTTTCCAAATTTAGGAGCTAAATAAACTTTTTCTGTATAATTTCCTACTCTTAGAAAATTTGTTATAACAACAGAAAATGGACCAATAGATGCTAGAATTCTGATTATGTTCATCTTATACTTTTCAGTGTTTATTTTTTTATTTCTGTGCTATCACATGCTATCTTTAGGTTTGTGACAACATTTTCTTACATGAACAGTTGTTCAAACTGATGTATCTGTGAGGGGATGAATGCTGAAAGTCTCATTCTGCCATCTTTCTTATACTACTCCTCCAGATCTAGATTTATTTTTTTTTAAAAAAGACTTCATTATTTTGCAATCTTTTGCATTACAGCAAAATTCGGAAGAAAATTCAGAGATATGTCATTTATTGTCTATCTTCAAACATTCTTAGCCTTCCCCATTATTCATATCTCTCACCAGCGTGATACATTGTTAGAATTAATGAACCTGCACTGACACATCATTATCAGCCAAAGTCCATAGTTTACCTCATGGTGTTGTGTATGATAGTAAAGGAAATGTCTCTAAATAGGTTATGATGAGTTATTTATTTAATAAAAGTGGTATTTGTTCTTTGTGTAATAAATATATTTTGAATATCTAAAATACAATGTTAATTTTTAAATGTATAGAACTAATTTTCTATAGAAAAATGAATTTTTCTCTTAAATTGTTTTCAGAAATATTTACATGCATATCTGCACACATCAAATTTTATAACAAAACCTTTCTCATGAGTTTATATTTCTACAATAAACTTTTGTAGGTACATCCTACCGCTATTTAAAATGTAATATTTAATAAATTGAATAATTGAAATAAGCATAAATCACTTTTCCTCTTTTATTTATAATTTTTAAAACTAAGGCATTTGCCTGATAAGAGGCAGAGATTTAAACGGTTCCAAAGGCACACTCTTGCATAATAGTTTATTACCTTTCAATGCCACTTGGATTTATATATTTGTATTACACTCTCATTTTTCTTACTAAAATAAATGAATAAATATAAAAGATTTAGCTCTCAATATTTATATTTTAGAACTGAAATGGACTATAGAGATCACATAAGGTTCTCTAGCATACATTTCATTATTCTCCCTTCTATATCCTGCTTCTTGAGACTTTCCAAACACAGGTAGTATATAACCAAGTTTTCTTAGTGAATGCCTACAACATTATCATGTCGTCCCAAGACCGTTGAACCATACCCAATGCCTTATCTTTTTACCAATTGATTTTGATGTGCCTTTTGGAAAAGCAAAAACAAAACTGCTCCTCAGTCTTGTATTTAATAAAATATATTCTTATCATTATTTCTTTTATTTTTTTCTTGCTATGAGTATGACTTCATTATTACTTATAAATGACTTCCAACTCCTTTACCTCCTCTGTAGACACTTATTGGTCAAACTTCCTTTTAAAATTTGTTACTCAGAACAAATGCAACCATTGATCTTTATTCCTCTTTGTTTCATCTTTTTCATGACAGTTATACTGTATTCCAAATACTTTGAGTTCTTTCCTATTAGGGATGTTAAGATCATGTTAGGAACCATATGACAAATCTCAGGCTAGATTTCAGGCCAACTAAGGCTTCTAGAATCTTCTTCACCCTACCTAATAATATTCAGTTTTTATCCAGTTGGTTTTAATCTTTGAGGTATTGTTTTGTAAAAGTAGAATTTTACATTTGTTTCCATTTACTTTTACAATTTTTATCAGGATTTGTAAAAGAACAGATATAGCAGAAAAAAAAATTCTACTCTGAAAACAATGATGATATCATAATGAATGATTTTTCTTATAGACTACATATAATCATAGAATAGCTATTATAGCTACCATTTGTTGGACACTATGTGTTTTTCCAGATATTTTCTATTCATTATATCTTCACTAATTTTAAAAATCAAGAACATTCATATTATTTCCATCTTATAGATGTAAAAACTGAAACTCCAAATTTGACTGTTCCAAGCTTTAATAGTTAACTGCCAATATTTTAATTTCAATCTAGAATTATTTTCCTCTAAACTTGAGTGGATTTCACTTCAAAAGAACTCAAAAAATTCTGTAGTGTACCAATTATGCCAATAATAGAGTATTTTTAGGCATTAGCTAAATTATCCAATAATCAGTGTTATCTGAACTTTTGAAGGAAAATTGTTTTTGTTTCAGAGGATGCTTAGAATAATGGAAGCTCTGATGTTGTTTGCCTGAATTTCCAAATTATTTTGATGCTTATGTGCTACAGCAGTTTTAATTCTTTTTTCCTCAGGCATATACTTAGCCTACTTAGAGAATGCAGAGTGTTTGTCTTTGAGAAATGTGCTGGGTAAAAATCATGTCCTTTCATCCAGTGTAATCTATACTTTAACTGCTGAATTTGAAAGAATTTAAAGTGGTATTTGTCACATCTGCTGAAGGTCTGATAAGCAGAGTTGAAGTGCATACTTTCTAGGAAAGACTCAGGTATCTATGCTCAGTGAGATCTGAAGTGTTTCAAGTTTCCTGCCCAACCTGAAACTTACTTCCAGCAAAGACCAAGCCAAACATCCCATAGTCAATAAAAAATGGCAAGAGTAACATTTTATAGACTAGCCTTTGGTTGAATAATGCATTTACATGCTCAAAGCATCATCTGTACTTGAAATTTACTTATAGGCAAGACACTGAAAAGCAAATGAATTGCTTTCCAATTAGATTTTGAATATATATAGTAACTTCCAATTTTCTGAAGAGTTGGCAAAGGAAAAGGAGGAGGCAGAGAAGCACAAGAAAATTAACCTTATCTGTTTCCTTTGCACCATTTTATGAGAAAGAAAAATTGCCTTTACTTTCTGGACTCTTCCCTAACATAGTCATAAAAAAAATAGAACTGCATTTGTCAGTGAACATTGATAATGTCTGTAGGCATTGAACCTAGCATGGTTATTTCTCTGATAATCACCAATATGAATACAATTGTTTTCCAACACTACTTATTCTAATAAAAATTGTCTCAGTCTCAACCTTTCAAGCAACAGGATACAGAGATTTAAAAAATTCTCATATTTGTTCCTTTAAAATGGAGAGAACTAATTTGTAGGGAGTCTTTGTTATATTGAAGATCTGGCCTGAGAGTGTGAATTTAAAGGCAAATAGAGAAATTATTTCCTTAAAATAATAATTCAATCTTTTGTAGAAGTTATAATTTTATTATTAAAATACCTGCATTTTCTTCAGTGTTGTCTGGTAATAGGTACTATTCTGGTTGTCCGTTACTAAATAAATATATCACAATTACTATTGTATGAGACTGCAGTGTGGTTAGTTTCAGTGAGGAAGGCTCAGTTCTTTTCTAGATTGGTTGACTTACTAATGTGAGTTGAAAGTTGGTGCTGGCTGTTGTTACAAGCTCAGCTGGAGCTGAGAGTAAGGAGAGCTTAGATTTCTCCACAAACTTCATAGTTTGGGTTCTAAGAACTAGTATTCCAAGGAAGAGAAAATGGCAGATATCAGTTTCTTCAGGCTATGATGCAGAAACAGGAAAAACATCAACTGTGCTATGTTCTCTTGCTTAGTCACGAAGATCAGATTTAACAGGATGGTATATGGAAACTCATTTATTTTTTGTATTTATTTTTTAATTTGTTCTAATTGTTTATACATGACAGTAGAATATATTTTGACACATTGTACACAAATGGAGTACAATTTCTCATTCCTCTGTATATTGGTGCAGAGTCACACCAGTAGTGTAATCATACATGTATATTGGATCTCATTTCTTGATGAGAGGATTGTCAAAGAGTTTCTAGGTCAGGCTTTAAAATGACTAAAAATTATTTGCATTTTTTCCACAAGCATGATATACTCTTTCTCTTCCATAGTCTCCCCCAAATCTCATCCTACTAAACAGAACGTTAAGGATTGAAGTATAGAATTTCATCATCTCAATCAAGTGCATGTATAGATGAACATCCTTGTGTTCAGTTCTTTGGGTACATAGGTTCCTTCTTGATCTAAAACCTGTGAACTAAGGAGATAAGTAAGCTGAACCCAACATAAAATGATAGGACACTATTGTATAACTCCAATAGATATTCTGATTCAAGAGGGGAAGACAAACCAGCACTCAGCAGTCACTGGTCTGTAGTAATTCTGAAATCCAACTAATCCTAATTCAAATACTTGATTATGTCTGGTGCTACATCCTGAGAATTATCACCCTACAACTGTTAGCTCTATCTTCTAGGGTCTTGTTTCATCTTTTAAATTATTAATCCTTTTCCATAAAATGTATTGTTTAAAGGTGAGATAAGTCTTTAGGATACTTAGAAATTCAAAGAAATGCTATTTTCTATATTTAATGGAGGAGTGCATTTAAGGGCTGTTGTATCTGATTGAAAGTTCAGATATGAGGCGTCATTTTAGATCTTCTGAGATTTTAGCAAAGCATCTTCTTATATCATCATTTTTACCTTTGTCTTGAGATATTTTTTTACTTTAAGAATATTCTGTTATCTGAAGACTTTTTGAATGCAAAGAGTTATGTTTGGATTTAGTGATTCCTACTTATTTAACAAGTCATTTTTTAATTCATTTCTCTTCTTCCATATTTTAACATAGACAACAGGAAAAATTCAGAAGGCAATTGAAATATTCTGCCTGGAAATCTTATAATTAGGCATATTTCCTTCATTGTACATTATTGCAGATGACAGTTTTGTTAAGTTTCTGCTAATACATAATGAGAATCTATTTTCCTTTAGTTTTCAATAGCATTTACTGATTTTTCTTTAAGCCCTTAATGATAACCTCTTAATGTTTTTTTGTGTTCTCTTAAAATTCTGTTAATAGACTTTAGAATTCTTTTAACAATTTTTGTCAAGGCATTTACAATATTCACTCACCATCAAGTCCTCAATTCTTTCATACATATTTTAGATTTTTGTTAAAGATATTTAAATATCTTTTCATTATCCGTTGTGAGTAAAAGAAGAAAATAAACAAAATACTACAAAACCAACCAACCAGCCCAAACATTACTAGCTTTAAACAACTACAATCATATATTTAGCTCGTAAACCTGAATTTGGGCAAAGCACATCAGGGAAGGCTGTATTTGCTGCAGGAGTTGTTATCTGGGCTGGCTTGGTGGGTTATTGAAGAATAACACATTTTAATGACTCATTTGCATGATTCAATTGTTGATGGTGATTGTTGACTGGGAGTGCAGTGGAGGCTGAGGGGCTGAGGAATTCATGAAGTATTTTCCAGGCAGACTCCTCCAAGGTGTGCTTGGGCTTCCTTATAAAATAATGACTGGGTTTTAGAAGTGAGTGTCTCAGGGGACAACAAAGAGACACTTAAGGCCTGGGTGTAGTCAGGAAGATGGGCATAGATTCACTTCTTTCTGCCAAATGGTATTGATCGAATATTTCCAGAGGGAAGAGTATCAAAGAATTTGGGGCATGTTCAAAAACTGCTACAACTGACAAAAGAAAAAAAAAAGTAGATGAATATAAACAGAAATCTTATGCATTTCTTAGATATTTTAGTTCTCCCTCTCTGACCTATTCCTTAGGTAAATGTGGAGAAGGAAGATGAGAGTGAAAAAAAATTTTCTCTATAGAAATAAAAAAATACAAAAGCAGTTAAAATTTTCATATTTATATTATTATTGTTCATGTTACTGTTCAGAATTCTTATAATAAAGCTCATTATAACTTAAAATACAATTGCTAAAACATTAAGTCATGACCAGCTACTGGTTTAAAGTTGATGCAGTCTAGATAATTCTTATTTTTTGGCATCATCTTATGAAGTTCTTTTAAAAATGTTTATTTTTAAAATACGTGAATAGAATTATTGTCTTCATTGGTCACAAAACTTCATGAACACAAAAGTAGCATCTTGCCTGTGCACTTCTTCACTTTCCTCATGCATTTATTTTCTCATCAGAGTGCCATTCTATCGTTTTTAGGTGTATCTCCTATGATATTCAGAAACTCTTTTTTAACATTGTTAAATGCCAATCAAAAGCATGTATATTGATATATCTTGATTATAGCCATAGGAGTTGAGGATTTTTATAGTTTCCCACAGCCCCATTGAAATATTGATTCAGTGAAACATGTATTACATTACAGAATTAGATATTACTAGTCTCACCTCATGCAAAGCTAAAGCACTACAAATTAAATCAATTACTGCTGTAATTGCTATTGTGCTACAATTGCATATTGAAAGATATAAAATGACCTGGTTTGCAAGTCAGCTTGTGTTGTGAGCTGTTGAAATTTCAGAGTTTGGAAAGTATTTACTGGGATTGTTGGCCTTAGGCTTGATGCTGCTCTCAGTCTGTTCATTTGCAGTTGCTCGCATTAATGCTAATGGATGAAGAGCCTGCCTTTTCCTCTTTTCCATCTGCTCATTAATCAGAAGGAAGCATGATTTATACTACCTCTAACTGAATTTTCAGAGAACAAGGATTTAAAAGAATTATGTTTCTAGTGAGGACACTGATTTAGTCAGCTTTGTTTTGGTCACTGTGACCAAAAGACCCAACAAGAACGCTTTTATAAGTTTTTTGGGGGGCTCATGGTTTCAAAGGTCTCAGTCCATAGATAGCTGACTCCATTCGTCAAGTCCCAAGGCTAAGCAGAACATCATGGTGGAAGGGTGTGGTGGGAGGGAAGCATCTCAATTCATCATATCAGGAGAGAGAGAGAGAGAGAGAGAGAGAGAGAGAGAGAGAGAGAGAGAGAGACAGAGAGAGAGAGCGCTTTACTCAACAGGACAAAATATAAACCCCAAAGGCATGCCTCCAAGGACCCACCTGCTCTAGACATCCCACTTGCCTTCAGTTACCACTCAGTTAATCCCTACAGGGATTAATTCACTGATTGGGTTAAGGCTGTCATACTCCAATCATGTCATCTCTAAACCTTGCTTTGTTTCACACACAAGCTTTTAATATCTAAACTGTAACAGCCACTACTTAAGTAAATTTTTGAGAGAGATGATTTTAATCTTAAATCCAATTTTATATGCTGTTATATAGAATAAAATGATTATACTAGCATAAAATAATATTTGTTCACTTAAGAATAGTTTAAAGAAATCATAGGGGTTTTTAAACTGTAGTTTTCATTTTTCTTTTTTTCTATGATAAATTTTTGCATATTTGAATTTATGAAACTTTTCACTATTATACAGGAAAATAATATCATATGAAATTTAAAGCAATTACAAATGAGACAGGAAATTATTAAAAACAAACAACTTGCACTGTATATTTTCACCCTGGAGTTTTTGACAAGACCTACTTAGTAGCTAATAGATGCCAATGTGCATTTGTGATTGACTGAAAAGATTAGTTATTATCACTTTTTTTTTTTTTAACTAGGCTCTCCTTCAACACTTTACTCCCATTTGGACAGAAATGCTATTGCCTTAACTTTATTATCTTACAAGATTAGTTGTCAAATTTCTTGTCTAAGACCATAAACATGTTCTTATCAGGATTGGTCTGAACTCATGCTTTGGTTCTATCCTTACCTTACTGTTTTGTGTGAAGGAAATCATCATATAACTTGTGTCTTCAGGTATAGTTTTAAAAATATTCCATACTAGTTAAAATATGCCAGCATGCCTTTGCAGTGTTCACAGCAACACAAAACAATGTGACCCAAGAGCTGAAGATTCACTGCCTAGAAAATATCTCAGCAAATGCCAAAATGTTAGGGAAACCTTCCTCCCCTCTACTAGACAAAATATTTTCCAAGTATGCATTGAGGAGAACTAGTTTCTCAGCTACACAAGTTCTTTATTCTTTGCAGCCTGTTGTTTATCATTTCACCTACATTTGCCAGTATCTTAAACACTATTGTCCTTGTAGGTCTAGCAAAGCATCATTTCCTGAAAGGAACTGCCAGGCTGGATGAAACTGTCATTCTTACGCAGTCACTTAATTTGCTCTTTAAAGGCTATGTCAGAGACCCCTCCATACATTGGTACATATACATTGCTATCGTAACTGACTTTAGCAGTCATAATTCTGCTCCACAAATGAAATCAACAAATTGCTTATAGAATTGTCTTTTAGCAAGGCATATATTTTTGTATGTGTCATTCATTACATTTGTCACAGTATGACATGGTATATAGTTTAAATATTGATCAGAAGGCAAATTCTACTTAGATCGTTTTCTTTCAACTTGAATCACATAGTTGCATTAATTCTAGATTTTCTAGTAATTCTGGTAACTGGTTACATTTGTGGAAGGTAACTTCTTTAGATTAGTGTAAAATGGAGAAATGTATAAACATTCATTTCAGTTTCTCAATTTGCATAACTCTCATGCCCCCAATTTTACCACCCTTTGGGCACTTGCATTTGCTTCATTGTTTACTCTGCTGTAACAATTTTCAGCCTGAAGAATGCTTCATTAGAGGGAATGAGAAAATACTCTTGCTAAAAATTTAACACTTCCTTCTTTCTCTTTCACAGTTTCATAATTTCTTAAATTGATGAGATTGTTAATTTGGTACTGAGGTACTTCTCAATTAAATTATTAATATCAAAGTTGTTCTTATTGGATATGCTAATTTTCTAATTAATCATATTTTTAGTCATAGATAACAGTAGCTAATTATTGGAGATACTGCCAGAGGTATTTTCAATGGGGAGCAATGGCCATTTCTCCAAGTCGTTTGATCCCATTGGCTGATTTCATTTAATAGTACTCATCTAGCTCTTACTATGTACTGGACTTCATCTCAACACTTTGTAAACATAAACTTATTAATTCTCATAATAAATTCCTGGGAAAGATACTTCTGTTATACCCATTTTACAGATGAGGATACTGAGTGAGAAGTTTAGATAACTTGCTCAAGGTTTATACACTAATAAACACTGGAACTTATATTAACATGCTTTCGCCTATACTAATAGTATACTTTCCATTTCACCCTATAAATCATTTTTATAGCCAATAAACCTTATTGATTCTGTTATATATCTATAAACTCTGGGTTTATAAAATGAAATATGAACATGAATTTGAAATATGAATATGAATTCAGTATTGAACATGTAGTATACTATTCTTTTAATTAAATGTCACAAATGACAGCATGTTTACTAATACATCATTTTTTAAAAAACCCTAGGAATATTAAAACCAAAGTTATTTTCAATTAAATGGGATCTTCTGGTTTACATACTCTTCTGTCTATATGAAGATAGGTAGTGGCTAGAGATTTAGTTTTCTTGATCATTTTACTATTTTTTAGAAAATTCTTTTGTGGGAAATTATAATTTCATATACCTGATGTGGCCATACTGTCTTGGTTTTCCTGGAAATGTTTCTCAATGAAAGTTGTTAGCTAATAAAAGAAAATGCATTGTTTCATGGGTTCATACTGAAAAAAACGCTTTGTTGTCTCACAATGTCTTTTTCTATGTTTTTAAAAGTAATTTTGAAGAGTTTCAAGTGCTAACTAAAATCAATTTTTGTTTGATTAATGTGACAACAACAAAATTCAACCCAACCAATAGAAAAGCATGCTATAAATAAACCATGTCCACATTATCATTTTCATTATACGTTTGATGAAATATTGTCTTTGGGAGAGATACACCACTGACAGCAATGAAAAACAAGACATCAGAAATTGCATTTAAGTACAGGTGGCAGTGTTATTTACTGCCATGCACTCAAGTTGCCACCAGGCTCCTTCAATTCACACAGAGGGAATATATCCTCTCAGCTTGTGACAGCTGGAGGGAAAATAGCACTGGTAGAAATGCATTCTCATATACAGCCCACGAATGCTTGTTTTTCTTCTGTTCAAATTGTATATAATTGGAAAGGCAGAACACTAGTTATTATGACAAAACAAGAAGTTAGAAATTCCAAGCAAGCTTTCCTTTTCAATTTTTGGCTTTCCAAATAAAATTTTGTCTCCTTTCTTACCAACTATCCTTAGTCTAAAATCAAAATTACTACCATCATCACAACCAGACTAACTCAAATCAAATTTTACATTTTCATTGTACTTTTTTGTGGTTTTCCAATCTTTATCAGTTACCTTTCTCAACCCAGACTTAAATTTAGTGTACTTTCTCCCTTCATAAAAATTGACCCTAATAAACTCTGTGCTTGGCTAAGTAGCCTTTCTTCTCTAATTGTATATTTGTAACACTTTATGATGCTATATTACTTGGAAATCTGTTCAGAAAGATAAGGTGGCCAACAGAGAAGAATAATGGGTGCTTTTTCTGGACAATTTGTTAGATAAAAGATAGCAAAGGACTTTGAACACAAAGAAGTAATACTTTGCTGTTTATCTTGGAGTGGGGACAAAGGCAGTATTAAGACATACTACTATATCTACTCAAGCTAAAAACATTACCTACAGATAGAGAATGAAAGCATAAGCCTTCAAGAGTAAATTCTCTGCAAGGAGAGCAAGTGTGCACCTGTAGTATGAGGTAGATGTTGGAAATGAATGTCACTGTGGATCCCTAGGAAGTATTGATGAGGAGCTAGCAGAATAATTTCTAATTGGGGTACTTAAAATCTGACAGTGTTGGAGTTAGCAGAATAATTTCAGATTTGGAGTGCTTAAAATCTGACAATGTTCATAGTAAAACTCGGACCTGTAGTGGGAAACTTGGGCTGAGCATTTCAACTTACACAACCAGATGGGCTTATAACAGTGGTTTTCAATAAGAATCACCAGAAGGGCTTGTTTAAAATAATTTGTTAGCCCTACTCTCCCACTTCAGGGTTTCTGATTCAGTAGTCTGGGGTGAAGCCTAAGAATTTGCATTTCTAATAAGTTCATTGATGGTTCCGATGCTAGTGGGCCCCAAACAGCCTTTGAGAAGTAGGAGATTATATTTTTCCCATGACGTTGTTCAGTGGACCCACTTCCTAATGTCCTCTCAGGAAATAGAAAGACAAAAGCAAAATAACTAAAGGGAAAGATAAATTTTATGTGGTTATAAAATCAATTAACTTCTGAATAAAATTATTTATTTTGCATAATTTATCAGGTGAATTAATATGCTAATGTGCAACATTTTAATCTCAAGATGGGGTATAACATACCATGGTTTTCAAATTCTTTAGACCATCAATTTTTTTCTGAGGGCCCTCTGTTTATGTCTTCCAGATCCAGCCATTTTATAGGACACATATGGGGGTATCCTCAAATAGATTATCTTAAGGTTATCTTTAGTTCCTGTGGTCTAAAATATTCAGAATTTCTTCATTGTCTCAGAGGCTGAATGATAAAGAACTTTATGAGGCTAAGCAGGAAATTATAAACTCTCTCAAGGGAGTCCCTGATCCTGTTACTTCAATGAGTACCCACTAATTGCCGACTTGCAGATGGATATAGTCTGACTATTTCATGGAATAATTATGGTGGGACTCAGACAAAATTCAAACTTCTTTGGCTCTTGATTGATTTTTTTCAAGCCACATCTCTTGTCACTCCTTAACTAAGGCTTCTATTCCAACCAAATTCAAATTGATGTTTCTGAAACATCTCAGGGCATAAATCTTATCTACTGTTGTGTATGCTTTTTCCCTTGCCAGGTCTGAAATCTTCTTCCCACCTGCTCTATCTGCTGGGGGACTGTATATTACCTTAGTCCTTCCTCCTTTAAGAGCCATCTATTTTCTGTGGCTTTCTCTGTTCAAATTAATTCTGCTTAATACCACTATACATGGTATGGATAATATTTGTCCGTCTGTCTCCTGGAATTCTTTCAGGGCAATGAAAGTGTTCTGTTGCCCTATGCCCTTTATAGCTAGCATGCTCCCTGCTTAATAATGGATGACTGATGATACAAATTTTTGGTGATGTAGCCTGTTTCAAATTCATTGCTATAGAAACAGAAATTTTGATCATTTATTCAACCTGGCCTGAATTTATTTACTAGTTGTAGCAGGCTGAATAATGTTTCCACAAATATGTCAATGTCCACATTCCCACTACTTGTGAATATATTACTGTTTTAGTCAGCTTTTTTGTTGCTGTGACCAAAAGGCCTTACAAGAACAATTTTAGAGTAGGAAAAATTTATTTGGTGCTCAGTCCATACAGTGACAACTCCATTGTTCTGTCCCTGAGGTGAGGAAAAACATCATGGTGGAAGGGTGTGATGGAGGAAAGTAAACCAGGACATAACAATCAGGAAGCAGAGAGACTGCTGTGCTCACCAGGGATTAGTCAGCTGTTTCACAACTGTGACCAAAAGACTTGGCAAGAACAATTAAAAGAGTAAAAGTATATTTTAGGACTCATGGTTGAGAGGTCTTAGTCCATAGGTGGCTGACTTCATAACTCTGGGACCATAACAAGGCAGAACATAATGGTTGAAGAGTGTAGAGGAGGAAAGCAGCTCAGGACATCGCACCAGGTAGCACAAGGAGATGGTCCTAACCACTGACAAAATGTATAAACCAAAGGCACACCCCCATGACTCACCTCCTTCAACCACACCCTACCTATAATTACTACCCAGTTAATTCCTATCATGGGTTTTAATGCACTGATAAGATTCTCATAACCCAATCATTTCACCTCTAAACTTTGTTGCATTATATCACACATGACCTTTTGGGGGACTCATCACATCTAAACCATACAGAGTAAGAAGGATTCTGAAGATCTGATTACATTAAGAATCATGAGATGAGGAGAATATCTTGAACTATTGAGATAGGACCAATGTAATCAGAGGTGTATATTAGAAAAAGAGGGATTTCATTGTACGAATGCAACACCATTGTAGTATAGTGTGAGAAAGACTGAGCCTGTCATTACTAACTCTGAAGGCTGTGAAAAGAGTCAGGAGCCCAGCAATGTAGCTGCCTTCTAGAAACTGGAAAAGGCAAAGAAATGGATTTTTCCTGAAGTCCTTAGAATATAGAAAAACAGTAATTTCTAAACTCATATCAAACTAGAAGTGCTCAGTAGAAATGTAGGACAACTTTCAGCACCATTAGTTCCTTTTTCATAATGGTCCAGCTAGAAAATCAATACTACTTTTCACTTCTAAAAACTTAATATGCCTTTATATGCATGAGTCATACAACTTGATACGGAAGTTTGTTTCAAGGATTTTTACACATTGCAGTCTTGATAAGCTTAATGAATTCTACAAGCCAACAGCACTGACTTAAGAATATAATCTTGCCTTTTTTCTTTGAATGACCTGTATAAACAAATTGCAATGCTGTTAAAGGCATAAACTCTATGATTAAACCAAGGTAGCATTAATGGCTATAGAATGTGTATTTAAAAACAAAACACATAATTTTACTAAAGAGTATTTCTGTTGGTACTCTTTATTGTGATTTTTGAAAACATTAAAATGAATCTCACATAGCACACTTTCTAGAACACAATAGGCATTTAAACAGTTTATTAGTTAAAAAAAAATCTATCCAAATTATCAAAGTGAAAATGGCTTTCTTCTCTTCCTCAGATGGCAGGCATACCCACAGTTTTTCTAAGTGCATGTGATGTTTGTGCTATTGCAGTGAATTTTTCTACGCACTGTGTTCTACAACTTAGTTTTGTGTTCTACAACTTACTTTGGCTTGTTGGTTGTTTGTGGGATTTGGTGGTTGTTACCTTAGTAGTTGTTTTAGTTAGCTTTTTCATTACTGTGACCCAAAGACCTGATAAGAATAGTGTAGAGGAGGTAAAGTTTATGTTTGTGCATGGTTTCAGAGGTTCAGTCCATGATCAGCTGACTCCATATCTCTGGGCCCAAGTTGAAGCAGAACATCATGGCACAGGGGTGTGGCCAGAGGAGAACAGTTTAGGATAGGGCAACCAGGAAGCAGAGAGATTGCTCTGCTCACCAACCAAAAAATATAAACCTCAAAGGCGAGTCCCTAGTAACCTGCTTTCTCCAGCCTCATCCTATTTGCCTAGAGTTACCACCCAGTCAATCCACAGGAGTGAAATAACCCACTGATTAGGTCACATCTATTATAATCTCATCATTTCCACTCTGAAAATTCTTGCATTGTCTCACACATGAGTTTCTGGAGAATACCTCATATCTAAATCATAGTAGTATGCCATGAACTTTATTTTTAATAGTACATCTTATTTTACTTTATTTTTTGAAGCATTGCTTCATAGTTTGTGGTATGGATTTAATAATATTTAACAATTCTCATATTGATGAATGTTCAGATCAACTCCACCTTTATTGTTATAAATGTAATGCTATTACAAAATGTTGTAATGTATCTTGATCTGCTTGAGTGAAAATATTTATGGACTAGATTCTTTGAACTGGAATTTCTGATTCGAATATATGCACACTGTAAAAATTTTGACAGATAACAACAAAAAACATCCATGAGGGTTTGCAACAATTCATGTTCACAACAAATTTATGAGCGTTTCTTTTTCCCCGTACTCTCACTAATTCTGAGTAATGAAAAAAATCTTTAAATCAAATAATATTTTTATCAACTAGTACATGTTTTCTATATCATCAAACCCATGAAAACTAATACATATCTTCTCCCTCTTCATTATTTGAGTACTCTATAGATTTTAGTTTCACATCCATGTTCTTAGAAGAGAAAGATTTCATATACACAGTATTGAATAAGTACAAGGCATTGTAGGTATAACACATTATAAGTGAAGGTAGATCTGTAAGACTTAAATATTGAGTAATCCAGTAGGCAAAGTGATCATGCAGCTGAATTTGTTGAGAGAGAGGTCTTAATCATCATCATGAGAAGTAAGCAGGGTGTAGGATAGATGGAGGAGAGGACAACGTGTCTGAGGTGGGAGTGAATGAGCTTGCGTGGCTGATGCACTGCAAGTTTACAGGATTTTTCTTCTGTTGCCACAGGAATGTTGTCATTTGCCAATGAATTTTTATGAAGATGATAAAAGTACAGTGTCTCTGGTAACAAATCTTGGTTTCAAAACTTCAGTATTTACATTTGGGGGGAGCTGACATTTCATTAATTCCTATGAATCCAGGAAGGAAGTCAGGCATTGGAGGTTGCCACCAGCTATAAATGAGAGCTTAGGTGACAGGCAGTCAACACTCATCTGTCACGATTTAGCCCCAAGCCATGGCTGCTGCGGCATCTCAGAAGCAGCTGTAATACTTCTCCTCTGATGAGTGCCCAAAAGCAAACAGAAACAACAAAAGCCCACACACAACAACGTGTGGAGAAACATAACCATGGGCAGCTAGCTACTGTATACAAGCAGCATATCTGAAACAAGGATTTGGAAATTATACCTAGGAGTCACTAGTTCTGAAACAAGACTCAAAGCAACATGATCAAAACTCTCAGAGAAAACTTGGTGTGAATGCCCAGAGAGAAAAGCATAAAGACATCCCTCTCCTCAGGCACCACATAAATCAGCACAAGAACATCCTGTATCATAAAGAGGACAGATGCCCTGAACTCCAGGAGAAAACACACATGAATAAGAATTGTAACTTCCATAACCAAGTTTTACATCTTGCGAACAATCGTTCCAGTGGAAAAAAAGAGGGACATACACCCTGGTGGTTGGATAGAAAATTTAAAATGGAATGATCCATAAAGTAATCATCCATAAATAGTCCCATGTGTTTGTTGTGTGTATGTGTATTATTTATTATATATAATTTATATCATGTATGCAATATGTGCACTGATACTTTTTCTCATATATGTTCATATATGTTGCTGGGCTATGATTAACAAATTTCAGTTTTTTTAAAAAAATATATCTAGCATATGAGTTCTTCCGGTTTCCTTTAAGGAATATCTATTTATTGTTTTTCAACATTTCCCCATTAGGATGGAATTTACAGCTCCCCCCTCACCCCATAAATATACCTCTGAAATACTCTACAACTTGTAAAGAAAATCCTAGTAAAGTGATTTTTCTCTAACTTTAGGGTTATTCTAAAATTGTCAAAAGTTAGCCCAATTCAGCATGTTTTCATTGAGGGACTAGTGTGTCAGGGATACATCTTACTGCAGAGGACACTGACATTAGACATAATCACAGTGAGCCAAACCAAATCCAGTTGTAAATGAGTAAAAACAAAAAATGAACACATGCTTGTAATTCAATGCCAGTAGGGTGGGTTACCCTGTGATTACCTGAGGTATGTCAGCAAAAACATGAAAATATGCACATACTGAACTTTGAGCTCTGAAAGTTACGTCTTGCTTGTAGTCAAGTTTAGTGGATGTCACAAGTGGGCACAATTAATTACTTGGAGGCAGATTGTCTTTGAATGCAGTGTATATTCAATCACATCAATCATCAGATATAATCAATTAATGCAAAAAGTGTCGGTTTTGCTGGAGCACCCCAATTAGCACTCAACGCACACTAATTAAACACTATAGGTAAGTCACACTATCCTAGGGCAACTAAATACTACAAGTAATTCACACAATCCTAGGGCAACTATGAGCCTCAAAATACCTCTGGTTCCACGCGACTTCTCTTAGCCAAAGAGCAGATGTTGTCTTTGTCTCGTGGTTCTCTTTAGTCAATGGCTGGACATCATAGAATGGTGGAGTTGATCTAGGGATGGACAGCAAGGTAGCCAGTCTCACAGATGTCCTTGGAGCAAAAACACCCAATGTGGCAGGACAAGCAGTTTAAATACAGTTCCAAGTTGGTGGTGTGAGCTGGTGATTGGTTACACCCAGTGAAAGTCAATATTTATTGGTTATGTCCAGTGAGATAATGTAATTGCAACTGGGCATATTCTTTGCACATGTGCATGGAGCTGTGTTCTCTATCAATTGTCAACTATCATCACTAAGCCTGCCTATGGCTAATGCCCCTTACAGCCTCTTATCGATTGCAAGCAGACATGACTAAGCATGTCAATGACTGCCATTCCTTATGGCAACTTAGTGAGTCATGGCATGTCCAGGCATATCTATGGCATATGCTCCTTTCAGTGGAATTCTAAAATTTTAGACTAAGGGGAGACATCTAGCTTTTCCTGGGTGATTCTCCTTCCTGCCGAGGAGGATGTAAGCCACCTGAGAAATTAAAGTCTAGAATAATTAATAAAGAACAAAAGACATAGATAGAAATATAGATTCAAAAGGTTGGAGCCCCTGATAGATCCTAGCCCACACAGGAACTGGGCAAGACAAGACAAAATGGCTCCCATGGTTTATTTAAAGGGGTACATCAAAGGCAGGGATAAAGTTTAAAGGGCAGAGTCTTGCTTCATAATGTCTTGTAGTCAGCAGGTTGAGTGGCATCTTGGCAGGTCAAACCCATCTCAGAGGGGCTGTGTGGCTACAGCAGGTTAGCCCATCTCAGGTGCTGTGTGGGACTTTTGGCAGAGCTTGAATAGGGCTCAGAGTGTCTGGGAAGTCAACCAGATGAAATATTGACTGGCCATTCCTAGATACCAGATTTTCTTATTCAAATGGCTATGATGCACAGCAGTCCACACACAACCCATGGACAGCTCTCTACATTAGACCATTGTTGTTTATGTTATGCCTCGTGTGGGTTTGCCGATGAGCTGGGGTCCTGGAGGACGAAGGTATGGGGCCTTTAAGAAGGACGATATGGGGTCCCATGGGAGGAGGTATGGGGTGGACGGTCACAGAGTCACTCACCCAGACACCAGGGGTAGATAAAACTGCTCTGCCAGAGTGAGACGAAGAACCTGTTTATTTCAGGAAGTGTAACAGCTTATATACGGTCCTCAGACCAATCATGGCCCTGAGGTTACAGTCAATGGGGTATCGCCCCGTGACAGGCACACAATTAATCAGCATGGGGTGAGGAAAGGGGAGGAGAGGTATGGAGAGAGCTGAAAGGGGAGCTGAAGATATGGAGAGAGCTCCTATAGACCATTGGCACTGTAAAGAATATTATGTTATTTATTTATTTATGTTATTTATTTTTAGTGCAGATAAGAAAAGTAATGATAGATGTGAAGAACATGGTCAAAGATGGCATGGCATATAAAAGTCAGAACAAGGTCACAATACAGATTTCAGAACTCCTAATTCCACACAAATATCCTAACTCACATACCCCAACCTTAATTGTAGCCATTGTTATGTTTTCCTGTGATATCAATATGAAGCAGATTAAAGAATAAACAGCATGGAAAATCTCCATCAAATAGGCAAGCAGAGGGCAAGTGTAGTCTGCTTCCTGTTTTTTGTGCCGTTCTGTCCTAACTATATGGCACTGGGTAAGAGGCAAATTGCCTGTTGCATCTCATCTATAAATTTGAGATAATAATAATCATAGTTCATAGTTTTGTTTAGAGGATAAACCAAAATCTATAAGATTTATAGCAAGATTTGGCATGGAGTAATTGCTTAATGAGCTATCACTCTTATTCTTCCTACTGCAGTCTTCTAGCTGCTATGCTTTCACCAGCTGTAAGTCTGTGAATATAAATGTGAAACCTTAATCTAAAACAGTGATTTTCTTCCAAAATCTATGACTTAGTTGACTTCTTATACAGATTAGAAAACAGAAATCTGCAGTGTTAGAATTGCAGATAATCTTTCACTGACTGTAAATCAGCTAGGGGAACATGGTTTGGCCAACCCTTCACTTTAACAAAACTTACTCATTTGTTTTGTCTTTCCATTTATGATTTTTCTGGATCAGCTGTGTAATTTACACCTTTCCTTCTTTATTTCAGAATGTAAGGGTTTATTTCATTCTGTATCACTAAATCAGAAATATTATAAAAAAGAGAGAGATAGCCACTTTTAACATCTTCCTGATCTTGATCTTTTCCTAAAAAATGCCATATGTTGGAAAGGGGATATTTTTATGTATGTCTTAATGCATTACTCACTGAAATCCTTGTCTAACCTTGGGCTTCTATGTATTACACTGAAAACCAATCACTTCCCACACCTTTCTTTCAGTGATTACTTGTCTTTCAAATGATTTGGATTGCTATAGCTCCCTTTTGGTACCTCCATTGCCCTGGTACCTGGGGACATTACTGTCTTGCACACATCCTCTTGGTTCCAGCTTTAGCCTCAGCCATCCCCTCTGTTCCTCTTACTTTATTATATTTATTAATTTTCTTTGATGAAAGTGCATCATCCTGTCACAGCTTTGTGTTAAGATGTGTCCAGTACCATTGTAGCAGGTTGACGAGGTCTGTAGTCTGAGGTGAGTGAGTCTGTAAGTTCTCTCAAGTCATTTTATAGAGCATTGCACCATCCCCATCTACTCCATTCTTCCTAGTACCATTTTGAGCCTTATGTTGAACTGTGAAACCATCAGTAATGTGTTATATTTTTTATTTTTACCTTTAGCATCCTTTTAGAGAAAACAAACAAGACATAATAGTGTATTTAGATAATTAGTAATAATAAGTCTTTCTTTCTGTGATCTTCTTACTCTCTATCTTAAAGCAAGTATTTTTTCATGTTTGTGCTAAGCGTCTTGCATGGTATGTCTTCCCCAATCCTATAACTGAACTCTTCCCTGTCATTTGAACTATAACTTCAATGTTATTTCTTGTGAGAGATTTTCCCCAATTTTGTCATCTAGTTTACAGACCTCTATGGCATTTTGACTTTTTCTTTGTAACAGAATTATAGATTTTCCTAGTTTTAGCAGTTAGTCTGGGAAGGATATTTTGTTGCAATCTCTTGGACATTACCTGGTTCACAGTAAATCCATAAGTACTCTTTTTTTATAATTGAATAATAGTTTCAAAAGAAATACTAAGGTATTTATTTTTAAATAGTTATTTCAGTTTGTTTTTCATAAATACTTTTTTCCAATAAAACAAACTGTTTTACACCAGGATATTGATGACAAATTCAAAAGAATGCCACAATTATGACAAGAGGTAAAAGAAAGAATTTAAGCTTTGTTAACAGAAGTCTATGGAAATAGTGATCTAAATACTTGGGTTTTGGTTCTTACTTTGCCTTTAAGATGCTAAATGAACTCTTTGAAACCTTAGGTCACAATTGGAGGCTAACCAGAGGTTAAACTCATGAGATTATGATGCTAGCATTGTAGCTTATGCAATGTGGTGCTCAAGGAATCCAAAGAGCAATGGCTCCATTTTACCAGACTTAAACTACTTTTACTTGGTTAATATTTAGGTAGATTAAAAGGACATGTTGAGGAAAATGAGACCTCTTCTCTGAAACATTGCCATATAATCAATAAAGTTTTTGTTCTCTAGCTCATATGTTAAGTATGAATCATTCAGGAAAAGTAAACCCCATGAATTCAGAGAGAGAATGCATCTATTTCCTCTCTTCTACTGAGACGTCACTTATAAAGTGAATTCTTTTTCTACTTATGCACCCAGTATTCTGGCTTAGTTACAACAAGGGAATTTGAGATTAAAGTACCAGGATTTGTTTCTGTTTTTCCCACTGATAATTTTTTCTTAATCATGGCAAAGGATAAATTAGTAGAAAAGATAGATGTTGAGTATGGGGTTAAAGTACATGGGATTTCTTGGAACTTTGAATCTTGCAGTGAAACAGCTTAATTTGAAAGGCTGATCAGTTGAAGGGCTAAATTGAACAACATGTTGACTTTCTAAGGAAAGTTATTAGTCCATTTTCCATTGCCATAATAAAATACCTGAGGTAATTTATAACAGAAAAAAAAGGTTTATTTAGCTCACAGTATTAGAGGGCCTAGTGCCAGCTTCCATTTAGATCTAGATAAGAGTCTGGTAAGAGCCTCATGGCATGGCAGATGGCATCGCAGTGCTATGAGAGAGAGTATGTGAGAGTGATCACATAGAAAGACAGGAAGCCAGAGAGATTCAAGAGCCAGCCTTGCTCTCTTTATAACCATCCACTCTCATGAGAACTAACTGAGTTCTGGGAGAACTACATTAATCCCTCTGAGAGAGGCACCCTCATGACCTAATTACCTTTGCCGTGGGCCTCACCTCTTAAAAGTTCTACCACCTCATCTTTACCACACTGAAGACCAATCCTCTAGCATATAGACCTTTGGTTTTGGACACTCAAATCTTATCCAAACAGTAGTAAGAAAGAATTTTTTTTCCCTGATGACCTTTGAAATGGGACAAAGGCCAAACTGTGGAGTTAGATCTTCCTGGTTCTATAGAAACCTGCCAGGTTCAGACTTGAACTGGAACATTGACTCTGTGACATTTGGAATTGCCATACTTCAAAAATCATGTGAACTGACTCTTTACAGCAAGTCTCTTTATACATACACACATACCCTGCACATACACATAGTCCTATTGATTTTATTTCTGTGGGGAAACCTGACCAAAACAATTGGCATGCAACCTGTGTTTGTTCATTATTTGAAACTCAGCTCCATTTCTTGCATTGAGGATGCAGTGAACAGTAGATGGGAACAGAAGGCATTCTATAAAAATTTACTAAGTTCTTCAATCTCAATAGCACCTAGCCATAATTTAATACAAAGTTTCTGTAATAAAATATGTTCTGAGATTAGATTCTAATTACTGAATTATGCAACTTCTAGTAGGTTTTTTTGTGTGTGTGTGTTTGTGATGGTAGGGATCGAGCATCAGGGCCTTGTGCTAGGCAAGTACTCTACCACTGAGCTACATCCTCAGCCCGTTTTAGTGGTCTTAAAAAGCATATCAAGAAAAAACTACACTTCCTCCAAGGTCAAGAAATATTGCAATGACATTTCTTTCTTCTCTGCAAAGAAAAGTAGTCTCAAGCCTTAGAAATTTTATGCACAGTTCTTAGATTAAGTTATTGTTTTAAAAGTTTTTCCCGTTTAAAATATTTTGCTTAACTTAGAAAATATATTTAAAATTTTTCCATATCTTAAAGTTTTCTCCCTCACTATATTTCTTTGTTTTTAATATAGAGTGATAAGGTAAGGGTCCGTGATATGGTTCTCATTCTTATTAATAATCAAAAGCATAAAGAATATTCTTAAATCACATTAATTTTTTTAAAAGTGTATTCAAAGTAGGTAAGACTATGCTTAATAATTCTCTGTCTTTTGGATAAAGTATGGATTCCAAAGTTGTAGATTAATTTTGATAGAATAACTTCATGTTAATTAATGTGGTTATAGCAGTGTTATCTTCTAATATTTTTAGTAGCCAGCATTCATATTCTTTTTTTCAATATAATTAGTAAAGGTAATCTGTCATTAATATAGCTATATTTTTATTATGAGATGTATTTCTAAAAAAAGTTATTGCCTTTTTTCCAATCCTAGGGAAAACATATATGATCTTTTAACTGTTTTTCCAGCCATTTAATATTCTTTGGAAACTTTAGACTGTCCAGACACTTGAACTCAGGTGAATATTGAGAAACTGTCATTGTATTTTTTTTGAAATTCTTATATGTCTATCCATCAAAGAGACAAACCTTTTTAAACATTTGCCATTAAAACACTTATATAAAAAATATATATACAAAAAATAGATGACACTTTTCTCATCCATTCAACTGATTCCTCTAAAAATGTCTAACTCATTTAGCCACCAGTTCTTATATGGGACTTGAGGTGTTAATTTATCACCATTTCCTCCCAGTGAGTCTTGAGTTTCAAATATTTCAGTTTACATCCTTTTATTTAAAAAATTATTAAAAAAATGTGCTCAAACTCTTTCAGGGTGAGTTGATGTGTTTTTGCAAAGCTAGAATCCCATGCAGTAACACCTACATCTGTGTTTTTGTTTCCTCAAAAATGCACACATGTGCATTTTAAAAGCATATTTTGTAACCATAAAGCAAGACTGACTATTTCTTATGCTTTTATACCACATGTGTATTACCAAGGTCACTAGGATTTGCCCAGTGCATCACTACCTAGTTGAGGTTGCTGGAAGTTTTATCCATTAGTGCAGTTCAAAGCAGTAAGATCTTTGAGTTCCCAAGGGGCTTTCTCTGATATGAATGACATTGACCTAACTATGAAACTGAGCTCTTACTTTCCTTCTAGGAAATAATCTCACCCAAAGCACTTTTGGTTCTAGCAGACACTAGAAAATATAGAGGTGTTATAAAAGGATCACTTTGTGTGCTACCTAAAATAACCAAAAATTTCATGAAATGTTATGTTTAAAAATCCTTTCATTAGAAGACCCAGCCAGCTCTAAGTTTTCAGCCATCTTGTTGGCACCTCTCTCATTTTCCCTGTTCTTTGTCTTGTCTTCCATCCGTCATCCCCACACAATTTTAGAACTGTATGAAAATTGAATCTTTTATTAAGATAATTAACAGGAGGGTTCTCGTGAGTCAGGAACAAAAATATTTAAAATTAATGGGAATAAAAATAAAGTAGTTGAGTGTATATACTATTAAATAATAAGTGTTGGATGAAATAATTTTTTGTCAAGAAATTAGAGGGAATATTTGCCCCTTTAATAATTCTAGAATGCTACAGTAAATTACATGCAGAATTCAGAAGTCTTAATGAGATATTTTCTTATGTTTGATTCTGAGCTTCTCTCATATTCTAAATAGATATCACTTCTTTCTTTTCTAAGTTGCACAGCTATTTCTATAAATGCTATTGAGAAATTAAAATTGGATGAAAATTTTACGATAATTATTTTATTAGAGATCTATACCTTTCAGTCTTCTGCTTATCTTGGACTATTCATAGTGACTATTATTGCCTGAAATATCTATTCTCCAAGCTATTTTTGCCAAAACACATTTTCAGAGAACAATCTTTCTGAAGATACTTGTTGTGAGGGTTTTAGAGTCCAGTACAGGGGCAGTCACCCAGCAGCATTGCTTATTTCCAGGCTTGATGGTGGGGCTTTCCAGTGTTTCTCCACCCTGATTTTTGGCTCTGTTTCTAAGACAACCATTATGAAATCAAACACCACGTGCCTAGCTGAACCAGGATTCATAACCAGATAATACCTAAACTATGGGTCAGAGGATTTTTTTCTCAATTTCAGTTGAGCCATCCAGATAGGTATCTTAGGAGACTGCATGGAAAATAATTCTGTTAAACCCATTTGGCTATATTATTGTGGATAAAATTATCCATTTCAAGAAAAATAATTTGGAATCAGTTAACACAAGTAAAAGAAAATGAGTGTTCATGAAACTTGAATTTTATGTCAGGACACCAAGTTCCCAAACTTCGTTTTGATAATAATTATTATAGGTCCAAAAGAAGATTATATTGGTTAAGGATTCATTCAATTGCATCTCACTGAAATGAGACCTCAGTGATATATTGATAGAGTCATTTATTTATATCATGGATCTAGGAGGTGTGGGGTAGCGATCTATGGCTGGTATAGTAGTTTGCCTGATGCCATTCTGGAACTAGATCTCTGTCCCTTCTAACTTCCAGGGTTACCATCTTTGTTAGTTATGACTGCAACTGCACCTCATATCTCTGTTCTAGGCAAGAAAATGAAGTAAAATGTAAGACTATCACACTGAAGTATATTTCATTGGCAAGAACTAAGTTATATGACTCTACCAGTAAGTGGCATGATTAAGTATTTTAACTTATTGGCTATATTACAGAGGATACAGGAAAAAGGTGTTAGAAAGGATGTTCAACAGAGATAGTTTACAGCCATCTGCCACAAATTTGTATGTAACATTTGGTTATTATATATTTTCTATATAATATATAATATATAATAAATATTATATGTTTTCTATATAATATACATTATATATATTATATATTTTCTTTCTTCTCCCTCTTTTGTTACTGGAGGTTGAATCAAGGGGTGCTCTACCACTGGGCTGCATCACTATCCCTTTTTATTTGGAGACAGTTTATCTCTGAGTTGTTAAGGGTCTTGCTAAGTTGTTGAGGCTGGCCTCCAACTGGCAATGCTCCTGTCTCAGCCTCATGAGTTGCTGAAACTACAGATGTGTGTCACCATGCCTAGCTATTCTTTAGAAATATCTTTTAAAACAATGCACTGTATTGTGCTATTAATTATTATAGTATTTATATTATTTAAACAATAATTATAGCATATTTCATTTAGTTAGATTTATGTAAGTATTTTCTAAATATAGAATTAAGTAAAATTTGGAAACATAAAGGGAAAGTATACAAACTATATAGACTTTGTAATTCCAAACATGGAATTCTCTTTTACTAACTAGAATTTGAAGCATGTTACTTAACCTCTCTGCGCTTTAGTTTTCTCATATTTAAGATATGGATCATGGTATCAATATGATAAATTTGTGATACAGAGTAAATAAGATAAAGTATATGGAAGATCCTAGAAAAAATTCTGGCAAATAGATGGAGTTCTATTATCTACTTACCACTTATCTTTTACTAAGATACAGTTTATTTTATATGCCATTATCTAAGCTATTATTTTAGATTATATTTATCTAAAGTCTGCATCCATTTTAAATGTGTTTACTATCCAGATTAGGAAGATACTCAAATAATCTTTACAAAAATGATGCCGGTGATTTTCACAGAATTATAGCTTTTTAAAAAAATCTACAGAAACCAACAACGTGTGTTTGAACAGGTTTCAATGAAAGGTTTTCATCTCCATCTATTTGAAAATAACTCAATGGTCCTATTATTCAGTTTTATAGTTCTAAATATATGAACAACTGAGTTTTAGTGCTTCTTAGCCTTAATCCAATTAAATAAAAGATAACTGAAAATTTGCTATATAGCCCATAGAGAAATTTCAGGGGATTATTTACACAAATCACTTATTTTTTTTAATATAAGATAAGAAATGCCTAAAGAAACTCCAACAGTGAGATTGAGGATGTAATTATTTAAAAAACGTTTTCTTTTCTCTCAGAAGCTGTGATTCACTGGTTCTGGCTGTTTATGGAACAGCAAATTTGTGTTCTTTGACCTCTGTAAAATTTATTTAAACACCATCTCAATAACTTTAAATGCAATTATCATCACAATGCTTTAAACAATGGTCAGCGATCTGTGAAGATTCACTGCACTGTCTCATTAAACCAAAAAAAAAAAAAAAAAAAAACCCCGACAGTCTGAAATAAGCACAATCTAACTGCCTTACAATTAAATGTAGTATCTTACAAAATTATGTGCAGCACAGCCTTGACCTCTGTGCTAATTAAACCTCCCTGGCAGTCATCTCTTCTTCCACACACACGCACAACCCTCCTTAAGTAGTCTTGAATGTCAAATAACTTATTATTTACAAAGGCAGTACTGACAAATACCCACAAGTATGCCATTTTCTTCCAAGAAGACCTGGCTCTCTTCCACAGAAAGGTTTGTGTGTCCGTAGCTTTGAATCATTAAGGAAGCTGTCAGAGTTAGGTAAAACTGTGGGAATTGGAAAGAAGAGCAGAATGGAGCAGACCAGAGACGGAGGGATAACAGAATCCTAGAAGAGTCACCGAGAGAGCAGGAAGTGGTGCACCAGGGAGGGGTGTTCTAGATAGGTGTGGCCACAGAGGCAAGTGAGACAGAAGGGAGTGTAATGCCCAGACTCATGAGACCACCAGGAGTCCGATTCCAATGTAATCACAAAAGGGTCTTTAATTCAAGTTTGAGCAGGGTCCCCACACCTTCGTTGACGCAGCGGCCTGGAGTCTAGAGGAGCAGGGATTTTTATGGATTACGATGGCAAACAGAGGAGTACATGCCTTGGTGTTACATGATTGGGTAAGGGAAAGCGCGCACAGAGGGACAGTGGTCTTGTCGCTACAGGATTGGACAAGGGTGAGTGTGGTCAGTTTGAGGTCAGTTGACCTTTAGGCTGACAGGTTTGGCTATGGTGGGCCCAATGCTTAATTTCCTGATTGGTTGGCCCAGATTGTGAACCGACTCACTGGCGCCAGAGCAGTGTGCCATTAAGTGCGTCGCAATTTTTCAGGATCTGGGCCGGGGCTGCTGGGTTGAGACAAAAGCTCAGAGTCACAAAATGGCATCAGTCTTGTCCTCTCAGGAGATCTGTAAGGGTGTGCAGGTGAAGGCTGGGAAAGATGGGGTTTGAATGCTTAGCAATGGTTCATAACCATACCAAGATTATTATTTCATTTATATACTTGGTAGATATTTATTAAACATAGTAACCAATATACTTGGTAGATATTTATTAAACTCAGTAACAAGGATATTGGTATATAAGGGAGAAATTTCCTGAGAAGATTCACTGCATATTTTATGTTTCTCTCTTTTGCCTCTGATGTTAAGCATTTCTTTTTTTTTGGCTTACTGTGGCTCCTTTTCTGAATTCTACCTGATTGTGAACAATGCTTGGCCCATAGAAGGTACACTTTGAATAAAGTCTGTTGAATAATTGAAGAAGTTAGCAAGGTAAAGATAGAATCTCAATAAAACAACCTCAGTGATGAGTTAGAGAAAAACACTGGACAGGAGGGGTCCCAGGGTCTGGGAGATAATGGGTCTGCAGTGAGAGCTTGTCACTCAGGAGCCATGTGAGATAACAGAAGCTGTGCCATTAATAAGTAAATGTGACAACTACTTTCCACAGAGAAACAAGGTAAGAAAGGGCATACTTCTCCCTTGCAGTTTGGATATTTTTCCCTCTCCTTTTTCAGCAGTAGGTCCAATAAAAACTAAGCTTGAGAGGCTGAAAACAGAAAGTCAAATAAAGGTATATAAGTACCAAGGTTATTCACATACCTGTGCTATGGTATTTTGCATGGCTGCCGAACACAGTCAGTCTAGGAGAGTTTGGGTATATTGTAATTACTGTCAAGTCTAATCTAAACACAGAGTTAAAGAAAGAAAGAAAAAAAGAAAAAAGAGCCCTTCTAAGTTCCACGGGATCTGGCCTTTGGAGTAGCATCCTGAGAAGTATCATCTAAGGCTCTGATATCAAACCAGCAGTTTCATAAATGGCTGAGATTGTAGGTTAAATAAAGGAGTTGAATTTCTGATGAGTTTCACACCAGGGGACTGTCCTTACCACCCTGGGCAGTTTCAAAAATAGCAACACACACATGTTCCTCTTATCTAAGAGGGGCCAAAGTGCAGATGGGCTGACCTGAAGTGCTCACTAACAACAGCTGGAAATGGAAGGAATCATGTGCACATCTAACCTAGATTTAAAACCACTAATATTTCCTTCAATTTCATAGCTGTTCTGCCTTCATAATGCCCCATTTATCTTGTATGAAAAAGAAACAGAAAATGTCTTTAAAATATTTCCCTGTTTTTCTGTTTATTGTTTAATATTCATTGGAACCCCCTTGCCTCCCAATACTGATGCCTTGCAGGGCCTTAAGTGGCACTAGAGTGTAATGGAAAGAGCAAGAATAATGCACAATACCTGACACAAACTAGGTGTTGGTTTAAAGTTTGTGATTATTAGTCAGAAGCACAGGGGATTTTGAGCCAGGTGGCCTGGTTTTGAGTCCTGGCTCTCTCTCTTCCTAGTTGGCCAGCCACAGATTTAAATGTCTATCCTCTTTCAGACTTGCCTTGGCTTTCTAGTGTAAACTCTAAAGCAAAAAGTTTGAAAGTGAGAAAAGAAGACAGAAATGTAGACCAGGAAAATACGAACCCAAAGAAAGCTGTGTGGCACGTTATTGTTAGCCAAAATAGTTACTGAAAGCAATGAAGAATTAGTTACAAAAATCAATCACTGAAAAAAAGAAGATTCAATTCACTCAGAAGCTGTCATAATTGCAATTGTATGTATACCAAAAAATATTCTCATCATACATCAGGCAGAAAATAATAGAACTTTAGAAAGTAACTATAGTATCACAGTGAGAGATATCAACAGCTTTTCCTTATTTATCAGATTGAATGTCTAAAAATTTAGTAAAGACATCAAAGACTTGAGTTAACCATTAACAAACTTTAATTAATATTTTATTTTTTAATAATGTAGTGATTAAAATAAAGTAATTTATGGCATATTTTGTGAGTGAGCGGGGGTTGTATTACATTAGGAGAATATGGATAAACTGGGACTATGGATAAACTAAGCCAGCTAGTCATATGGAAACTGTACTGAATTAGAATCTGCTATCCAGCAATTAGAGAACAACCACTCTTGTTAAGCACACACACAGAACATTGACAAAAATGACCATTATGTGACCACAAATCAAGTATTAATGTATTTTTAAGAAACATTGCCATAAAATTAGACCATGATTCCCTTCTCCATTTCTCAAGTGCCATAGAAGAAAAAGGATAATTGAGGTTATTTGGAGACTGCTTACAAATATCTTTCAGCTTGGGGAAAAGCATATTGACAGTGTGTTTAGGCAGCCTGGAGAAAATTTCAGAAAGGATTGCTAAAGCAAAGGGTTCTCTTTGCCATTAGTAAGTTCTCAGACTCGCAGCAGAGGCAGGAGGAACCACCAGGGGTCACTGTGTTCCAAGAGAATGATGAAAACCCAAATGGGTCCTCCCATAGGAAAGATGCACACCTGAACTCAGTGAAAGGAAGTCTGCTAGAAGACAACAAAATCTCAAGGGGGGAGTTGGTCGCAGAGACAAAGCTATCCAAAATAGACTGTACTTTAATAGAGCTCTTTTCTCTAAACCACTCACACTTCCAAAATACCCAAAGGTGCATATAATGGCAAAAGTCCAGTTCTCAAAGTAAAGAGAATGCCAACCAATCACCTTGTAAAATGTGAGTAGTGTCTAGGAAAATTCATCCATATTGTGTAGAGGAAAATAGAGATTCTGAACAAAACATCTAGTATTAAACATTAAAGGATAAAATATGTATGTAGCATTACAACTGAAAAAACTTTCAATGTTAAAATTTTTAAAAATAGGAAGAGTAAAAAGATCCCACAGTATTAATTAACATGATGCAAGGAAAAGTAAAAAGATATGTGTATGTGATTTTTTGCTATAGACATTTGAAAAGTTGTTTTAATATAATAACTCATTGATGTAATATCATAGTTCGACCTGATTATAGAACTGGCAAACACATCAGATAGAGAGTATACTGTTGCTGAAAATTGAATTCCCAATTCAGATTAAAACTCTGATATGAGAGTAAATGAAGAAGAAATAAACAAAGAAAATTTAAAGCATTTAGAGCAAACAGAGATGCCATGCTTGGCAATCATAAGACCCTGAGGTAAAGTGTCCACAAAATGAAGAAAAATTTATGAACAAAATATAATAAAATTTTTGCCTGAAATAAAGAGAGAACTGAGTTTCAAAATCAAAGGAATCAGTGTTATTCTAGGAACCCTTGATATTGAGTCACCAATATTAAGCTATATCATTAATATAGCTTTTAAAGTGTTTCGTCCACAATGGTAGAGACTTCTTCAGGCATTTGAATAGAATAAAGTGAGTCACTTAATAAAGAGATGAAGCAGGAGCAACCTAGTCTAAGACATCAGAGTTTTCACCACTTGCCAGAAGACAGCTGGGCAATTTCTCTATTGAGGGAAACAATTCATTTTTTGTTCAATTCTAAAGATATCAGAGTATTGAAATAATGAAAGACTCTCAAAAACTGAGCATCTGTGATCGCTTCCTGGTAAACAAAACAAAACAACTTTGCAGTAATCCAGGTGGTTAACAGTGGACATGGTGGAAAAAGTTAAACTCTGAAAATATAATTGTAAAGATAGTGTGACTTTTCTCATGGAATGAATGTTGGCCATGAGAGGAAAGGGTTAAAAAGATACTAAGATATTTATTTTTGTTTTGTCTGAGTAGCTGAAAAGATGTTATTATTATCAACTGACATTTAAAACGTGGCAAATATAACCCGTCTTGTATTTATTTATTTATCATTTATTTATATACTTGATTATTGGTTGGTTAGAGGTCTACCACAAGTTTAGTTTGGGGCATGTTGTGTTGGAAGTATCTAGTAGACATCCACATGGAATTTCAAGCAAGCAATTGGATGTGTGAGTTTGAAGTTCAGGCAAGACCACAAGAGTTTTTAGACAGGGATTCTTCAATATATACGTGGTTTTAAAACCAAGTATGTGGATGCATATATGAAGAGAGGAGATGAACAAAGACTTTAACCTTGTAGCACTGCCCTATCAAAGGGTCAAAGTAAAGGGACACACAAAAGAGAATGAAAAGGTGTGACTTGTGAAGAAGTCTGATGTCCTAGAAGTCAAGAAACTAATATGTTTCTATTTAATTACTTGTGGTTTTTTTTGTCTTTGTTGTTAAATTCTTTACATTCCTTATATATCCTAGATATTATTCTTTTTTATCTGTAGTACTAGAATTGAAACCAGGGCCTCATGCATGCTTTGCTCTACCACTGAGCCACATCCTCTGCCCTTTATATTTTATTGTGAGATAGTATCTGGCTAAATTTCCAAAGCTGGCCTCAAATTTGTAGTCCTTCTGCCTCATCCTCCCAAGTTGCTGGGATTATGAGTGTGTGCCACCACACTGGGCTAATAGTAATTTTTTAAAATATTTTTTTAGTTATAGATGGACACAATAACTTTATTTTTTTATTTTCATGTGGTGCTGAAGATCAAACCCAGTGTCTCACACATGCTAGGCAATTGCTCTACCACTAAGCCACAACCCCAGTCCTGATCACATAGAGAGTAGGTAAATATTTACTCCCATTCTATAGGCTCTCTTTACTCTGTTGATTATTGCCCTTGCAGTACAGAAGTTTTTTTGAGTTTGATATACTCCTATTTGATTAATGGACAAATGATCTGAATTGATACTTCTCAAAAGAAGAAATACAAATACATGAAAAAACACTCAATTTTATTTCTCATCAGGGAAATAGAAATAAAAACTATAATGAGATATCATATTACCTCTGTTAGAATACTATTATCAAAAAAAGCAAAATAAATAAATAGATGCTAGCAACAATATAAAGAATAAGGAAACTTTATACATTGTCTACGAAAATGTAAATTAATGAAACTATGTGGAGAATTGTATGGAGATTTCTTAAAAAAATAAAAATATAACTACCATATGATCTAGCCATCCCACTTCTGGATATATGTCCAAAGGAAATGAGATGAGCATACCAAAGAGATACTGGCATACCCATGTTTATTGTGGCACTACTCATAATAGCTAAGGTATGGAATCAACTTAGGTTCCATCCACAGATAAATGTATACAAGTGTGATCTGTGCACAAAATTGAATATTATTCCAACATGAAGAAAGATAAAATACTTTCATTTGCAGCAAAATGGATGAACTGGAGGACATTATGTTAAATGAAATAAGGCAGATACAGAAAGACAAGTACCTCATGTTCTCTCACATATATGGAAGTTAAAAAGAAAACGTCATCCTGAATAATAGTTTACATTCTAGTAACCTAATGATTACTAGAAACTGGAAAAGGAGGAAAGGGACAGGTGGATAAAGAGATGCTGGATTTGAGCAGTGCATACTGTGTGCATGTATTGAAATATCATACTGAGCCTCATTAATGTTTATATTTAATACATGTTAATCAAAAGTAAATTTTTTTTTAAATGGAGTAAAAAAAGAGAGAGAAAATCCTTCCAGGAGGAGAGGAGGATTGATTTTGGTAAATGCTTCTGATATTTCATGTAAAATAAAGACAAATAATTGATCATGAGATTTAACAACATGGAGATTATTTGACAAAGTCCTTTCAGTGGAATGGTGGGAGTGAGAATGTGATTAAGCAAAATTAAAAAGAAATATGGAAAGAGCATTTGGAGACTTTGTAAAAATAACAATGTAACATGTTTGAGTAGCAGATGCATTTCTTTTTTATTTCTTTCCTCCTTTTTGTCTGCTGCAAAAGTGGCAAAGCACTTACCTAGTACATGTGAGGCACTGGATTGAATCCTCAGCACCACATAATAAATAAATAAATAAGTAAATAAATACTGTCTATCTACAACCACACACACACAAATAGTAATTTATTTCCCACATACAGATTGATATAAGAGAAAACACTAAGGTAGCTTTGACATTGGGGTAAGATGAATAATTTTACAAATATATATTTAGAACTCGTTTCAAACAATGTTTCAGAAAAACACAATAGAAGCTTTGCATTTATATATTTTTCATTAGATATCACTTAAGGGTGTGATTTTGCAACTTCAGAATAAGTCACTCTAACCATTGTCATCATATGCATGGTCCTGTTCTTCCAATTATTAAATAAACATTTGAAAACAACAATGCTATTTCATGAATTTGGCACTCTATTGTATTATGGATTTTAATGATAAATTTCATTTCTGTATTTCAGAAAATCAAAGTGCATAAATTTAATGGAGAAGGTATATTAGATCTCTTAGTATACCTTTACTGGGTGAAGAAACCAGGGTCACCCCTGTGACCAGTTATTGGACTTTGTATCTACCTCATAATTGATTGGATTCATTTGGGGGCATATTTCCCTAGATAAATTAATTGGTATTTAAAATCCAGTGACATTCAGTTAAGTCAAATGCAGTGCTTTGGAATAGCAATTCTTTTGGAGATTGCATTACTTTATTTTTTGTTCCTAAGTAGATGATCAACAAATACTTCCTAAAACTGATATAAAGAGTTGACACAAAGATTCCATTTGTTAGTATATTTTTAAGACTTAAAAAAAAAATCTCTTAAGAGGCAATCCTCTTTTCATGAAGAAACAATTTCAGTCAGCCCTCCATATCTGCAGGATTTCCATCCATGGATTCAACCAGTCATAGCTTGAAACTATTTATTGCCTTAACAGTATAGCTACACTTTGTATATTTTTTACATTGTATTAGGTAAAATCATTAATTTGTTAAAGATGATTTAATATATATGCTTAAATATTTTGTGGTTTAGCTATTTTCTGTCTTTATTTATGCATAATAGGGTATGGAATAGTGTATTATTATTATCATTATTATTATTATTATTATTATTTTCTTTTAGTGGTGCTGGAAATGGAACCCAGGGCCTCACTCATGCTAGACAAAAGCTCTATCACTGAGCTACAACCTCAGCTGATGTTAATAGTGTTCTTTAATGTTTACTTTTCTTTATAATTTACTATTCTCTTCCAACCTTAATAGCAAATGTGTATTATTTTAATATAACTAAGAGATTATTTTTTAACAAAATTCTTGAAGAGAAGACAATATGACAAATGTTATACTTCTATATTTTGAATATGGTTTGTCCCCTAAAAGTTCACGTGTTGGAAACTTGACTTCTTCATAATGGTTTCCAGAGGTGGTGGGCCTTAGAGAATGACATTAGGTTATGTGGATACCACCCCAGAAGGGATCAATGCTGTTCTTGTAGAACCCATTTAGTTCTCAAAGCAAGTTATTATTAAAGTGAGGCCACTCATACTTGGTCTCTTCTGCATGCATGCAGCTAATTACCTTTCCACTTCTCTGTTATTCTGTGATGCAGCCAGAGGGCTCTTGTCAAATACTGGTGTATGTTGTTTTGATTTTCCAACGACCAGAATTGTGAGCCAGATAAACTATCTTTCCTTAGACATTACCCAGTGTCAGGTATTTTATCATAATAACATGAAATGGTCTCAGCCATACACCATGGACCTGTAGGTGAAGTTCAATGTGCTGTCCTCCCAACTCCTGCTTTGCATCTGTTCTGTCTGCTTGCTTCTTGTGCACAATTTAAAACATAAGCAGAGTTGTGCTTGTGGCTCAACATTAGTGGATTTTAACTTTTTATCTAATGTTTGCTGCCTGGTATTAGATAATGGCTTGGCTCTAAAATTGCCCCACTCTCTTTTCAAAAGAGAGATGATTTATATAAGTCACATTAAATTTTGAAACCTTTTAAGTGGAAGCTAGACCTTCCAGATATATTTATAGTTAGCAAAAGAGTTTGTTAATGATAAATTAATATCTGCAATGATGAAATTTCAGCAAAAATATTTTGTAATAAGAGTCCCTGAGGATATTGTTCAAATGAAATCATTGATGTATAAAATGAGCCCAGGGTACAGTCTTCTTCCCTCTGTTTGTGAAAGCACTACTCAATCCTTGATACATTTTCAGATTGAACCACCTATGTGTTTAGCATAAATATAAATGTCATTGTATTTATAATTTCCTATGGTGAATATAAATGTAGATTCAATTGTAGGCATCATTAAGTGCATAGACTAAATTCAGTAGTGTTGTTCTGATATAAGAGAGAACTGCCATCAGGCTGAATATAATGAATTATGCTTTAAACATTTAAACATTCAATGCCAGTGAATATATATCCAAAATTTATTTTTAGAATTTCTTTGAGAATCACTCTCTCAAAATATACCTATTATTACTCAGTGTACTCACATGTCATTAAATGTTTAGTAGGTTTTTTTAGTTGAAATTTCAACTGGACATTTGGAGGACAAAAGGATGTGCAGTGTGCCATGGTGCAGACTGATCTTTCTTAGCTTAAAACAGAAATTTATAGCAAAACAAAGACTGAAAAATGAGCCTACACTAAAGGAAACATCATCTTTTTATGCTGTTCTTTGAATTCATTCATCTTATATGCCATTAAAATCATAGCTCAAAAGGTGACAATTTTATTTGTAAGTTTTGGTGAATTATGGGGACTGAGAAGTTCTATGATTTGACAGAAATTCACTATAGATGAACAGTGCTCTAAATTGCAGAGAAGGTTTACAGAAACACAATCTTAAAGAACAATTTTGAAATACCACACACATTATTATAAGGCACCACTAAATGTTTTCCACACTTCTATTTTTTTAAATTCAAATTTTGCTGAGCATGGTGGCTCATGCCTATAATCCCAGTGACTCAGGAGCCTAAGGCAGGAGGTTTTGGGTTCAAGGCCATGTATCCCAGTGGCGCAGTATCCCTGGGTTTCATTACCAGTACCATAATCACTCACTCACTCACTCAACAATCAATCAATCAATCAATTCAAATTTAAAAGCTAATTTTAAACTTAATATTAATGGTCCCTGTTTTATCTGTTTATTCTTTCCCTACATGTGAGCTTAGAAAATATTACTTGGTTAAGTAAATAAGACTCAACCTAAAAATTACTACTGATATTATTAATTTATTTAAATGAACACATAGGAAAACTAGTTGGCTAAATTGCCATCTGAGATAGAGTGAACATTTTATATAAATAAAGTGATAAGACCATTTGCAAAGACACCCAGCAATCTGCTCTTGCAGGAAAATATCTGAAGAAGAAAATACAAAACAAAAATTACAGAATAACATGCTGGCAACATTTCAAAATGTTTTAGAAATTGATGAAGATAATTTTTTTCTGTCTATTATGGAGTATACATTTTTCAGTCTCAAAGTCATAAAGACATTGTGGTTGCTGGAACTGAATTATAACTCTAAGCTTCACTCATGCTGAACTTTTGTGTATTCTTTATCTGCTCAGACTGGCCATTAAACCCCTTTCCCAATAGGTTATGCTGGCTATAAACAACAGGAGTAAGCTACTGACAAGCTTTAATAAATTTTCCGAATGAAGAGCACATTTTCATATGCCATATATCATCAAATAAATATGCCTTCACTTTTACCCCCAGTATAGTCAGTGTCACATATTTCATGTACTTTAAATTAAAGACAACCCAAATTTCCCCAAAAATTAATAAGAAAAAACTCTCTAAGTTATTCATTTTTCCATATTAGTGTTATAGAAATTGGATGCACATTAATTGAAATAGCAAAAGTACCAGTGATATCTTGTATACATATGTGCAAAATGCCCAAAGACCAGCAGATTGTAGACTATAGATTGATCATGTGGATTCTATCTTATCCAATGACCTACTTCCTGCATTCTTCTCAAGTTAAAGTTCTAATATACTTATTTCTTGTTGAAAATATAAACTATTGCTCTTTCATGATAAATTTTATTTGCTAGATAGTGCCTCTTTTTTGGATGGCCACATTCTAAATACAGGTAATCTGGTCAAGATTATTACATATTGATTCTAATTTTAAAAATTCAAAGGCCTCATTATTAGTTTGGCTAATTCAAAGACAGCATAAATTTTATTAATACCATATGGAAAATTTTGCTTAAAAAAGGGTGAATTCCATTCGCAATATTTATAGTATTGAAATTTATAACTTCATTTAATATTTCTAATGAATAAAGGTTTTTAAATTAAAAACAAAATTTATGGTGATTCATTAAGCAGTTTTTCTTTCTGATTAAATTCTTGATTGAATTCTTCAAGAGATCTTTAGGTTTCCAGAGGAAGATTTTTCTAATTATTCATGTTAGAAACCTTGTTTCTGATGATAATGAACCCACATTCCTTTTTTTTTTCTTTTTTGGAGGGGCCTATACCAGAGATTGAACTCAGGGGCACTTGACCACTGAGCCACATCCCCAGCCCTATTTTGTATTTTATTTAGAGACAGGGTCTCACTAAATTGCTTAGTGCCTCGCTTTTGCTGAGGCTGGCTTTGAACTCATGATCCTCCTGCCTCAGCCTCCTGAGCCATTGGTATTACAGGTGTGCGCTACCATGCCTGGCCCATTTTTCTTGATTTTAATGTTAAGGAAAGGGTATTCTTGTCCTGCTCTCATATTTTGCTATAAAGCCATTATACTTGATATCACTTGGCAACATAAAATTTTGATAGTTTCAATGACATATGTTCTGACCCATTTAAATCTTAAGATTAATTAAATAATGGGAATTGCTGTGTTTAGAAGATCCACTCCCCCAATGCAGAAATGATGAACTAAGAAAAGACATACAAAGAAATTATTTACACTGAAAATTCAAAGCTTGATATAATGAACATGTTTGTTTATCAGGCTCCATTCACTGAAAACTGAAGTACTAATTGATGTCTCAAACATTGTCTAAATATCGCAGAGAAAAACTCATAAAAAATGGCTCTGAGATTATCAAACGGAAAAATCAAGAAAGAAAAAAGAAAGTTGTCTATATTGGCAACCCACCTCCATTAAACCTTATTCTTTATCAAATATTTATATGTATTTAGTGTTTCATCTTTTAAGAGACTTCTGAATTAATTACATCTATTTACTGCTTTTCTCCTGATATGAATATTTAAATAACATTTCTAATGTACATTGTCATTATGGAAGAATAAAAACATTGAATAATACTCTATATGTGATGTCGTTATAAATAGAAAACGTTTACAAGGAATTATGAAAAGTTACATGGATAAAACAATGTACATACATGATTCCTGCATTAAAGAGGCTTAAGCTTGAGTTATAGAAATAAGAGATGAATAAAACAAGCAAAATAACAATGAAAGACATCTCCCATGGTAACATTGTGAAGAATGAATAATTATTGTTAAAAGAACTTTAATAAGGCATTTATCTTTTGATTGTGGAAAACTGAAAAGAGGAAGAAATTAGAAAATTATTCTTGAAAGATACCTGGATTTGAAATATCCTAAGCCATTGGAAGACATTCTGGCCCAGAAATACCTATGAAAATTTGGGGAAGTGAGGGCAATTTTTGATGATACAAAAGTCTCCGTTGACTTGTGCTTCTGTTAATTTTTCGATCTGGAATGTTTCCCAAAAGCTCATTGTTGAAGACTAAGTCTTCATTGCAGCTACGTACAAAAGTTGGGCTTTTGGGAAGTGAATGGATCATGAGGGCCATAACCTCGTCAGGGTATTAATCCACTTGATGGATTAATAGTTTGAATGGACTACTATGAGGAGGTGGAAGCTGTAGCTCAAAGCATGGTTAGAGGAAGTAAGGTCACTGGATTCTTGCCCTTGGGGGCTTCTTCTCTTCAACTCTTCTTGTCTGGTTTTCTCTGTTTCTCTTTCTCTCTCTTATTCCCTCTCCCAGCTGCCAGGAGTTGAGGCGCTGAGTAGCTTTCCTTTGTCACACCCTTGCACCATGATGTTTTTAATTTGGAGCCAGCCAATCATAGACTGAAACCTCTGAAACCACAAGCCAAAATAAACCTTTCCTTCTCTAAGTTGCTCTTATCAGATATTTCCATCACATCAATGAAAAGTTGACTTACACAAGTTCCTTTTGATATAATGAGAGTCTCTTTACATGTTATGTAGATAATGTACATGGGATTCTTAACAGTATTGTCTATAGAGTAGAATATTTAATATTTTTCTTTCAAAAATATTAAAAAGTTTGTAGAGGTAGTTTAAAATTCAATTTTATTTGTTTTTCAATTTTATTCTTTAGAAAATAGGAAAGTATATTTTTGAAAACCAAAGAATAGGTATGTTAAGATTAGGTATACAGAAGAAAATTTTACTACTCTGCTATGGTTCGAGTGGTCAAGACTCTATTGAGATAAGAACATGGACAAGGTTGGCAGGGGAGGAAATGAACAAATACCATAGACAAATTCAGACTTGTGAACTGTCTGATGTCAAGGAAAGCTGAGTGAACAGGTATGTGCAAGGATAGTCAATTTAATAAATATACAGATTTCCCCTCTAGAAGTCATGTGTTTTCTAGATCATGGATATAAAATGATGGAAAAGACAACTTTATTCTCAAAATGACCATGGAACTATAATTATGTGTTTATTAGGGTAAGTTACTTTTCTGTTCCTCAGTATTCCCATCAGTAAAATGAGGATAATGAAAGAGTCTTTCTCATAGTGTTCTATGGAAACACTTTGGACAGGGCCAAACATATTTGTGTTGCAGCCATTATTTTTATTATTATTATAGAGAAAATGAGTATACAGGTACAGTAACCCCCAGAAGAGGAAATCATAAATGGTTTGAGCCAGGCCATAAGCAGGTGGGAGAATAAGGGCAGGCTTCATTGAGAAAGTGATAAATACTATGGGTTCAGCATAGCTAAATATAACTTTGGGACAATCAGACCTTTGAATTACAATGCTATCAACATGAGTAGGTTACTTAGTCTCTCTGTGCCAAGGTTTCCAGGTCTTCAAAATGAAACTAATACTTCCTATCTGGAAACATGATGTGGAGGATCTAGCAGGTTAGTGAGTGCACATAGTACCCAGTCCATAGTGAGTGCTTCAAATTATGGGAGCCATATTTACTAATGAGATTTTAAAGGATTAATGAGGCTTTCCTAGGCACAACAGCAGAGAAGCATATTCTCAGGAGATGAACAGGATGTGTAAAGCACAGAGCTATGAGAAGTATGCAAGGTTTGTCATACTGCTTGCCAGCAGTGAGGTTGGAGAAAAATGGCAAGAAAGTCAAGTTGGCTGAATGTGTTTTGGAGAAAGAAAAATTATGCTCATGAAGAATGTTCTTGAACACATATTTGATGTCTTGCTTCATCTGTGAGGCAAGGGATATATAGTTATGAGCTTTTTGCTGGACAATAATGTGAAATGCACCATGCAAACATCAATTTGTTGTCACAAAGTGAGTCCATGATGAATGGGTACCAGGAACAAGAGAAAATAGAGGTTGGAAAGATAGGACATAGATGAGTTTTGAGGAAGTTTTCCTGGTTTTTGTTTTTGTTTGTTTAATATTTTAGGTCAAAAACGCTTTTAGGGATGGATGAGACTGATATTATGCATGTAGCTTATAAGAGTCAAGCGAAGGTAGGGCAGCAGAGAACAACATGGTTTTGGCTTTTCAAGTTGGGCAGATGGTGGTTTCACCAATAAATTAAGGGTTACAAAAAGATATGCAAACTTTTTGGAAGAGAGGATAATAGTCAGAATTATAAATGCTAAGTTTGAAATTTCTGTAGGCATCTTGCCTGGTAGTAATACAAAAATAGGCAAGTTTATAGGATGAATTTGGTAAATGAGGAATGTGATTGGTTTTGTTTGACAAAGATTTATAGCAAGCAGTTGGTGATATAAAATTGAAGTTTAGGAAAGGGTATAAAGCTGTAGCTATACTTGGACCAGAAGAAGTTTTATACCCCTATTGGAGAGATTGCATAGCAAATAACAGACATCTGAGGACTCACTCTGGGATATGGCCTAATATAAGAAGGAGAAAATGGGCTCAACAAAAAGAAAAAAAAAGCACCAATGAGACAGAATACTAAACAGTAGGAGAGAAGAAGATGGGCGGTCTAGTGACACAAAAGGGAAGTTAACACTGAGGACTCTCAGTGTCAGAGTGCAAGCTCCTACAACCTCTACTTCTATTTCATCTCTAAGGACTAAGACCCTTGGTTATGATTTGTTAAGTTGTTGAGTATGTATATAATGGTTTGTGAATGCAAACAAACAGGCCTACTATGTGCCACATATGACAGAATTTAGCTAGGTGCTTTATTGTAATCTCAAGTGTAATCTTACAATGTGGGCACAACTATCCTCATTTTGCACGTAAAGAAACTAAAATGCAGAGAATTTAAGGTAAAAGTGGATATTAGGATGAGAAATTGACTAATTCCAAAGTTCATGCTCCACCTACTGAGCCATGCTACCTCAATAACATTGCCTTATGACAGCAGTACTAGAACATGTATCAATAGACTGACATGTTAGTCATGTGATTTTTGTAAGTCTGCTTATAAAAATAGGAAGAAATTTAATACTGCGAAGTAATAGTACTTCAAATAAAAAATAGTTTTGTTCTAACTGAAGGTTTTATAAGGAAAAGTTGGCTGATGGGCTGTGCCAAATGCTACAAAGAGCTCGAAGAGATAAGAGCTGAGAAAAGGTCATTGCATTTCAAGATCAGGAAGTCACTGGTGATATCTAAAAGGGCAGTTTGGTAAAAGAATGGGGACAAACTTCTGAAGCAGTGGGTTAAAGAGTATGCAGGGTAGAGATGAGGTGGTGGAGCAGGAGGTGATGTACATAAGAGTTTTAGTGGTAATAAGTATATAAACATGATAGTAGTTTGTGGGTAAGTAACAAACAAGGAATATAATGAAAGATAAGAGAATCCTGAGTGTGTAGATGGAAGGAGGAAGATCAGAACAGGTGACTGAGGAGTAAAAACCATGGGATCAGGACAGAAAATATGTTGGCATTTTCATCAGAAATGGTAAAAAAGAAGGATGTTTAAGCTAAGTGTTTGCCATCTTACAGACCCTAATTAAAACCAAACTATTTGATTTTGAGAATATACTGATTGCTTAGTGTTATTTCAATTATATTGTTATTCCATGTGATAGCTGTACATTTTGAGGATCAACTATAATTCCCATATGTTACTGAAAGCTTTTTTATTTCTCAGTTGGTGTTACTACTATCAATTCTATATTGTTGTTTTAATTTCTGGAACAAATGGACATAGCCATTCAAATATAAATACAATGTGGTTGCCAGGGGTCAGCCCAAATTGTTTTATTTTCATTAACTTATCCTTCTGTTCACCAACTTTACTTGTCCATCAACCCAGAAAACCAATTTTGAATTTCACATTTACATAAAGATCATTTGTTCTGATTATAATCTTATGTAATGACCAAATCTGGGAAACTATTAACAAAGTTATATGGTTTATTGTAAGGGAGGGGAAAAGGAAGGAAGATGGGAAGTATTCTATAATTAGTCATATCCAAGATTAAGGGATTCAAATGCAAAAATACAAATTCCAAAGCCAGAGTTGTAATAATGATGAATGTGGGAACAGGTTTGCAGAAGTGGGGGTGAGGTGCAGAAAATAAGGCTACTTGTAGAACTGAAGAACATATAACACCATTGCTAACTACCTACTTCTTGAAATCTCACTTTTAGATTGTTGGCCTAATTCTAAATTCAAAACATAACCAGGAAACTGAGTCATAGTTGCCTACAACGTATCTTAATTACATTCTTAGAGACTTGAGAGCCTTTCTTGGAGAATACTTAGGTTTGTTAAGGTGTCTCCCTGGTCAAAGACCAATGATGACAATTTGTCTCCTCAGGTTCCACATTTTATGCTGGAGTCTCCAGCTCTAGGATTTAGCAAGAGAGAAGAGAGGCTCAATGTTCCCTCAGCCTGACTAAACCTTAGGCTTCTTCCTGACTCTAGGTCCTAAACTCCCTTTTATTAGAGCATTTACTTTAGAAAATTTGTAATTGCAAATTCTGTCTCTGACCTTTGAGATATATGTAAATCTTTTCAAGAGCCTCTTGCCAGTTTTATCTTTTGGAAGTTTCTGATGGAGGTCAGGAGCCTAACTTCAGTAGGTTCCTTGCTCTAAGTTGTAAAACTTCTTTCATAAAAATACAATTAAGCTTACTCTTCCTTTGGGTAAAGAAAATTAGCAAACCCAGGCAGCTTGTGTTCCCCCAGTAGTTACAAATGCTCCTGATGGTTGTTTTAGAGGTGTTGAGTTCAGAGTTTTGTTTTGTTCTTTCTGCCCTATTGTGATAGCCTTGAATAAATCTCCCTTGCTTTCTTAACTTCATCGGGTGCAATTTTTGCTCTGATAGATCTTATGTGCCTTTATCTAATATCTAATATTCTCCAGTATCCTTGTGGTCACTCAGGTTGCTGGAGGTTGAACACTGCTAGTGATTCTATTTTTTTTTTTTTTTTTTGTGCTGATGGAGCCCAACTGCCAATAATTCTTAATCAAGACTGTGGGATTAAAAACTTCAGGCTTTGGCAGCAAGAATTGGTGAAAATAAACCCTGAATCTTTGATTACTTAGCTTTGGGAAAATAACTGAAATTTATAAACAATCATTTCTTGAGGCTCAGTGTCCTCATACTTACTTATTATAATTAACTTTCTTCAAATTTATCTTTTTATTGACCAATTCCTTCCAGCTTGCCTATATACAGATACACTCACAAAGGGAACATTCTCTCCTTTTTTGTTTATCTTCTCTTTAGTTTTAACTGATATATCAGTTTAGTAAGCTTGGTGTTGGGAATCATGTAGTCTGAAAATTCATTGATTTACTAATTTTTTCACTTTTTGCCCAACACTTGAAGAAACAGCTGCATTTTTTGTGTGTGCTAGTTTGTCAGAAAGTCAATAGTGAATATTGTTAGATTGTCTTGAAAATACTCTTTTCTTGTGATTTGCTTTTTCTTGATTGTTGATATCACACTGGTGTATGAATTTAATGGATTTTCAGATATAATTAATGCTTTACACAGTGCTGTTAACTGATTCTCAGAGGTTGTCCTTCTCTTTTAGTTTGTATAGTGCAATGTTTTCTGCTATTAACTTGGAACTGTTCACCCACGTATGCTTTTAATGCAGCCTTTCTATTTTGCAGAACTGTATCTTGGTCTCTGAATATGTGTGCTCTCTGTTGTCAGTTTTACAGTTAATGAAGATTAAGTTCTTTTAGTCTTGCATAAAAAAATTCTTGCATAGAAACAGCAGTAAAATTTCTAAACTAACTCAGTGACAAACTTTTTCTCCAAGTGTGTGTGTGTGTGTGTGTGTGTGTGTGTGTGTGTATATTTAATGGTCTTTTTTCTCTTAGTGGCTACATTCATGATTTTCCCCCGATGTAATCTAAAGAAAGGAAAGGGCCATAGCTAGTGTTAGAAAATTTGGACATCAAATAGGCCTGGGATTTATTTCTGGCCTGCAATAGCTATTAGTTGTGTGACCTTAGACAACTTTTAAGTTCATCAGTATTAGTTTCTTTATTTATAAAGGGGGAAATTGATGAGGCCATTTACGTTGATCACTTAGCAATGGGCCGGGCCTTCAATAAATGTTAATCCTGCTCTTGCTGGGAAAGAGACAACTAGCACTTCTGTGAAGTGATTAACTGGTTCCATCTCCAAATTGCCTTTCCATTTTCTTCCTGGAATTTGTGATGAAAAATTGTCACTTATGCAGGGATGAAGGGTTGGTTACCCAAATTTGAGATTATGTGCAGTATGGGAGGTATGTTTGCTCTACCTCCACCCAATAAGTTTATGACTTGTAGTACAGCTGTGAATCAATGAATGACAATGTCACCATTAAATATCACTTGTCACAATGAGTTCATTAGACAATTCCACAGGGAGCTCCTGGAGCTGCAAATGCTTTGACAGATCAGAAGTAGCTCCCTCCTGAGGAGGCTTTTGGCTGAGAGAGAAGAAACACTGTCATTCTTCTGAATGAAAATGACAGAGAGTGAATTACTTAAACCAAGACTGCCAGGCCAGCATAATCCACAGCAGTGATGTGTCATCATCACTCTTGGAAAATTAACCACAGCTCCACACTGCTGTGACCAAGAGCAAGATACTCACTCTCCAGAGAATGTTTTGGAAAACATAATTGCCTCTCCATGTATTGGAACCATTTCTTTTCCTCAAAAGGAGCAATTGAATAAAGGCTTTTTAAATTTGTGAGAGAGACGATGAACGCTTGGAATAGACTATTATTAACTGATTCCTTTTCCTTTTAGTTTTATTACTTTTATGAACTTTTATTACTCAAATAATATATTTTCTTCACTTTTACATTCTTGGATATTGAGATAGATTAGGAAAATTAGAATTAATGCATCTGAACTAGGCTAAATGGGACTTAACTTTATGCATTTGGAAAATTCTTTGTAATATGAGTGTTTAAATTGAGATTAGAGCCTATAAGACCTTCAAAACTGGTGGAGAACAGGGCAGGCAATGGTTGGTTCTGTGCAATAGCTGTTTTTTTAGCAGATCAGTATTTAGCGTCCAGTGAGAGTTTAAATATCCCAGCCTACCTTATTCATATAAATAGTTATATCTGTTAGAAAGTTGGGATTATTATGATGATAAAAAAGTTCTTGAACAAGCCTTTCCTATGGACATATAGTTTCAATTTTTTAAAAAATAAATATCCAGGAATGGAATTGCTGGGTCATATGTTGGGCATATGCTTAGTTGATATAAGAAATTGCCAAATATTTTTCCAAAGTAGTGGTGCACCTCACATTCCCACTAGCAATGCATGAGAACCTCAGTTACTCTGTATCCTCTCCTATATTTGGAGTTGTTAGTCTTTTTAATTTTAGCCATTCTCATGTTTGTATAATTGCATGTTATTGTGCTTTAATTGGAAGCACCCTAATGATATTGAGTACCTTTATGTGATTATCAACTTTGGTTTATCTTCTTTTGTAAAGTACATCTTCTAGTCTTTTCCCATTTTAAAATAATTGTGCATTATTATTGATTTGTAGAATTTCTTTATCTGTGCCAGGAATAAGTTCTTTACCAAATATATCTTTTGTGCATATTTTTCTTCAGTCTTTGTGTTGCCTATTTATGTTTTAATTATGTTGTAGTATGAGCAGTTTTTTATTTTGATGACATCTAATTCCTATTCTTTTGTTTTATGATTATTCCTATTCATAACATTACAAAAAAATCCATGTCTGTATTCTGGTCATGAAGGTATTATTCCTTGTCTTTTTAAAGAAATTTTATAGTTTTAGCTTTTAATTTTGGGTCTCTGATCCAAGACAAGTTTATTTTCATGCATACTTAAAGTGTTAAGTTTCATTGTCTTTCTACACACTTAGTTATTTATTCTAACACCATCTAATGAAAAGACTTCCCTTTCTCTAATAAATTGCACTCTTCTAAAAATTAATTGAATGTGTTTGAGAATTCTCTATTTTTTTTTTTTGATTCTCGGGATCAAACCCAGAGGTACTTAACCACTGAGCTACATCCCCAGCCCTTTTTATATTTTATTTTGAGACAGGGTCTCTAAATTACCTAAGGCCTCACTAAGTTGCTGAGACTGGCTTTGAACTTGTGAGCCTCCTGTGCCAGCCTCCCTGGGATTACAGGCATGTACCACCATGCCTGGATCTCAAATATTTTATTGATCTATTTGTCTGTCTTATGCTGTATCATCCTGCCTTGATAAGTGTAACTTTGTAGTAATTTTTGAAATTAAGTAGTATACGTCTTCAACTTTGTTTTATCAATATTTTATTTTATTTTTCTTTTTACTCTAACTCTCTTCCATTATCATATGCATTTTAAAATCAAACTGACAATTTTTATAAAAGCCTACTGGAATTATGATTGGAATTACAATGACTCTATACAAGGGGAGTTAACATCTTAACAATTTTGAGTCTTTTCAAATCATCAACATATTTTATGTTCTATATTTTGGCCATGATCTTAGGACTATTGTATATTTTAGTTTAGAAATCTTGCACAAATTTTATTAAATTTATTTGTAATTGTATTTGTGAATTTTGAAGTAATTGTAAATGTATGTTAAAATTTTTATTTTCCATTTGTTTGATGTGGTAATAGAGAAATTATTGTGTAGATTGACATTGTGAACTTATATCCTGTGACACTGCAAAATTTCTTATCAGTTCTAGTAGTTGCTTTATAAATGACTTAGTCATTTGTACATAGGTATTCATATTCTATAAAATTTTATTTTTGTTTTTTAATCTTTATGCTTTTTTATTTCTTCTCTTGCTTATTCCATTGTCTAGAACCTCCAGTAAAATGTTAAATATTATTAGTGAGAATGTACAACTTTGCCTTATTTCAGATATTAAGATGAAAATGTTAAACCCAGCATGGTGGTGCATGCCTGGAATCCCAGGGGCTTGGGAGGCTGAGACAGAAAGATTGCAAATTCAAAGCCAGCCTTGGCAAAAAACAAGGTGCTAAACAAGTCAGTGAGACCCTGTCTCTAAATAAAATACCAAATAGGCCTGGGGATGTGGCTCAGTGGTCAAGTGCCCCTGAGTTCAATCCCCAGTACTCAAAAAAAAAAAAACAAAACCAAAGTGTTGAGTATCTTTTGTTTCAAAGTTAATTAAGCTCTTTCACAGGTGACCTTTATATCTGATTGAAGAAATTTATTTCAATTCCTACTATGGACAGAATTTTCTTAAAATGCATTCTCTGAATTAATGAAAATTTTAAAGTTATTAGTAATAATGTATTACATTGATTCATTTTGAGATATTAATATTTTATTCTTAAAATAACCTCTATTTAGTCATGTTCTAATATTATATATTTTGCTCAATTTTGTAAAGTAATTTAATATTTATGCTTCTGAGGAATATATGCAATTTTTTTTCCCTTAATGAATGGCAGTTTGGTATCATAGTTATACTGACCACCTCTGTTTTCTGAAAAATTTGTTCAATATTAGTGTTATTCTGTTTTTAAATAGTATAAGATTCACTCATTACTCTGTCTAGACCTAGAATTTTCTTTGTAAGATGATTTTATTTTTGGTAACAAATACAAATTTTCAAATAAATAGAGAACAATTGTGGTTTTTCTATTTTCTTTTCATGTCAGTTTGGAGAGCTGTGTGTTTTTAAGAAATGTGTTCATTTCTATAAGTTGTCAAATTCATTGGCAAAAGCTCTTTCCTTTACCTACCTTTAATTATGCAGAATCTTTTATGAGATCTCCTTTTTTGTTCTTTAGATTTGTAATTTGTTTTTTTTCTCATACTCTTTAAGCAGGTGTTTACAAATTTAAGAGCCAACTTTGACTTTATTTTTCCAGTGTTCTTTCATTTTTAATTGATTTTCTTTCTTATCCATTGTATTTCATTTCATTCCTTCTTTTCTTCTATTCACATAACAGTTAACTTTCTCAGTTTCCAAGATTATTAAGATGGGCAACATTGATATTAACTTTTAAACTTTTTTTTCTTTAATGACATAAACATTTAAAACTAAATTTTTCCTGTGTTGCTTTGGCTTCATCTCACAAACTTCAATAGGTAACAGTGAATTCTTTTTTAACTTCTACAATGATTTCATCTTTTGCAAATGTATTGTTTTAAAATGAGTTGGTTTTTATATGCACTATTTAGAGGTGGTAGGGAAATATAATTAAAAACAAAGCTCCTTCTACCTCAGAAAACCTCCCTGTAAAGGTGGAAGACAAAAAAAGCAATTTCATTATTGAGTAATCATTAAACCAGAATGTGATACAGATCATAGAGTCTGCCAAGACATAGCAAGCATAGAAAGAGATCTGCATTCTCACCTTTTATAAAGCCAAGCAGTTACAACTCAGTACCTAAATGTTCCCAGGATAAACAATAACTGGTCTTCAGGTAAGAGGTCTTGACAGCACCATTTATCACACACACCTCATCCTGAATTCACTTAGTTGGTGTGACCATCTGTGTTAGTTTTATCCATAGAAAAAATAAACTCATATCTTTCTGATGGGAGGTAATTTTGAAACTTAGAGCTAGGCTCTCACAAAAGTTAGACTTCTAGCCACATATACAACTCAGAAATAAGGACACTATATTCCTTGGTGATTATATTTTGAAGAGATCATTACTAGGTCTTTAGAAAAGGCAATCTCAGAATGCTTACTCTCATATGTGGAAGGCAGAGAAAAAGAAAAAAAGGAGAAAAAATAGATCTCATGAAAATGGAAGGGAGACCCAGAGAGTAGAGGAAGGGGATCAAGAGCAGGAGAGGAGAAGAGGGCAAAAGGAGGTTCTGGGGAACAATATGGTTCAAATTATGCTATGTCCATGTACAAATATACCACAATGGATCCCACTTTTGTGTATTATTATGATGCACTTACTAAAAAATAATAGAAAGGAGACCAGTGGAATAGAGGAAGGGTATCGGGGAAGAGAGGAGGAAAAGGGGAGTTACTGGGAAATGAGATTAATTAAATCATGTTATGTGCATGTACAAATATGTCACAATGAATCCCACTATTATGTATAATTATAATGTATCCATAAAAGCCAAAAGATAAAAGAAAAAGTAGTCCTGGGCTCTAAAACTATAAAGAAGCTGACTTAACTTTTAAAAAAGATTTACATATATTTCAAACAGACATAAAAAGAATTTATGTTTTCTAAGTTAATGTTCTTAGAAAGGGAGGGGTGAGGAATAGTCTCTTTTTAAGTGGGAGGATTAAACCTCTTATTTTCAATTTGAATTTACCTTTCTAATCTCTTTGCAAAGTTGCTATAAAATAGTAGCATTGCAATTTTATAATTATTTCCATTGCTGTTTCTACCTTTCTTTGGGCAAAAGTTGTAGCTGTCTAAATATCCAGAAATAAGAGGAAAGGAATTGTCTATAGCCAAGACAACTCCGTGGGTAAACAATGATCAGAATTAACATAGAATTGCAAAATTACTAAATTTTTTTAAAAGGTAGTACATTATTGTCCTTGGAGAAATTTACCTTTGAAACAGTGTAACAATAATGATGAGTGTTCAAATTAGATTTTTGATTAGCAATACACAAAATGTATCAGTATTACATTTATTTCACAAATTTTTGATGTCAATATTGCTTGCATTTTTCAAATAGTTAACCATATAAATATTATTTGTTAGTTCCTTATGAAGTACTACCCAATAAAGTCTAAAGAACAGCTTACCTCTGAAGTCTGATTATGAGTTTTCCTTGGAAGGGTCTAATATATTTCTTCCCAATTTAAGTCAATCACATAAGTACCATCATGTTTATATGACAATTTAGGTCCATTAGTAATGATTCTATATTCCCAACTACATTTTCCCATATATGAAACACAAAAATATTTGTATCTATTATCTAGTATCAGTCTTATAATGAGGTGGTCATTGAAAGGTACAGACTGAAACTTTCTATTGTTTAAATTACCTGACTAATTGTCTTAAGTACTGATTACAAACTTATCCAATGGGTCTTTTCCTCCTTCTCCTCCTCCTCCTCCTTATTCCTCTCCTCCTCCCCCTGCTCCTCCTTTTTTTCTTCCTTCTCTTCTCTTTCTCCTCCTCCTCTTTCTTTTTTGATTAGGCATTAATAGATGTTTATACTATTGTAACAATCAACTTTGACTAATACTGAGCACTAAGTATATACACTTTTAGGTTTATCAATTCATACTGGGACTAGAGACAATTTTCATACCAGTGAATCAAGTAATATTAGACATTTTTTTTTCAGTTTCTATCTTTAAAGACAAGATTTCTCATAGATGTTTTTGTTTTCTACATCATCATTCCAGTCAAACTGGTTAACCAAACATTTTTGCATCAAAATTATGGCTCAGGTACTTGGATGCATATTAATCACTTTTACTTTGCTATTCAAAAATTAATGAAGATTGGTTCTCCTATAGTGTGGAAGGTGGTGTATTGCCAGCATTGACCACTATATCCCTTGATGTTATGATTAGATTATGGATGATCTAGAGTCCTCAGTAGCTACTCAATGGCATTAAGATTTGCTAGCTGTTCAAATAAGAAGGGCTGATTCTCCTTCCATTGAAATAAGAAAAATGTACATTATGTAACAGTTTGGTTCTCCCTTCATCTGAGTAACACCTTGCTTGCTTGCCTTTTCCCAAGTGCTTAGTGCAGCTACTCTCCATTTCTGTTGGCTGCATATGGAGACATAACCATTTGTTTAGTCCTTGATTATTTTCTGATATTTTTAAATGTCTAATTTCTTAGCTATAGGCTGTGTGGGGTGAAAATGCAAATTTTGAAGGTAGAATCTGGGCTAAGATATGAAGTGGAATCAGGCTGAGCCACAAGGCAAATACTTGCGTATTCAAACAGAGCAGGTGATTACCCACTAAAGAAAATGTGCCTTTAACCCTCTTTACAGGAAAATCTACTATTAAAGGAAACCCTTGTCTGAAAGACCATTGCCTGCCTCTTCTCCAAAGTTAGTTTGAGAAAAGAAGGGAAGAGGAAGCAGATAGTTGAGAAAGGTAGAGAGTTCTGTGAAAAGAAAAATGCCTTGATTGCCACATGTCCTGTTTCCTTTTTCTCATTTTTTCCTTCTTGCCATTTAAATCATTTTTATTTTTGCCTTTTTAAGAATGATAACCACCTCATAAACACTAGTAGTTTATTTGCTTGGGAAGCCCAGGAGTTTTTACAAATATGTTAATTTACCCAAATCAAAAGAGTCATCCTTTGGCCACTCATCGATTTCCACACATGTGTGAGTTTGTTGGGATGAACCCATCCACTATGTATAACTCTAAAGCTCTAATTAAAAAGTAAAAAGAAAATAAATAAATAAATACATAAATAATAAATAAAACAGACAGAAGGATGTGAATGCAACATTCTTGCTTCCCACATTTTATAATCTCACGGTGATCCTGACAGGCTTCTAGAGACTGACTGTATTGCCCATAATTATTCAATAGTAGAATATGGAGTTTTCCAGGGCGGTTTATCTGTCTGATATGCTGAAAGAGCAGGAAGCTAGGAGAGAGACTTTATAACTCAGGATCTCTTTTTACTTAGCTGTTGTATGGCCACAGACCTTCAGCTAGTCCACTTGGTTCAGGAACTGCCAGGCATGTAAGGTAACTTATTCTGACAACATTTCTAACACATTCTTTAACCCAGTTTCATGGGTTGGATATTTGTTCTTCCCTTGCAGTTCTACTTTGTGTAGACATGATTATTAATTCCAAGATTTGTATTAATATGAACATAACTACACATAACTACACACAGTGGCTGGCACACTGTTCTTTTATAACTAGTTCTAATAGCCATCTTAGTAAACGCTTCTAAAGCAGCTGCTTATCTGAAGTAACTAATTGGCTTGATTCCATGTATTCTTCAGCTTCTATTTTTTCAATTTAGGTAAAACATTGGCCCTTTTGTATTTTTCTGACACTGAGATTCAGTCTGGACACTGGCTTCATTACCAGCAATGAGCTTGTGTAATCATGTGGCCTACCCTGTTTGTTAGTTTTCTCTCAGGGATCACAGTCTGGTACTGGCTTTTAGCACTTTTATTGTTCTTTCTGTTTTCTAGTTGTTAAAGGTGAGTGACAAAAACTTAATTCCTGATAGATTTGATATTAATAGAAGTCCTAGTCATGTAAAGGACTTTTTACATAAATGAATCATATTCTCTTAGTAAATACATTTTCTGAAATATAGATAGGAAATTTCTATAAGTTTTCGAAACATTAAGGATGCATGGCATTGATATTACTTAGCTTAAAAGTTAACCTTGTGTCTGCTTACATATTTATAGAAAGCTAGTCTAATAAAATCATTTTACATGTTATATTATTTAGATGTTTTCAAGAGCTGAGTTTTTCAAAGAACTAGAAATTTTAAATATTTTCTCAATTTTTTCTCAGACTAATCCCTATAAACTCCTCAGTAGCTACAATGAGAAAAGTGTACTTATATAGAAAATTATCAGGCAGAACTTCCTTGATATCAAGTTAAACTTTATGAGGACAAGTTTCTAATTTTTTATGGCAAATATTTCTTTCAACCTTATAATTGTTTTATGGTTAATTTTTATAATATTTGACTAACTAAATTTCTATGGTTAAGTACCACTTGATTGAAATCAGTGGACAGTTCATTTTGACTTACTTGGAATAGTTTTTGTTATACACTTTTCTCAATTCTTCAATAATTAATATAAATTAGGTCAAAGAGGTGTGCGTTAGCAATTACAAGGGCAAAACATAGTAGAAAAGTACCTGAAAATGGACATAAAAACCATGCCTTAAATAAATCATCGAACCCCATAGATATAGTCTATTCATCTTCATTACCATGTTCTTGGTTAATGAGAAAAACAATAATAATAAAAAAAGCCATTGCAACTAAAAGCGTAGTTCAAAAGAAGACAAATCTCACCTGCTCTTATAGAAGAAATATATATTAAGAGTGATTTTGCTTTATTTTGACTCTTAAGCTTAAGTAGAGATTCCAATGAAATGAAGTGATTATGCTTTAATTATAACCTACTTTTCAAACAGGATAGATTGGCAGAAATCCATGCACTTAATAAGTAGCTGTATCTCCTGAAATACATTCATGCAAGCCATGGTTATTGCACACATATTCAATGAATATTTCAAATTAAAGCAGCTGGCTCTGTAGATAGGTTAAGTGAAGATCATTTTGTATTCTTTCACTACTCTTCTCCTGCAGTTCTTAAATGTGAAGGCAAAATGGCCTAATTTTTCACCATAAATAGAACAATCTGGATATCAAGACCCAGACAATTTCAAAGGTATTGTTCTTTCTTTCTTAATCTTGAACTGATAATCATGTCTTTCACTGGCATCTGCATTTTGTGTTATTTGTCTTTATTGAATTGGTCTTTGTGGTGAAGGGTGGTAGTAAAACTCACACATATTCTTTTTAGCTTATCTTCGAAGAAATAATTCATATCAGAGAAGGTATATTCAAAATACACTGCTTATTTTGTATTATTTGTGTACTCAGAGGCCCATGCTATTTTTCTTATCATGATGGATAATAAAGTAATGGAGGTAACTAAATCCTTTGGTGCATGAATAAATAAAAATTACAAAGAGAAGCTGAAGTGTATAATAAAAACTATTCCAAGTAAGTCAAAATGAACTGTCCACAGATTTCAATCAAGTGGTACTTAAACATAGAAATTTAGCTAGTCAAATATTACACAAATTAACCATAAAGCAATAATAAAGTTGAGGGAAATATTTGCCATAAAAAATTAGAAACTTGTCCTCATAAAGTTTAACTTGATATCAAGGACGTTCTGCCTGATAATTTTCTATATTTTTCTCCACTCAAAAAATCATTAATAAACAACATTGTTTTTTAGTGCTTAATCTTATTTTCCAACTGAAGATCAACCTTAAAAATAAACTCTAATAATACCTCTGAATACTTCATAAATTGAATATATTTTATTCTATCCTGAAGCAGAATTTTCCAAAATGTATTCTATGGTTTACTTTAAAAAAATAAAAAGATGGGCAGGTTATATATTCAAAGGAACAGGAATGATAGATTGAGTGTATTTATGCATTATAGAAACTTAAATATTCTTACAATCACCATAAATATCCAAGTGGAGAAATACAATGCATATTCTCCAAATGGATTTGGTTACAGATTTATTATTCAGAAAGAACATCTTATAGATTAGGTTCCATGGAATATCAGTTTGAAAATAAATTTTTAAATTTAGAAAACCTTTTCTAATTTGATATAAAAATCCTTCAAATGATCCATTGAAATTATTTTTGCATGTTATCTCTCTAGCCTTTGACTGACTCAGGATCCTGGATAAAAACTTCATAAAAATCTTAATTTCTTCAGTATATTTTGTATCTGGAAAATTGTTTTCACTCTCAACAAATTAATGTCTTTTCTCATTTATTGTAAGCCTTTCTAGCGTGGTATTAAATTAACATGTTTAATCGAAAGTAATGATTAACATTAACAAAGTTGTTTATACAAAGCCGGTGATCCCTTTTTACCTCCTTCTGCCACATGACAACATGTTGCTGTCTCCTGAGTCATTTCTTTACTTAGATTGGCTGAGGAGGTGAGAGGTTCCTCTATGTAGAAGCCTGCCTTTTCTAAGGCTTTTGATGAAATCTGACTCCTCCCACTGCAGAAATCTGAGCTTTTCTCTGTATTTATCAATTGTTAGAACTCTGTGGAGCTTTCTTCCAAAAGCAAGATTATATACAAACACCTTCCACTTTTAGGATAGAATTCTATTCTTTCTTATACTGTAATTTTTTAGTTTTTCTCTGGTTTATAGCCTTTTCTTCATTGACCTTAAAATTGCTTCTGGCTCTCTTATATTCTCTTTCAATCAAGTTTTTCATTATCACAGCATCTACTTGTTGTTCTTATTAATGAAAATTCCTCCTACTGCATAGCTATATCAGAGGAGAGTTGGGAAGCATATGGGTGATAACTATGATCCAATGCTGACCCACTGAGTAGGGCAATAAAGTACCTATAATATTTCAACACTGAGATCACAGGGCTGCCTGGACACAGTCAACCCTGGTCTGGACGTTTATCTCCAGATACTATTGTTCACCTAACCTACTGCTGCATTATACACTTGATAATTTGTAAGATGTCATTAGTTCTCTCTTGAACCTTGCTATTCATTTTTTTTTTTTTTGTACCAGGGATTGAACTCAGTGGTACTTGACCACTGAACCACATGCCCAGCCCTATTTTGTGTTTTATGTTTTAGAGACAGGGTCTCACTGATTTGCTTAGTGCCTCACCATTGCTGAGGCTGGCTTTGAACTCGCGATTCTCCAGTTTCAGACTCCCAAAGTGCGTCACTGCACCAGGCTGTTGCTATTTGATTTAATATAATGAATTAAAATTTATAACAGTAATATGTTTTTCACAGAATATATGTCAAAATACTTTCTATGTCATTGTACATTTTTAGAATTGTTCCATTGCTTTCAATGAAAAAAAACTCTACAAAGTTTGTCAGTTTTTAAGTCAGATAATTATGAGAATACAAAACTGTCCTTGTATTTCAACCTACAGTAAATTGAATTCAGGGCTGATAATAACCTTGCATCTAGAAGGCTGCTTCTTGGAAATAAACATCTTTTTGAAGCATCTGCAGTCTGTCATTAGAGAAAATACAGCCCTTTCACTTTGCCTCTAGTCCTTGCATATCAATCTAATCTCAAGGTGTTGCCATAATTTTGTACCCTGACTGGTATTTTACCTAAGTCCAAGAAAATAAAATTGTATAATAAAGAAAAAGTATTCAGGAGCTCATTTAATTCAATTCTTTTTCCTTAAATCTTTAGATGATTATAGGATAGAGGAGGTGTGTAGGAAGAAAGGAGTCTGATAAAGTGATTCTTGTTATTTCTTTTCTTAGTTTAAAAGGTAATATTTTGAAAACAGGTCAATGATAATTGCAATAGGTTTGGAAAATATTAACTAGTATAAAGAGAAATAGGAATCATGGCAACAAACTATGACTAGGTACAAAGAACATAATTTTGAGCTTTATTTAAACAAAATATAATACTTTTTATTTATTTTAGCATGCATGGTCCATACTTGAAATTAGAAAGTTGTATTTCAGATGGTGGCAAGAATAATTTAATTTTCCTGGAGTGGATAAAAATTAGTCAGAGAAAGTCTTTCAAATTCATAAGTTCCAATATTCATGTTAGGGCTACATTTTTAAATCTCAGTCTCTAGAACCACCCTGAACAAAGCCTAAAACCATCACTGAAGACTTATTTCTTGGAAAAACTGGATAAGTGGTCACAAAATTTCAAAAATATTTCTTTATAAAAGGATGTTTTTTATGAGGAATATTCCTGTGTTAGTTATCTTCTCATCACTGTGAACAAAATAACTTACATAAAGAACTTGGAGGAGTAAAGTTTATTTAGGGCTCATGGGTTCAGAGGTTTCCATCCATAATTTGTCTGCTTCATTGCTCTGGACCTGAGTTGAAGCAGAACATCATGGTGGAAGGGAAGGAGGAAGAAAGCTGCTAAACTCACAGCAGGCAGGAGACAGAGAGAGAGAGAGAGAGAGGGAGAGAGAGAGATGGAGAGAGAGATGAAAGGAGAGGAGTGGGAAGGGAGAAAGGGGCTTGGGAGAAGATAGACCATTTAGGGCATACCCCCAACTTTCTCCAATTAGATCCCACCTTCTAGTAGTCCATTCATCAATTCACTGCTGAGGTAAAAGCCTTCATGATCTAATCACTTTCCCAAAGCCCTACCTCTGAACATAGGAGACTGTGGTAGAAATTCTAGATCTGAACCATAACACCTACTTTAAATATATTTTCAAAAACTGCTACTGCAGCTCAGTGGCAGAGCTCTTGCCTAGCATGTGTAAGGTACTGGGTTCAATTCTTAGCACTACATAAAAATAAATAAAGTACTTATTTTAAAATGCTACTTAAATTGTTAAGTGCCATATAAAAGAATGAAGCTGGATACCTATCTTAAAACATACACAAAAGTAAACTAAAAAATGGATGAAATATTTAAACATAGGATCATGAACTAAATAAAACTTCTAGAAGAAAACAGGAGGAAATCTTCATGATATTGTTCTTGGTGATGATTTTATAGATGTGATACCAAAGGCACAGGTAACAAAAACAAACATGAGACAGTGCCAAAGTAGGTAGATTCTACATGCAAATGGAAATGGAAACAACCACCACAATAGAAAGGTGACCTAGGGAATGAGAGAAAACATTTGCTAATATATGTGATGAGAAGTTCTTTCCGAATATAAGGAATTCCAACAACCAACAATAGTAAAAACAAAACAAAATGAAAACCTAATAATCTGCATTTAAAAAAATGAGCTAAAGACTTGAATTGACAGCTCTCCAAATTGATAGATATTCAAATACCAACAAGTACATGAAAAAATACTTCACATTCCTAATTATCAGGGAAATACAAGTCAAAATATTAAAATACAACCTCACATGTCAGACAGTTATTACATAAAAATAGGAGCAGTGATGGTAAGGATGTGGAGAAATTAAAAGCCTTATGCACAGTTGATGGGAATACAAACAGATGCAGCTGCTGTGGAAAACAGTATGTAGGTTCCTCAGAAACTTAAAAATAGAACTATCAAATGTTATAGCAATGCTACTGGTGGAAATTTATTTTAAAATATGTCAAGTTCTTGAATAGACATTAACATTCCATTGTTCATTATAGCATTATAACTATCACAATAGCCACAATAAGGAAACAACTTCGATGTCTATACATCAATAAAACGTGGGGGAAAAAACTGAAAATAAATAAGAAATTTGGTATATATGTGCAAAAAATTACTGTTCAGTCTTAGTAAAGAAATAACATGGATGAACCTCAAGGATATTATGCCAATGGGATAAATCAGTCAGAAAAAGATGAATACCACAAGATTCCACTTGTTTGAGGAACCTAAAATGTTCAAATTCATGGAATCAAAGTAGAATAGTGGTTGCCAGGTGCTGAAAGAGAGGGAAATAGAGAATTACTAATTGTGATGTTTAATTTTATATATCAACTTGATTGAGTTAAGGAATGCCCAGAGATAGCTGGTAAAAAATTATTTCTGGGTTAGTCTGGGAGAGATTACCATTTGAATCAGCAGACTAAGTAAATATGATTCACTCTCAACAATGTGGGCAGACATCATCCACTCCATTGAGTATCTGGTTAGACAAGTCAGAAGAGTGAATTCACTTTCTCCTTTAGCTGGACCATCCATCTTCACTTGCCCTTGGACTTTGGAACTCATGATCCTCATTCCAGGGCCTTTGCACTATGAGGACTTTACCAGAGCCTCTGCCCTACTTATTATTAGGCCTTTGTGTAAGATTAGAAATTACACACTTTGCTCCCCTGGTTCTGAGGCCGTAAGACTTGAACGGAATTATACCACTGTCTTTTTTGAGTCTCCAGTTTGCAAATGCAGAGTGTGGGATCTTGCCTTCCATAAACACATGTGCCATTTCCCATAATAAATTTCATCTTTATATATGTCTATATTTATCCTGTTCTGTTTTCTGGAGAAACCTACCTAACACACTAATCAACAGACATAGTTTCAACCAGCAAGATTTAAAATTTCTAGAGATCTGTGTACAACATTATACCTATAGTCAACAACAAGGTATTGCATGCTTAAAATTTATTAAGAAGGTAGAGCATACATTGTGTTCTTACTACAGTAATAAAAAATGAAAGTAACAGTGAACTTTGCAACCAGTCTGTGTGGTCTTCCTTAAATACTAAAGGTTTTAAATGAAAAAAGATATATTAAACATCATGATTATTTTTATCATCAATTGCATTTTGTACATTTTGATTTCTTTTGGTAAATGTTATCTGAACTAGATTTCCTAATTATTTACATGGAACTCTATCTAAATGAAAACAGAGTTATTTCCTATGGTTTCATCTTGGATGGCAGGCAGAAGAAATTTCTTCTTCCTACTCATTCAATGAAGTTCAGATACCTAAATTTCAAGGTATATGCTTTTTGTCTTTGCTTCTCATTCATGTTATATATTTACTATGATTTGATAATTATATTATTAATAATTATTGGTACTTATGGTATCAATGTCATGCCAATGTATCCATTAATTTATTGATATATTATCAATAATTACTAGCAGTTTTGCTGGTTGCAGTGACACACGCTTGCAATCCCAGTGGCTAGGAGGCTGAGGCAAGAGGATCGCAAGTTCAAAGCCTCAGCAACAGCAAGGTGCTAAGTAACTCAGTGAGACCCTGTCTCTAAACAATATAAAATAGAATAAAAATAGGGCTGGGGATGTGGCTCACTGGTTGAGTTCCCCTAAGTTCAATTCCTGGTACCACCTCCTCCCAAAAAAATTTAAAAAAATAAAAAATTTTTATGATACAGTCACTAACATAAAAATAAGCAAAACATATAAAAGGCCTAATTTCAATCCCCAGTACCCAAAATATATATAGGGACACTCAACCACTGAGCCATATACTCGGCCTGTTTTGTATTTTATTTAGAAACAGGGTCTCACTGAGTTGCTTAGTAGTACCTTGCTGTTGCTGAGGCTGACTTTGAAGTCAAGATTCTCCAGTCTCAGCTTCCTTAGTCACTGGGATTAGAGGTATGCGCCACTGCACCCTGCCAAAACCACTATTAATGGTAATGAATGCCATAGATTACCTATGGTTTGACAAGCACCCCACATTTTACCTTTGGTATTTAACACTCAAAATGATTCAATGAAATAAATAATATTTTAGATTTGGAAAGTGAAAGAAAATATAATTGATAGTCCCAAAGTCACTTAGCTTGGAACTTGCTATATGGTATATACATATGTAAATTTGACTCTTTAATGAGTGTGCCATGCTGCCTTGATTTCCTTTCTCTTTTATTTTTAAATCTTTATTGGTCTTTTACTCCTTAGGAAAGAAGAGTGTTAAGTTTTTATTTCCAGTAGATTTTGGTAAATAAGGAGTTTGGATCAGATAATTAAAATGGGAAAGAGAAATTCGGCCAAAGGTAGAAATCACAAAGAAATTTTCACAGGAAATGAAAGCGAGAGACAACACTTAGAAAGTTTTAGGGTATTTTTAAAAAGCACAATTTTATAGATTGCTACTTAAAACAGCTTTTATTATTTTTTCCATACTGACTGTATTCTCGTATGTTGTAATATGGAAAATATTCTAAAGGACATTGAGAGTAAGACATAAAGGGTAATATATGATTTCTGTCATCATGCACAGCACATCTTTGTGGGAAGGATAAGACAAGACAAGATGAAACTCATGATGTGATCAATTCTCTTACATGTCTTTACGTCAGAAGCAGAAGTTTGGGTCATCATACAAATAAGAGATTACTACATGTATTTATGTTTTCCTCTTTTATTCCACTAAAATTGGGATCAAGGAAAGAATATTCAGGAATAAAATATTTCCACTTACCACCTACAGAAAGTGTGAAATGAGGGGGATGATGTGAGTACACATGCTGAATAAACATATGAAGGAAAGCATGCAATGAAATAAAGAAAAAATTACCCAGCAACTTAAATCTAATTAAGTTTAGGTCTCCTCTGCTTTCCAATTTGGTAATATATCTATGGGGGAAATTTTTCCATCAAAGAGACCAGAATGAAACCTTTCTTCATCCATCAAATCTGTGACTGAATACATTATTACCAAGAAAGAGGGAATAGTCAGGTGGTTACTGTGAAAAAATAAAAGTCAAATAAAAGTCAAAGTAAAGTACAGAGAATATAAAGGGAACCATGATTTGTGGGGGTTCCACCAGGAGGTTGACCAGCATCATGCCACTCTCTTAATTTGTTTGCCACTAGAAATTTAGTATGTTTCCTTGTAGAAAACATGTTTTGCTATACCTTCATCATCTTATTGTCTATTTAAAATTCCCATAATTCTCAGGCTAAGGTCAGAGATCAAATGAGTTGAACTTAAAAAAAAATCATCTTTTAAATAGCTATCTACTTCAATTAAGTCTTGCTAAATGCATTTCTTTTTGAAAGAGAAAAAAAATGTTTGGAGTGCTCAGTGTGAGTCATACTTCACAGCTGATGGCAATTTCCATAATCTCACAAGCAGAAATTAAATTGTCTTGAATATTCCTAAACTTCCTCTCTCCCCATTGCACCTCTCAGAATGCAACCCATTTTGAATATTAAGCTTAACTGCAGCAATTATCATGTTTATTTAATTAGCAATAACTAGACTATTGCTGTGAGTGTGGTCCTGGAAGTACATTACTTGGGTTTGAATCCTGACTCTATCATTTTTGTGACTTAGGCTTTGTGACTTAGGACAAATTGCTTAACTCAGTCCTGTGGTAGTATCCTCATTTGTAAAATGCACAAAACAATAATAACCTCCTAGAGTAGTTGTTAAGCTTAGATTAGTGGAACATATAAAGCTTAGTACTTCTTCCATGACAGCTAATATTTTTTATTAATTTAATTATTATTATTATTAATATTCATATTGCCATGGTTATTATTATTAATTATCTGGTTGTCAAGAAAAACTAAATATCCTAATTTTATAGATTTTAATATTTAAAAGTGGTAATTTTCTAATGGTGCTTTTTTTTCTGTTAAATATTCATTCAATGTGGAATATTTTATTAATATAAGCATATAGATTGAAACCTGGCAAGTCCTTCAAATGCTTTGACAAACCAAATGGTAATGTGGTGATAAATGATGGAGCATGTGGGCTGGGGATGGAGTACTGCTTTAGAGGGAAAACTGCTTCAAATTTGATAAGCTTAAACATATTGAAATTATATTATTACAAATCACACTTCACTAGTATATTTTTACTTGGTTACCTATAGTTAGATTTTCATTTTTCAAACCCAGAAAAACCCAAAGAATGCATCCAAGAAATCTAGTTAATTTAGAAAAACTTAGAAGAATGCCACAAATAAAAATAACCTTGTTTTTATAAGTCAATGACAAGTCAGAATTTTGTTAAGAGGGAAGTGAATCTCCTAAGAGAACTGATTGCTGCTTTTGTTTGCTTCTTTGTCTGTGGACTCATCCCCAATCAATACTAATTTTACAGGCAAATGTAGAAATGATATTTGGTCTTGAGAGTTACCTCCTTATGCCCTCCTAAAATTATTTCAACTACAAAGACGGAGGGGCTATGGGCAGTTTTGGGATTTCATTGATTGCTGGAGCCACCTTGAGTCCCAACAGGGAACCTTTTCTAAAAGAAAGACTGGTGACATTAGCTGAAATAGTTTTAATCTCTGATTCTTAAATATCCTCATTGTTAGAATCTCTTGGAGGATTTTTGGAAATGCAAATTTCTCATTTCCACCTTGAATGAACTTACTTAAAGATATTTGAAAATCATTTGTGGGTGCCTGCTTTGTGGCAGGTGGTATTCTGGAGCTTTGTAATGAGAATGTCTTGAATGGGACAGTGCACATATTGCCAGCATATGCCAGCACATATTGCCATAGAGGTTAAGTTGCCAGCATTTAGATAACAAAATATATAAAATATATAAACTCAAGCGAAGATAAAAAATGACTAGATGATTACTGGATATTTACTATAATTTTAGTTGTTTGATAAGGATCCCTTAGAGAAGTGACATTTGACCTGTTCACAGAAATAAATGATCAAATTCAGAGATGAGAACTTGGGGCAAAAGGAGCTAAAGGTGCAAACAATCCAGAGGGATAAATGTGAAACTTTGGAAGAACCAAAAGATCAACACAAGAGCAAGATGCTGTAAGGTGTGGTAAAAGAAGAAGAAAGGGAGCTATGGAAAGCACAGCAAGGAGGGTTTGGGATATAATGCACTTACACTCCATTCCAGTCTTTTCTTCTTGACTTGAAGGAAAAGGAAATATTTCTTCCCATTGATAAAATGTTTCATTTGAACTTCCAGGATGATATATACCCCTTTCTTTCTGGCCATTCCTAGGAATATTTTTGGAGAATCAATCTTTTTTTAAAATGAATTTGCATTTTTATTTGTTCTTTTTAGATAAATATGACAGTAGAGTGTATTTTGACATACTATATGTACATGGAGTATAACTTCCCATTCTCGTGGTTGTACGTGATGTGGAGTTACACTGGTCATATATTCATGTGAACACAGGAAAGTTATGTGATTCATTCTACTTTTTTTTCCTAGTCCCATCCCCCGTTCATCCCCCTTTGTTTAATCCAATGAACTTCTATTCTTCCCTTCTGAGAGTCTTTGTTTTGTATGTATATTTTTCCAATTTTAAATTCATTTTAATATTATAAAATACTTCTTAATTAGATTACATATATAAAATTTGTTATTTTTAATGTTTATTAAAATACATTTTAATGCTTGCTGTTGCTAATATCACTCTGTGAACACTGCCATGAATATCTCCTTGTAAACACTGGTGAGGAGGTCTATTAGGGAGCATTCCTCAGAGTAGAATTGCTTTATTATAGGGAATACCTTATCAAGTCTTCTTGATCATGCCAAATTAATTTCAAAAAGCAGTTGTACTAATTTATACAGCATTCAGAGACATAAATGGATTCTCTTTGAACCACATTTTTTGTCACTTTTGGCACTCATTTTTTTGAGAAAATTTGTTTTAGCCAATTTGTTAAACATGAAATGTTATTTTCCTATAGATTTAACTTGTATTTCTGGTTACTAGGGAATTGAATATGTTGTTTTGTGGATTTATTTTTGTTGAATACCTGTTCATATCCCTTTTTGGTTCCATTGCTTGACTTTTCATTATTAATGTTTAGGAATTATTTATATATTGTGAAGTCAAAACTGAATTTTGGAACAAAAACAAAATGAGATAAAGATATCTAAAAATAATGTTTATTGGGGCTGTGATTGTAGCTCAGCGGTAGAGCGCTTGCCGCCCATGCGTGAGGCCATGGGTTCGATCCTCAGCACCACATACAGAGCAATAAAATAAAGACATGGTGTCCATCTACAAAAAAATTTTTTAAAAAAAGGCAAAAAATCCTGTTCCTTTAAAAAAAATAATGTTTATTGGTTATTTTTCTAATTTTTGTATCTTATTTCCATTTTTCTCTGTAAATAAGATCCCTAATAGTATGTTAATTGAAAACTTTTTAGCATATATGCTTTTGCTTTTTGAGTTTAGAGAAAATAATTATAACATTACCATCAATATTGTATTTTACATTGAACAAAATGTTTGCTATAAGATTTTGTTTTGTTTCCATTTTCTGTAGAAAGCTTTCTTTCCATCAAAGAAATTATTTTATACTTATTGGCTATTGGTGTTATCATGATGTATGCTATATGTTTGTATATAATTTAGGATGATATTGTGATCTTTCCCCCTTAACTTGTTAATGTGACAAATTTCATTAGTAAATTTGATATTTGCAATGCTTGTTCCTTATATCAAAATCAAGTACAGCTTTTGATCTCTGAAGAACTTGTCATTTAAATTTCTTTACATTTTATCATGTACCTATTTTGTCAGTCCATGTACAGTTTCTTCCAGATTTTTGTTATAATCAGAAAACAAGTGAGATTAATTAAAAGAGATGAATCAATAGCTAATCTGCCAAATACAACATTTTTGGAGGTGAAATTTTAGCAATAAGTTGCTTCTGAAGTCTTTCAGATCACACTGACAATAAATTTGTCTGTCTTCTTTAAAATGATAAAGTTGGGGGATCCTGGCACTGCCCCCTCAAAGATACTATCTCTGGTTCTTTACTTATGAAAACACTTTTTATGCCTGTACAGAAAATTGTGTATATATTTAGTGCTCAAATATCTGAAAATATTCTTCTCGTATTTTGCAAACTCTAGATTCTAGATAATTTAGTCTTTCCTTATTTTCTATTTTAGTCCCTTTAACCTAATTATCAACTGTAACTTCACAGGGACTATGATGAAAGCTACTGCAATATGCTCAGAATGGTCCTCTCTTAGTCACTAGTATGCTGTCCTTGAAATGAACATATTCACCTAAACTCTCTTCCCTCAGGATGTTTATTTTTTCTTATAAATGTTGCTTGTCGTCAAAAACATAAGTCATCCTTGAACCTATTTCTCCACTTTTTTGGCTAGGTTTCTAGATAATACTTATTCTAACTCATCTGTTACAATCACAGAATCTAAAATTTGAGAGGATATTGAGCAATATAACATATTCAACAAAATAACTTGTTTGACGGTCTGTATACTAATTTGATCCTTGCAACTCCTACTTTTGAAGGCTAATCACTGTTATTCTTTAAAGATCAGCTGCAAGGTCAACTTTTTTTTTTTTTTTTTGGTACTGGGGATTGAACTCAGGAGTACTCAAACACTGAGCCACATCCCCAGCCCTATTTTTTGTTTTATGTAGACAGGGTCTTACTGAGTTGCTTAGTGCCTCGCCATTGCTGAGGCTGGCTTTGAACTTGCGATTCTCCTGTCTCAGCCTCCCTAAGTACTGGTATTACAGGCTTGCACCACTGCGCCTGGCTGCAAGGTCAACTATTTAAGAACCAATGTTTTGATATAAAAAAAATGTTGTCAATGAACTTCATGATGATTGAAATTGGACCTCAAAGTTTCCATCAGAAACTAACTTTGAAATTTGCCTCCTTCTCATTGGTTATTTCATACATTAAAATGTGTTCTATGTAAGCTAGTTTTCTGAGTTAAACACTAACTGGCTTACATTGAATGAGACTCAGATTTTGTGGACAGAACGACTGAAATAGATGGTGATCAGTAATCTAGGCAAGGATACATTAGGACAAAAAAAATTATATTGTGTGTTTAGAAAATTGTTGAGGAACTTTTTATTTATGCCAAAGCATAGACAAGGGAAAGGTTACATAAATAAATAATATGTGATCTAAGGAAAGACAAAGGTACAACATTCAAGTGAAATTCCTTTCTTCCCACCCTCAAAGTGAACAAGAAAAAAAAAGTAAATTCCATTTTCAATTGCACAATAAAGGCCTCGAAGATATACATATATATAAAATCCTGATTCTTTTTATAACATTTAGAGAATACTTATGAAATAATGTGCAAAATGCTTCTTTGCCTTTATATAATATAGAAGTCACTGGATCCAGGTAGTCATACTAATTAGTAAGAGGTACTTTCTTTTTTTTTTTTTTTTTTTGGTACTGGGGATTGAACTCAGGGGGCGCCTCGCCGTTGCTGAGGCTGGCTTTGAACTCGCGATTCTCCTCTCTCAGCATCCCTAAGTGCTGGGATTATAGGCTTGAGCCACTGTGCCCGGCTAAGATACTTTCCTTGGAATAGATTAAAATCTGCCAGTGAAAAAGGAAGATGGTATTGGCAAGTTCACATTAATCAATAGAATGTGGTTTTAGTCTTCTTTTACAAAATTATTATTTTAGTAGAGGTAATTCTGAATTGTATACATAGTTGTATACATAATACATAATTGTCCTTGATATTTAGAAATATAACTAATGTAAGAAAGAGATTCCTGAGATCCAAGATGGCAGAATAGAGGAGGTTGCCTTCCAGACTGCTCCATGACATAAAACCAAGAAAGCAGACAGGCAGCTTCTTCACAAGGTGGGTGAACAACAACAACAACAACAACAAAAACAGGTTGGGGAACTTTACTGGAACATAAAACTGGACATTCAAAGCAGATAGGAGGTTGGATATAATAAAATAAGGAAAAAATCCTCAGGGGCACAGCCACTGCCACAGTCAGGCCAGAAGCTCCAGCCAGAGAGGACCTTCCATGAGCATAGTAGAGGGACAAGAAAATTAAAGGGACCTGCATTTTTGGGAGGCCCAAGGTGTATCTGAGTATGGAAGGTTTAGAGACAAAGGACATTGCCCAACAAACCTGAAGGACTCACTGCACAATATCTGCATGTGGGGAAAGAAGCTGCTGTCTCTCCAGGCAGCATGTGGAGGACAAAAGAAGAAACCATTTGCAGCTGTGGCTCAGGGACTGGCAACTGAGAAAGCCGATTCCTATGGTCTGAAATACAGGCCCAGTAAACACATGCTGTACAACATAGACTGTGCTTAAGTAGAAGAAAATTAGTTGTGGAGAGAGGTTTACACAGGGGACAACTGGTCATGGCAACCCATCTGGCTGTAGCCTCCCTCTCCAATCTGACTGCTTGCAGGACAGTCTGGGAGAGATGCATCTGGCTGGGAATTTGGAAGGGCAGGGGCAGGAGAAATTGTTTGGAGACTGTACTTGAGACCAGAAAACATGGGGTCCACAGGTGACACGGGAGAGTGAGAATTGGCTTCCCCACCACATGAGTGGAACATACCCAAGATTCCTGGGGTAAGTCTTCCAGTGTGGACCACCAAGTACTGGGCACTGGAAGTGTGCTGATTGAAAATATCCAGACCAATTAGCATTTAGTGAAGAGCATGGAGCCTGCTAAAGCCTAAACTCTGCCTCCAGGAATTCCACCTATGGGATACCTCTCTCACTCCAGCAATCCAGAGGGTGGAGCATCACACTCCAGAAGACCCCACCTAAAACTGTTGAGAACAGAAGCTGAGAACATTTTTCACTCCAACAGAAATAATTATTTAACTTTTCATCAAGTATTTTTCTTTTCTACTGTTTGTGACCTTAATGGTACATGGGTATTTATACAGTTTCCTAATTTTTTTTCTACTCATCTCTAGCATTTTTGAAGCCAGTTGTTTTACATGATTTAGCTTTTTGTAAACTAAGATGTTTGATTAGTATATTTTAGTTTTGTTTTATACATTTAAAAAAATTTTTAAAAATGTTGCTTTACATATAATCTCACCTACTTATTTTTCCCCCTTCATTCTCTCTTTTCTTCTGCTAACAGCCGTTCATATTCTCTTTCACTCTTCCTTTGATCTTTTACTTCTGTCTTCTCTCCTCTTCCCACATAACCATCGCATCCTATATCACTTCTGTTCTCTCCCTATACACCATTTGAAAATGTAAACCCTTTTGCAAACCTGCTGCTTTTATTATAGGCAATAATTGATCACATCATTTATATTTATTGTGATAATTTTCATTGTAGACATCATAGTAGGAATTATTTTGTTTAATGCTGTAAATTGTTTGCATTGGTTGTTGTTATTAATTGTCCCCTCCTAAATAGCAAAGTACTGGAAACCTTCAGGGACATTACAGGTCCATGGGGTAGAAACTCTACTGCCTCAGATCTATACTGTTAGATGGGTAGACACACAAACAACATGAAAAAGCAAGTGAACAAATTGCCCCAAGCAAACCAAGATATTCCAATAATAGAATCCATCAACACCACAGTGGAAGAAACATCAGAGAAGGAGTTTAGAGGTACATAGTTAAACTGATATGTGAAGTAAAGGCTGATGTAAGAGAACAAATACAGGTAGCAAATGATCACTTCAACAAAGAGAGATTCTGAGAAAAGCCAAAAAGAAATCCTCAAAATGAAGGAAACAATAAACCAAATTAAAACTTCAATAGAAAGCATCACCAACAGATTAGACCACTTGGAAGACAGAACCTCAGGCAATGAAGACAAAATATATAATCTTGAAAATAGAGTTATCACGCAGAGAAGATGGTAAGAAACCATGACATAACTTCCAAGAATTATGAAATAACATGCAAAGACAAGATTTAAGATTTATTGGGATAGATTAAGGCATGGAGATACAAAAAAAGGAATGCACCATCTTTTCAATAAAATAATATCAGAAAATTTTGCAGATCTAGAGTGAAATGGAAAATCAAATACAAGAGGCTCACAGGACCCCAAATGTGCAAAATTACAACAGACCATATCAAGGCACATTATAATGAAATTGCCTATCATACAGAGTAAGGATAGATTTTTAAAGGCTGTGAGAGAAAAACATCAGATTACATATAGGGGGAAACCCATATCAATCTCAGCTGATCTCTCAACTCAGACTTTCAAAGCTAGAAGCTCCTGGAATAACATGTACCAAACTCTGAAAGAAAAAGGATGCCAACCAAGAATCCTATATCCAGCAAAATGAAGCTTCAGATTTGAATATTAAATAAAAACCTTTCATGACAAACAAAAATTAAAAGAATTTTCAACCTGAAAGCCTGCACTTCAGAATATTCTCAACTAAATATTCAGTGAAGGTGAAACAAACAACAAAAAAAGTGAAAACCAGTGAAGGATGGAAGAGCAAATGAATAGTCAATCAAAGGAGAAACTAATTCAAATTAAAAACTAAAAATAAACCAAAATGACCGGAAATACAAATCATATCTCAATAATAACCTTGAACATTAATGGTCTAAACTCATCAATGAAAAGACATAGACTAGCAAATTGGATTAAAAAACAAGACCTGACAATATGCTATTTCCAAGAGACTCACTTCATAGGCAAAGACATCCACAGACTGAAGGTAAAAGGATGGGAAGAAACACATCACTCACATGGATTTTGTAAATAAGCAGGGGTTTCTATCCTCATGTTCGATAAAGTGGACTTCAAGCCAAAGTTAATCAGAAGGGACGAAGAAGGACATTTCATTATTGCTTAAGGGAATTATACATTAGCAAGGCATAACAATCATAAACATTTATGCCTCAAACAATGGAGCCATCTACGTACATCAAACAAAGCCTTCTCAACTCCAAGAATCAAATAGACCACAGCACAATAATACTGGGTTTAAACATTTTTTCCATATATATGAATGTGAATATATGTGTAAAAATATACATGAAAATATTTAAATGGATATGGATTTGTATATATTTTTCTTTTGAGATAAATGTTTATAATTTTGGTAAGGTATAGGATATAATTATGTAACTGAATATATATGAAAATATATGGGTAGGATTTTGGTTGAAATTAGGGTACATACATATATATATAAACATATACAGAATATATCTGTAAAAATATATATATTCAAAGTAATATTTACAATTTTTGTTTAAAAGGCTCATAATTATGGGTAGGGTTACATTTAGATCTGAGTTATGGCTTTGGTTTAGGAGGCAGGTTACCTTTGGAACATATATATCATTGTATATAAATATAAATATGATTATAGAGGTAATATTATATATCAAAATTTATATGTATATACTTTTATATATGGATATCTTAAAGGTAAGCAATATTATCATGTTATGTGTGAAATCTGGGTTATGCCTATGGAAATGAGTATATATACATCTATGAATTTGTATGTGAATTTATAAATTTGTATCACCAAATACATAGGTACATTTATGTAAAATGTTATGGTTTATATGTATAGAGGTTTTTCTGAGTTCTATTGATAGGTATAGGACTAATATAGAAAAATAGTATTAATTTAGGGATTGAACATTTTTATCCATATATACAAATACAAATATGAAAGTGTAAAAATATACATAAAATATTCAAATGGAAAAAAAAAATGAGATTCCCAGGTATCTAAACCTTGTTAACAAGGTTAAGTATCTAGGTATCTTAACCTAGGTATCTTAATCTAAGTATCTTAATGAAAATGCCTATCATACAGAGTAAGGATAGACTTTTAAAGGCTGTGAGAGAAAAACATCAGATTACATATAGGGGGAAACCCATATCAATCTCAGCTGATTTCTCAACTCAGACTTTCAAAGCTAGAAGTCCCTACAAGTCCTTTGTGCAATTTGTTTCAGAAAACTTTGGTTTTCACTTTGTTTCTGCAGCTCTTTCTTTTTCTACTTCCAATCAAATGGTGTTTATTTATAAAAATTTAGAAATAGCCTAAAATGAAAAAAAATTATGAATATGTAACATTAGTGGATTTAACTTCAAATCAAATATATTTTGAAAAGTAACCATCTCAATTATAGTGCATCTTCTTACATATTTTTATTTTTGATTAACCTGTATTAATTGTACATATGTATGGGTTGCATATTGTATGGGTACATATGAATATATGTCCATATATTCATACAGTGTGTGCAACTCTTTTCAAGTTTTCTAGTAATGGAGGCCTCCTAGGCTGGAGGAAATTCTCTGCTTCTTATTTTGTTCTTATTTATTTCCATCTAATTAAATTAATTAATTATTCAATGAAAACTTAAATATGCTAATTGTAACAAGCAGAATCATCAAGGGATATTTCAAGAAACAGTTAACAATCTTCCTTGCCCCTCTGTTCATGCTCCTACCATCCTCACTGATAAAGGCTTAGGTTATATCCCTCAATATCAGCCTCTCTAACCTATAACCTGCCCTGTAATTTGGTCAAGAAAATAGTCTTCATTTTATTTCAATATTCCTTAGTGTAGATGATTCATTTGTTCTACTAAAATTGCTCAACAGTAAATTAAAGATCTCCCTTGATGTTTCCACAGAAAATAGAGCAATTTAGCATTAAGATGATGAGCCATGGTTTTGACTGAGACCTTTGTGAAAAGACCCATTGGGTTAGTAGATGATACCCACTGAGCTTGGCTACATAATAATGCAGCAGAAGCATGTGTGAACTTGGATATCTTGACCCCATTATCCATCATCCATGAAGAAACAAAACAAAACCTTTCAACACAGAACATCTTCTATGCCAAGATAATGCTCTCTTTGAACAAAAATTATACTGAGCAATTGTTTGTCATTAAAAGGTATAATAAAATATATTTAACCTGATAACAGTTCATTTTTATTTCCAATAAATAATAAAAGGACAATCTCTTAGAAGATATCTTTAAAGTTCAATTATATAGTATTGATTTGTCAGAGCCTTTTAAGTGTTTGTAACATATTATGAATATCACTATGCATATATTTGTATTCTACATGCATGTATCTATATTTGCAATCAAAACTCTATCTAGCTTATCAGTATGCACTGCAAACTTTACTTGGACCACTGATTTTTATGCTATTTACTAGAAATTTGATGCTCACCTCTCCCTTACGTATAATCAGTGACAGATTTTTAACTGGTGTTAAAGGTGTTTACTACCTCAATCTACATATTTACAAACACAATTTGGTTTATACATATTCAGTTGTTCTTATGCTTGGATAGATGTCTCCATAATGTTGATTTACAGGTGCACTGATAAAGAAATATATGCCTGAATGTAAATCAAAGTAACACATGATTTAAGCATTAAGTTTCATTTTTGATTGCAAGTTTGTTTTCTGGTAGCTTTATTTATTTAATAGAAACATGTAATTTACAAGATGGCAGTGTGCCTGTGATTTTATAAAGTTCAACAAAGAAATGGATATAGGAACAAAAATTTAACTGCACTAAAAAATCTTGGAGGACTGAATATCTGTAGGAGACCCTGAGGAACAGATACAAAACAGTTTTTAGTAAATCACAAGCTAACTTCAGTCACACAAAATCCAGAGTTTGAAAAACATGAAAGAGTAATCATGACATTGAGAGACAGTGAAAAACAGGATAGTGACAGGGCCCATCTATCAAAGGTGTATGAAAACCTTTGTTTCTGTAGAAAGAACAAAATTTTTTAGAAAATGTAGGACAATATTGTCTTATAATCTCAGTTCTTCACCATAATTTGCTATCCTTCTTCATTTTAAATAAATGCTATATTGTGAAAAATGTCATATTTACCTCTTGCATCTTGGGAATGTGCTATCTCCCTTAACTATTTTTCATAACTTCACCCCCTTTCTATTTCTTCTTACCTTCTCTATATACTGTACTACTAAATACCTCATATGATCCTGGCCACTCGTTATCATTTTTAACAAGAGGACTTTGAAAATGTATTCTTTGCCTTTTCCCAGGTACTCTGGGTGTTCTTGCTAAGGTTGCCAGATATAAATACATCAGTTCAATTTGAGTTTCAAATTAACATTACATATTTTAGTAGTAAGAATGTCATTTATAATATTTGGGATATACTTGTGCTGAAGATAAGTGTTCCTTACTTTTTTGAAATTCAATTATAACAGGGTTCTGTATTTTATGTACTATATCTGGCAACACTATTTTGGGCACCACTGTAACAATGCCACATTGGACTGCAGACTTCAGCCTTGTATATTGAGGAATGGCTTTGCCCCAGTGTAGAGTAGTCCTTATAATGACTGCCACTCTTCTGTGGAGGGATGTGGAAGAGAGGTCAATTATGAGAGAGCACCTCAATTTTTTTCCCTCTGGTGATTCAAATCCATGTTGAGGATTTGGTTAACTTTTCAGCAACCTGGAATAAGCCTAAGGTAAGCCCAATGACAGTGCTAGTTATTTTTAGGCAATCCTGGGCATTTTGATTACTTTTATTCACCAAAAAGCAGTCTCAGGTCAGTAATTCTTATGTTCAGTCTAGAATAATGAGCAAATGATGCATCTTTTTAACACATGGCTTCTTTAACCTTCTCTGAGGCTGGCCTTCTGAAGACTACACTCCTGAGGAAGAATAGAAGAGATAGTTTTGCTTCCATTTGCCTTTTAGAGGATACTTTGGAGGTTCCTCCTTTGATAGGAATTTATAACTTGAAATCACCCGAGTTAGAGAACTCTATTTGTCTAGTTGTTCCTCATACTTATTTCTTTAGCACTGGGCAAACCATGCTCCATGTCTGGCTGCTTTCTGCTGAGTACCTTCTACCATTCCAGCTGGTCCTTTTGGAAAGCAAAGAACTTGAGCATTATTTCATCACACTTTAAGCACATCTTGTCCAAACTCAAAATGAACACTAATCTCAATGTTCCTGTCAGCACAGCTATAGTGATTATCCTTTAGATTCCCAGGCATAAGTCAGCATCAGTATACTCTGATCCATAGCTCCAGGGGTCACAATACAAATCTTTCTCATGGTTCCATTGAGCTCCTTTGTCACTTGGCCTCAGATGAGGACAAACCATTCTAGACTGCTGTTTGAAAAACATTTGCTATCTGCCTGAACTATTTTTCATAACTTTACCCTTATCTATTTTTTCTTAATACTTCTCTGTCTCCTTTACTAAACACCTACTATAACCGTGGCCACTCATCACCTTTAAAGAAATAGGACTTCAGAAATGTATTCCTTGCCTTTTCCCAGGCACTGTTAAGAGGCTCTGTAAGGTTGCCAGTGTGTACCTCATCCTCTTAACCCAAATCTTTAAATTCTTAATATGGCTAATGGGAAGTGATTAAAAAAAAAGTTCTTTTAAATGTCCTTTGCAAGTGTGGAATTAGTAGCCCATATTGGATTTGGGAGGATTGACTTCTATTACTTTGGGACCTTGAGTGAAACAAAATCAAACCAAAGACAAAATGGGTTCAATTTAAACATATGTTAAAATGTACTTACCTGGGTTCTTTGAGTTTCCTAGAATTAGCAGACAAAAGTTCTAGATTTAGGTTAAAATTATCAAATGAGACAATGTCCTCGGGCACAAAACAAATCGCCACTTTCTGATTCATGATTTAGTCTAATTAAAAAGTGTATTGATGGGCTTGGGTTGTGGCTCAGTGTTAGAGCACTTGCCTAGCATGTGTGAGGCACTGGGTTTGATTCTCAGCATCACATATAAATAAATAAAATAAAGGTCCATCAATAACTTAAACCTTTTTTTTTCTAAAAGTGTATTGATATCATCAGCTTCATTTGTGAATCAGTGTTTCTTGTAAAAGTGAGGAAAGAAGTAGTTCACAGATTAGAGCTTATATACACAGTCCATTTTCTAAAGAAATGATATTTAGATGGGGTCATAATATGTAGGACAAGCCTTGATTCATTTGCCCTTCATTCTAGGAAAGGGAAAAAATTCAGGGCATAAAAATATCAAATAATGCATTGGCATTCACGGCAGGATGCTGGCATTAACAGAATTTACAATGTTTTTGAAGAGAGGTAATGAGAACGTCTCTGCAGCTTCAGTAGCAATGTATAACACAGCACAATGAAAAATGGTATTTTAATTTTTATGCATGACCTCTACCAGAGGTGTTAATCCTGTGCTAGACCCTATAATTCTTCAACTGTTTGGGGTGAAAGAAAAATTATATTCCATGTCTTTCATAGATAGATCATATATCCTAAGGAATATAGAGGCTGAGAAAATCTGTTCAATCTATTCATGTATTAAGGAGTAAGCCCTTGTAGCATAATCCAGCTGTTTTGAAATTGAATGAAATATTAAATAATATATTTATCTATTAGATATATATCCTATCTATAAAAACAGATTAAAATGTAAAATTATTAAAATATGATCATATTTATCTGAAATGTTATTGCAGTGATTAGATTAATAGATATTCAACATAGTTAAGCATTTGCTAACATTCAAATGTTGTATACAAGGCTAATATGAATGGTGTTTAAGAGTTTCTGGAGATGGGAAAGTTAAGTCTCTAATTAGAGTTGTTAGTGCTGATAGGTCCCACCTAATGCAGAATTTAGAGGCTATGTGTCTTGCTTCATTAGTATTGCTGAGGACAATAAAATCGCTTTAGGGATTAGGGCAGCCAGTCAAATAGACCACAGGATAATTTAGAACTACCCATCATTTCCACAAGTAGAATGGGATATAGAGGTTACCTGAGGTATACTTAAAAGGAAGGGAGAAATATTAGAATCTTCATGCAGAAAAGACAAAGGACGATGGACAGAATGTGAGATGGAAGTGTGCATGTATTTGTAAAGACTTCTAAGTCTCTCTCTGAGGCCAGCAGATGAGAAAACTGCCTTGGTTGGAGTTGCAGTGGATGTGATCAACAGATAAATTTCTAGATTGTTTCTTTAGTTTTCCATTTAAAAAGACTATCTAAATCAGCAGGTGTCTTCACTTGCCATATATTATTAGATCAAACTGGGAGATATAAAAAAATCTCTGATTCTTGGTTTTTACTCTCATTATTGTGGTTTAACTAAATTGCTCATGACCTTATATGAAATTTTCCAAGTGATTCTAATGTGGATTTAGGTTGACAATTAAGGCTGTAGTTGAGAATAAAAGTGGAGAGAGTAAATAAACTGACAAAACACATTCAGAATAGGAAAAATACCTTCCCTTGGGTATACATATAAAGATAAGTCAAACTGTTGTCTGCCAAGTCTTTAATATACCTAAAAAGTATCCTCCTTTTTTGGAATGAGTACTGACATCAAATGAGTACTGACATCAAATTCATTCTCTGAAATGAATCAGAGAGACACACAAACTCACCTCAAGCTTTCTTATCTTAAAGACTTTCATGCATACATGCTGGATAAGGATTAGAAACTCGAATACCTATAGATGCTATTTGAGAAAATCAATAGCAAGCTGCCTATAAGTCAGTAAAATGACTCTAAGTCTGAGTCATATTATGAGTGGAGCTCTAATAACTGGAGCATACTGGAAACTTCAAAAGGGCATACTAAACCACTCTACCCTCACAGACCATAACTACGTGAGCTGACAGCCTAGTATTGCTAAAACTTTTAATTTTTCAAAAAAGGTCAGTAACTCATATTTTTATGTACAAGTATTAATTGTTCAATATTGAGTGAACAAAATGATTTTTAAACACCAAAAATATCTATAGGCTTGGCATAGCCTGGGAGATTCTGTTAGAGACCATTGCATTGATCTAGATGTCTCAGAGAGTGGTTTCTGGCCTATATGCCTCAAAATTACCCCTAGACTCCTTAATTTGATAAGTTACTATTATGGTTTAGATATGGAATGTCATCCAAAATCTCATGTTTGGAGTTGGGGCTTTTAGGAAGTGATTGTATCATGAGTACTCTGACCTCATCAGTGCACTAATCCATTGATGGTTAAATAGATTCCTGGTAGGTCAGGTCTAGGTGGAGGAAGTAGATTACAGGGGTTTGGGGGATATGCCCTGGAAGAGTTTATCTTGTTTCAGGTCCCTTCTTCTCTCTCTACTTTCAGGCTTCCATGAGCTGAGCAGCTTTGCTCTGCCATGTCCTTCCACCCTGATGTTCTGCCTTACTCAGACCCAAAGCAGTTGGAGATGGCTAACCATGGACTGAACCTCTGAAAACATGAGCCAAACTTTCTCCTTTAAGTTATTTGTGTTAGGTATTTTGGTCACAGCAATGAAAAACTTACTAACACTGATTAACCTTCAGAGATTCTGACTAAACTTTAGAGAGTCTGTTAGAGACCACTGCATTGATCTAGATGTCTCAGAGAGTGGTTTTTGGCCAATATGCCTCAAAATTACCCCTAACCAGAGCAGTGTTCCCTGTTCATAGGGACAACTCTTACTTGTCTGACTCTAATGCAGACAAGTAAGAATTTGCAATTCAATTATATAGTTTTTTAGGATGAAAATATGCCCCATGGTACATATCTTATCTCAACATGATTATAGTGTTCTCATTTACTCTCAAAAGTTAAATCATATAGTTGCCTATCTATATGTGATAACTAAAACAACAGCAGCCACCACAATAATAACTAATTGTGAGTTGGGTGCTCTGTTGTTTTTCTGTTGACTTTGTTCAGTTAGGTGGGCATTATAAATCTTATGATTATGAATATAAATTAGTGTTCTATATTTATGTTACAAACAGAATTGGATCAGGTACTTTTTTTTTTAAAGATAGTAAATTTATTTTTTCCCAATGTTCTTGAGTATGCTTGCTCATATAGAAATATAACATTAAAAAGCAAAAGAAAAATTCTAAAAATGGTTCATTCAATTCTTCTGAGCTTTGTCAGGAGTTGCTTCCACCAGATTTAGTATGGATTTGTTGGACACAGCCTTAATCAAATGATCAAAGTTGACATTGCCAGTTTAAGTAATGTTGATATTACCTATTTTCTGATATAATGGTATGAGAAAGGCAGCTAGCTTATCTTCATGATATGTAAGCATGAGAAAAATCATACAAACCCAAAAGGATGGACACTTTAGAAAATATGATCAATGAAAGTGTGAAGGGCCTGAAAAACAACAAAGGACTAAGAAACTGTCACAAACCAGAGGAGACTCAGGAGACAAGATTAAATGTTGATTTGGCATACTGCATTAAATCCTGAACAGATAAAGTGCAGAAGCTTATAAAATTGGAATAAATTCTGTAATTTTGTTAATATGTATTCTGCTAATAGTAATTTCCAAGTTTTGACAAATGAGCTGTGGTTGTGTTGTAACAGGTTAGTATCAAGGGAAGCTCAACCTCTGGAGGGACTATTCAAAATTTCTGTACTTTTTTGCAAATTTTACATAAGTTAAAGTCTACTTCAAAAAATTCTAAAAGTTTAAACTATTCTTGAGTAGAATTTTGATTGAAATGATTAGGCTACAGGCAGATACCTGAATTTTAAACTACCTTATCTTCACCTCAGAGCAGACAATGATGATGTTCAGGGAAAGGGACAATTTTTCATAGCTAATACTCAACAGTGACTAGTTCAGTATGATTTCTCTGTACACACTGGTTCCATGAATAAATAAATCATGTATATTTTCTGTTTAAGTTGCAAATTCATCACATGGGAATAGTTGCCTGCACTTGTCCATACATTTGGATCACCAGACTTTATTCAAAAGGCATAGTTAACTATTAGGAACAAATAGTACTGTTTCACATGAATCACTCTTTCAAATATGCATATAAGCCTTTAGGAAATGAAATTGAGCAAAATACTATTAATGGTCATTTTGATAGTAAGCTCATATAAAAAGATTTAAAGAAATGAGGTAAATATGTAGATAATTTTCTCCACAATCTATAGTAGCTATAGATTTATTCCCAGGCATGAGAGAAGTGATTATTTCTAACTTCCCATGATTCATATCTTGGAGTGAATCCCATTGAAGAATGATTCTGCCTCAGGCCAGCTTGATATTAAAGTCCCACCCTGTGATTTGACTGTGCATAGCAACAGCTTTCTTTAAGCTGTTATAGATTCTTAATAAAGCTAAAGCTTTGGATCTGCATTTCCCTCTAGACTTGTTTTCTTTATGAATGGAGGAAAGAGCAAAGCTATAGACATGTAATATATCAGCAGCTGGACCCTGTTTGCATTGTTTTAATTAATTTTTTGGTTCTTTTTAAATATACATGACATAAAGTGTATTTTGACATAATATGCTTACATGGAGTATAACTTATTCTAGTTAGGATCCTATTCTTGTGGTTGTACATGATGTGGAGTTTCACTGGTGGTATATTCTTATATGAACATAGGAAAGTTATATCCAATTTATTCTACTGTCTTTCCTATCCCAATCCCCCCTCCCTTCCTTTCATTCCCCTCTATATAGTCTAATGAATTTCTATTCTGCACCCCCACCCCTTATTGTGTGTTAGCATCCACATATCAGAGAGCACACAATGCTGTTTCCATTCTTTTTTTAAAAAAATTGTGTATTCTAATTAGGTATACATAATAGCAGAATATATTTTGATTCATTGTAGACAAATGGAACACATTTCATTTCTCTGCTTGTACATGATGTAGAGTGGCACTATATGTGCAGCAATAATGTCCACCTTATTCCATCATTTTTCCTGTCTCCATGTCCCCTTCCTTCCCCTCCTTCCCCTTTGAACAAAGTTTCTCCATTCTTCCCATACCCCTTCTCCTATCATGGATCAGTATGCACTTATCAGAGAGAATACTTGGTCTTTTGGTTTTTGGCGTTGGCTTACTTCACTTAGCATGATATTCTTTAACTCTATCCATTTTACCAGAAATGTCATAATTTTATTCTCTTTTAATACTGAGTTATAGAGAACCATCCATGGGTTGTGTGTGGACCACTGTGCGTTGTAGCCATTTGAATAGGAGAATCTGATGTCTAGGAACGCCACTCAATATTTCATCTGTTTGGCCAGACTTCCAGAGCCCTGGAAGCACCGCTAAAGTCCCACACAGCACCACAGATGGGCTGAACTGCTGTAGCCACACAGCCACTCTGAGATGAATATAACCTGCCAAGCTGCCAATCATCCTGCTGACTGCAAGACACCAAGAAGCAAGACTCCACCATTGAAACCTATCCTTGCTTTGATGTAACCCTTAAATAAACTATGGGAGCCATTTTGTCTTATCTTGCCCAGCTCCTGCATGGGCTAGGATTTATCAGGGCCTCCATTCATTTGAAACTATAATTCTGTTTTCATCTTTTGTTCTTTACTAATTATTCTAGACTTCAATTTCTCAGGTGGCTTACATCCTCCTTGGCAGGAAGAAGAACACCTCAAGGAGACACTGGCCATATCCCCATAATATTTCATTGTGTATATATACCACAATTTCTTTATCCATTTATCTATTGAAGGGCATCCAGGTTGATTCCACAGTTTAGCTATTGTGAATTAAGCTACTATAAACATTGACGTGGCTGTGTCACCATAGTATGCTGTTTTTAAGTCTTCTGGGTATAGACCGAGGAGTGGGAAAACAGAGTCAAATGGTGGTTTCATTCCAAGTTTTCTAAGAAATCTCCATACTGCTTTCCAGATTGGTTGTACCAATTTGCAGTCCCACCAGCAATATATGAGTGTGCCTTTTCCCCCACATCCTTGGCAACACTTATTGTTGCTTGTATTCTGGATAACTGCCATTTTGACTGCAATGAGATAAAAATCTTAGCTTTTATTTGTATTTCTCTAATTGCTAGAAATGTTAAACATTTTTTCATATATTTTTTGACCAATTGTCTATCTTCTTCTGAGAAGTGTCTGTTCAGCTTCTTAGCCCATTTATTGATTGGGAGGTTTTGTTTTTTTGGTGTTAAGTTTTTGAGTTCTTTATATATCCTGGATATTAGTGCTCTATCTGATGTACATGTAGCAAAAATTTGCTCCCAAAATGTAGGCTTTCTCTTCGTCTCATTGATTCTTTTGCTGAGGAGTTTTCTTAGTTTGAATCCATCCCATTTATTGATTCTTGTTTTTATTTCTTGTACTTTAGGAGTCTTGTTAAGGAAGTCAGGGCCTAATCTGACGTGAGGAAGGTTTAGGTCTACTTTTTATTTTATTAGGAGTAGGGTCTCTGGTCTAATTCCTAGGACCTTGATCCACTTTGACTCGAGTTTTGTGCATAGTGAGAGATAAGGGTTTAGTTAGATTTCCAGTTTCCTCAGCATCATTTGTTGAATAGGCTATCTTTTCTCCAATGTATGTTTTTGGTGCCTTTGTCTGGTATGAGATAACTCTATTTATGTGGATATGTCTCTGTGTCTTCAGTTCTGTACCTTTGGTCTACATGTCTATTTTGATGCTAGTACTATGCCATTTTTGTTACTATAGCTTTGTAGTATAGTTTGAGATCTAGTATTGTAAGGCCTCCTGCTTCACTCTTCTTGCTAAGGATTGCTTTGGCTATTCTGGGTCTCTTATTTTTCCAAATGAATTTCATGATTTCTTTTTCTATTTCTATAAGGAATGAAGTTGGGATTTTAATTGGAATCACATTGAATTTATATAGCACTTTGGGTAGTATGACCATTTTGACAATATTGATTCTGATTGATGGGAGATCTCTGATTGAGATCTGATTTGTGATTCAGATCTCTGATTGATGAGAGATCTTTCCATCTTCTAAGATCTTCTTTAATTTCTTTCTTTAGTGCACTGTAGTTTTCATTGTAGAGGTCTTTCACCTCTTTTGTTAAATTGATTCCCAGGTATTTTATTTTATTGTATTTTGAGGCTATTGTGAATGTGGTAGTTTTCTCTTTGATAGGATTCATTGCTTAGAAATGAATTTGATTTATAGGTATTGACTTTATATCCTGCTACTTTGCTGAATTCATTTATTAAATCTAGAAGTTTTCTGGTGGAGTTTTTTGGATCCTTTAAGTATAGAATCATGTTGTCAGCAAATAATGATAGTTTGAGTTCTTCTTTTCCTATTTGTGTCCCTTTAATTTCTTTCATCTGTCTAATTACTCTGGCTAGTGTTTCAAGGACTATATTGAATAGCAGTGATGAAAGAGGGCATCCCTATCTTGTTCCCATTTTTATAGGGAATGCTTCCAATTTTTCTCCATTTGGGATGATGTTGGCCTTCAGTTTACCATAGATCACTTTTACAATATTGAAATATGTTCCTAATATCCCTAGCTTTTCTAGTGTTTTGAACATGAAAGGTTGCTATATTGTGCCAAATACTTTATCAATTGTTATAACATATGATTCTTATCTTTAAGTCTATTGATGTGATGGACTATGTATATTGATTTCCATATGTTGAATCAACCTTGCATTCCTGGAATGAACCCCAATTGATAATGGTGTGCTATTTTTTATTATGTTTTTATATGAGATTTGCCAAAATTTTATTGTGATTTTTGTATGTATTTATGTTCATTAGTGATATTGGTCTAAAACTTTCTTTCCTTGATGTATCTCTGTCTGGTTTTAGTATCAGATGATACTTGTGTCATGAAATGAGTTTGGAGGGTTCCCTTCTTTTCTATTTCCTAGAATAATTTGAGAAGTGTTGGTATTAATTCTTCTTTGTAGGTCTTATAGAACTTGTCTGAGAATCTGTCTGGTTCCAGGCTTTTCTTGGTTAGTAGAATTTTAATGGTGTCTTCTATTTCCTTGCTTGAAATTGATCTAAGTTATGTATATCCTCCTGGTTCAGTTAGGGTAGGTCATATGCCTCTAGAAATTTGCTGGTGTCTTTGAGGTTTTCTATTTTATTGGAGTATAGATTTTCAAAATGGTTTTAATTATCCTCTGCATTTCAATAGTGTCTGTTTTGGATATTTCCTCTTCATCATGAATTTTAGTAATTTTGGTTATCTCTTCTTCTTTTTGTTAGCATGGCTAAGGGTTGGTCAATTTTATTTATTTTTTCAAAGAACCAGCTTTTGTTTTGTCAATTTTTTGAATTGTTTCTCTTGTTTTAATTTTATTGATTTCAGCCTTGATTTTAATTATTTCCTGTCTTCTACTTATTTGGGTATTGGATTGTTCCTTTTTCTAGGGCTTTGAGATGTAGTGTCAGGTCATTTATTTGTTGACTTTTTCTTCTTTTAATGAATGAGCTTAATACAATAAACTTTTCTCTTAGCACTGCCTTCATAGTGTCCCAGATATTTTCATATGTTGTATCAGCATCCTCATTTACCTCTATGAACTTTTTTATCTCCTCCCTGATGTCTTCTATTATCCATGCATCATTCAATAGTGTATTATTTTGTCTCCATGTATTGGAGTAGCTTCTATTTTTCATTTTATCATTGATTTATAATTTCATTCCATTATGGTCAGATAGAATGCAGAGTAGTACCTCTATTTTTTGTATTTGCTAAGACTTGCTTTGTGGCATAACATATGGTCTATTTTGGCTTAGGAATGATGTGCTGCTGAGAAAAAAGTGTATTTGTTTGTTGATGGATGGAATATTCTATATATGTCTTGTTAAGTCTAAATCTTTGATTTTTTTATTGAGTTCTATAGTTTCTTTGTTAGTTTTTGTTTGGAAGATCTATCCAGTGATGATAGAGGTTTGTTAAAGTCACCCAGTACTATTGTGTTGTGGTCTATTTGATTCTTGTAGTTGAGAAGGGTTTGTTTGATATATATAGATGCCTCACTTTGGGGGGGGCATAGATATTTACAATTGTTATGTTTTGTTGATATATGATTCCCTTAAGCAGTATGAAATGTCTTTCTTTATCCCTTTTCACTAACTTTGGTTTGAAGTCCACTTTATCTGATATGAGGATGGAAGCCCCTGCTTATTTACATGGTCTATGTGAGTGATATTTTTTTTCCCACTCTTTCACTTTCAGTCTGTAGATATCTTTTCCTGTGAGATTATTTTCTTGAAGGAAGCACTCTGTTGGGTCTTTTTAATTTTTAATCCAGTCTGTCAGTCTATGTCTTTTAATTGATGACTTTAGGCCATTTGCATTCAGGGTTGTTATTGAAATATAATTTGTAAACCTGATTATTTCAGTTTATTTTTGGTTTTTAACTTTGTTTTTTACTTTAATTGACCTTTCTTTTAGTGTAGTTTCTCTCTTTGCAGATTTTCATTGTTGGTTATCATTTCCCACTCATGGAATATTTTGCCAAGAATGCTCTGTAGTGCATGATTTCTTGCTGTAAATTCTTTTAACTGTTGTTTATCATGAAAAGTTTTTGTCATCAAATCTGAAGCTTAATTTTTCTGGATATAAGATTCTTGGTTGGCATCCATTTTCTTTCAGAGCTTGATGTATGTTGTTCCAAGATCTCCTGGTTTTAAGGGTCTGGGTCAAAAAATCTACTGAGATCAGAATTGGTTTCCCCCTATATGTAATCAGATTCCTCTCTCACTGCCTTTAAAATTATATCCTTATTCTTTATGCTGGGCATTTTCATTATAATGTGCCTTGTTTTAGATCTGTTGTAATTTTGTACATTTGATGTCCTATAAGCCTCTTGTATTTGATCTTCCAATTCATTATTCATACTTGAAAATTTTCTGATATTATTTCATTGAAGAGATTGTGCATTCCTTTGGTTTGAAACTCTGTGCCTTCCTTTATCCTGATAAATCTTATATTTGGTCTTTTGATGCTATCCCATGATTACTGTATGTTCTGTTCATGGTTTCTTACCATCTTCACTGTGTGATTAACTTTATTTTCAAGATTATATATTTAGTCTTCATTATCTGAGGTTCTATCTTCCAAGTGATCTCGTCTGTTGGTTATGCTTTCTATTGAGTTTTTTATTTGGTTTATTGTTTCCTTTAAGAAATTCTATTTTTTCAGAATCTCTATCTCTTTCTTGAAGTAATCTTTAGCTACCTGTATTTAGTCCCTTATCTCTTTGTTGATGTGATCAATGGTTGCCTGTATTTGCTGTCTTATCTCTGTTGGAGTGATAAATTTTTGCCTGTATTTGCTCACCTAAGTCATTCTTTAATTCAGAGATCATTTTAATTATGTACATTCTGAGCTCCTTATCTGACACTTCATCAACTGCACTGTTAATGGATTCTATTATTGTACTATCTTGGTTTGTTTGGGGCACTTTCTTCCCTTGTTTTTTCATGTGGATTATGTGTCTTCCTTTGTTGTAGTGCAGATCTGAGTTATTGCAGTTTCTACCCTACAATCTTGTAGTGACCCTGCCAATTAACTATACCTTACCTTAGTGTTCACTTTCAATCCCTGGCAGGTATCCCCAGATGGATGCTAGTACAACTAAAGGTGGTATCTGTGGTAGCAGATATAACTCAAGATAGCAGTGGGGATATCCTAACATGGATGCAACCACTTTCAGAGATGGGGCTGAAAGGGTAGTACTTACAATAGCTTTGGGATGCTTGTTCAGAGATGCAGCACTGTGTTGTCTGTGCTATGGTGAGCAGCTGCCTCCAGGGCCTGTCTGTTGTAAGATGGAGGATCCTACATGAGGAGGGGTATGGCAATAGCTGCAGTGTCCCAGGATGGATGAGGGCTGGGGAGAGACAGTGTGGACCTCCACTCTGAGCAGGGGTGACCCTGGGCCTGGGCTTTCATGCGGGTAGAAGGGGGCAAACCTGTGTCTAGGTCTGGGCTCAGGTGTGGTTTGGATTGGTGGAGGTGGTCCTGGGCCTGGGCCTAGCTTGTCACAGAGTTCTGCGGGGGCAAACCTGGGTCTGGATCTGGGCTCTGATGTGGGTTGGCGGATCAGCAGGGTGGTCCTGGTCCTGACTTAGTTCTGGCCTCCTGTAGGGGTCCCAGGAGGCAGTCTTGGGCCTGGGCATGGGTTCCTGTGCGGGGGCAGTCCTGGGCCTGGATCTCCTGTTTCTATTCTTTTTGATACAAATATCTTAACTTTGGGGGCAGGAGTTGGTAGAACTTCTTTCAATTCTCCCTTAGTTTTTTAACCTCTTCATTTCTTCACTCATTCTTTGAGAAATAAAATTCACATTAAATTTTCCAATCCTCTTGAGACTCTGCAATTTTTCTCTAACATAATTTGAAATCTTATAAAACAATTTTCTAAAAGATTTATATTTTTCCTACATAAAAAGTAGTCATGAAAATTACAATTTTGTATGATTTTTTTGAAAATTTGTTACATCTTGCCACATAGAAGATATGACTTTAAATCATTAAAAAAAAGGCTGGTCCTTTTGAAAGCCTGAATGAAAAAACAAAACTTAGAATCACCTTGATAATTCAGATCTAAGAGTAGAACTACAAGGACTTTCTGAAACCTAAAACATTATTCCCTACTAAACTAATTTTGAATCCCTGTCAATGACCTAAAACATGAAATACAAAATTATCTTGAAATACAAAGCCAAAAATATACATAAATGACAATCAGGGGAAAAACAATAAGAAATTTGGATGGTAGAACAGAGTTCTCAAAAGAAGGAAGAAAAACCCATATCAATAAGAGGTAATAATTAAACATACAATAAAGGTAATTTCCACTAGTCAAAGTTGTAAGCATGCAGTTTGAGGGTTCCTGAATGTTGATTATGATATTTCTACGATACAATAATCATGGTCATCATTATCATCATATTTATCCTCATCCTCATCATCTTGCAGGATATAGATTTAAAATATTCCAGAAAATTTTTGGCCTTTCTCTCATTAAAAAAGAATCTAATCCCCTCTCCTGAGTATAGTTGTATAGGCCAACCTAAGAAAATTGTATGTATCGAGAGTGGCATTGTGTGGCTTTTGAAATTAGATATAAAAGTTATAGAATTTCTACTCGGTCATCTCATGTCTCTATCTCTTTCTTAGAACTTGTACCTCTGAAGGTACAGCCCAGCTAACCTGAAGCAGCTATGCCTAAGACTCTGTGGAGAAGAAAGAAAGGAAGAAGATGCCTGAAGAGGGACTCTGCTAGGCTCTTATTTGACTTGTCTAATTACCAGCTTTCTGACATATGTAGGTGAGTGAATAATCCTTCTGAAGATTCCAGTCTTCTAGAAGTCCCAGGCAAGATCAAGTAGAGCAGAGTTGGGCTATCTCGATTGAACCTAGCCCCAAAAGCAGATTCAGGAGCAGAAAAAATGTCATTGTTTTAGTTTTGGAGTGACTTGTTACACAGCCATGGTGAGTAGACATGAACTTGTAGGAAAATTTAATAACAGCTACACAACAAAAACCTCAAACATGTTTTAAGCTTGTGATCTACCTCACTGGATGCTGACACAGAGAAAGAATGTGCTAACCACTGAGAGAAAAAGACTGATCCTAAGACTTCTACAAGATTTCATTCTCCTGTAAGAGAAAAATATTAAGACATACAAGCATTTGGTGGTTTAATCACTTAGGAAAATTATTAAGTAACACCAAACAACAAACAAATCAGAACAGAGACTTGACATGAGAAAGATGACAAAGAGATTGTGAGAGATCAGTAAAATATATATTCTACAAATAAACTAAAATATACATAAATAAGGGTACTCTTTCTAAAAATGTGTGATACAGGTGCTAAAATTAAATTCCTCAAGCAGAAAAGAATTATAGTAGGAGGGACACATTTGGCTAATAAACATTCTTCGACAAATTTGGGAGCTGGGGGAAGAAGAGTGAATAAAAAGCTTTCTAAATAGAAGAGAAATGGAAAGGAAAACAACAAAGTGGTCAGTGAAAATATTCCAGAGGTTTTCATTTATTTATTTAGAAGCATAACAGACACTTTCAGTTATAATATATATATTTTTTTCTTTCTTTTTTTTTTTTTTTTTTTGGTACCAGGGATTGAACTCAGGGGCACTCGACCACTGAGTCACATCCCCAGCCCTATTTTGTGTTTTATGTAGAGACAGGGTCTCACTGAGTTGCTTAGCACCTTGCCATTGCTGAGGCTGGCTTTGAACTCGCGATTCTCCTGTCTCAGCCTCCCTAAGTGCTGGGATTACAGGCTTGCGCCACCGCGCCCAGCTTATTTTTTTCAATTTTGAGATGAGATAAAGGGAAGGTGACCACTAAGGAAATAGAAAATTATAGAAGCTCTTAAAAAATGGGGAAAATGCACAAACCAATGAAAACAAGGGAAAGAAAAGAGATACATAGCTTAAAGTCAAGTAATCAACATTGAGTAAGGATATTTCTTACAACGTGACCAGTCTTAAGTGTTATGTAGTTAGAGTTCATTAAGACTCTCATATATGCTATCTATAAGCAATGTACTAAAACACAGGTTTAATGAAAGATTTAAAACATAATGATAGAGGCAAGTGAGGAGAGAGAAAAAAGAGAGCACGTGGAAATAGGAATGTTTAAGATAAAAATTTGTAAACAAGGGATCTTCTTTCTAAAGACATAGGTATAATTTTGAAGCTTTTATAATCAAACACATGTGTAAAATAATAGGGTAGTTAATATAAAAAGCAAGGAACATTAAACTTTCACAAAAAAAACCCTGCTTAAAATAGAGATAAATAATTAACTTCCTTTATTTTCTCCTCCATTTTTGGAAAAGTTTAAACTTTTTAATGTCTCCCAGCTTTATCTTCTACCACTCAAAGCATCAGCTTCCACCCAAAATGTTTACCCATAATTTTAGAACATGGAAGACCTTTATCTCCAACACCTGCTGCCTCTTCTCTCATGTACCTTGTCCACAGGTTGGACTGTGACTAGGCCAAATTGGATCTTTAAGGTGCACAAAGCTAGTTGTTTTTAGGGAGGAGCTGGAGAAAGGTGTTACTAAAATCACCTTGCTTCTTTTTTGTGAACTCACTTTGATAGATGTGGATGGGATCAATGAATCTAATTTGTTCAGAAAGATTCTCTAGGGATGTTATGCATGGCACTGGGAGCTTTTGGCAATTAGGGTAATGCTTTAGACTGATTTTTTAATTCCCTAAAGAAAGTAATAAAGTGAAACTTCAATTAATCGGAACATATTTTAACATTTACTGAAATTTTTTCTTTGGCTGTTCGACTACCTTAATCTATTTATATGTTTTAATAGAAATATGTTTATTTTCTCCTTGATGATTAAGGATATTGTATTTCCTCAGAATCACTGCTGTCAATCTTAAAGGTAACTATATTGGTAGCCTAAAGTGTTACCTATCTTATTGTTGAGTTGTGAAATACTTTTTTGAGTGCAGATGAATAAAAATCTTGAAGAAATCACAGAGGAGACATTATATCATTGTGACCAAGTACTGTCTTCTGGGAAAATTTTAGTAATGGGATTTGTTTTTGGTTTATGACTATTGGAAGATTTTGGATCCAGAGAAACCAAAATGATTTGATGGCCTTTTATGTCTTTGGAAGACAGACCATTTTTACAAAATTGGGGGCACTTAACCATACTGCCTCTTCTTTTAACTCAGGGGCTGGTGAGTTCCCATTCCTGTAGGAACATTACTGAGCCAATGTTCTGGACTCAAGGAAGACACAGAGAAAGGCCTTGCAAGCAGATGAGAAGGTAGGAGGAATGGCCAAGATTTGTGAGTTATCTGTGTTCCTTGGAAACAATGTAAAAGGTTGACAGGGTTAACAATCATGGTGATCTTTAGTTTTAAAATGAAGAGAACTAAGTCTTAAGAACAGAAATGACATAACAGAAGGTGACAGAAAAAAAAAAGAATCAGATTGAACTGTCTCTAAAAATGTCTTCCATTCAGCAGAAAAGTGGGAAGGGGTAGATAACAGATGAGAGGTGATAGAAATTATTGGAAAAATGAGATGGTTCCATGTTTATATCCCTATGAGTTAAGACTCTTCAGTAAAATTATAATAAATAAATACTCTCTTTTGTGCACTCTTGCAATTTGCTCTCAAAATAAGTCAAAAGAGTGTTGATTAATTGTAGTCTGGTGAATAGGTTGAATTTCTTACAGGTTTTATTGGTCATTGATATGGGAGGATGGCATCTTCAATATTTAGACTAATTGCTCCTATAACTCAAGGAATAAAATGAGACCTTGGCAAGGACAACATGAACCTCTTTTGAATATGATATTAGCAAAAATACATAAAAAGTATGTAGGAGGAAAGAAAATGAATTTGTAAATACCAAGAGATATTAAGTAAACTTCATAGCTCAGCATTTGTGTGCGTGTGTGTGGTGCTAAACCTTTCATATTGATGTACTAATGAATTTACTCATACCTACTACTCCAGGTATGGGTGCTGGAAGACAACACCACTTTCTAACAGTGTTTTAACCAGATATTCTTTAAATGATATTATTTTCATATGATATTCTCTTGCAAAAACCCCACTTTTGGAGAGTTTTACAAATACTACTCTAGAAATGATTACTCATATAAAGTAATATTTAGAGAAAAATGAAACTATTTTCTTCCATTTCTTTTGTTTTTCTTTTCTCCTTTTCTTTTTTTCAGTACTAAAGGTTGAACCCAGGGCCTAACACACACAAGCATTTTACCACTGAACTATTTTCCCAGTCTGTCCATTTCTGAATTTCAGTATGTATTGACATGTGTACCAATTTCCATATTATGAATTTATCAGTGGTAACACCTTCATATAAAATTGATTTTAATACATTCAATGAAACATAAATATTTGCCATTGTAGTTTCATGAATAGCATGCTGCATCTTATTGTTGCTAGGATTTGTACATTAAAAATTGATTTTCAGGCATATAGTAGTAATACTGATACTTTTTCCAACATAAATTTGTACAGATATAGAATTGTACCTGCAATATAACCAATGATATCTATGGTGTCTTAAGACATTCAAGAAGTTAATAAGAATTCATTGTTGAACTTTCTTTGATGACTCCATTTAAATTCAGTAATGCTAAAGAGAAAAATCAAACAATTCTCCTGAAGTATCAGAACTGGTTTCTCAAAAGTTCATTGGAATAAAAGTATGCAACTTTGAGAGACCAGAAATAATAAATATATTTCATGAATACTATTTAGTTAGAAATTTATAAAACACAAAGATTTTCTTAAAAATATATTTTAAAAATGGAGCAACCAAATTACACTTGTTTATATAATTGTAGTTAATGGTGAAATAGATCAGAACCAACATGATTGTACTTGGAATAATAAAGCTTTCAGTAAGTACTAGTGAACATAGTGTTTTGCATGCATTTGTTCATTTAATCCTAACAGTAGTCTAATGATACAGAAATGTACTGGAGCAGCTTGTATTGGCTTATGAGAACCACTAGTTAAATTTTCAAGAATTTTTAAGTTGGTTGATATCACATTGATAGTTTGAATTTGGCCACAGAGGAATTATTTACACCATGAAAATTTAAAAAACACTATAGTGTAACATTTTTTTCCCCTTACAAAGAGCAAGTTGTTAAACATTTTCCAGTACAACACTGGGTAGATACTATTTTTATTCCAATATGACAAAGGAAGAGATTGAAATATAGTTGAGTTAAATAAGTGTCCTAGAGACATAAATATAAAAATACGTAGTATAGGCAGAATGTAATCCAGAGCATCTACTAGTCTGCACCTGCAGATGCTAGAAAGTCTGAGAAAAGATTCAGTCAACCTAGAAGATAGCTGACTATCCAGAAGGGCTAGGGCTTCCCATTCCCTGTGATTGGTGGTTGTTTCCAGCACAGGGTAAGGGCCTGTCTGCCACATGAGCTAAGATTCCACTGGGAGTGTACTTGACCCATTCTGTGGCTAAGCATTCCACACTAGACTTCACGCCTACTGCTACAGTGCAGGCTATCAGCCTCTGCTGGTGCCAATGCCTTCCTGTAGGTTTGCCTCCTCAAGTCCATTCTTCTCTCTGAAGTGAGAGGGT
>CM053406.1:37626988-37677798 GCA_028644305.1 Xerus rutilus
TTTAAAGGGATATGAATTGGAAAAGAAGAACTAAAACTATTATTATTTACAGATGACATGATTCTATGCTTAGAGGATCCAAAAAATTCTATCAGAAAACTTTTAGAATTAATAAATGATTTCAGCAAAGTGGCAGGATATAAAATCAACACCCACAAATCAATTGCACTTCTATACATCAGTGATAAACCCTCTGAAAGAGAAATTAGGAAAATTATCCCATTCACAATAGCCTCAAAAAAAATAAAATACTTGGGAATCAATTTAACAAAAGAGGTGAAAGACCTCTACAACGCAAAATATAAGACACTGGAGAAAGGAATTGAAGAAGACCTTAGAAGATGGAATAATCTTCCATGCTCCTACATAGGCAGAATCAATATTGTCAAAATGGCCATACTTCCCAAAGCGCTATATAGATTCAATGCAATCCCAATTAAAATCCCAATGTCATTCCTTATTTTACTTTTCATACTTTCAGATCATGTTCATCCTGAGCAAGCTTCTACAAATGGTTTGGGGCAAGAAACAGCATTCAGGTTCTCTACTTAGATATACAATTGACCCAGATATATTTATTCCAATGCCATTCTCCACTGCATTGAGGTATAATTTTTGTCAGAATCCAGACAACATATATAAATGAATTGTTTCTGGACTTTTCATTTTGTTTTATTGACCACTTTATCTATTTTTGTATTATTGCCACACAGGCTTAATTAATTTAATCATTGTGCAGTGGGTCTTGATATTTGGTTGTGTAAATTTTCTATCTTGGGTTTTTTCCTTCAAGATTACCTTGTGGTATTCTTGGACCTCTGTATTTTCATGCAAATTGTACTATAAACTCACTAATTTCAATGAGAATACTTGATGAAAGTTTTTATTGAAAGATGTTTTTTTAAATGAAATGGGAATCATTTATGGATTTGATATTGAATCTTCCAAGATCCAGCATGGTATATACCTGCTGGTCATAAACAATGATGTAATTGTATCACTGTAGTATGTTGTTTTCAGTTCTTTGGGTATATACCAAAGAGTGAGATAATTGGGTCAAATGGTGGTTTCATTCTGAGTTTTCTGAGGAATCTCCTGTATTATTGTGTTGTGGTCTATTTGATTCTTGAAATTTAGAAGGGTTTGTTTGATGTACATAGATGCTCCATTACTTGGGGCATAAATATTTACAATTGTTCTATCTTGTTGATATATGATTCCCTTAAACAGTATGAAATGACCTTCTTGGTCCCTTCTAATTAACTTTCAAGTCCACTTTATTTGTTATGAGGATAAAAACCCCTGCTTGTTTATGAAATCCATGTGAATAGTATGTTTTTTAGGGGAATATTAGGGATTGAACTCAGGGGCACTTAAACACTGAGCCACATCCCCAGCCCTATTTTGTATTTTATTCAGAGACAGAGTCTCACTAAGTTGCTTAGTGCCTCACTGTTCCTGAGGCTGTCTTTGAACTAATTATCCTCCTGTCTCAGCCTCCTGAGCTCCTAGGATTATAGTAGGCATGCACCACTGTGTCTGGCTGAATAATATGTTCTTATACCATCCATTTACCTTTATTGGAAATCTTTGCCTAGGAGTCAGTCTCTTGGATATATCATATTGTTGGGTGTTTGTCTTTTAATCCAATCTGCCAGCTACATCCTTTGATTGATGTGTTTAAACTATTTACATTCAGTGTTATTTTTGAGAAATGATTTTTGTTCTTTGTCATTTTGATTTTTTTCTGGTTTTTAATTTGTATTAGCTTGATACAATTAGTTTTGATCAATTCCTTTGACTTCTTCTAGTGTAGTTCCTCCCTTTGGTTTTCAATTTTATGTTTTATTTCTTCTTCATGAAATATTTAATTGAGTATGTTTTTTAGTGCATGTTTTCTAGTTGTGAATTCTTTTAACTTTTATTTATCATGGAAGTTTTCTATTTCATTGTCAAATCTGAAGCTCAATTTTGCCAGTCATTGGTTGGCATCCATTTTCTTTCTGGGCTCGGTATATATTATTCCAACAACTTCTAGCTTTTAGAGTCTGAGTTGAGAAATTAGCTGATATTCAGATTTGTTTTCCTCTAAATAGTACCTGCCATTTTTTTTCTAGAAGCCTTTAAAATTCTATCCTTATTCTGTATGTTGGGCATTTTCATAATGATGTGCCTTTGTGTAGATCTGTTAAAATTTTCTCTATTTGGAGTCCTGTAAAACTCCTATCTTTTATTTTCCATTTCATTCTAAGGTTTGGGGAAATTTATGATATCATTTAATTGAAAAAAATTATGCATTCCTTTGGTTTGTATCTCCAAGTCTTCATCTATCTTGATAAATATTAAATTTGGTCTTTTCATGTTAACCCATATTTCTTAAAAGTTCTGTTCATGTTCTTGTAACATCTTTTCTCCATGGCCAGCTTTATTTTCCAGATTATATATTCAGTCTTCATTGACTAAAACTCCACCTTCCACATGGTCTAGTCTGCTGGTGATGCTTTCCATTGAATTTTTAATTTGGTTTATTGATTCCTTCATTTTGAGATTTTTCTAACTGACCCCTTTTCAAGATTTGTATCTCCTTATTGAAGTGATCTTTCACTTCTTGGATTTTCTCTTTGATTTTATTGCTTATATCATCTTTTACCTTGCAGATCAGTTTAACCATAAACTTTGTAAATTCCATCTCTGACATATCCACTGTGATATCACTGGATTCTGTTAATGAGATATTTTGATTTGGGGGGATGGTTTGTTTCCTGGCTTTTTCATGCTGTTTGTATGTCTACCCACTTTTCAGTAAGAATCTCAGGTTATAGTTTCTACCCTATGAAATGATAGTGTTCCTGAAGATTTCTAGTACCTCACATTTTACGGGAGATAAATATTAACAACTGATGCAATCAATATTTAGCTTTAAACTACTTAGTTCTTATTTTGGCATCTGAAATGTTAATTGACACTCTAAACAGAAATAATATGATCAGAAATTGCCAGCAATGGAGATATTATGTTTACAAAAGGATTTTCTGCTTCAAAAAGATGAAGAGAGATGTAGGATGTAAAAGTTGACAGGGAGTATGAGAGAAAGTAATAATAAAGAATTAAAGGAAGAGTGAAAAAACAATTGGGCTGTGAAAGTGAAGAAAGGAAGGAGAATAAAGGGAAATAGGAGAAAAACAATGAGACAACAAAAACCAATATAAAACAAAACCAAGGTATACTAATCAAAAACCCTAGTCCTCAAAAGACAATGTCAAGAAAATAACTACCTTCAAGAAATGCTAGTAATGAGAAGAGACAAACGTGAATATGTATAAATGTCCATATACTATTCAACATACTAAAAATTTTTTTTAAAAGGTTCTTGATAGTTGATTAAGGAATTGTTTCCATTATGATGGTCATAACATTATCTATAGTATTATATATTGGTTGTCAGTTTCCAATTGTCTCTTTCTCTCTCTCTCTCTCTTTCTTTTTTTGAGGTATGTATTGTATTCAAGAACAGAAGTTGGAGGCTGTCAATTCCTTCTTTTTGTGAAGCTAGTCAGGTTTTTCATTCTCAGCCTCCCCTCTCAGCAGTATGAGGTGGGCAGGATGGAGGATGTTGTCTACTTCACTCACAGTGCTGGTTTGCTGTAGAGTTCTGTGAAAGGGGTTGCCAGAGGCAGAGCTCCTAGAGGTGGAGTTTGGGTCTAGTTAGACACCTCGTGCTTTTTGGAATGATGTTCCTGCTCTTTCCTTATTATGGCCACCTGGGCTCAGTCCCAAAGCTCACATTCATTCCTGCTTCCCCACCCAATCAAGTCTCTGGTTATCCAAAGCTGGTCTTGAAAACTGCGAGACTGAAAAAAGTGAGAGAGATGCCAGAATCTCTCAGTTCTGAGTATCTTGAATTCCCCTGGGTGCAATGCTTTTCATGCCTAAATTTCATCTGGTTTTCTAGTCACATTCTGTGTCATATAGTGGGTCTCTGTCATGTAAGGTTTTCAGACCCAGATGGAATTACACAGGTCTAGGACACCGGGTTTGGGCCCATACCTGTCAGCTGCGTAGCAGAGCCAGAAAAGATGGAGGCAGACCCTTCTCTCTGCAGATCACTGGGAGATGCACAGAGTCCCTCTCACACAGAAACAAAGTATAGCTCACCCCCAGGTTCAGCTTGTCAGTGTCCCTGATCACTGTCCTCTCTGCTTTAAGACACACCATGGTGCCACCAGAATTGTGGGCTCTCAGTCTCCCACTCCAACCTGCCTGTGGTGGATCTGCATTGGCATCCACTAGTGCTGCCAGTGGCCTTTTCCATTACTTTTTAAAATTTTATTCTATCCAAACTTCTGAGTCCCTAGACCCTTTGAGAGTTCAGTATGAAATCCCAGTAAGTGTTCTATTTTTTAGTGACCTCAACAAGAAGCTGTTTGTCTGTTTTCTTGGTCCCAGGCCATGGAGCAGTTTGAGAAGTAACCTCTATTCCACCATCTTCCTATCTTTAGTTTGCCTTTACATAAACTTGAAATAGTAAGGTTTGCTTTTGATTGAATAAATGGTTTTAATTCAATATCTAAGCTTGTTTAGCTTGTATTTCTGTAAAATTTTAGATATCAAATTAATGAAGTTTTTTTTAAAAAAATAAATTTTTCTACATTGCCTTTTACTTCCATTTTTGTATTTTTTTTGCCTTTTATTTTCAATAAAAGTTGCTTGAAATTAAAATTCATATCTGAATTTAATTGAGTATATCCCTTTCTTTTGAACTAGACTAGACTATAATATATTTGTCTAGGTTTGAGAAAGTATGAGACTAACAATTTCATTTTTGCTATTTGGCTTAATTTCATTGCTCAACAATCAATGCACAATCTTGACACATGAAGTCAAGATTTCAGTCAGGAGAAGGCTCTCTATTGCTTCCTTTATGCCTCATGGAGTAAACCTCAAATCAGTGGTCTCTTCAGAATAGAAATATCTTGGGTTCAAAAACTACAGCACCAGTGCATGATATATTTTTAAAATTGTAGATTTGTGAATGAGGAGAGAGTATTGATATTTAGGAAACTGCTATTTTGCCATATAGTGGAATATCTTAGAGACATAACTCTGCATTTTATCTTTTTCTGTGTAATCTTATTAATGTTCTATAATGTGCCCAGCATGATTCATATTTCCTTCTGTTAGGAACGAAGAGGGTTGAAGAAATACAGAGTAACCTCTATCTTCTTAAGTTATTCTGAAATTATTTAATTTTGCGAGCATCATATCTTTCTGTTCTTTGTTACAATCCTTTGAACATAAACCACTCTTTGACACTTCAGAGGACACTGAAGAGTCATGTTGAGAAAGTTTTCCAGGTTTGTGGTTTGTTTTTAGTATGCTTTGTTTTCTTTTAACATGGACCTTAAATGATATGATCTTTTGTTTTTCTATTTTTACTTCATTACCAATTATTTTTTCATTTTTAGGTGTATTATCTCAGAGAGATTAAACAATCTCCAATATATGATAGTTCAACTTACAATTTTTCAGCTTTACAATGGTGCAAAAGCCAACAATGCCTTCAATCTTCAATTTTTATCTTTTCTCAGGTTACCAAGATATGGTGCTGGTAAGTGGTGAGCCACCGCTCCTCAACAGCCATGTGATCTTGAAGGTAAACAACCAACACACTACTATACTGTATTGCTAAGCAATAATGTTTGGTAACCTGGGTCAATTAAATGCATTTTTAACTTATGATATTTTCAACTAACAATAAATAGGTCTATTAAAATGTAATACATTGTAGGTTGAGGAGGATCTACAAGCAATTCAAGAATGTCATACACACTTATTTTAATTGAATATTTCTGAAGATGTCTAGATATTAATGGCAGTTTTCTATCATTTTTTGGTGTGGTGGGGGGATAGGGTGCATGTGTGAAAGCACCAATTTTATAATTTCTATTAGTAAGTGTTGCACATTTACTTCATCTTCTAGAAGACAAGCTAGAATGTGCAAAGAGAAAAAGAATTCCTAAGAGAACAAGTCAAACTAACAAGAAACCAAATGAGAAGCAGGGGCTCATGGGGCAGGGTTTTGTGGAAAAAACTTAGTAAAGGGTAAATCTATAAGTAGGTACAAGATATCCAAGTTAAAGACATTTGTTTACAATTTGAAAACAAAATTGTTTTGTAACACATTTGAGGCATTATTCATTTGTTTCTTCCTCAAAATATCATTTACTGAGTATATGATATAATCTAGATAATATACTAGTTCCAGTAATTTAAATATTAACATTAAAAATCAAATAGTTGCTTTCAGTAATGCTTACAATGTGACAGGCACTATGCTATACACTGTGGAACAATACCACAGAGGGTGAGGAAATTATAGGAGTACACTTCCAGAGAAAAGAAGCCAAAAATTGAAAACTGAAAACAAGGAAAAACTCAACTGAAATACAGAATTCATCTATATTTTTATTAGGCACGAAAGCACACTAGTATATTTTGACTAATGGGCACTGAGATAAAAATATAAACTCAAAAATGAATATTAGCATTCAAATCTATAAGGCAATCCCCTCTCAGGTCACTTCTGACCTATTTATAGAAGCTGAAGTTCCCTGAAATAGTTTGTTCTCCTGTCTGTCTTAAAAGATAAGATCATGTGTTTTGAGCTAATGCTGAATGTGATCTAGTCAGTATGTAGTTAATATAGTTAAATAATACCCAATTTATCTGATCTCAATTTCTAACTATATTGTTGTAGGTTGCCCACAGGCTTGCAGGTGTATTCAGGGAAGTCTGTGTGATAAGCTAGAACATTGAAGGAATAGAAATCTGAAGCAGGGTAATTCAGAAAGATAACATAATGTCTTGGAATAATTTCCTTTATAAGAGAAAATTGGAGTAAGAAATTATAACAAGGGAGAATACTTAAAAATATATACTTTCGTGAATACAAAAATTTAGGTAAGACAGTCTCTTAGTAGTAAAAAGAACACTATGTAATATACATTGTAGGATCTCAGAATTGTACTGGAGAAGATATATTTGGGATTTCCATATTTCTAGCACTTTTTTTAAAGTCTAAACTCTATAAAGACATGATTTTCTTGATGTCTTAGAAATCTAGCACCAAAGACAACCCAAAGCAAAAATCAACCATATTTGCATGTTTGTGCAAGTAATAAAAATATTATAGTATTTGTATTTACCTCTTCTTAGTAATATTGAAGGTGAACATATATTTCAATGAAGAAAGAATAAAATTATTTGCTCTGAAAATCCTCTTCCTCTCTAGTTACTATTGTGCATGTTATCTGTTTAGTTCATTTTATATAATGCTAGTTATAAAGCAAAATCTGGCAAACAGTATTATTAGAAGCTTTAATTTCCTTTTGGAAGTTAACTCAATAACTGGAGTTCTCAAATATAATAATTATTATAAATTTTATTTTCTGTTATCATTGAAAAAATGTACAATGGCTTTATTTTACAATGACAAAGGGAAATTGTAGTTCAGAAAGAGAAACTATAAATATTACCATTGGCAAAATTTCCTTAGAATTTATAGCCATATTCATCTGTATAGCTGATTAAAATAAAGTTAAAGCAGTAGCACATAATTCTTGATGATTTGTGGTAAGGCCTTAGGAAGCAGGGAATTTCAACTGCTTTTGTTAGAACTAGTTGTATTTTTGGTTGTTTCTCAGAGATTGGAGTTTATTGGAACCTTCAACTAATATGTTTCTTAATCACAAATACTTAGGGCTCATAAGTAAGAACTTACCTTTTCTTTTTATTTTTCATATATATTTTTTTTCATTTTCAACTCTTTCACATCCTTCCATCTCTCACCTTCCCACTGAAGATCTTTGAACTCCTTTATCTTTTAACCAGCACTTTAGTCAAACCCTCCAAAATCTATATCTTTACTGTTTGTTATCTCTGATTATAAATTTATTTTTCTGTCCCTTCTAAAGATCAGGCAATATACTTTGTTGTATGTTTCATTGTCTTTCATATTTTGGACAATTTAGTTTCTATATTAATCACCCTATTCTCTGTTCCTTCAGTTTCTGTGTCCCCATTAGAAATTACTAAGATGGCAGGGTAGGAGATAACTGTTTTCATCTCTCTTCCCCCACACAAAAATAAATATAGAGAGCTGTACATGAATACAAATAGCAATTGGATGACTAAAGGACCCATTTAAAAAACTATAGAAGAGTGGGGCAAAAAACGAGAGACTTTCCACATAGAACAGAGCACTGGTGAGATGGGCATACCTGAGATGTCAGAAAATGACTAGGAAAAATAAAAGTGGAGCTGTTAGTATCAGCCATGTGGTGGGAAACCCATCCCCAGTGGTCTGCTCCACAGAAGACGCTGGCATATTTTTCTGCAGATGTGAGCAATTGGCATTCCTGCCAAGGAACCCTATAAAAAAAGACATGACTATACACAGCTACCCATCCAGAAGCAGCAACTCTAGAACCCTATCACCTTTCCCAGTTTTGTATCTGTCTCTGGGCTCTGAGCTGTGACCATTCTGTAAGCACCCACACTCCAGACTCAGGTACTTTGGCTGTACTAAACCATCCCATGACTCAACTTCAGAGCAATTAATACAGCAAGCCAGCTCACACTCTGGGCCTCTTAGCCAAAGTATCTCTGTGCATACTTATGCTCTAGAAACCAACTAAGATATTATTCAGACTTGGCCTGTACTCTGGACCCTGGGTTCAAAGGGTCCAAAGTCAACCACACCTGAGCTAGACAGATATGACATTTCTGTATCATAACTGCTACCAGAACTACTGTACCCACACAGCCATTGCATTTGCCACCCCATCAGAGTAGGTCTTTCCCCAATGAAACTAGCATGTAAAGTCTGAAAGAGGTATATGCTTTACCAAATGCACAAATATCAACATAAGACAACAAGAAACATGAAAACCCAAGGAAATATGCCACTGAAAGAATGCAATTAATCAGTACTGGCCTCAAAGAAATGGAGATCTATGAATTTCCTGACAAATAATTCAAAATAATTATTTTAATAAGCCCCCAAAATTTTAAGAAAATACAGAGAAATAATTCAACAAAACTAGGAAATAATAAACAAAATTATAAATTTAACAAATACACACACAGAAAATATGGAGCTAAAGAATATGAAGAATAAAATGAAAAATGGAAAAAGAATGAAGGACAGAATTTGTCAAGTAAAATAACTCATACAGGTTATTTGAAAATAGACAAAGCAAAAAAAAGAAAAAGAATGAAAACAGACACCTATGGAATTTATGGCATGGCATCAAGATAGTAAATATTCAAATTATAGGAGCTAGAGAAGGGAGAGACATAGAAAGTTTAAGAGAAAATAGAAAAAAATTTCCAAATCTGGAGAAAGATATAAAGATTCAGGAGAAAAGTCAAAGATTTCCAATCAGATTTAATCCCAAAGGTACAAAACCAACACATATTATAACCAAACTGCCAAAAATCAAAGATCAAAAGTGAATAGTCAAAGTGAGAGAAAAGAAGCATTTAACATATTAGGTAGTTCCAAAAAAGGTAGAAACAAACTTCTTAGAGGAAACCTTACAGGCTAGAAAAGAATGAGATGATATATTTAAAGGGATGAAAAAAAATTTACCTTCCAGCTATGAATTACCTGTCAACTTTCCCCGATGAAGTTGTTCTTCAGAATTGAAAAAGTAATAAAAATTTAGACAAACAAGACAAAGAAAGCTGTGTTAAACATTATCTGCACTTACAAGAAATATTGAAAGAAAAGAATTAAAACTAATTATTACAAAATAATTAGTGTTATAAAAATATGTGTACCTTAAAATTCACTGGTAAAGAGAATACTTAGTAAAATTCAGAATATTTCAATATTGTATGGTAGTATGTACAATTTAGCATAAAGCTTAAAATATAAAGCAATTAGAAATAATGACAACTACAATAATAAGGAGTACATAATATTAAAAGATATAAATTAGAACACTAAAAAAGTGATGTGGGAAGCAGGATAAGATTGTAGAACCGTTTATGCAATCAAAGTAAATTTGTTATCAGCTTAAAATGGCCTGTTGCAACTATACAATATTATCTCTAAACCTATGATAACCACAAAGCAAAATCCTAGAGTGGAGCAGAAGATAAAAAGTAAGGAATCAAAGCAAATCATTTAATCATAAATCATAAATGAAGACCAGAATAGAGGAAGAAATGTGTTTAGGATCTTTAAGACAACCAGAATACACTGAGCAAAATGATAATAGTATGTCCTTGTCTATCAATAATTACTTTGACTATAAATAGATTAAATCATACAATCAAAAGAGAATTTATCACTAAATTACTAAAACAAAAAGAAGATCCAACTATATTCTCCCATGAGATATTCTAAACTATGATTTCCCTTGTTCATCATAAAATAAAGCCATTGCACATTTTTCAATGATAATAGAAAATGAAAAATTTAATAATTATTATATTTAAGAATAGCATTTATTGAGTTAAAATTCCAAAAGGAAATCAAACCTTTTAATAATGTTATTTGCTAGATTTTGCTTTGTAACTAGCAATACATAAGAGGAACTAAACAGATAACACAGTAGTCACTAGAGAGAAAGAGGATTTTCACAGAGGAAACGATTTATTTTATTTACATGCACACATATACCAAAAGCGAAGAAATAGAATAATAGATTTCATACAAAAAGTCAAAGGAGAGAAAGGTGACTATATTTGTATGAGATTAAATTGAGATCAATAAAGAAACATTGAACTTGAATTATGTTGTAGGATCTATGAATCTAACAGACATACAGAGCATTCCCCAGCAACAAAATATATATTCTGAAGAACTCACAGAAAATTCTCCAGGATAGTTCAAAGGTTTAGTCAAAACACAAGTCCTAACGAATTTAAGATGGTTTAAATCATATCTAGTACCATTTCTGATAACAATAATATGAATATAGAAATAAATAATGGAAGGATTTATGAAAAATTCACAAATATATAAAAATCAAGCAATATGCTCCCGAATAACAAATGGGTCAAATAAAATATTAAAAAGAAAAATTAAAACAAATCTTGAGACCAGAGAAAGTGGAAGGACAACACCCCAAAATTCACAAGACTGAGCAAAAGCAATTATAAAAGGGAATTTTTATAGTAGTAAATACCTATATCAAAAAAGAAATAAATCCCAAGTAAACGATTTATATTATACTTTAATGAACTAAAGAAGGAGAAAAATAAGGGCAATGTTTTTATTTTACTTTTTTAAAATTTAATTTAATTTTTTATTCATTTTAGTTACACATGACAATAGAATGTGATTTGACATATTATACAGACATGGAGTATAACTTCTCATTCTTGTGGTTATACATGGTGTGCAGGGTGTAGAGTTAACACTGATTGTATATTCATATATGAACATAGGAAAGTTATGTCTGATTCATTCTACTGTCTTTCCTATTCCCATTCACCTTCCCTTACTTCATTCCCCCTTTTCTAATCCAATAAACTTCTGTTCTTCTCTCCTTCATCCCTATTGTTTGTTAGCATCTGCCTTTGTGTTTTTTTGGGAATTGATTTATTTTATTTATCATGATAGTCTCCAGATTCACCCATTTACCAGCAAAAGTCATAATTTCATCTTTCTTTATGTAATATTCCATTGTGTATATATACACATTTTCTTCATCCATTCATTTGTTGAAGGGCACCTAGATTGGTTGTATAGCTAGCTACTGTGAATTGAGTTGCTATAAACACTGATGTGGCTGCATCACTGTAGTATGCTGATACTAAGTTCTTTGGGTATATACTGAGGAGTGAGATAACTGGGTCAAGTGGGATAACTGGGTCAAATTTTCCTGAGGAATCTCCATACTGCTTTCCAGCGTGGTTGCACCACTTTACAGTCCCATCAGCAATATATGAGTGCACCTTTTCCCCCACATCCTTACCAATGTTTATTGTTACTTGTATTCTTGATAATTACCATTCTGACTGGAGTAAGATGAAATCTCAGTGTAGTTTTAATTTGCATTTCTGTAATTGCTAGAAAGTTGTCAATGTTAGTATAAAAGTGAGAGTAAAGATCAGAGCAGAAATAAATGAAATAGAGATTAAATTATCCCTATCATCATTAAAATATGTTATTCTTCCATATTAGTCAGCTTTGAATTACTACACTAACATGTTCTAGGCAGTTATCTTTATAAGGAGAAAACAATTAATTGGTTAATAATTTCAGAGATCCAAGTCTCCATGTCACATGATCCCTTGAAAGACATTCAACCCATACCCAAACCACAGGACCTATCTTTTAAAAAACAAAGAACAATCTCTTTAAGCTTTGTCCCTCTCCTGCATTTCAATCATGCTTTCTACTTCACAGCCTAAATTACAGATTACAATTTTAATGTTATCCCTGCAATAATCAATGTATTATTTCTTTAACCCATTCCTTGTTCTCCCTACCACTAGCCAATATGAAAAGAAATCATTGGGAAACCATTTAAAAACAATTATTTGGAACCTTAAAATTATTTTTATGCTCATTATAAACACAGTTTTGTATATACACATGTATACATGCATACATGCATATTATATGTATGTACATACACATAAATGGACATTCATTCTCTTTGTTTTATTTTTGGAATTGAGAGTACTTTTTTCTGTCAACATAATATCTCCATGATTCTTACATATTATTGGTTATACTTGTGGTTCATTCATTTTCTTGGTGGAGTTTATTCCATTGTTCAATTAGCTCAGTGTTTGTACCTGTCCTCCATTTTAAGCCACTTCCATGTTTTGCTATGTTTAGAAATGCTATTTGTAATAATCTTATGCATCCAACAGTATGTGTCAACCATATTGGACACTCTGAAGTAAAAGGCCAAGGCTATTTGTAGTTTGAGATGATCAAATGGGGCTATTAGTCTACTCTGAGTGCTAAGTGCATAATTTGCACATCTTTATCTCTGTCTCTGCACTGCAATGAACCATTGGGGATCTTTGCTAGGATATATACCTTACATGAAACTACTGCTCATAGACTGAAGAAGTATATTTTCCTACCAGTGTTTTTCAAACTGGCTGTATTACTATCATTAACAGTATCTCACCAATAGGATCAATTTATACATATTCTCATCCATACCTAGTGTCCTCAGAATTAATTTTTGATCATTGTAAAAGATGTTCTGTTGTTATTGGAATTTGTTTTCCTTTCAGTACTTGAGGTTCTCTCTTATCAGTTTGTACCTTGTTTCTATTTTTCTGCTGATAATTGGAAATTCTCTTTTTCCCTTATAACTTTTTATTTGTTCTTTTTAATTATACACAAAAGTAAAGTCTATTTTGATATATTTATACAAACATGGAGTATATCTTATTCTAATTAGTATACCATTCTTATGGATGTACGTGATGTTGTGATTCATTGTGTTGTGCTCATATATGTATATAGGAAACTTATGTCTGATTCATTCCACAATCTTTGCTATTCCTATTGGTCCTCCCTTCCCTTCAGTCCTCATTGTCTAATCTACTGAGCTTCTATTATTTTAATAGAATCAAAATTATCACTTTTAAGTATATAATTAAAATCTCTATATCTTTCTTAATTACATCATTATTCAGGAGTCCTGTATATGTTTTCCTATAAGATTTAAATTTACTTTTTATGTTTAAATCAATTTCTGATTGATTTTGTTTACATAAAAAGTTAATATCCATTGCTTTTTTATTAGTAGATAATTGTCTCAGACCTTAAAAAATAATTCCATTTTCCCTCCAAGAGTATACTGTGACAAAGGTAGATAATGTGCTCAAGTAAGCATGCCTGTATCTGTGATTGTATTACATTCCATGGTTGATCTGTATCTTCTATTATATTTTCTTAATGAATATATTTTAATTAATTAATTAGTAATTCATTTTTGGATGTGGAATGTTTAATCAATTTTCTTGACCCTCATCCATAACTTCTTAACTAGTATTGGGTTTTGATTACACATTTGAGTTTTGGAATCAGATTACTAATTCTGTGAAAAATACTTACAGGATACTGACTAAAATTGCATTGAATATGAGATTATTTGAAGAAAAACATGGTGTTCCTATGATAGTGGTCTTACTTTCTCTGGATGGGGCATATCACTCAGGTTATCCATATTGATTTCAAAATATTGAAAAAGGTTTAAAATAGTATCTGTGAGCTATTTGTACTTTTAAAAGATGCATCAATAGCCAAATTATATTTTGTTATTATTTAAAAAGAAATTCCATTTATAGTTTTCTTTTTATTAATATTTCAATTCTGTTTATAGAATTGCATATATTTTTATTCATAATTTTATACTCAGACACATTCCCAAACTCTTTCTAGTTAAAATACTTGCAGATCATTTGATATTTTTTTTACTTTTATTGTAGTATCTACTAGAAATTATGCTTGTTTCTTTCTCTTAAAATATTTAGGAAAGTGACGCAGCTAAGATGGCAAAGTAGAAAGTCCCAGCTTTCATTTTCCCACAGAAACACATATTTTACAATGCTTTATAGAACAAAATAACTTTATGGGTTGTTTAAAATCCAATTAAGAAGCTGCAGTACTGTAGAAGAGTACGAAACTGAAAACAACCACACTGAAACAGATAAAAGGCCAGTTTCACTTTATCCATATCAGCTCTCCCCCAAACCAACAGAGTTCAACACTGAATTAAATTGCCTTTGCCTGAGACTTCTTCCTCAGAGGGAAAGAGCAAGTGGAACATGTCTCCTAAGTTCCAGGCTTTCAGTGTGTCGCCCAAGGGAGACAGGCTCTCACAGAGTGCTGATGAGACTGGCATAGATTATACACAGTGGGAAAAACTAAAAGAACTTCTTTTAAGATCAGGGACAAGGTTAGGGTGTTTACTCTTTCTATTTCTACCCAACATAAGTCCTAGCCAGTTCAATTTATATTAAAAAAAAAAAGATCATCCAAATGGGAAAGGAAGAAGTAATAAAGTAATATTACCTTTGCTCTTATATGATACAACCTTTTACCTAGAAACCATAAAAACTCCACAACAAATTTTTAGAACTAATAAATTAAGTAAAGGTGTAGGACATAAAATCCTCACCCAAAAATCAGTTGTGTTTCTTTATTCTAACAACAAACTATTAGGAAAGGAAATTAAGAAAGCAACTCCATTAACAATAACGTCACAAATAATAAAATACTGAAACAGGAGAATCGTGAATTTGAAGCCAGTCTCAGCAATGGCAAGGCACTAAGCAACTCAGTGAGACCCTCTGTCTACATAAAACACAAAATAGGGCTGGGAATGTGGCTCAGTTTTTGAGTACCTCTGAGTTCAATCCCTGATACCAAAACAAATATGTATAAATAAATATAACCAAGGTCATGAATGACTTGTACACTGAAAATTGTATAATATGCACAAAAGGAATCAAAGACACAAATAAATTGAAAACCAGGCCATGATCCTAGATTAAAAGAATTAATACATTAAAATGTCCATACTATACCAACCTACAAATTCAATGAAACTCCTATAAAAGTCTCAATGGTTTTTCTTTCAGAAAACAAAAATCTGATATTTGTGATATTTGTGTGGAACCATTAAAGACCCCAAATAGCAAAAGCAAGCCTAGTAAATAAGTTCAAGGCTGGAGACATCACACTTCATGTTTTCAGGGTATATTATAAGATTATTTAATTAAAACAATATCTTAATATTTATGCTGTTCATAGTTGTTTTACTGGTCTAAAACCAGAAAAATGAAACATAGTAGAAATCTCAAAAATAAACCCATCCATATGTGACCAACAGATCTCCAAGAAGGATGGCAGAAATACCACAATGTGGAAAAGATAATCTTTTCAATGAATGGTGTTGGGAAAATACTTGGCATACAAAAGAATAAAATTATACTCCTTTCCTCTATCATACTATTATGGTTTAGATGTGATATCCCCCCAAATTCACATGTGAGACAATGCAAGAAGGTTTGGAAGAGAAATAATCCTAAACCTAATCAGTAAATTAATCCCTGATGGGATTAACTGAGTGGTAATTGGAGGCAGGTAAGGTAGGGCTCGAAGAAGTGGTTCATTGGGAGCATGGCTTTGGGGTATATATTTGTTCCTGGCAAATGGAGAACTCTCTGCTCTCTGATCATTATGTGAGCTGCTTCCCTTTGCCACACTCTTCCACCATGATGTCCTCCCTCAGCTTGACATTCCCTTAGGAATGGAGCCAGCCACTGAAACCATGAGACTTCTGAAACCATGAGACCCTGAATAAACTCTTCTTCCTCCAACAATTGTGCTGTCAGGTCTTTTATTCACAGCCGTGAAAAAGCTGACTAAAGCCACATATACACAAATCAACTCAAAATGAGTTAAAGACTTAAGTCTACAAAACTCCTGGAAGAAAACAAGTAAAAATCTTCCTAGATAGAAATTTCTTGGATATGACACAAAAACTACAGGCAACAAAAGCAAAGATCCACATGTAGGACTACATTAAATATTTCCTTCTTGCATAGCAAAAACCACAATCAAAAGAATAAAAAATCAACTTAAAAACTGAGGAAAATTATAAACTATATATCAGACAGGGACTTCATATTCAAGTACATAAGGGAAACCTACATCTCAATATGTTAAAAAAATGAATGAAGGACTTGAGTAGACATTTCTTTGAAGAGGGCATACAATTACCAAGAGAAGTATAAAAAGATACTCACTAGATGAAAATATAAAGGGAACATTTCAAGACATTTGTACTGGCAATGATTGTTTTGGATAAGACCCCCAAAGCACATGCAACACCAGCAAAAATAGTTAGGATAACATCAAAGACAGTTCTGTACAGCAAAGGAAACAATCAACAGAGTGAAGAGACAATCTATAAAATGGGAGAAAATACTTGCAAACTATTATCTGACAAAGAACTAATATCCAGAATATATGAAGAAGCATATAAATCCAAAAACAAAATCAAACAATCTGATTAAAAGAAATGGACAAATCATTTCAACAGACATTTCTCAAAAGAAGAAATACAAGAGAACAACAAATATATGGAAAAATGCTCAGTATCATTAGTCATCAGGAAAATCCAAATGAAAACCACAATAAAGTATCTCACCTCAGTTAGACAAAACATAACAAGTGTGTGCAAGAATGTGAATAAATAAAAACCTTAAACACTGTTGGTAGCTATGTAAATTAGTGCAGCCAGTATGGAGAACAGCATGAGGTTCCTCAGAAAAGTAAAATCACATATATCATATGATACAGCCATCCCAGTTCTGGATATATATGTGTTATTCAGCTTTCTGTTATTATATCAAATTTTTGATATAATCAACTTAGAGAAGACGGTTATTTTGGTCACAATTTTGGAGGTTCTAATCCACTATCAATTGATCACATTGCTTTTGTACCCATCGTGAGGCAGTACATTGTGGAGTGGAGTGCATTGTGGAGCAAAACTTCTCACCTCATGGTCAAGGAGCAATAGAGAGAGGAGTAGACTGGAGTTCTACAATTCACTTTGAGCATATGCCCTCAATAACCCAAATGCCATTGATGAAACCCTCCCCTTAAAGTTTCTACCACCTCCCTATCATGAGAATCATTAAAGCCTTTGGGAGATATACTGGCATTTGGGAGACATTTCAGATCCAAACTATAGCAATATACAAAGGAAATAAAATCAGTATATCAAAAAGACACTTGCACATTCATGTTTAATGTTTATTGAAGCAGTATTCACAAAAAACCAATATATGGAATCAACTAAGATGGTCTGTGGATGGATGAATAGATAAAATTAATGTGGTATATACACAAAATGGAATAATATTTGGAAATAAGAAATAATGAAATCCTGTCATTTGAAGCAAACTGTGTGAAACTGGAAGATATGATGTTAAGTGAAATAAGCCAAAAATAGAAAGTTGTTCTATTTCATATGTAGAAGCTACTAAAAATCAATCTAAGCAGAGTAGTGCTTATCAGAGGCTGGAAACAGACTGAAGAAGGGGCATAGAGGAATGTTGGTTAATGGGTACCAAAAAGCAGTAAGATAGAATAAGTTCTCATATTCAACAACCTAATGAGGTGACTCTATTTCACAATAATAGATAATATATTTTATGAAGAAGTAGAAAAGAGGAGCTCAAAGCTTCCAAACATAAAGAAATAATAAGGTAATGGAAGAGCTAATTTCATGATTTGATCAGTACATGCTACATACATTCTACTAAAAGAATATGATGTATCCCAAGTGTGTTACATATTAATTAAAATTAATTAGAAGAAAAAGAAAATATACTCAACATTACTGATCATCAGGGAGGTGAAAATAAAAACCATAATGATACAAAACTTCCTACTCATGAGGATGGCAATTATCAACAAATCCAAAGATAACAGTACTGGAGGGAATATGGAGAATTTGGAACTTTTGTACAATGATGGTATGATGGTAAAATAGTACTACAGTGTGGAATTTTCTCAAAAAATTTTAAATAGAGATACCCTATAATTCAGCAATTATCCTTTTGAGTATGCATTCAAAAGGATTGACATCAGAACTTTGAATAGATATTACTTATCCTATTGTTTATTGTAGCATTATTCACAGTATAGCCCAGTGTTACGGTCTGCATAGGAGGTGTCCACAAAAGCTCATGAAATAATACAGTACTGTTCATCAGTGAAATGATTATGTTATGAGCTGTAATTATATCATATTTATTGCATTACTAGCTGTAACCTAGTCAGTGGATCAATCCATCTGATGTATTAAAAATTTGAAAGGATTACTGTACTATGTGGTAACTGTATCCAAGTACAGTGTGACTGGAGGAATTATATCACTGGGTAGCTGCCTTTGGGGTTTATATTTTGTCCCTGGTACCTTGATTACTCTCTGTCTGTCTCTGTCTTTCTCTCTGGTTCCCAGTTTCTATGAACTGAACCACTTTCTTCTGCCGTGCCCTTCCACCATGATGTTCTGACTTACCCTGGGCCCAAAGTAATGCAATCAGCCAATCATGAACTGAACTTCTGAAACTGTGAGCCAAAATAAACTTTTTCTCCTCTAAGTTGTTCTTGTCAGGTGTTTTGGCCATAGCAATGTAAAGCTAACACCTCAAGATATGGATTTACCATGGTCTAGTTAACAGCAGTTCACCAGCAATGTGGCTCAAATTTCAGTTACAATGTTATATCATCTGTGAGTAGTTGCATAGAATACAAATAACACTATCTGTTCAGTCCACAAATAGTAGATGAGCAGCTTGATCAGAGAACAATCATGTTTCTTCTTTTAGTGGTCAGTTGGTGATTGGTTACTATAGGGTGTTATTTTCTTCATGAACAGACAAAGAAATGTGTAATTATATTGTCTCTTGTTCTGTCAATGATAAATCCAAGGGAAATTTAACAAATAAAAAAGAATAATTAAAATAAAAATTGATTAATGAAGAGGATTGTGCAGTACAATTTAAAACTGGTAATACTGGAAGTGAAATTTGAATAGATTTTGATTAGAATTATAGAAAAAAATAGCTGTGGGAATGTTGTGACTACGCTCAATAGCTTCTAGATAAGAAGCCTTATCTTAGAGATAGTGAATTTATTTAAATAAATGAGGAAAGTATGATGAAAAGAATAAAGATGTCTCAGAGGAAAGTATGTAAGGAAAATTTCATATTGAAAATAGCTGGGAGATAATTTGAAACATTAGAAGTGCTAAAGATAAAATGTTTGAAACTGTTCCCAACTTATAAAAGAATATAATTTTCACCTGGGCATGGAAAAGATGCTAACTTTAAAAATTATCTCAATAGAATTAAGCAAGCACTGTTCAAACTATTTTTGATCATTTTTTATGAAGAAAGCACTTTTTTCTCCTCGTTTCTAATGCTTTATTGTTCTAAGTAAATTCTAGTTTAATTTCCATTTTATGCTCATTTATAAGAGCAGTAAAAGTGCCTCTAATGTTTTGACAAAAAATTTGAAGATCAAAGAACACAATATATTTCCCATTGATAATTAACATTGCTTTACATGGTTTCTATCCACAGTATCCACCCACTACCCACACCATGTGTATGGTCCACACTACCATACAACGTGAGTTCTATCTGTATACACATCTGTGTTACCATTATTCTATTCAAGTATTCCATCACTCCAGGAAGATTTCCTGTTTTGCATCCTGTAAACTCTGTATGAACACCAACTAAATGTAACCACTGTTATGATTTCCCTCACCATAGCCTATTTTCCTACAAATTTCATAGCATCATACAGTACATACATTTTTGCATCTGCATTATTTTGCTCAATATAATATTTCTGAGGTTCACATATTTGGAGTGTATAAGATCATTATTTTTAGAGCTTTCTTTTTTTATATGTGTGCATCACAGTGGTATTTTCTTCTAGTTTTTGATAAATATAAATAAAACTGCATAAGAATTTTGTACAAGTATTTATTTTTGTGATGTATGTTTCATTCCCTTATCATAAATGTTAGTGAAATTAGTAGATTATGGAATAAATTTAGTATTATTAAAAAGTGTACCAATGTTTGAAAAAATAGGCATGACATTTATACAATTATTATCTAAAAATTCAAGGTTATTCTGTATATTCATCAGTATTTGATATTTTCTTAGTTAGTAATCTGAAAGGTATGCATTAATGTATTTTTTGAAGGATAGACTTGAGTAATTTCCAAGTTTTTATTTGGTGTTTGTATATCTTATGTTGTAATCAATAAATCTAAAATCTTATTCTTTGAAACAATAAATGAAAATAAACTGCTTCCCAAACAGTTTTGCTACTTGACACATATAAAAAATTATGTAATTGTATACAACACAGGGATTTACCAAAAACACCACTCAAGGCCAAAAGACAAATTGGTTCTGTGCTGCCCTTTTGTCTTCAAGTTAAGAAAGGATCCCTTTCTTGAACATGAGGCAGCATTAACACAAGTTGAATCATTTTTTTCACAAGCTCAAATCATGGTTACTACCTTAAATATGTCCTTCAAGATTTAAAAAGGACTTAAGAATTATTGACAGCTCTGTTACATTTTGTACATCTTATTCTCAAGTTCTTTGAATATGGTAAAACATTTACAAAAATACAAAATAGAGAAATAGAGAATTCCATGCATTGTTTCTTTATCCTTTGCCCCCAAATTACAAATAATTTTTTCACGTTAGATTGCCCTTATGTTGTACATTAGAACCCCAGAAAAAAAGTAAAGTTATATTTCAAGTATAGGGTGAAGAAAACCATGGATATATTCTTGGTTGTGGGTGTGTATATAGGGGCCCATGTTATTACCTGTGTTATTTATCTCACTTGTCAAATGCAAATGAACTATAATAAGTAACAGTACAGGAGAGAAACACATGGTTATAACTAAGCAAAGTGAAAGATGATTTATTTCAATGACAAAAACATTGTTTATAATCAAAAACACTAATACAGTAAATCACTTTTATCAACACACCTTTAACATAAACTAAGCAATGTCCTAAATTGACTCCAGATCTTTGTTTACTAGTAAGAGCCACTTTCAGCTTCAGTGAACCTCACCTTATTAATGAGCAATTGGATTATCTATGTAACTTTCAGAAAGCAACATAATGTAATTAAAGCATCTAATGCTTTGAGTACTCTACAGACATTTATTTATTTAAAATTAAATTTTGTTCCTGTTCCTCTCAACAATGAATTTCAGAAGGTAATTTTCCTCTTGAAAATATTTTATCTGGTTGCCCCATAATTATCCATCATCTGCTAAACAAAGTATGGTAATGTAATACTCAAGTTAAATACACATACAATATCTCTTATGTTAAATGTAAGGTTCCCCAAATCCCTCCCAACCCCCCAAAAATAAGCACAGCTGTTATTATTATCTTTGGGAATTTTTAATTTGGACCTGTTAATTTGACATCTTACAAACAGCTTGTGTTTTTCTGTAAACTAGGTCACTATATTTAGTAACAACAAATTTTCACAGAATTAAAAATCAATGGGCTAAGACATTTACACTTTTATTCTCTTTCATAACACAGACATACTAGTTTTAAGAATCATTGAATGTTTTAATAGAAAGTCCTCCAATATTTCATTGATCCATCAAAAGCTCAATGTACTATATTCTACTTTATTTATATTCTTCCACTAAAGATTTTAGTTGTAAAGAAGAAAAATTTTATTGTAAAATAATTAAAAGCTAGTTATAATACTAATAGTAAATAATATCATTTACAAAGTAGTTTCTCTTTTTTCTGGAATAGAAAGATATTTTGAGGTTTAGTGCTATATTTGATTCAAGTTAACTGAAACATTTTAAAAAGATTCATTCACCCTTTTAAGGTCACCAAACAACTGTGTGTGCAAGGATTGTGCTGAGAGTTTAAAACAATGTAATTTTTTAATTTATTTGAATTACATTTTAGGAAGTAAAATAAAATCTTGAGCAATATTTATTATGTTTGGATTGTATGCTAGTGCTAGATTAAAAATTGTATAAATGATTCTGGTCATTAAGGAGGTTCTGTAAAGACAGAAATAGGAGTAAAAATAGTCCTAATAAATGTAAAGTTAATATAAATGTTAATATAAAGAACCATATGAAATACTAGGTGAGGGAAGCCAGGGGGCCACTAAAAGAACATAGAATAGGAATAGTAAGAGTTGGAGTTGTGGGAATATTTATTGTATGGATGCTTGAAATAATGTCCAGATTAAACAAATTGGGGGAAAAAACTCTTGTTTGGCATTTGCTTTCAATACTGGATAGAAGTAAAGAATAATTCGGATTTAGACATACATAAATGAGAGAGTAACATGGTGGATGAAATGTAGGATATTATGATGTAGTCTGATGCCATTCATTACATAGTTGGATAGCTAGACACATGGAAATAATGATTTAACATAAAATGCAACAAAAATTAAGATATTTGCAGTCCAATGGCATAACTTAAATTTACATTTTTAAACACAAATATAAATAATGTAGAAGGAATAAAAATTTAAATATAAAAAAACATTAAAATGTGTATCTGTTGCAAATACAGTGGGAACTAGGGCTATAGATAAAAATAAATGACAGAACATTTGCGTTTGCCAATTGTAAAAATGCACCATGAACGGAGGAGTTAATTCAATCATTTACACTTGAGACATAACATTAAAAATTAGGAAAAGGGTAAAATTGTTTGTTTCAGAGCTTAGCATCTATATTAATGGGCATATTGGGTCAAGGGAGAAATATAAACTAAACATAGAGAACGTCTAAATCAATAATAATGAAAATGCATACTTGACCTTGTATAATGAATTAAAGCTATGATAAAAATCATAGATTGAAATACTTAGAAAGATGAGATAAATGAATAATTATAAATTAATAAAATTAGAAACAAAGCAGATAAAGATAAAAAAGTACAAAAGTATAAGACAAAGTGGAAAATATTTTTTAAATCATTAGTAAATCTGACAAAAATCAAATGATACATTTGTGATAAGAAAACAATTCTCAATTGAACTGGAAGCTCAACAAACAAATTACCATAAGAGAAAGTGTTTAACAGGATATCACAAAAAATGCAATTGGCCAAATGTTTTTATAGAGGAATTTTCTTAAACATTCAGAATGCACAAAAATTTATTACATTTAAAATGCTCCGGATCACATAACAACAGGAAAAATTTTAAACTATTGCCTGAAACAAGTACAGCATTGATATATAAATCTTATACAGACAGAGGATAACAGAAAAATATAAAGCAATCTCTTGAAAATGTCTATGTAAATTAAAAAATATAATGTTAGCAAACTACATTCAATGCTTGAATGGCATACTAAAAATATGTAGCATGACAAAATAGCCTTTTTCATGGAATGGATCCAAGGAAGGATTAATATTAGGGAATTTATTAATACAATTAATCATTATGAATAGATATAACACAAAAGAAAACTGTAACATTACTTCTCTGTATCCTCAAAAGATATTTGAAAAATCTGACCCTTTTCTGTTAAATAAATGATTGAAATTACAAATTAAATAAAAAAGAAATAAAAATAATCTTTAATGTTTATGATGGGTAGTATATATATACAATATTTTGTATATTGTTATATATTTTATTTTTCACATTTCATATCGTATATTATATAATATATATGCCAGTCACTAAAGTCAGTATTCTACTTAATGGGTAAACAAAAGAAGTATTTGAGTTTTTTATTATTATTAATAACAGGAAATTGGGATAAATGCATGATATTGAATATACTAGGCAATGCACTAATTAGACATAGGTAAAAATGTTTTCAATTTCAGATGGTATGACAGTATAACAAAGCCAGTGAAATTTTAAAATAAAACAAAAATGCAACAAAACAATTTAATATATAAGCAGGATATAACAGTAACACACAATATAATAAGTTTATGTCAACATACAATAACTAGTTAAGGAAATTTTATAATAATTACAATATAAACACATATTTAGAATTAAAAATAAATTTAGGAATTATTTTTTCCAAAATAACAATTGTGCAATAAATAAATTTAAACACTTGTGAAACAAACAAATGAAAAGATATTCATGGTTCTTAAACAGTAAAAATAAGCATTATAGATATGCCAATTCTCTCAAAATATATAAGCGCATTGTAATCTATAAAGATATATATGTGATATATGTATCAAAACACCATATGGAATACCATTAGTATGCATATTTTTGTTTTTATATATCACTGAGAGATAAATTTAATTAATAAAAAGAAACTCAACATGATTATATTAATATCATACAAACTTGATTCCAGAGAGATACATAACCAGCAATCAAAAGGGCTATCTCATAAGAATAAAAGCATAAATTAAGAGAATATAAAAATCATTGCATCATGTACCTAAAAAGAGATATATAAAGCAAACATAGAAATGTAAGAAGAATAGAGAAATTTGCAATAATAATCAGGGATCTTAACACCTCTCTCAATGCTTGATAGAACAACTGTACAGAAAATAAGAATATAAAATATAAGAACAATACAATCCCTCAACTTTATTTAACTGATTTTTAATATGACATGTAAGGGTTCTGACTGTGGTAAAGTACAAGATAGTGAATTTCTTCCGGTGAGCAAACTCCTAGAGAATAACAGGTGTTTTGTGTTCCACAAGTGGAAATTCCTGCATCTCTCCCAGGAATTAATAAGATAATTAATACATGCTAAGATGCTTAGCTGCTGTAGCAATGCCCTCCATGAGGAGGCTCTGTATTAGAGTCTTATTAGCCTTGACCTTGATCTCAGGCTCATAGCTCCTGGGAATGAAGGAACTTGCTTTCTAGGTAACTACAATGTTTCACCAAGCTCTGATGATTCTGTAACCTGCCTAATAATACAATGAACAATAATGTACTGATGATCCCAATGACCTAAGGTAACCTATTCATATAAATAAAGCTGGCAGCTTGGATGAGCTGCTTTCTCTTTGCCACTGCACCTTGTCTCTGTCTCCCCCTCTTTTGATTTCTTGCAATGACATTTCCTATATATTTAGTTATTGAAAATCAGTGTTGTAGAAGAAAAGAGACATATAATTGGAGAATATGAGGAAAAGCTGGGTGTTTGTATTTTTTAAGTTTATTTTATTTTAGTTAAATGTACATTATGTAACAACTACTACTGTAGCCATTTTTTAAAATCTGTTGTTCAGTATGGTGAAGTACATTCACATTATTTTGCTACTATCACCATTGTCCATCTTCAGACCTGTTTTATCTTCTTAAACATAAAATGTATTTGTTAAGCAATTACTCTTCATTCACCTCTACACTCAGCCCCTGGCAGCCTCCATTCTGTTTTCTGTCTGCATAAATTTGATTAATCTAGTTACCTTATATAAGAGTAATCATAGTATCTGTTCTTTTATGTTTAACTTCTTTCACTTAGCATAATATCATCTCTACGCATCCACATTACAGCAGAATTTCCTTCTCTAAAAGGCTGATTAATATTTAATTGTATGTGTAGATTATGTTTTAGTTATCCATTTGTCCATTAACAAACATTTGGGTTGCTTCTACTTTTTGGCTACTCTAAGTAATTCTGCTATGAACATTTGTGTACAGATTCTTATGATATTACCTAGAAGTGAAATTATTGAGTCATATGATAATTCTATACATTTTTTTTTAGGAACCATTATACCACTATCTATAGTGGCTCTAGAAATTTATATTCTCACCAGCAGGGCACAAGTGTTCCAATTTCTCCATATCCATGCCCAAACTTGTCATTTTCTTTCTCTTTCTTTCTTACTGTTTTACTCTTTCTTTATTCCTTTCTCTCTCCCTCTTTCTCTCTCTTCTTTCCTTCCTCCCTTCTTCCTCCTCCTCCTTTTGACAAGAGCCATCTTAAGAAGCTTGAAGTGATAGTTCCTTATGATTCTGATTTACATTCTCCTAATGACTACTTATATTGATCATCTTTTCATATTCTTATTAGGCATTATTATAGTTTTTTTAGGGAAGTACTTATTCAAGTCGTTTGTCTATTTTAAAAATCAAGTTATTTGCATTTTGACTAGTAATTAATAGGAGTTCTTTGTTCTGAATTTTAATGTCTTATCAAATATATGATTTGCAAATATTTTCTCTCATTTCCTTTTCAATCTGATGGTAGTATCCTTTAATGCACAAAAATTCAATTTTGATTTAGTTCAACTTATCTTTTTTTTTCTTTTGTTGCATTTGATTTTGGAAATCTATCCGAAAACGTATTGCCAAATCCAATATTGCGAAGTTTTTCCCTTAAATTTTCTTCTAAATGTCTTATTATAGTATTGGATAATTGGAGATATCACTATAAACTTGAGTTTATCACTATATAAACACATGTGGTGGGGGGAGAGAAAGAGAGAACGAGAGTTATTTTATGTGTTTCTGTCCACTAAAAGAGACTGAAAGAAATAACACCTTAGAGTAGTATGTGTAGTTGGTACCAGAACTTAGTTTCCAAATAACTTCCTCTACTAAGGGGACCCTAAGATAGGGAAAGTATAGATTTGGGCAGTAGAATTAAGTGAATAAGTCTAAGTTATCTTACATTAGAAGGCAAGGATTTCTCAAAGACTAATAGGCCCATAACAAAGTGACATGGGATTCAGCTTGAAGAATTTGCCACTAGCAAAATTTGTGATGTTTATGTATCAAAAAATATTAATATTACTTGTCTTATAAAGCAAAACAAAACAAAGCAAAACAACCCTCAAATATCAATATATGGAGAAGGGAAGACAGAATTTGAAATTAATTGTTTTTGCAAATCACAACACATAATTATTTTATGAAAGGATTAGCAACATTTATTTATTAACATTTGTGTGTTGGGAAGAGAATAATCATAGAAAATATCAATTAATTACAAAAATAAAATTTACAATGGCAATGTTCCTCTGTTTCCACCCTGATGAAGTGACCAAACCTAGTATTGCTAACCATGATACTAGAAGTTTCTCACTTTCTGAATAAGAAGTATAAATCATCATCTGAACAATATTCTTACCACAAATATTAGAATAAGACAAAATTAATGCAGAACATGCAACATTCTCAAAGATATCTGACCAAAACTCTTCACAAATTCTATAAGAAAAAGTGAGTTAATATATAGGCTAAGATTAAAAGAAATTAAAAATACATAACAACTAAACCCGGTGAATGAAGTTTCATGTAGCAACTCTGAACATAAAGGAAAATATATTCAAACAATATGTGAAGAAACACCTGAAGAGTTTTAAATATAAATATTTATGTTGCATAAAACATATCCAACAATAAATTTATGATCAAATTAAATTATTTTAGAAGCAATAGTTGCCAATATATTATGAAAGATGACATCCGGTTTATCATGAGTTGAATGTTGAAATATTTAGAGAAGTTTCATAATTTGTGAAGCTTTTAGATGGTTTAGCAAAAAAAAATTAGAAAGTCAAATGTTATGTGTAAGAGTTGTTCATTGTGCTATTTTTTTCAAATTTTCTTAAGTCTTAAAACTGATACAAAGTTGAAAAAGACAAAAAAAAATACAAACTAATATAACTAGCCCTGTGTGAAAGTGTGGGAAAATTACCCTCTCTTTGCCTCTGTAGCAACTCTACAACAGAGATGATAATGAAATCTACCCCATAGCATTATGTTGTAAATGACATAATTCATGATAGAAACAGCACATAAATGGTCATAGGGAAATGTCTATTCATATTATTAGATTTTGTAGTAATATCATTGCTGTATTGGAGTTTTATTGGCTGGGGATTTATGGGTGATAATGCTTGAAAGTTAGTCATTTGAAATCGGCCTTTAATGCTATAAATATGGGATGACTACCAAACTCACAACTACAGAAAGAAAATATAACAGCATAGAATTGATTTTACATATAAGTCTATAAATAAATTCCAGTGGCTCATATAAGATTGTCAATGAAACAGCAAATCATTTTCCAACTAGCCAGCTAAGTACTTCTCATAATCTTAAAATGAAATTTAATAATACGAGTGGTTGAAACCATCACCACTGCCTTCTCGGAATCCATCAGGAACAGAAGGCACTGTCAGCAACCTAAGAAACTGCTTGCAGAAATGACACCACTAGAGGCCTTGGAGCCAAAGGGTAATTAAAGTTGGGCTTTGAGCCACATGTGAAAAGTCAGTTTTATCCTTTTAATTAATGACTGCATTACTACCCCATCCTGCTGCAGTGTGAGACTCTGGCAGAATTAGCACCACTATAAACCACATTAAGGCAAGTTTCCATCAGCAGCATTGCTAACGCATAGTTAGTTTAACTTTATGAGGCCATAAATAGAGACCATAACATTGTAACATTGTTGAGTATCAACATGGACATTTTCAATGTAGAGCAAAGAAGCAGTTCACAAAACAGTTATTTACAGTGGCCTTGGAAAAGCTTCAGTCCCAAAGACATTGATAACTGAGGGAGCTTCATGTCATACACTACCTATTTTCTATTGCATGGATTCTGAGCAATTTAAATTTATGTTGCATAAAATGTGTCCATGCAAAATTAGCTTTTTCATCATTACAGAGTGAGTGAGAGAGAGAGAGAGAGAGAGAGAGAGAGAGAGGGAGATTGATTCTGGGTATATTTGTAAACATTTCCTTTTTAGTATTTTCATTTGATTCAAAGCCATTTACCTTAGCCTAGAGAGGGGCTTCAGCATTACCTCAATGTACACCATTGACTATTATGTTTATTATTGTTGTCTTGTTTTGTTTTGTTAGGTTGGTTGGGATTTGCTCCTCTTAAGCATACTCTATCCAATTAACTCATGCAAATCTGGAGCATTATTTGTCTATTAATCAAATCTACTCAAAATTTCAGTGTTATCTTTGAATTTTAAACTTAAGAGACAAAAACCTCAAAATGGTATTTTACAAAAGAAAAATGAGAATGTCCAGTCAATTCTGTGCAGTCATTTCATACTTGTTTGAAAATCATACATTTCTTCCAATAAGATCAATACAGTAGGAAACAATTTAAGCATTACTCAGTTTTCATTTTTGTATGTGTCATTTCATCCAGAGGAATCTTTGGATTAAAGCAGAAATTTTCAACTAGCTGAACTGAGCTACATAAGAGTACACAGAATGCACACACCTTGAACATCTACCAGTACTTCAGTTCATCACCTAAAAAGGGGTTTTGTGTATTTCTGTTTGTGCATGAGTCCAAGTATTAGGATGGAATAGAATAGAACATCTATGATGTTCATTTGAAGGACATCATAATGTTTAGACAGACAGTGGAGAAAGGGAAGAAATGTCAAACGGAAGGGAGTAAAGGTTCAGAAATATGATAGAAGCTGTGCGCGATGATGCACGCCTATAACCCCAGCACTTTGTGAGGCTAAGACAGGAGAATTGCGAGTTCAAAGCCAGCCTCAGCAACAGTGAGGCACTAAGCAACTCAGTGAGACCCTGTCTCTACATTAAAAAAAAAAAACACACAAAATAGGGCTGGGGATGTGGCTCAGTGGTCGAGTGCCCCTGAGTTCAATCTCCAGTACCGGAAAAAAAAAAAAAAAAGAAATATGATGGAGAATGAGCCCAGATGACACAGGAGTGTTTAGCCTTCTATAGGAATAAGGGATTTCATTCATTGTAACAGGGAAGGAGCATGAGGAGGATCCAGGTCACTTGCCATCACAGTAGAAGGAAATATGGGTGGGTAACTTGTTTTGCATCTTCAACTATCATTACATAATTGAAGTCTGGGCTGTCTGCAGAGTATCAGGGGAAAAGGGTGGACTCAGTAGTTCAACGAAAGTAACAGATCTGAAACTTTGAAATGATAACTAACAGGAACAACATAGTGAGGTGTTGTGAAGTTCCCAGCTGAGAATTGTGAATTCATGGTGATATATATCAATATGCTGTGCTATCATACTTATTTCAAATGATATATGTATTAAACTTTTCCCATGTCATTAAATATTATATTCTAACGTTATATTTGAGGGCTGCCTGTAATTCATTTAACTGAAACTATAATTCATTTAACTGAAACTATTGCTGGCAGTTTAAGTCATCCTCCAAATTTCTCTGTCATTACCAGTTAGGTGAATATCTTGGCAACTTTACCTTTAAACTAATCCAGGAAAATTTTCTTAGGATAAATTCCTAAAAATGGAAAGGCAGGATCAAACATAATAATGAAACTTGCAGCGGGGCGTGGTGGTGCAAGCCTGTAATCCCAGAATTTAGGGAGGCTGAGACAGGGGAATCATGAGTTCAAAGCCAGCTTCAGCAAAGGTGAGGCACTAAGCAACTCAGTGAGACCCTGTCTCTGCATAAAATCACAAAAAAGGGCTGGGGATGTGGCTCAGTGGTCGAGTGCCCCCGAGTTCAATCTCCAGTACCAAATAAATAAATAAATAAATAAATGAAACTTGCATTTTTGACAAATACAATTTTTTAAAAACATTAAGTATTGATATTTTTAAAAATAATTCTTAATATTTCTGGGTTTATAATGAAAACAGTATCTTGCCCCCAACATTCCTCAGTTCCCACTTCCTAAACAGAATTTCTTCCGCTGTTTTATTTTATTTTCCTAGTATTTTGTCTCCCCATTTCTGTTATCCTATGCTGTTTAATGTGGACATTTCAATTTTAGACATTACATATAACTTCTTAAAACACAAAATAAGAATCTGACTTTCTCTCACAGCACACTTCCACACATACTCTCATCTATGTCTCATTTATGTATACACACTTCTTAAATTGACAATTTTCCCACTGAACATTTCTTTCATTATAAGTAAATATATTATGTCACCTATTTGCACTCTTTCTTTTTCTTTTTCTTTCTCTCCTTTTTCTTTTGTTCTTAGCAATTTTCTTTTTGGCAATTTCTGGTTGCCCCTTTGTTCTACAGCTCTCTTTACCTGTTCACAACTGTGGACATAGGACTTCAGCATTCAGTGCAGTTCTTTTGTCTTTTACTTCAATATGAGAAAAGTGGTCCTGCAGTAGTTTCAAGAGAAATGGTACATGAGAAGAAAGTATTCCGACTTCATGCATATCTGAAAATTCTATCTTGCACTTGATTGATATTTCATCTGGTATTCTTCTGCATAATGTTCACAGAGTTGCTTCCTTTTATAAATAGGTTTCAGTGGTGATGTGGTGAATTCAGATGCCATTCTGACTACTAAAATTTGGCCTGTGAACTTTCCCACCTGTCTCTGGCAGATTTTAGGATATTATGCTTCTCTAGAATTTTTTAAAACTCTACATTCTTGTCCTGAATTGTGAATAATCTGACATTTATTGGACTAAGCAGTAATACTTCCTTATAATATGGATGTTTGATCCCTTAGTTTCTAGGTTTGATCTCTTAGTTTCTACACTGAATTATTTTTGAACAATTTGCTGAACTTCCTATATCTCCTTATTATGGAAATCATGATAGGGAACACAAACATGCAATTTTCCATTTCTTTACTTCTGTTCTTTATGAGTTTTTCAACATATTCTTAACAAATCTTTGAATTCAATTTTTAGTTTAGAATCTTGAGTTTTCCTTTTACTGCTATAAATGGATTTTTGCTTTATTTTCTTCCTTATATTTTCCCCAACTTCCTTCAATTTCTTCTATTTGTTGTTGCTATTGTTGTTATTTTGTTTGTTTTGGGTTGTTCTCTTAAAATGAGAGGTTTTGCTGCAATATACAGTAATTCTGTCCATTATATTTTAGACCAAATGCACTAGAAACATGTGTAAGTACATTACCCAAGGTATGCTGACATAGAGAAATTGTCTTGTGCAATTAATGGCAGAGGTCAGATTTTTGATATTCAGTTATTAATTAAATTCTCTTTTATCTCTTTTTGGTTTGTTTTCTATTTGTTCCCCAACATTTGATCCTCTCTCCTAATTTTATGATTTATTTTTTGACCAACTGATTACTAAGAATTACAATATGCTAAATAGAACTTTTCACAGTTCTATTTGAAATTTATTTTTATCAGTTCATTTATCCATCCACCTTCCTCCTTCTTACCTTTCCTTTTTTTCTTTTCTTCCTCTGTTCTCTCAATATAGCACTCTAAGGTCATTGTTATACAGTATTCTGGGGTTCTTCATAAGATTCTTGTGCTTTCTGTAACATGTGATTTGTTTTTCTGGCTGTTTTTTGCTCTTCACTTATCTTTGGACTTTTAGAATTTTACTATGATGGTCTGTATATTATGGCTGTCTATTAATATTAATATTTCTAAGTGTTTAGATGTTTATGAATCTTTAGTGTTATATCTTTCATTAAATTTAGGAAATTAACTCCTATTCTTTAAAAAAATTCCTCCTACTTTCTTTTTCATCTTCTCCTAGAACTCTGACTTTAAAGTAAAATAGGTTGTTATTTTCCTACAGGCCATTAAGACTGTTATTATGAAATATTTCCTCTTTCCCACATTTTAAAAGTTCTGGTGATCTCTTGTCAATGTAACCAATTTTTTGTTATTATTGTTGCTTTTTTAAAATATTGTTTCAGTTGTCAATGAACTTTTATTTTATTTACATGTGGTGCTCAAGATCAAACCCAGTGCCTCACACATGCTAGGCAAGCACTCTACCACTGAACCACAACCCAGCCCTCTTCTGCTATTATTAATCTCTTGTTAAAACCATCCAGTATTTTTTTAACTTTATATTTTATGATCCATACTAGAACTTTAATTTGGTTCTTTATTTCAGCAGTTTTTCATTTTCTTCCAGCATTTTGCATTCATCATAAGTATGTTGGATTTCAGGAATTTCTGCTTTTGTGCATGCTTTTAAGAACCCCTTAATAACTGAAACATCTCATCTCAATCACCTCAGTGTAAGTCTCCATAAATTGCTTTTTTTCCTACTTGAGTTTATACTTCCTCTTTAAAAAAATTTTAATACTTGTATCCTATGCATTATGAATTAGTCATGTGGAGATTCTATTTTCTTACATTTTCTAAATATTATTGTGTTTTATTTTATTTTGTTATTATTATTTTGGTTATCAGTTCCTTTAGTGAAGCTCAGTCTCCAAATACTCTCTCCTTATGGTCAGCACCAGCTGAAACTCCTTTTAGCTCTTTACCCTTAGTGTGATACTTTGAGTTCATGCCATTCATATATAATTCAGGAATTTACTATTTATTTATTCAGAGTTTATGAGCATAATATGAGATTCTCTCTTTGTGCCTCTCTCCTTAGTTTGTACATTTACCAATTCCCAGCTGCTGCATTGTCCTCAAACTTTGTCCTCAAATTCCTCAACAACATAAGTCATCAGTGTTCTTTTTGACTTTTGACAATTCCTCTAAGGCATAGTATGGGAAATATTTTCTTACACGAAACTGGAAAAATTAACCTGTAGTTTCTTTCTGATATTGTTCACTCTTCAATACTTTTGTAAAATTGATGTTTTTAAAATTTATCTCAGATTTTATCATCTGTAGGAGCACTGATAAGAAATAAACTGCTTCAACTTTACCAGGAGTGATACATTCCTATTTCAGTGTAATATATGTATGTATTACATATACATTCCAATTTCAGTATAACATATTTCAGTGTAATATATGTAATACGTTGTATTACATATACCTTATTCAGTCTTCAAGCTTAAAACTTGTATTTTGGTTCTTTTGTTTTGTTTTGGTGTTTGGTCATGACCACCATCTCATATAATCTTTTCAAAAGTTATGTGATCTCTATACTCAAAATATGTATTTTATTTGATCACAATATTTCCCTTATTATCTCCTAAACTATCATCATCTCTTGTTCTTACTGACACAACAGATTTTTAATGGGTCTCATTGCTTCCATTCTTTCCTTACTATAGCTTGGTCATGTCTATTAGCCAGAATAATCTTCAAAACACAGAAATCACCTTCTATCACATTTATGTTTAAACCCTGCATTAGTTTGTCATTGACATTCAAATAAAACTCAATGTCTACACCACACTTTTTAGAAAGTCTTTATAGAATCAGATGCCATTACTCTCCTTGATCTCAATTCCTAACTCCTTCCATTTCTATCTTTATGTTTCTATTGGCATATTTTCCTATGTATCACATTTAGTCAATTTATATCTACCCAAGAATCCTTGCTTTTTCTACACTGTCTACCTTGAACAGTCTTCCTAAATCCTTAGGTGGCAGTCTCCCTTTATTCCTTCCTTTGATCTCAGTAAAATGTTTTCCTAAGTACCCTGATAAGCGTAGACACCAGACCCTGTTTCTTCTATTCTATTTCCCTGTTTTATCTTCTTCAACTCAGGAACAATTTTCTGGCTTTGTTTCCTTGTTTATTTTTTGTGACTGCATGTTTATTTTTGTATGTTTATTTTGATAATTTTAATTATTTTACACTATATCATCACCTTATAGAAGATAGCATTAACATTTGGTGTGTCCTTCATGGAGACTTATTTAAATTGCTGCCAAACTGATGTTATACTAATTAAAAATTCTCATGAATTTTGGTTAATAGTTTGTTACCTTGGTATTTTAGGCTATTCAAAAATCATATTTGTTCAAGAGATATAGGTAATGTATTATTTATTTTTTATTATGTCACAACTTCATAGGAAAGTTTATTAAAAAAAATTGTAGTTAATTGATATATTTCCATATTAAAATGATTGTATCTAGATTTTCTATTCATAGAATGCATCTGGGAATTTTCCTTAATTTATTTTACTATTTTATTTATTAACTAGCACATTTTTGGATTCTAAATTTCTGCTTTTTAAATAGAATAAAAATAGTTTCACATATATCCTCATGTAGCAATATTAAATGTCCCTAGAAATTGATGCAACAGAGTCTCATTGTTTAAAGTCAATTCTTAAACCAAGAGAAAGCAGAAAACATATCATAGTTATTAAAATCCTTCAACAATTATCATAACATGTATAAATAGTTACCTTCCCCAAATTAAGCAAAACCGATTTCATTTAATTAGCAATTATCTTGGTATTTCTTTTTGAGAAGATCATAAGGATATAAAGCCTACAGGGTAATTAAATTTAAAAGATTGGAGACACAGAATGTATTCTTTTTCTAAATAGAAAATAATTGGCATAATGTAATTGACTTACCTAGTTTCTAATTTTTTAAGTAAATTATTGGTGCTTAATAAATTGATGATTTTGTTTGTTCTTTGCAGAGGCTTGTGTATTTCCAAGGTTGGTCTCATTAGAGATTAAAATGTCATGAGGAGTACTTTAAAACATTGCATCTTCTCTGCAAATTCTTATTTTAAAATATGTTAAATTTCTTCCTTGGTGATTTGATGATGAAAAGTGTACACAAATTGATGACTTTCGTTATTTCTTCTTATTGAGATTACCTTTTCTTGGGAGTATTTCCTTCACATAATTTTCATGTTACAAATGGTGAAAAGCTAACTTGGTCTGATTTTTAAAAAATCAGTGTTGCTTTTCTGCTTTAGAGAGAAACTCAGTTTAATGGCAGTTTGATAGCTTTTATCATGGTGATAAAATGAAATTGATCAAATGTACATTAGAGCTTTTAAACTTGGAAACATTCAGTAACCTACAGGGAATTCTGCTTGATAAGTATATGATTTGTCAAAACTACTGCATGTACAGCAAGATTGTTCATAGTAAAACTCCAGTCTACCTGGATTATGTTGCATTTCTGCTTTTTTTACATATATTTTGCCAAAATGGCTTACAATGCCTGTGATGTGAGGTTTTTGTCTCATGAGAATTTAGTGTTTTTGATTTCCAATAAGCAGATGCCCAAAGGACTCAAGGCAGGATCTTCTTAGAAATCAGGTGATTGAGTTCCACATAATAGGAGTTCAGTTCTCCAATAATTTCTCATGGACTTCCCCAGAGATATAGTTATTATCAGAGACACAAAGATCAAGTAAAATGACCCCATTGTACCTGGTAATTTGCATTTGGAAATACTGCTATTAGACTGTATAAACTTTACAAATTTCAGATATTCCATTTTATTCCACAATTTCCACTTCTAACACGATTATTCTATACACTTTTTTTAAAATGTTCTTTTTTTAATATTTATTTTTTTAGTTGTAGGTGGAAAGAATATCTTTATTTTATTTTTATGTGGTGCTGAGGATCGAACCCAGTGCCTCACACGCGCTAGGCGAGCACGCTACCACTGTGCCATAACCCCAGCCCCTCTATACACTTTTTATGAAAAAAATAGAAAGTGAGTAGTAGATTAGATAGGAAAACATTTCTATCATTAAATACTCCCAAATCACCCTTTAACATATAATTTCTGTAAACATTTTGTGCATAATAAATTACTGATGTGAACTGTTAACAGTGTATGGAATTTCACAGGGTATGTTTACAACTTACATTTTTAACAAAACATCCTCTGAAAGAGAGATGGGAGGTCTATTAACTGTAAAGAGTTCCTCCATTTGTGCTGTCATCTTAGTATTTTCTCTTTCTGTTGCTGACAGAATCACCACATTAGCACAATTGCCTGCATTATGATGACAAAATTATGGCATTGCATCAGCAGACCATAAAGAAATGGTTCTATTAGAAAAAACGTTACTTTACAAATTGGATTCCTCTATTACCTTTTGTAGAAAGGATCTATTACATGAAAACATATCAAAGCACTTCTAAATGTTACAATACTTTTTACTTGTGTTTAACCGGGTGATTTATTCCATCACAAGGGTAATGATAATCTCCCTCTAGTATTTATCATTTTGGAGTGCCATTTGTTTGTACACAGCTTTGAAAACAATACACAGTTGTCAAAATCATTCAAAAGATGTGTTGTTCTATTTTCTCCTCACCATACTTTCTCTCACTTCCCTCAAGAGAAATACTTAGGAGCACCAGAATACAATAATCTTGGATCCTATCATATTGTTGTCTTCAGAGAGAATATTGAGGGAAACTGGTTAAAAATAAAATGATCCAGAGGGAGATAACTTGAGCATTCTAATTTGCAATTGAATAATAATGTCTCTTCTTTATCAAAAATATTATTCATATTCATGTAATCTGTAGGCAATTCAGCCAGGGCTCAACAATGTTTAAAAATCTAAATAAGTCATACCAGCATGAAGACAGGGTAAGGGAAAGATGATCATCTTAACTATCTTTTTCATTTAAAGAGATAGTATTTTCTGAGTTAATGACAGCTCCCCTTTTTCAGTTGTCTGTATTTGTGACTGCACTGAAAATCCAAAGTGTAAATGTTTTGGATGAGTAAGGGAAAAATAATTTTTAAAAATTTGCCCTTCCATTGGACTGAAAACTTCACTCTTCTGATCAGCCACCATGCCTTCCATGTTCTGATAGACCAAGTTGAGATCTGCACAAAGTAAGACTACAAAATTATGCATAATAATCACCTGTAACTTTTTTTTCCTTCAAATTTTAAGTAAGGTGGTATTCAAATAATAATAAACCAAATCACTAAAAATGTTGATGGTTCAAGTAAAAATTCATATAATGAGAGAAGACTATTACCTAGGAATAAATATGCTTTAGGAAAATGTTTTGTTCTAATGCAATATCCTTATAATCAAAACCAAGTGCTAAAATAATTTTAATATATTTTTTAACTTCTTGAAAATATGAAGAGAACACTAGAGCTATCACATATTATAGATGCATTTACTAATAATAGTATTTGTGTGTTTTAGACGTTGCAAAAGTGGGTGCATGTGATGTGGTCTGAATTGCTCTTCAGTTGTTTGCCTAGATAGGAGGAGGATTCATCTCATTCTGAGAATAATGGGAGAGCATCTTGTTTATCAGTGATTCCAGACCAATTTTGCTCATTATTGTATTTATTTAACACACACATATGTAGTGCCCAATATTTACTAAATATACTGTTATATATTTTTTCCCTAGTGGTTGTATAGATTCAGAAGACAAGATTCCCAAATTCTGGGAATTCACAATTCAGTGAGAAAATGAACCAAAAATACCTTTTAAAAAGCTCTAATATAATCTTATAATAATGTACATCAAATGGTAAACCCTAAGTGAAGGAAATATTTATTTTAACAGAGAAAATGTGAAAGAATTTATTTTAGCATAAGAGCTGAAGTTTGAGCTGGAATTTTGGGGAGTAATTGAAAATACAGATGATTTAGTTAGAGTAAAATGTGTGCAAAAAAATCCATGTAGAAGACTGAGAAATGTTCAGGGAATGGTAAAAAGATTAATTTGGCTAAGGTGTATATAGTGTATAGGTGAATGCTGTAAGATAGAATTGAAAGGATAAATATAAAATTATGAAAAGGCTTCACATGCTAAGCTGTTAACTGTTTTTTTTTTTTTACATTGAAGATAATCTGTGCTAGGGATATAGCTTAGTGGTAGAATGCTTCTCCTAGCATGCTTGAGGTCCTATGTTTAATACCTTGCACCAGAAAAAAAAATCTGCATTGAAGACAACCTAAATTTTGGGAGCAGTGATTGATTACACCACCTATCTATTTGAGAATATTGATCTTATTGCAATTGGTCAAAGGATTGTAGTAGGGAAGAAGAAACTATAGGAAAAGAAATGAAGCTAAGGATTAATAATTGTGCAATAGTAATGGAAATATGAACAGCATATAAATATGAGAGAGGGTTTGAACAGTATATAAATATGAGAGAGGGTTTGATGATATAAGTAGCAAAAATCCATGAGTAAGCATGACTAAGTGAATCTAGCAATGAAAGAACAGGGAAACAAACAAAATAATGCTTATTTTTAAGCCAATGCACCTGAAAGGAAGAACTCATTTATGGAACTAATGAATGTAGTGAATCACTGTTATTGGCAATAGGGGAAAAATATATCATTGCTATAAGTGGTTTTTATTTTTTTTTAAAAGTGATCTTTGAAAATAAAACATAAACAACTTCAAGTATAGGTTGTCTAAATCCTAATTTGAGACTGATCTTATGGATCTTGCTTGATTTTTATTTGGTTGTCCTTATTATTAAATTTTAAGAATTCTATATGTGTTCTAGATATAAATTTAATAGCATATATAATTTTCAAATATTTTTATGTGTTAAGAAATTTCTTTAACAATGTCTTCTGAGGAACATAAATTTTAATTTTGGAGCAATTCAACTTATCCCTCATTTTTTCATTTATGAATATGCTTCCAGTATCTATAAAATCTTTCCCTAGCCCAAAATATAAAGATTTTATCCTATGTTTTCTTCTAACTGTAAGTTTTATATTTACTAATGTGATCCATTAAAGTTATGTTTTAAAATATGCGAGATACATATACAAGCTACTATTATATTTTTGCATATATATATTTTAATAGATATATACATATAATGCATATATATATTTAATTTCTTGAAAAGGCCATTCTTTTTTCAATGAATTGCTTCCACAGCTTTTTAGAAATTTAGTCATCGTTATCTGCAGGATCTCTTTCTAGACTCAATGCCCTGTTTGATGCATTTGTCTTAACACTGATAATACAAAGTGAAAATGAAAAGTACCTTCATTAAATGTCTTAACATAGGCAGCGAGAGTGTTCTAACTGTTTTCTTCATTTTCAAGATTGTTTTGGCCATTGTGGGTCCCTCGCATTTCCAGATGAATTTTAGAATCAGTTTCATGATTTGTATGGGAAAGCTTGCTGAGATTTTTATTGGGAGAATCATTTGTGGGGAGCCACTGCAGATTAAACATTTTTGGCAGGCACACTATTTCCATGTTACACGGTGTCAGTAGGTGCCGCATAATGTTCAGTTGTCTGACATTTAGTGATCCATTGAGATACATCACACTGTTATGCTGTTATCAAACCAGTTCCTCCAACATTGCATTTTCTTTCCATTAAACATTAAGTAATCTTGTGAGATAGTAACTTGGCCTCATGGAAAGATATAATTTTCCATTAATGTTTCCTTTATTGGTTTAAACTTTAACAATAGTTTTTTAAGCAAATAAAGAGGAGTCCAATTAACAGCCACCTTGTCTTGCTGCAAATTTATTCTTGGCTTCCACATTTCAATGATTGAAACTGTAATTTCTATAATAAGTTGTTGGGTTTTTTGTTGTTGTTGTTTGATTGTTTTTGAGAGACCTGACGTTACACAGGTGTGAATTGGCACACTGGTTCCACCATTAGCCAGATGTGTAATTTTGAGCAAGTTTTTTATATTTCTGAGTGTCTCTATCACTAAAATTAGGGTGATATCTTTTATTTCTTTTGGTTGTTCAGAATACAAATTGGCACATGAAATGAGCAATACTGCATTTATTGAACACCAGCATGCAAAAAAATGTGCTTTCTCTCATGCCAAAAAGTCCTACAAAGGCAACCCATTCATAAAATGAGAGCTATATTATAACTGCTATTTGACTGCTCTTCACAGTGAAAGGGAAAGGTGGTTTTAGGAGAGAAGAGGAAACATTAAGGAAAAGTGTTAATCCTAGGACCAATGTTTGAACTTCCTTCCTTTTAAGGATATCCATCACCTATATAAATTGAAAGGGTATTTTTAAAAATTTATTTTTGGCACTCTCCTCAGCACTGATTCTTCATGACAAAAAAATACAGAAGAAAAACCATATATAAAGAAAACAAGTTTTCTGGGAACTCAAATAGTTCTGGGGTAGAAGTCAACAAATCTGTTGAAGAAAATCATTGAGACTCTAAATGAGTATCAAAGTTTATTTCAAACACATTTACTTTATGTATATGAGGATCATCTTCTTAATGTTTGTAGTCTGTAGAAATAGAAAGCAAATTATCTCCTTTACTCAAGAAACATTTGATAAGAGAGGGTAAAACCAGGAAGAGGGATCTTGAAGAAGAAGCCCATGAATGAACTATTCTAATAATCTACAGTTTAACCTACTCTATAAATGGTTAGCCAAATATTCTTGAATTTCTTTACTTCAATAATTCTAGTTTATTCTATAATTATGACAATATGATAAGAATAATGAAGTGACATATTCAAATACAGTTTATTCAAATGATAGAAATAATGAAGGAAGCATAGTACATATACTCTCATTGTACGATGTGGCATGTTTCCTTTACTGTTTTTATTACTTGGGTAAACTATACCTAAATAAATTAATACATTATTTATTTATAGCAAAACACTCAAGGGGAAACATATTATTCTGCCCCTGTCCATCACTAAATTAATCATTACAATCAGAAAAAAAAGCCTCTTGACTGTTTACATAAAAGGCTCAACAGGCCATGGAAATCAAAGTACCACAGAAATCTAAGCTTTAGCCATCTTTCCACAAATAGTATCTTAAACCTACATGTTTTACTCCCCATTTTTGTACCCTTTCTTTCTGTACACATTTTCTAGTCCTTTGAGTTATCATAGTTACCTCATTGTAGCAGTCACAGCAATGTATTCCTTTCCAAATTTCTTCTGTTAAAAATTACATATCCTATAAAGTCTCACTCAAGTTCAATGATTTAGATGCTATTATGTCAAGGTAATCCTTTCATCCATCATTTTACCCCATATGTCTTTATGTTTGTATCATAGTGCTCAGTGTGCTCTTTCTGTATTGTGTGTGTTAGTTATGCTCACATTCCTTTCCACTGGTAGAAAGGCTAGGAGTGTCATCTAGGTGAATTTCTCACAGTATTTAGCACAATGTCTTGACTGTAGGAGATAGTAAAGGAATTTATTGCTGCATGTAATTACTCAGATGCTGAATATTTAGTTTTTAGAGATCCATTTCCTTAGTATGAAATTTATACTATTGAAATTTCTACCATTTGGAAAGATCTTCATCAGAGGGCATTTTAGAAGAAACAAGAATTCCATGAAAATCATTTTAGCTGTCTAAATCATTTTAACTCTTTAATTAGATATTTATAATTAGGGCATTTTAATCCTGTGCCCTGGATTATCTATAAGTTAGCTACAGTTCTTCAGTTCTGTTTGGTGAGGAATTTGGCCTTGTTCAAAAAGAAAAAGAAAAAGAAAAAGATTGTCTTAATCTTCAAATCTTGCACAGTAACCTGTTAATACTTGACATTTTATAATAGGAATATTTTCCTTAGGAAACCAACCTGGTAGTTTTATGCTCAAATAACTCAAGATGGGGCCATATTTAATGGTCTAAGTTTGGAGAATGACTATATTGGAGAATGACTATACCAGAAAGAAACCAACCATGTGATTACAGTTTTGGGGAGTTTGGCCATGTGAGATTAGGTCAACCTTATGAATGGGTGCTAGAGATGACATCAATCCCAGGGGCAATGAATCTATTACTCATAACTAAACAATGAAATTTTCAAAGAAGTGTTTAGACACCCATGCTTGCATGAGCTTTCTGAGTTGCAGTACTGTATACATATTATCATATAGTGATGAGAGAGGGAAATGCAAGCTTTGTGGTTTGAGCCCTTTTGAATTCTGAGCCATTGCTTCCTTTGGTGGGTTCAAATTTGTATTTCTTACCTGTAATAAACATAACCATGAGTTTAATAGGTTTCATTGAGTTCTGCTAGTCTTTCTTGGGAGTTGTTAACATTGAAGGTAATTTTGGCAAACCACCAAAATGACATGTTGTATCAGAAGTGAGGATGGTCTTTTATAGACTCTTCCCTCTGACTTTATAGCTGAATTCAAGTTTTTTCCAGTTGGAGGTCAGAAATTTTGGATAGACTTACTTGGCCATCTGGTAGACTTTACCTTTCATCTTGCAATTTGTCCATCTTTGAGTAAGTTACATAAAAACAGAACATATGTGAATTTTAAAGGTATCTTATGTTGTCTTTCGTTCCCACAGTTTTTTGTTCATAATTTTTATTTTTCATCTTGCTCTGTGACTTATCTATTGATTTATCTGTCCATCTCATTATGCTATAAGGCTTTTAAAAGTGGAGCAGTTTTATATAAATTTCGGTATCAAATGCCCAGCTCAATGTAGGTGGTTAGTAAGTATTTACTGAATGAATGAATTAGTGAATATCTGGAATGGAACAATTTTAACCAAATTTCCTCAATTGGTAATTCTTAGACTTAATTGTTAGCCTAAGACATTGAGATCATGCAGATTTTATTTATACATTCCCTGTCTTAAGTACATGTAATTATTTCATATAATAATCTTAGAATACATCTATAAATCTAGCAAATATATTTTAATTAATAAGACATTGATCTTAAAGTCAGAATAATTAGAGATATATTGAAATCTATTATTTAATTGTGTCACTCTGAGAAAATTACTGATTTAAACTTTTGTTTCCTCATCTGCAAAAATTGAAGAATTGCGATATTGTTTCCTATTTTTAGATTGTGTTCTTTTAAATAAATGAGAAATATTAATATTTCATTTCACTTTCTGAAAATTTCTAAATGACTATGTAGAATACATATGTATTATTGAGCATATATTTTGAGCATAAACATGTATAAAGATTCCACACATATGAATTTATGCAATTTTAAAATTTCCTCAGTTGTAAGTTCTGCAGTTCTGGGTGGATAACTGGCAAAATATTTATTAGATTCAACAAAGAGTAATTAAACATATACCATGTTCTCATGATTTGGTGAAAAGAAGATGAATCCTTTTTTATATCATTTAATGTGTGCTATGGAGAATAAACAGCACAACTGACTTTAGATTAGAAAATGCTGAAGGGAAAGCAGTCCGCTCTGTGTAGGGAAGAAAGCCACTTTACCTGACTCAGCAAGTCAGCCATCTGCAACTGTTTAAGGGATGAGGATATGTTTATTTAAAACTAGAAATATTGACTACTTCCTGAGAGGAAATAATAATCATGTCTTGGTTGCCTTTACTGAACTAAATATTAATATACACTCCATCACATAGTACAATTTATTTTACTCACCACATGTAAATATATGCAAGATATACAATGTATGATGTGATGCATGAGTCCTCTTTCTTAATAAAAGAATAATTTAAAGTCTGCTACCTTTTAAAAACATGCACTTTAGAAATTATGCAATATGAAAATAATTACTTTCATCATCTAGATCCAAGATATAGATAATACATTTATTCTATTTATTTAGTTGTGCTAATTAAATAGGAAAAATATATAGTCAGTAAAGTTCATTCAGTTAGGTATAAAGCTTGCAAAAAACTGAGGGAACTTAATTTCTCAGATTTTTTGTTGTTGTCACACAAGAAATGTGACAAGACTTTTGTTTTTATTATTTTTAATTTATATTTATTTTATTATTTGAAATCTAGATTTAGAACAAAATCCTAGATATTAGAGTTTTCATTATCTACTGTTGCTAAATGATCTACATCAATTCATTAAAGGAACTGAGAATGACTTTACTAATAAACATAATTTCCTGACAGGTTTATTATGAGTAGCATAAAAAATAAATCAATGGAAAATAAATGTGAAACTTAGGTTTTTTATTGTTCAAAATAATCTCAAACAATTTATTTATAGCCCATATGCCTTCAGATATGATTTGATGTTTTATCTGTAAAGGCACATGGACATTGTAAGACAATTTAAAATCAATAAATATGCTAAACATATAGAGATAAAAAAGTAAATGCACATAGGGTCAAAGTTAATATAATTATAAACATTTAAGTTCAAATCTTTTCCTGAGCTTCCTGGAAGTTAAAACAAAGGGTATGGAAATTCTTTATTTCTTCTTGAGAAACACTGTTTTCTGTTCTTGATGTACAGACATGTATGAGAAAATGTAAACATTTTCTCATGTATGAGAAAATATAAACTTCTAAAATACATTTGACGGCTTCCTTTTTGGGGTAAAGATTAAAAATCCCACCAACTAGGGGAGAAAATGAGGAATGAAATTGACTGATTTTATTATGTGCACATATGAATAGATCATGATGAGTCCAACTATTCTGCATAATTATAATTTATTAATAAAAATTGTACTTAAACAAACTACCAAATAGGAGAAATCTCCATACTGCTTCCCATAATGATTGCACCAATTTGCAGTTGCACCATCAATGTATGAGTGTACCTTTTTCCCCACATCCTCACCAACACTTATTGTTGCTTATATCCTTATAATTGCCATTCTGTCTGGAGTGACATGAAATCTTAGAGTAGCTTTGATTTACATTTCTCTAATTGCTGGAGATCTTGAACATTTTTTCATATATTTGTTGATCAATTGTATTTCTTCTTCTGTGAAGTGTCTATTCAGTTTTTTAGCCTATTTATTGATAGGGTTATTTTTATTTTTAGTGTTAAATTTTTTGAGTTCTTTATATATCGTGGAGATTAGTACTCTGATGTGCACAAGGTAAAGATTTTCTCCCATTCTGTAGGCTCCCATTCATGTTAGTGTTGTTTCCTTTGCTGAGAAGAAGCTTTTTAATTTGACTCCATCACATTTATTGATTCTTTATTTTACTTCCTGTGCTTTAGGATTCTTGTTAAGGAAATCAGATCATAGGCCAACATGATGAAAATTTGGGCCTACTTTTTATTCTTTTAGGCATAAAGTCTCTGTTCTAGCACCTAAGTCTTTGATCCACTTTGAGTTGAATTTCATGCAGGGTGAGAGATTGTGGCTTAATTTAATTTTGTTACATGTGGATTTTCAATTTTCCCTGTACCATTTGTTAAAGAGGCTATCTTTAACAAGGTGGCTCAAGCTTTGAGGTGGCTCAAGCCTGTAATCCCAGCACTTAGGGAGGCTGAGACAGGAGAATCGTGAGTTCAAAGCCAGCCTCAGCAATGACGAGGTGCTAAGCACCTCAGTGAGACCCTGTCTCTACATAAAACACAAAATGGTGCTGGGGATGTGGCTCAGTGGTTGAGTGCCCCTGAATTCAATCTCCAGTACCAAAAAAAAAAAAAAAAAAAGGGTATCTTTTCCCCAGTGAATGTTTTTGGTGCCTTTGTCTAGCATGAGATAATTTGACTCAGCTATCCCACTTCTCAGTTTATATCCAAAGGACTTAAAATCAGCATACTACAGTGATACAGGCACATCAAAGTTTATAGCAGCTTGATTCACTGTAGCTAAACTATGTAGGTGTCCTGCAACAGATGAATGGATAAAGAAAATGTGGCATATATACACAATGGAATGTTACTCAGCCTTAAAAAAGAATGACATTATGGCATTTGCAGGTAAATGGATAGAGTTGGAGAATATCATGCTAAGCGAAATAAGCCAATACCCAAAAACCAAAGGCTGAATGTTTTCTCTGATGTGCAGATACTAATTAACAATAAGGGGGGGGGGCGCTAGAGAAGAATAGAGTTACTTTGTATTGGGCAGAGGGAAGTGAAGGGAAGGGAGAAGTGGGGGCTAGGAAGGATAATAGAATGAATCTGACATTATTACCCTATGTACATATATAACTATGCGACCAGTGTGATTCTACATCATCTACAATCAGAAGAATGATGTTATACTCTATTTATATATGATGTGTCAAAATGCATTCTACTGTCATGTATAACTAATTAGAACAAACAAACAAACAAAAACCTGCCATATGGTTTTTATAGAAATTAAGCTGATAGACTCTAGGCAGGTCGTATTTTATTTTTATTTGGTGGAAGATTGTCATATAGCTACCTTTTCTCTTTTTTCTTTTTTTACTTCATTAATTATTTTTCTTCTCAGCCAGGATTTTGAAGATTCTCTACATAATTCAATTTTAATCTCTCAGTTGGGACTCTGGTACACTAGATACACTAGAATATCCTTTTTATAGTGAGTTAAACATTAATTCCTGCTTGCTATTTTACTAGTGAAAGTTAAATAGGAACACAATAAATATCTACAAGGACATGGTAAGGATTAAAGGATAAGCTGGTAACATACTGTTAGCTAAAGTACAAATTCAGAACCAGCAGGGTCTTCTGAGTGAAGGTAACTGTAAGTGATTGTGGGATTCTCTATGAAAAGGAATAGAGAAGCTGTGGTTGAAATTCCCAGTCAGACTCTAATGGTAACATTGAGGCTTCCCCCACCTACCTTTCTGCTCACAAGGAGCCCTTGCCTGACTTTGCTACATGCTTTTAATAGCCACAGGGGAGTGCAGTCTAAGCAGCTTAACCTTGCCTGCTGTTCTTTCCTCAGCATCTCCAACAATTCAAAGGCATTTCCAGGGCTGGTGCCTTTTATATGGAACCTGACATTGTCAAGGGCACAGCTGAAAGTGTTTGCTTTGTGTTTTGGTGAGGAAAATTTTAAGGAGTTTGGTTATGTTATTAGAGTCAAGAATACAAATTCGTTCATTAATTTGATCAAAAGAAAAGACAAATTAGAATGTATAAAAAGTGTAATAGTTTGTACAAAGAAACAACAAAATTTGCATAGGTCTAGAGAATTCAGAATATGCATCTATGTGCAGAGCAAACGTACAGATAAGTCTATTTCAGATCTCTAAATATTTAAAAGTTATAAATCAGCCTATGTCCAAGGCCATGTTCACATTCCCAACCAGGTCTCCCAGCCCACCTTGTGATGATGGCCTTGCAATCAGATTCTCAATGAAGCTCTCTTTTTTGCTCCCAATGAGTCTGAGCAAATTGAACTCCTGAGATAGAATGAGGCAAAAGCTGAGCCGAGATCCAGGTCTCCTGGCAGTGATCAAACCTACCCGAATTGGGGCTAAGGCAGAGCAGACCTCAGGAATCAGGGTCAGTGTGCTCACTCTCCACTCACTTCTTTCCAGATCAGTATTTCAGGGACCCAAACCAGACCACAAAGAATAGAGTAGGGTCAGAGTCGAATGATTGTTGACAAAACCGAGTCTGTGAAGACATACATCATTTGATGATTTTGAGAACCAACTTTATATCAATTCCTCATTTTTCCAAGACAGAAATTGTGACTCTCTCCCCTGCCTTCAATCCCTGTGTTCAAACAATTACCTCTTGCATTTTCTGACTTGGAGGCTGACTTCAGCTTTCAGAACCTTCTCAGTCTATCAACTAGTAATTGAACAATAACTAAAAAGCATGAACCAAAAATGTCTTCAGACATTTTGTCTTTGTGACATGGGTCACTTTTCAGTGCAGACAGAACACAGGATGGGCCCTTCTTGTCCAGATCTGTGCTCAGTGTCTAGGTGTCATTTCCATAGGCATTCATCTTTAGCTTGATCTGTGTCTTTTTCTTATCCTTGTCTTATAATGCTGATTTATTTCCCAGAGACCTTGTCATGAAAATGAAGAATGTATTTGGTCCCTCAAAAATGTGGCTTTTTTCTATGGCTTCTCTTACAGAGTGAGCTACAGCTTTGATGCTCTTGCTTTCTATTATTTGATGTGAGCAGGAAGTAACTATAAGAAAGTAGATATAAGAAGAGCTAAAGTGTTATTAAATCCTAATCCTAGGTTCTGATTTAGAATATATCCCATATAATCAATGGGAATAAAAATGAAATTATTCTGTTTACCCTAGTGAGCATTCCAAGCATACAATTTTAATATCACTCCTTGTTTTGTTCTCTTATATCTGACTGGTGAAAACCTACCTTAATTTTAGCAATATGTTATAGTGAGAGCTATTACCATTAATTATTTCATAATTCCTTTACATAAAATTAATAACATTTAACACAAATATAAAAGAAAATGAGTTAAGATAATCTTTCTAAAGCTTCTTGTTCCTAAATTCTGTTACTTTAGGGATTAACTTCAATGAATTTTAATCTTTATAATTTTAAATTGGTGAACAAATCAACTCTTTGGGATTTACCAACATTGATAAGGTATGTAAAGTTTTCAACTGCATATTAGATTATAAATGGAGTAGAATGACACTTTTTAAAAATTAAGTATTCCAAGGTTGGCCCACTATTAAAAAATGTCAGTTATTCAAGGATCCCAAAGGTGATAAATCAAAATGGTGGCCTTTATAAATTCAAGCTTGAAAGTATCTTCCTTTTTCATAGTAAACTGTGTTCTTTTTAAGAGGGAGGTATTTCTTGGGGGCAAAGCATAAATGGGGAAGCTCTGCACTATATATTGGGTTACATTAATGGCTTATAGCCACATTAATCTTTAAGTTGAGCTCTGAATTTCGTCATTTGGAAGTAAATACTCTCTAGAGAGACCATCATCAAGAAATAACTAAGCAACTGTTTAAAACCAAAGACTTTTTTTCTGAATTAATGGGCCAACTTTCATTACGGACAATCTAAAAATCACAGGCAATTCCTATTTATCTGTTGATGCATTTTAATGAGTGTGTAATAACCTGAGAAAAGAGAGGTTTTCCAACTCATAAATTTACCTGAAATCATGATTATAATATGCAAAGTCAAAATGAGCTTAATTGGTATTTTAGATCAATCTTGCTATAAATTAAACATATAATACTTTTCTAATTTCTGTTTGATGTTATACAGTTGTATCTACCTTACCAAGTGAATCAGTTCCTTCTGTCTGCTATTGCCAATATTAGAAGCTTAATATTTTTAAAAGGCAATAGTTTAAATGATCCTATCACAAAGTATAGGATATATGCAAACTCTAATAATGAGGATCTATTTCACTAGTTATGTACTAAATCTAGGAGCTACTTCCCTTGATCCAAAAATATTTGTATGCATTGAGTATTAATTATCTTTTCTTTCTTTGAGGAATATTCTATTATATTTTATTTTCCAAATTTAGATTGTATTCATATCATTTTTTAATAATTGGGGTCATAAACATATCTTTACTTTTATGTTACAATTCTATATTGTAATTATATTTTTCTGACTTGACTGCTCCTTTTAAATGTTTTTTGAATTTCTTTTATTTTTACACTGATAAAAAGGTAAATATCTTAAAACTCAGTTAGAATGGCATTAGAAAAATTGAATATGTAGAAAAATGACACCCAACCTTTATCACACACTATGTACAGAAATCAAATCAAACAAATTTAAAGATATAAATAGGGCGGTTCCAAGATGGCGGCGTAGACAGTCCACTCTGCGCTAGGCTCTTAGGGACCAAGGCTGGAAGTGGTGGAGGCGCCGTTTTCCAGCCAACTTCCTGGCATCATTCTTCAGCTCAACATCCCACGCAGGAATTTTGCTCGTGTGTGTGAGTACAGGATCAACAGAAGGCAGCGGTAGCTGGGAGGCGTGGCTGCG
>CM053406.1:37678298-37708387 GCA_028644305.1 Xerus rutilus
AAAAAAAAAAAAAAAAAAAGATATAAATATAAGACCTGAAGCAGTAAAAGTACTAAAATAAGATATGCAAAATAAACTTCTGGTTGTTGATCTGGGAAAGGATGTTTTAGATATGGTCTTGAAGGCACAGGACAAAAAAAAAAAGAAATAGAAAATTAGAATACATCAAGTTAAAAAGTTTCTGAACATCAAAGGAAACAATCAGCAGTGTAAAGAGACTTATGGAATGGGAGAAAATGTTTGCAAACTATACATTGAAAAGGGTTAATACCCAAAATATACTAAAATATGTAAGCATACTCAAACAACTTCAGACTAATAAAATATAGCCCAGTTAAAAATGGGAAAATAGATATTTCTCAAATCAAGACTACAAATGGACAATAGGTATATGTGAAAATGTTCAGCATCACTAATCATCAAAAAAACAAAAATTAAAACCACAATGAGATGTCACCTCATGCCTGTTAGGATGATTTTTATCAAAAACAACAACAACAACAACAACAACACAAAAGATAAGTGTTGGCAAAGATATTGAGAAAAGGAAACCCTGTACACTGTTTGTGGGAATTAAATTAGTATAATCATTATGGAAAAAAGTATGAAATTTTTTCAAAAAATTAAAAATATAATTACCATATGATCCAGAAAATAGTATCTTTTTTCTGGATATATAACCAAACAAGATGAAATCAATTTCTCAAAGAAATATTTGTGTCCTCCTGTTCACTGCAGCTTTATTATCAAAAACCAAGATTTAGAATCAAATGTCATGAATGAATGAATGGATGAAGATGTTGCATATATATATATATATATATATATATATATATATATATATATATATATACACAATGAAATATGCTTTAGCCTTAAAAAAAAAGACATCTCATCCTTTGTAATAATATAAATGAACCTTAGAAAACCTTGGGAAGCATTGTACTGAGTGAAAAAAAGCCAGGCACAGAAAAACAAATCTAAAAAAATTGAATCAGAGTAGAATGTGGTTACCAGAGGCTAAGGGGCAGCAGAATGGGGGTTTGTTGGTCAAAGAGTACAAAGTTTAAGTAAAATGGGAAAAATAAGATATGGTAATCTCTTTTACAGCATGCTCATTGTAGAAACAATGAAATATTTGTGTATGAAAATTACTAAAAGAACAAATCACTACACATATGTATGCACACAGACACACACACACAAAACCGATTATGAGCAGTAACAGATATGTTAATTAGATTGATTGCGTTAATCATTTCACATATATCAAAACATCATGTTCTTCATAAATATATACAATTTTATCATCAATTATACACTAATAAGAATCCAGTTGGGAGAACACAAACCTTCCAACAGATTTTGAAATTCACTTGTGTAGGAATTTATAAGTCACAAACATATTAAATGTGCTTTTCAAATTTATTGTCATAATAATATAAGTCCATTCTAAATATTGCTGTAGTGTCTGACTCTCATTCTTGGCCATATTATTATACTTAAAGTCTATCCACATATCTTTCCTTGTTCCAAAATTTGGCCCATGGCTTTTATAGAGATCCTCTGATTTTTTTTTTCCATCAAAACTACATACTGATTGTGTTAGCCTTTCATTGCTGTGACTGAGATACCTGACAAGAACAATTTAGGGGAAGAAAAGTTTATTTGGGGCCAATGCTTTCAGAGGTTAAGTCTAGGATTGGCCAACTACATTACTCTGGGACAGAGGTGAGGTCATGGTGAGAGGCATGGCAGAGGATACACCAGTGGAGAAAGAGAGAGAAGGAGAGGGTGTGTGGAGGGGTGGGGGGTGGTAGTGAGCAGAGCATGAGAAGCCAGAGACAAACTATAATCATAAAGATAAACTATAATCATAAAGACAGGCCTCAAGAGACCTACTTCCTCCAGTCATGCCCCACCTGTCTGCAATTACCAACAAGTAATTCATTAAAATTATGAATCTTTCAAATAGGTTAATCCACTGATGAGGTTACAGCTCTGATAATATAATCACTTCATTTTCGAACATTTCTTTACATCCTAACACATGATCTTTTGGGGGTACACCTCATATCCAAATCATAACTTTCTTCTCCTAGCCTCCAAAAGCTCATGTCCATCTTACAATGCAAAATGGATTAGAACATTTCCAAGAATAATCATAATTTAAACAGGTCCAACCTTGTCCAAATGTCCAAGTACAAAGTGTCCTCTGAGACTAAAGGAAATCTTTCAGTTGTGAGATCCTGTAATAGTCAAAAGCAAGTTACATATATCCAATATAAATGGCACAGAATAAACATTTCTATTCCAAAATAGAGGAATTTAGGCATAGAAAGAAGGGATGGGACCAAAGCAAGGCCTAACCCAACTGGTCAAACAAGTCGTATAGTTTCATGTTAGGCCTCTGAGACTTATGAGATGTGATCTCCAAAAGGTTTAGGCATTCCCAACCCTACAGTCTTGCTGGATGCCCATATGCTCTCTCTCTCTTAGGTTGGCTCTGTTTACAGTGAGCAGCTTTCCTTGGCCAATGTCATACATTACTGGCATCTCTTAATCCCTGGGATTTCCATTCCCTCTTTGGATTCATTTTCACAGCTTCAAGCAGTTGCCCCCTCAGGGGCTGCCTGCAGGGATTTTGACCCTGATATACCTTGCCTAGCCTCTGAGGCCTTTCTTTGAAATGTTGGTGGAAGTTTCCCATAACCCCTTAACTCTAGTATTCTGTATTCCTGCAGAACCAGTACCCTGTAGATGACTCTCAAGTTCTGCTGCCAGCTCAAGCAGTCACTTGGCTTGCTTGCACATGGCTATAGTGGCCTCTGAGAATCCAGGCTATTGAGCATGGTGAAATGAATTCTATGAAAATAACTTCCTAGGCCCTCATGTTCAAGCAGGGTTTTCCAAGATTTCTTAAAAGAAAATTCACATTTATACCCCTGAACTAGTGATGAGTGTGATCTTGCTGATTCCTTACATGTGCCCTCAAGGCACATTTATTTATTTGTTTATTCATTTATGCCACTATGAGCATTTCTTAGTTTCTCTTTAGCGGAGATAATGTCTTTAGTGACTTGCTTGGCCCCAATTTTACATTTGCTTCTTTGGTCAAACTGAAAGTTTTAAAAATCTTTCCTATCTGCTTTTTGCCCTTAATTCTCACAGTAAATCTGACAATAAGCATTCAGCAGTATTCATGTCACTATCTAAACGCTGTGCTTTCTTGAAATTTCCTCTGCCAGATTAATTAGTCCATCACTTTTAAATTGAGACTCACATAAAATCTCAGAATGTGGGTAAAATGTAGCCAAACCCTTTGCCAGAATGCAATACTTGTGGCCTCTAGTCAATTTCCCAATAAAGTAGTCATATATATCTGAAACTACATGAACACCGTCTTTACTCTCCACATTCCTATCAACATTTTGATCTTTGGACCTCCCACCAGAATCTACCATTAAATTCTGCTCAACATTGTACTGCTTCGCCAGCCTGCATCTCCAAACTTTTCCAAATTTCTGTCACAAACCAGTTCTATAGATTTCTGAACCACATGGTCATGTTGATTATAGCAATGACCTAACAGAGGATCTTTTGGGGGTACACTTTATATAAAAATAACACTGATATTTTATATTTTTAAATAATTTCTATGAAGATTATAGCTATTGTAGGGGCTTATTTATTGTAATTATTATTAGCTATAATATTGACCCGTTATTAGGTCATTATTGTAATGACCATTGACCACCTACCTATCCCAATGGGTCTTTATGTAAATGAACATTCTCTCATGTGGATGCTCTGGATTTCATAATAATAAATAAAGAGTACAAATTGGTCATGGCTGATTTCTTTCTTTTCATAATCTTTACTCCACTGAGATTTGAATCATTTATTCAAAGTCATCTATGGGTTTTCAGTTTCTTCCTACATATAATGTATGAAATGTATCACAGTCATTTTGCCCAAGTCTATTTTACTCCCGTTTTACTGTCACAAACTGATTAGTAATGTATACTTCAGGATTCTGTGATGGTTTTGATTGAACAAATAAATACATCTAGTGTGACAGACATTAAATTGAAAGAAACTTGAATTTTTCCCTTTTCCACTTCCATCTTAGTAAAGGAGTGGATCAGAAAGAAGAGAAAATAAGAAAAAGTGCAGAGCTTTGGGCTTAACATAGTGATTGAAATAGAAAGCCATGTAAACTCTCCAAGGAAGTGTTCTTCCAAGAAATGCAGAGAATTATGGAGACACTTTACATGATGAGATATATAAGTAGGGCCCTGGAGATCCAGAAGTGAAAGCAAACTACTAGAGTTAAGCACTTAGCTGAAAATTGCTTTCTATCATCTGAGCTAGAAGTAATCAGAAGCCAGGCATGAAGGATTAAAGCTAAATAGTTTAGGTGTATACTTGCTTCTGAAAGTTGGAATACTTTTCTTTAATGCCTAGGATAACACCTGATTCTCTTCATAATATGCAGAATTAACATGTTTCTGTGATACTTTATTTCAAGAACTCAGAGGAGGAAATGTATTCACTGTGAAAGTAGCTTTCCAGAACCTGTCAGGTTACAGGTAATCTGTCAGGTTACAGTGTAATCTGGCACATTTTCATCTGGAAAATCAAACCCCTAAAAGTGATTCCCAGGAGCATTTGATGAATAAGAAAAATGAGACCTGTAAAAAAATTAACATACCTGATATCAAAAGACTTTTTGTCTTTAATCCTGGCATTGTCTTTAATTCTGTGGCAATCACTATTACAGATTATGTCATCAAGTTAGGGCAAAACCACTGGATTATATGCTTTCTGGCAAGGAACAACAACAGATAATACTGATAAACGGACAACGTTAATGTAACCAAGTAGATTTTTAATCAACTCTAGTATCTAAATTTGTCCCTGTTATCATTACAGTTGTGATTTTTAGTTTGAAAATAAATCATAGCACTCTTGATAACTCTTACCAAATGATTTTGATGCAATATAGTTTTCTCTATTAGGTGTTTCTCTTCCCCTATAGCATTCAATTATTTTTAGGATCCTATTTTCCACTGAAAAGAATATTAATCTACAAAATATTTAGAAATTTGAAATTTGTTTAATGATTCATAATGCCTATTGAAGTTTTCAAAGATATCTTTCATTAGGTCATTGTGGTAATGAATACTATTGAGTGTCTACTTAGGAAAAGCAATTTGTTATCACTTTCTAATTTATTTCTCATATAGTCCTATGAGATATACTTCTCATATAGTCCTATGAGATATATTTACTAATGAGATATAGTAGCTTTTCCATGGCCCCACGGGATTGTTAAAACTCTTCTTTTAGAAAACAATATGTTCCTTTGTTTTAAGAACTCCTCTCTCTTATTTTCTGAGATTTAGATAAGATTGTCATTTAACTGGTCCAGGTTTCTCACTATAGAGCTGGACATGTGAATCTACCCTGGTGGGAAACTGATGTGGACACCAGAAGAGAATCGTCTCTCTCCTTGTGAAATTGCTAGCTCTGAGAAATAGATAATACGTGTAGTTTGCTGGGATGCATCCCTCCTACATGCATCTTTAGCATAAAAATAACTAAGTTAGAAGGTAGAAGAGCAAAGAAAAGGAAAAAAAAAGATATAAAATGTTTGGCAAAAATTTTGTTGCTATCCTAGGACATCATAGTCATATGACTATAAAAGCTAAAGTCCTAACAGTTATTTCCTTTCATCTCAACCAAAGTATCATTTTACAGTCATATGAGAGTAAAACAATGATTTATTATACCTCATACAACCTAGCGAACTTTAAATTCTAATCTGATCATCCTCCCTTACTTTATCATACTTCTGTGCCTCAACAGACCAGGCTTCTACTACTTCAGGGACTTTGTACCTCTTATTTTCTCTGCAAGAGATACTCCTTTACAGAAATCCTCCTGGCTTATTCCCATATCTCCATCATGTTTTAAATATCATCTTCTCTGCTGTTTTTCACAGACAATTCCATTTGTCATTACACCCTTCCTAGATTTTCCAGCCTCTGGTCCCCTTTCTGGCTTCATTTTTCTTCATAACACATTGTCAGACTTGTTAATCATGTCTGTGGCCCCTTTTCTCAATACCACAGAGTTGAATGCAGTTTCAAGAGGGCAGAGTTTGGGTTCTTTCCAAAATTCTAGCATCCAGTACATTTCATGGCACATAATAAGTGTTCAATAGAATTTTGTTAAATAAATAAATGAGAGCCAATAAGTTCTACTTTGCTTAATAGTAGAGTGAGATGCTTAAGATCGTTTGAAAAGTCCAAATTATTTGCAGCAAAAAGATTATTGACCAAAAAACAGGTATTAATGGTCCAAGATTCAAATAGACCTGTTGATTATAGAATTATGTTGTCCTATGCCACTGTCACTTTGAAGTATACCATTTTTACAACTAAACAAATTGGGACTCTTAGGAAACCTCATAATGATTTCTAAAAAGACATTTAAAATATTATTACATCTTATTTCTGATAACAGAAAAGAGACCATATGCCAGAGATCACAAATAATATGTAATAGCTATTTATTCTTGACTTTAAATATTGTTGGAATAAAAGCAATTTTTGAAAATAATAAAGTTAATATTAAACACTCTCCCCTAAAGCAAGTTATTTTGGTGAGTTCTTTGTGTAGGATAAACAGTTTATTATTCCTCTTGTAATAATTTAGAAAGAAGAAATTGTGTACTGAGAATAAAAAAGGAAAATGTCAGATGTTAAGTAGCAAAAGATTTTTTTCATTGGGGCTTTGAGGAAGAGCTGATGAGAAATATGGCTGCACAGAAGAGGGACTTCCAAGAGGAGTTCTAGATTTAACTGCTTGCCAGGAATTGTCTGAAGGATGCACACTGGGGAGGATGGACAGAGACCGTGAGATATCTAAGCTGTGTTGACGCTTGATATCTAAGCTGTGTTGACATTTGAAGACATGCAAGAACCTGCAATGAAGAGATTTACCTGTAGGAAGGTATCAAGAAATAGGATATCAGAGACAGGTCAATAATTCAAACAATGTGTGATTATATTTCTTTTAAAGTTATTTCAGTGGATATAAAATTTTATAAAAAAGTTAATGTAAAATTTTTGTTTCATTACACAATCCATAAATTCCATTCACTTTTTCAATAAAGTTTATATTTAAATTCAGCAGGTTTAAGCAAAGGGGAAAAAAGGCAACTTGAGGATAAAAGAAGGAGGAGACAGGGAAAATGAATAATATAAAAATAATACTGCCAGGTTTTCCAATGGAACATCAGATTAATGATGGGTATATTTCCAGGACCTAGAAGAGATAGAACAGGAGCTGACAAATAGGAACTAGGGTCTAGATCATGTGTTTACTCTTTTCAGCCATCAGCTTTATGTTTTTTCTTTCACATCAGTTTTATACTCTGCTTTTATACCAGTTTTATACTCTCACAGTAGAGCCTGGCTTTCCTACAGCTCCCCAAACTACATTTTAGAGTTGTAGCCTTATGCAAAGATGAACGAACCACCTATTTTGCATCCCTCTTCCAAAGTTGATGGACTTTTTAATCTAGGAAAAGAATAAAAAAGTATAGGAGTGACTATACGTAGCTCAATTCTGAGGGAGTGGGGAATTCAGAGCAAAGAAGGCCTGGGTCCATAGCCCCCAAGGAATCACCAAAAACTTCTCAATTTTCTTTCAGTGGGATTTTCAGCCACTGAATCTGCCTTAATTGGTGCAATCTACTATAGCAGTTTTCCTTTACTTTCATATTTATGTATTTCTTAATTGAAACTATGAATTTATTTAGGAAACTAGTTTTGGAGCAAAAGAAAATGATGAGTGAAACGAGTTTAAATTGAAACATAGTAAATCTCAAGTCATAGAGTGAATTCAGGAATAAAGATTATCAAAACATTTTGTTTAGTGGGCTTATCTTAAAACTCTAAAGAAGTTAATTGTTTTAAAAATACCATGTGCACTAAATATAATGTTACCTTCACTTCATCTGGTAACTATGTGTTTCATACCAATTAGTTAAAATTTGCTAAATGAATAAATTATGAATGCATTTTAATTTAACAAGTGTTTTAAGTATTATTAATATTGACTATTTTTGTTTAGCTTATGGAATTGAAAATGTGTATAAATGCTCTCAAACCACATTTCAAAATGTGAATTTTGAAAATTATTTCCAGCAACTGGAGAAGAGATTTACCAGAACTGAAGGTCTTTTGAATATTTTTCTAATGCAAGTTAGCCATGTGTGTCATCTATTAGGACACAAGTCCCAGAATTAAATGGTTGTTCTGACTCTACATTATCAGCACAGAGCTATACAGGCAACTCTATTCTGGCTTTCTCAGCTAAAGACCTGTGGTCTTTTTAAAATTAATTTTTTTAAAGATTAATTTGTTTTGTTAAGATAAACTTTTAGAAATACTATATAATTAATGATAATGTAAATTTGAAAGGCTCCTTTTTTTCTAAAGGAAAATTATGATTCAATTAAATATTGCAAATGCTTCATTAGATCTTAAAATTATCTTATTTAAATATTGAACATCTCAGAATATTGAGATGGCAATTTTCTCATGATTAAAAATGCTATCTCCATCCTTAAAACTTTAATTTCAACCATTATCATGCAGTCGTCTCTTCATTCTTTAGGGAAAGACACAGAATATGTGAATAACTTCTCAGATAAAGCTCTGAGCTCATTGAGTCAGTTTGTGGCCCAGTCTTGCTTTAGTGAGAGCTTATACTTGTCAATATTTTTCTGTAGGAGAAGATATTCTGTGAGCAACAGCAGGAGTACCCCATTATTCTTTCATCCACAAAGTGTCTGTAGAGGTGACCTACCACAGAAAAATGCATTTATTTGTAAATATAGTGAATAATTTCATTCTGACTCTAAAGTGATATCATTTGATAATTCCGATGGTGACCAGTGCATCCTCAGCCTAAGGGAACTTTTGAGATAAGCAAGAGACACAAATAAATATGTATTTTTTATTTTTGCATCTCCTTTTCTTAAGCTATTTGTGGTAAGCAAGGCTGTTTTATTTTTAGTTCTTATTTTTCTGAAAAGATAGTTCTGTTCCCTCAATTGACTTTTCAAGCACCCTGTGTATTTTCTCTGAGGGCTGCTGCACTGATGTAATTCTGATCATGTGTCTTTGCACACATGAACAGGCCAGGAGGAGTGAAATCCCTCTTCTGAAGCAGCAGTCTCTGAATGCCTTTGTGTGTCAAGGCCAAAGGAGAGGCCCATTTCAACCTTCATGACCGCTTATTTCCGACCTTTGAAAATCTCTTAACAATCAAGGCAGTGTTTTCTTAAACAATAAGGTACAGATTTTAAACAGAGCTATCATAAGTGGGCCACCTTCTTAAATCCATTCTAAGAATGCATGACTGATAACGGCTCTTTCTTTAGGAACAAGGAAGATTGTATTTACCTGATCAATGTGTTTTGGGCTGTTTCTGAGAACACTGCTCCCCAAATACCTGGAACTATGGCTTTATTCTTTCTACCAAAAACATGAATGGTTGGTTTGTTTTCAATATTAGAGTCTCTCCAGAAAAATCAGAATCTTCTCAGGGATTATTTGATTTACTTAAAGTTATTGAAATGCCAAATACAGACAGCTTTGTTTGAATTCCACACCATGGAATTCTGGTGTGGGTAACCACCACCAGGCAGTGCTGTTGACTTATTTGTACTGAGAGACTGGTCCTTAAACCGAGAATCTAAAGCCAGAATTTTCAGTTCTAGAACTTTGATATGCTAGGTCCCAATCTCTTGAAATCTCAGTTTCTTTGTTTTAATAGAGAGGTAATGGCATTTGATTTCTTACCTTATAGATCTGATTATAATCATTTTATAATAACATGCAAGTGAATACCATCCAAAATATTAAGTCATTTAAGAAAGAAAAGAGTTAACAGCAGCCAAACATAAGTGAATTCAGTAGCTGCACTGTAGTGATGCCTCAGAAGAGAAGAGTAGGCCAATAACCTGGTCTAATTTTCTTGTCCACAGGACCTCTGGGTAAATAGACTAATGATATTTGCTAGAATGAAGAGACATTGTTTCTGAAATGCTTATAGCAAAAGTTCCTAAATAAGAATTACCTCTAGTAAACAGAACAAAATTTCTGTGAGCCATGCCACCTATGGCTCTGGAGAATGTCACCTATGCTGTACATCTCTTTGGGGATAAAGCAACAGAAATGTTACGTACATTAAGTGCTCTTAACGCTGCCAAGAACCCTATAAACCTCACTTAGAGACTTCATTATTCTGGGCCACAGGTATATTCCCAGGCAGAGGGTAAAGTCAGGGAGTAAGCTGGAACTCTCTGCTTCTTCTAAGCCATTTTATTATTCATGTCTTAAAAATTAGATCACTTCACTTGATGGGTTAGATCTCTGATCTGTGTGAATTTGATTTGATAATACTGTCATGGGAGTTTGCTCAATGTGCAATAACAATGTAGTGTGTGTTTGTGTGTGTGTATGTGTGTTTCACCTTTAATTTGTCTTTAATATAACTTACAAAAATTTCAGAAAATTCCTGCATGTAATAGTTGCTATTATAGTTTTTTGATTCAGATTATTTCAACTTTTATATTCCATTTTCATTTTCCTGAGGACTGTTGTGGGTAGAAAGCTACTGAGATCTATAGTTCAACATATACTCTTCAATAAACAATTTAAATTAAGTACTTTAATTCCATTTTACTGTTCAGAAGATGAAAAGAAATTGTAAGATGCTTAAACTAAATTAATAAGTTTGTAATCTAAAATTTTGATAAAAGAGGGAATGGCTATATTACAGTATGTGAGCAAATATGCAAAGAATGCAAATAAAATAATTATGATTATGTGATATATTTAGAGAAAAGTCTTGGATAATAACAATTAGCCCTATGGGCTGGGGTTGTGACTCAGTGGTAGAGTACTTGCCTAGCATGTATGGGGCACTGGGTTCGACCCTCAGCAATGCATATAAATAAAAAGTCCATTGACAACTAAAATTTTTTTTTTAAAAAATTAGCTCTTGTATACTACTTAATATGTGCTAAGAACTATCTCATACTCTATACATATATTACTCCATTTATTTCTTACCACTGTCTTGATATTATTATTCCCATCCTACAGATAAAGAATTGTGACAGTAAGAAATTAGCACAGGTTCACAAACTTAATAAATGACAGAAATCATATTAAATCCCAGAAAATATTTGTATCAAATACATTTTTTAAAAACTTGGATTTAATAATAGTCATTTATTTTTGTTTACGTAGTCTTATATTTATGTGCACATGGGTGCCTCTGGTAGAGAACTGAGTAGGAATTATCAGCTGGAGACTCCCAAAGTTCATGATGCACCCAAACTCCTTCCTTCACATTGGCTTGTCCATGAGTGTAGTCAAGGATTGCTAGGTGCAGACAACATTTTCATTGGCACAGGATCCTGGGATCTTTAAAATAAAAATCTAAGCTGACATGCTGAAGATTTGGACCTACTTTTTCTTCTGTTTGGCATAGTGTTTCTGGTCAAATTCCTAGGTCCTTGATCCACATTGAGTTGAGTTTTGTGCAGGATAAGAGAGATTTAATTTCATTTTGCTGCATATGGATTTCTAGTTTTCCCAGCATATGGATTTCTTTCTTTCCCATTTGTTCAAGAGGCTATTTTTTCTCCAATGTATGTTTTTGATGCTTTTGTAGTATGAGATAACTATATTTATGTGAGTTTGTCTCTGTGTCTTCTTTCTGTACCATTGGTCTATATGTCTATTTTGGTGTTGATACCATGCTGTTTTCTTTACTAAAGCTCTGAAGTATAGTTTAAGGTCTGGTATTGTGATGCCTTCTTCTTCATTCTTCTTGCTAACGATTGCTTTGGCTATTCTGGGTCTCTTATTTTCCCAAATGATTTTCATGATAACCTTTTCTATCTTTTGAGGAATGTTGTTGGGATTTTAATTGGAATTTCTTCCTTAACAAGACTCCTAATGCACAAGAAATAAAATCAAGAATTAATAAATGAGATTGATTCAAACTACAAAGCTTCTTCTCAGCAAAGGAAACAATAACATGAGGAGCCTACAGAATGGGGGAAAATCTTTACCACAGGCACATCAGATAGAGTACTTAAGGGGGATATATAAAGACCTCAGAACACTTAACACCATAAAATCAAATAACTCAATCAATAAATGGGCTGAGGAACTGAACAGACATTTCACAGAAGTATGCAATCAAGCAACAAATTTATGAAAAAATGTTCAACATCTCTAGTAATTAGAGAAATGCAAATCAAAACTAAGATTTCATCTCACTCCAGTCAGAATGGCAATTATCAAGAATACAAGCAACAATAGATGTTGGCAAGGATGTGAGGGGAAATGTATACCCAAACATTGCTAGTGGGATTGAAAATTGGTGCAACCACTCTGAAAAGCAGTATGAAGATTCCTCAGAAAACTTGGAATGGACCCACCATTTGACTCACTTATCCCACTCCTCGGTGTATATGCAAAGGGTTTAAAATCAGCCTACTACAGTGATGCAGACACATCAATGTTTATAGCAGCTCAATTCACAATAGCTAAACTATGTAACCAACCTAGATGTCCTTCAATAGATGAATAGATAAACTGGTATATATACACAATGGAATACTACTGAGCCTTAAAGAAGAATAAAATTATGGCATTTGCAGGTAAATGTATGGAGCTGGAGAATATCATGTTAAGCAAAATAAGCCAATCCCAAAACCAAAGTGCAAATGTTTTCTCTGATATGTGGATGGTGATCCATAATGGGGTGGGAGGGTAACGGAAATATGGAAGAACTTCTGATAGGGCAAAGGGGTGTGAGGGAGGGGAGAGAATTTGAAGGTAGGAAAGATGGTGGAATGAGTCAGACATTATTACCCTATGTACATGTATGATTGCATGAATAGTGTCACTGCATCATGTACAACCAGAGAAATGAAAAGTTGTGCTCCATTTTTGTACAGTGAGTCGAAATGCATTCTGCTGTCATGTGTAACTAACTAGAACAAATAATATAAAAATAAAATGGAAGAATCTAATACACTGAATAGATCTCTGAGAGGATAAGACCACTCACAGCACCACCTCTATATTAGAGCACTGAATATAGCAGAAATTGTGGGAGACAGAAATGGCACAGATGTTGGAATTTAAAAATCTATCTACATATCATCTCTGAAGTTTGTGTTGATTGACAGGATAGTTAGTTCTCATCCTACCCAGTCCACTACAACTCACGTAATTAACAAAAAGATAAACTGTGTGAAGATGATAAGCACAGTTTGTGTTATAGTGAATCTCATTAAGAGTATATTCTTGTCTTTTTGTTATTTTTTTCTTTTCCTCCATTTTTCTGGTAAAAGAGAAAAAGGAATAGGAGAGCCACACTGGGGTTATGGAAAAATAATTACTTTTTCCAACTAGCAAAGTCACAGATATAAAACTGCTGGTACCCTAATCTGATGCTGATCACAATATCATGGTAGTGTGTCAATCAACATTAGATCACCTCACCTCCAGGACTGAATGTTCAATAGCGTGTCAGTTCTAAAGAGGTGAAAATCTCTGAGCAACAACTGTCATGGAAATCATGTGTGAGAAAAAGTATACTGTTTGTAATTGAATCGGAAGATATGCTAAAAATTAAATAGAAGCTTTTTACTTCAGAGCGCATATTTGAAAGAGAAAAGGAGTAATGAAGTTATGAGAAATTAGAAGGAAGATAGAAAAAAAAATTTTCACTTTGAATTTTCAGTGATACCAGACCTGTGCCGTTGGCATTCAAACACCTAGTCTCACCAACAGCAAGAGAATCACTTCATATTCAAACTCTTGTCATTATAGAAATGTAAGTTATATTTTAATAAGATGATAAATTGAAGTATTTTAAATATATTTTGATGATTTATTTTAAACTGAACTAACCTACCCATCTAAAGAATTCTTGAATACATGAACAGCCAATCTGTATTTCCCTCACTCCCCAGACCCTGGCAATCATTCATTTCTGTCTCTATGTATCTGCCTCTTCTAAATTGAATATATAGTATTCTTTTGTGTCTGACTTCTTTCATGTAGGATAATCTTTTCCAGTTTTATCTCTTCATCCATCTTACAGTGTATATCAATACTTCATTCCTTTTAATAGTAAATACTATTTCTTTGTATATATATAACATATTTAGTTTATCCATTAATCAGTTTTTTTTTTAATTTGAAAAGTTTCCATTTTGGTGACAATAAACAATAGTAATGAACATTCATGTAAAAATTTTTGTGTGAATATAGTATTTTAAATTCTTATAGTGGTTTTCATAGAACTTTTAATCATAAAATAAAGAGGGATTAAAAGATACATTGTAGCTTTTAATTTCTTATACAAGTTCATGAAAATATATAAACCTAGTGATATAATTCATGGTATTAAAAATATGCTAAAAAAAAGTTGATCTTAATTGAACTAAACTATGATGCAAGTTTTATAAATGTATTCAAATAGAATTTCTACATACTGAGCAGATCAATGAAACTATACCTCCCCTAGTTTTGTGTAAAACCAAGATGGAACCCTAAAATATTCTGAAATATTGTCTTGATCTGGATCCCAGACTAATTTACCTAGGCAGATTCATGGGGTAAATCACCAACCTCACAACAGGATGGGTTTTATAAGCTTTAATATGAGATAATATAACAATAAGCAAGCAACAGTTATACTTTGCAATATTGAATATTGTATATAATGAATCAATAATATAGAAGAAAAGAAAGAGAGAGTGGCTCCAGTCCAATAAGCACTCACCAATCAACACTGGATAACACAACACAGGCTTGCAGGTACACTCAAAGCACCAACATTACCTCCAACACCCAGCCTTGGGTAAAATAAGCAACGCCAAGAATGGGGTAAACACATAGGTAAGAGTCTTTCTCCTCAAAGCACCATCATCACCTTCATAATCCTTCTTCTTTACTTAAAACAGCATCAACACCTTCAACACCTATCCTCTGGTAAAAGGAGCAACACCGAAGGTAGGGTAAACACATAGGTGAGAGTCAAGACCGTCCTTCTTTACTCACAGCATAACCAACACCTTCAACACCTATCCTCGGGTAAAAGGAGCAACACTGAAGGTAGGGTAAAAACATAGGTGAGAGTCTGCTTTCTTCCCCACAAGTCAAATTCCTTCTCGCTCAAAGCATCGGATTCCTTCTTCCCCGGTTGAATTTCTTCTTCTCTGGTGTATTCCTTCTTCTTTCTCTCCAGTTAGAAGCCTTCTTCTTCTCTCTCCAGTTGGAAGCCTTGTTCTTCTTCTTCTTTCTCCTTTGGAGGACTTATAAAGGCATAGCAACCCCTCCCAACATGCAGTCCAGTGTTATGCAGCTGGCCTTAGGCTGTTAAATCTCTGTGAGGTGGGAACTGGCCAGGTTCCAAAACTCACAGGATCAAAGGCTGAAAGTTTTGAGGCACCAAGAGCTCGTTAGTGTGAGAGCTGTTTTACTGCCTTCAAAGTTTCTCCAAATTCCTCACTAATGAGCTCTCCTCTCCTAAGTCACACTTAAGGATGAGTTCATATTAGTAACTATCTATACAAATATAAAGACAAAAAATAAGAAAAAAACAGTTGTCTTTTCAACACTGTATTCCTCGACATTGGAATAAAACAGACATGTGTGATTTACGTATTTATTTCATGTTACATATAAGACATAATAGGTGGAAGATAGTAAAAGAATATAAAGACACAGTTCTTATTCTCAAGGGGCTCTCAGTCGAAGTGGAGATAAGTTATTAACAGAAGTAGCAGATACAGAGTATGATTCAACTAGTATAAATACAAAGCTGTGGAAATTCTAGGGAAGGAGATATGCTTCATCTCATGCTAACTGAAGGTGTAGTGGAATTTCAATTCTGTATTAGTAGTAACTGCCTATCATAAGGTAGTTGTGAATGTCTGATAGTTATATGTAATAAGATCAGAGTGAGAATCACATACAAGAGTCATTTTTTCCTAAAAAAAGCTCAAGTCATAGTTGACACAATCTTTAAGGAAGAAAAAAGAAAAATAAGACCAAAGATGAAGCTTTTTGAGTACCAACAAATGGACCATGGAAAAAGGAAGGGCAGGAAAGAAAATAGAACAAGTCTAAACAATAACAAACAACAAAATGGGCCATATTCCAGAAGAGTACTGACAGTTTTAAGTTTGAAGACAAGAAAAATATCAACACACACACACACACACAACTTCCTTTTAAAACTATGTTGGGCCTCCCACAGCTAATATTATTCAACACACAGGGGAGAGGCACAGGAAAAATGAAATAGCATACCACATTCAAGGAGCTTACAGTTTTGTCCAGAAGTCATATAAAAACAAACTCAAAGTCATACAGTTTACCATATAATATAATACTAAATTATATTCAATAACTACATGTGTTACAGAAGTGTGGAGAAGATTAATGAGGGTTGGTGTACTCATGTAAAGTACATTATAATTGTTTTCTTCAGTATCTAGCAGAAAATAGACACAGTGATGGGCTTAAAAGTAACAGAATCATTTATCATAAGGAGAAGTCTATTTAGACAAGCCAGCGTTTGTTAAACAGCATGGCTTTAGATAAATATCATTACAATGCTCTTATTTTTTTCTTTTCTGCTTACAAGATGGCTAGAAAAATGCACTCATAAAGTCCCATACTGTCCTTTCATGAAAAAAGGAAAGACATAAGTCTTGTGTTTTTCTGGTAAGAGGGAAAGAAATCTTCCCAGAAATTTATCCAGGGTTTCTCTCACCTCATGGCTATGTCACATAGCACTCGTAGGAGTAAGGAAATTTGCAACAGTGAATATCTGGTAAAGAGAATGCCATGTCTGGCTCTCACAAATCATAACCACTTCCTCAGACTGCAGGAAGGCACTATTTTTCAAAGAGATTAAGAATATTCATAGGGTTATTTAAGCATAAAAAGCAGAGTCTATTGGTAGGAAAGAAAAGAGAGACTTTGGGAAAGATGTGGAGGATATTTTTTGTCTCAGAAAGATCAATGGAAGTAGGAAAACTGGGAATTTGTTAAATGAAAGAAAAAATGAGAACATTCTAGATGAATTCATAGCATTACCATAATTCTATCAGGGTGAACACCTAGTGTTTCTCATCTTAGAACTTGCTCTTCAAAGAGGTTCGAGAAGCAGCAATAGCATTGTGTATGTTGCAAGTTCAGCTCTACTCAATTACCTGTCAATGCTTTAGGGAGGAAAGCATGAGAAGGGAAAGCAGTTGCTGAAGTTACTGAAGGAAATAAATTAATTTAATTTTACTGTTTAACTTGTTATTCTTTATACCTAGTCATTACTCTAAAATAGAAATTTGCAATAATTATTGATCAACAGGTAAGTGTTATAGTGTAGAAAACTATAGAAATATATCCATTTTCCTCTTGCAAAGAAATGCATAGGTAAGCCAATAGCATCTGTTTTCTGCTCATAGGACACACATTTTTTTTTGCTCATAAAAATTGATATTAGAGTATAAGACTTTAGACACTAATCTATCCTCATAAAAATAGCTCATTGCAACACATTAGTAATCAAAAGTTCTGGTTGAGAAATCAGTTTTAGATCAAGGACAATGCTCAACATAGGGTAGCATATTAACTAATATCCTAACTATCTATATGAATCATCTATAGAGCTTTGAAAAATATTGATGCAAAGGCTTTCAGAATAATCAAATCATTATTTAGGGCAGTTTATTGCACAATTTCCTGCACAGTATGTTTATTATATTTAAAAAATGAATTAAAATCTGCTTTATTGCCCTTTCTCCAGTATTAATTTTTCAGTGTTATCTGTTATTGTATCATAAGAATAGGTAGGAAATGATTAATATGGGACAACTTTTGGTGTGGTATTCAGAACAGATTTCAGAGCTGAGACACATTGAGATCCCCTTTGTACTTACTTTTTAAATTTTGTGAAGTATGAACTGAATTTATACAATGTACTTCTTAAAAAATACTGTAAAAGTGTTTCTCCAACTCAGACATAATAGAAGTCATACATAAATAGACATTTGAATATTTAAGATAACATGCATATAGTGATTAATGTAGAAGATGTACAATATGAGCATCAAAAACTGCCTGCCTTAGAACATAAGATGCCCATAAGTAAATGCACATATCCTGTATTATGACATTTATACAAATCACAAATTTTATTCTTATTATGTGTTAATTCATATTGTCACAGCAGAATGAGAGGAAAATTAAACTGTACAGATGTCTTCTTATGAGCTACCATGATTATTCTATTAAGAGCTTTCTCTTCTCCAGTTTTGTTGCCTTAATTTTTCCATTTTCTTTTCATTTTATTTAAAATAACCATATTTTAATAAGAATCTCTTAATATATGTTCAATACAAAAGCATTTACAATTTTTATTCAAAATTTATTTATTACATATAATTCATGTTACATAATGATTATAAGCTATATAAAAGGGAAACAACTATTTTAATGGGTGAATATATACCTACAAATAAAAACACCCAAAATGTTATAATCCAACAAAACAGAATGACCATTTCAAATTTGTTTTTTGTAAGTTAAGTGAAGTTGAAAGACATTTATTTTAATTGCAAAAGATTAAAATTGTCAGTGGTATAGTTTTTTTAACAAAAAAATAAGCAAAAAGACAGGCTGCCAGTACAAATGGCATTATCTCAATGGAGTAAAAATGCTCAATAATTCAAAGTAAATGAAAAACAGTCAATAGGAATAAAATTCTGGTTGTTTTTTAACAGAGGAAGAAAATAAATATCTTTGTAGAAGTTTTAAAAGCTGTCCCCTGTTAAGGCCATTCTGGTATTTGCTGTAGGACTAGCACTGCATTTATTATTAATGTACCTCCATATCTCATAGAGTAAGCCCGAAGAGATTGAAAGTAAGTTTGGATAGAGAACAATAAATAATAAATAACAACAATAATAATTTGCATTTCTCCAACACCCTCCAGCTGTGGAAGTCAAAGTGGTTCACAATCATTAATTAAGCTTCACAAGATTCCAGCAAGGGAGACAAATAATGTTGTACAGATGGGAAAAGAAAGAAATTTAAAAGTTAAGTAACTAGGTGAAGGTCACAACTATGTTAAAAACAGATTCAGGAATGTTCCTCATGATTTTTCACTTTCAAAGTCCTCTTTTCAACTGCATGAACTTTTGACAATATTTCTCTTTCAAATTTCAAGGTTCACACTTGGAAGAAAAAAAATTATCTAAATATATTTGGCTGTCAAAATCACTGGACTACACATTTGGGGACTTATTGATTAAATTACATTTTGCATGTAATGTGTTATATGTCAGTTTCCACGGCAATTGACATGTATAATACCATTTTTTACTACTCTTTAGATGGTTGACTCTGAACTTGGAAGGAAACCAACTCTTTCTCATGTTGCTACTGCCAATGAGCTCAGCAGTTGGAAATGTATCAAAACTAACAAGAAAATAATTAAGTTAAAATTTAAAACATGAACAAGATATTTAAGATTTCATTTACCCAATGACATTATTTATCTGCTATATCAATAGGCAACATGTTTCATATGTTTTATACATTTCTTATTTAGATAGCAAGTACCTATCTGCAGAGTTAATCAAGTATAAATGAGATACTTTAAGTGAGCAATTATTTTACAGATCTCAGAAGACCCCTTATTTTTTTTAAAAAAATAGTTCTCATTTCATGGGTTATAGGATTTTTCTTTAAATAGTAGATTAGTGTGCTTAAGTACAAGGAGGTTGCAGAAGGAAAAATGTTTTTCATTTTTCAATTTGCTTCTTTCTGATACATTCTGTAATGTCAAATAACCATACAAATGTAACAATAAACATTAAAAATGTCAGAATTTTACATGAAAACATTTCTTATTTTAGTGCTTTATAGCAAGTCTAAGAGCTAATCTAATTATAACATGATTTTTTTATGGGTTGTTTCATTTATTGCAATAAAACATTCTATTCTAAAAGCCAGTCTACCATATGCCCAGCCTCTCTCAGAAGAGAAATCTGGTGAGAAGAGAGCCTGAGAAAGTGCATGGTATGCTTTGATTAGGCACTTCCTACAACTGTGAAAACACAAGTGGAGTTGGCCTAACCATCTTTCTAGATCCTAAATGTCTCTATTTTCTTCAGGGAAGAAAATTATGATCAAAAGAAAAGTTACATTTTCTAAGGTTTCCTCCAATGATGCAAAATTAAGAGGGGCTGAGGAAGACACAATGTTTGTTTTCAACTGCGGAGGCAAGAGGATGTAACACCTGAGACAGTGTATGGGTGAAAAGAACAGTAGAGTTTTAAAAAGGAAAAGCAAAGGAAGTTAACAAAAAGAGTTCAAATCAGCTCCCATGTGTCCATTCCATTCAGTCTGCAACTCTTCTGCTAATGATGGACTAAAAGTAAATTTCAGAGAGCAAATTGCTTCTGAGCCTTAAATCACTCCCCATAATAGCCTAAATAAATATATATTAATTTAAAGATATATATGTATATATGAGATACAAATGTCTTTAGTTGCTCAAAGATTTTTACTGTGGCCTACAGACCTAAATTTTTTAAGTTCTGCTCATTTTTGTCTTCAGTGGTGAAAAATATGTCATAAGATTCCCTAGATATTTCCCCTAATACTGAACAAGGAAACATAGAACATTCTCATACTGCTTACATATACACAAACACAAGTATTTTCACACCTTGAGCAACTAATGTATATCCAATTAAGGACAATTGAATCACAAAAAGAGTTATCTGTTAAAATTGATTATATAGTATCTATAATTATAATTTTTACATTTCTAAAAGATAGCATAAATTTTTCCAAATGGATTTTAGTACTTATATATCTAATATTTCCCAGAAAACATATGTCTAGTTTCTGTAGAGATTCTTCTACATTAAGTTATTGAGAAATATGTAGTTTAAGTAAGACATTTCTCCCTCAGGGACACTGCCAAATGTCTTGGATCTTACTTAGGTTATGCTGAAAGTTACATGCTTTTGATTCTGCTGTGAACCTTTGCAGATATGTTTTAACAATGAGACCACTGTGAAAGAGTTAGAATGTGTTTGATCATGTACTGTCACACATGTAACTTACTTGGTAAATTATTCAAATATTGTTGAAATTCAGAAAATGTTGCAAATTAAACAAATCATGATATCAATCTTCTTAAATATATTTAGATTTGTTCTGTGGTCTAATATATAGTCTATCATGGACAATGTTCAGCGTGTGCTTGAGAAAACATGCATTTTGCTGCTGTTAGGAATGTTCTTCATGTGTTTGTTAAACTATTTGGTTGATTTTGTTGTTCAAAACCATTGTTTCCCTACTGATTTTTCAGTTTAGATATTCTATCCATTGTTTCAAATTAAGATAGAGTCCCCTGATATTATAGCAATATTGTTTGTTTCTCTCTGGTTTTGTTAATATTTGTTTCATATATTGGGTGCACATATCTTTTAATTGTTATATCCTTCTGATGAATTGACCACTTTATTAGTATATAGTTACCTTGTCCTTTTTTGTTAGGTTTGACCGAACATGTATTTTATCTGATGTAAGTATAGTCACCTCTGCTATCTTTTGATTACCATTTGCATGGACTATTTTTTTCTATTCCATTCTCTTTCAACCTTTGTGCCTTCAAAATTAAAGTGAGTTTCTGGTAGGTAGCATATTGCTGGATTGTGTTTTTTAATCCATTTAGTCACCATTTTTTGATTGGAGAACTTAATCCATTCCAAGTAATTATAGATAGGTAAGGGAGTGGTATTGGTAAGAATTAGTAAGGAAATATGATATTGCCATTTTGTTAATTATTTTCTATCTTCTTTGTAGTCCTTTTTTTTCTTTTCTTCCATGTCTTCTCTGTTATTGATTTATTTTAGTGATATGGTTTGTTTCCTTTCTCTTTAGCTTTTGTATAGTTCTAAGGTTTTATTTTTCTTCATGGTTACCATGATTTACATAAAGAATCTTATAGTTTTTAAAGTCTAGTATAAACTGATAGAGTCAGATTAGCATATAAAACCTCTATACCATTATTCCCAGAACTACTGTCACACTTTACATTCTTTTACACTGTGTGTCCTTCAACAATTATGGCTATAATCATCTTTAGTATATTTGTCTTTTAACTTTTGTATTGGAATTAAAAGTGATTTACACACCACCATCATAGTATAAGAGTACTCTGAATTTGATTATAAATTTAAGTTTATCAGAGAGCTTTATATACTCATATTTTTTCATGTTGTTTCTTAGCATCCTTTCATTTGAACTTGGAAAACTCCTTTTACTGTAAGGCAGATCTACTGGTAATAAACTCACATAGTTTTTAAAAAATTTTTTAAATCTCTTCTTCACCTGTGAAGTACAGTGTTTCTGGTTATAGTAATCTTGTTTGAAGTTACTTTTTTTAAAGTACCTTGAATGTATCAATCATCCTACTCATTCCTGGTTTAAAGTGTCTGTTGATAGCCATGTGGAAGTTCCCTTGTGAGTGATGAGTTGGTCATCACTGTTGCATTGCAAATTGTCCTTTTTAAAATTTTGAATTTTTATAATTTTAATTATATTGTCCCTTGGGGTAATCTTTGAAATGATTATATTTTTCATCTTTTGATTTTCATGAATTTGGCTACCTATATATCTCCCAAAATTTGGGAAGTTTTCATCTACATCTACTGTTTTGTTTTTTTGAAATAAGCTTTCCTCCTCTTTCTTTTTCTTTAAATGCTGAGAATCCCATAATACATGTCCTTGATCTTTTAATGGTATGCTATAGTTCTCATATGTTTTCTTTACTATTTTTATTTATTTATTTTTTCCTCTTGCTAATTTCAAGTGACCTGTCTTTGAATTCACTTATTCTTTCTTCTGAAAGATTGAGTCTACTTTTTAAGGTATCTACTGCAATTTCCATTTCTGTCATTGTACTCTTCAGCTCCCATTATATTGTTCTTTACTATGCTTTCTATTCCTTTATTAAACTTCTAATTTTGTTCATGTTAGTTTCTTTGATCTAAGTTGTCTGAATGTCTTCTATTATATCTTGTTTAAGTTCTATTAGATGGTAATTTTAAGTCTTTGTTAGGAAAGTCATAGATCTCCAGTCTTTCCGTTCCAGCTGTTAAACTTTCTTAATTTCCTTTGCTGGTGCATTTTTTTGCCTCACTCTTCATGATCTTTGTAGCTTTGAATAGGAATGTCTGCATTGAAAGGAACAACATCTTCCCTAGTTGATACTGACTTTTTCCACAGGTACAAACTTTCTCCTACCATATCCCTGGTTTGATGGGATTGACTGATGTAACAGTTGAATGAGGTTAGAGCTAGGTTATATGACTATTACTAGATCTCCAGTGGAGGACCTGTTATCAGCAGTTCAGTTGAACAGGTATCCTGTCTGGTCCCTGTGCAGATTAAACTGCCTACAGAACTTTAGTCAGCAAGGCTACAACTGATAAAGTGTCTTGTCAGAGTCTGTGACTGAATATGTAAATTGTGGGCCTGTTTTTACCAGATGCATGAGTGGACGAGGCTCCTGCTGGATCTCTGAGAGGACTCTTGTCAGAACACTAGAAGTGTCCCTGGGAAGGAAAGATCTGCCCCTAGTTGCAGCTGAACAGTGCTAGAATTGAACCACAGGGATACTTCAGCATTTATAACTGGGATCAAGGTCTATAGGGCTGGATCAGTGGCAAAAATGACATTTTCCCTTGTGAGTCCCTAGGAAATCAGGAGCATTCTTGGACTATGGTTGAAAGATAACAGAACCTGGTTATAGGACCATTTCAGTATATAAAGTTGGACCATGGTTGGCTGATCTGCTTTTGGAAGCACAGAAAAGCATGTCTCCAACAAGTTTATGGCAGGAAGGACTTCTTCTGAGGGAATAGCTAGGCATGTCACCACTTAGTCTTTGAGTAAATAGGACTGCAGGGAAGTTCTGATGCCAAGTTTTAAGGTTTTTCTCTCTCTCTCTTATTTTTATTTTTTGGTAATGGGGTTGAAGATTGAATACAGGGGCCCTTAACCACTGAGCCCCATCCCCAGCCCCTTTCATTTATTTATTTTTATTTTTATTTAGGGTCTCACTAAGTTGCTTAGGGCCTTGCTAAGTCACTGGGATTACAGGTGTGTGCCACTGCACCCACTTATAATGTCTCTTTAATGTAGGCAGTTGAATAAAGGCTACTAGGAGGAAATAGGTGGGGTTAAATATACCAGTATATATATTTTTTAAATGTTTTTTTAGTTGTCAATGGACTTTTATTTTATTTATTTATATACGGTGCTGAGAATCAAACCTAGTAGTTCACACATGCTAGGCAAGTGCTCTACCACTGAGCCACGACCCCATCCCTATCAGTATATTTTATATAAAATTTTTATCATGCCCATCAGAAATATTTGACTTCTATGTTTTTCAGATTTTTCCCCCATAACCAAAATATCTGAAAAGAACAATGTAATGGAGGAAAAGTTTATTTTGCTATCACTGTTTTAGAAGTTTAGTCTGTGATTGACCAATTTCATTCTTTGAGCCTGAGGTAAAGCAGTACACTGTGGTAGCGGGTGTGGCAGAGGAAAGCTGCCCAGCTAATGGCAGCTAAGAAGCAGAATAAGAGAGCAAGGATCCAGGGACAAGATATGGTATTCAAGGGCAAGATTCTAGTGACCTATATCTTCCATCCATCCCCCAGTAGGTCATTCAAATTATTAATCCATAAAATTGGTTAACCCACCAATGAAATTACTGCTTTAATAAACTGAACATCACTACATGGCCTAACACAAGAGCTTTTCTGGCAACAGCTGGTATTCAAACCATAACAATATCACACTTGTTAATTTTAGTCCATTAAGTGTATTTCACTTTCTCTGTGTTTATCATTCAAACTCTAAACATTAAGGAAATGTTAAGGTTACATAAAATCATGCCTTACCTCCTGGACAGAGTGGCCTCGCATTGATAAACACAGTAATGGCTTCTTGATATAATGACCACTGACCTATTTTCTCCAGTAGATTGTCCAATTAACAACACAGCAAGCATGTCAATTCTCATTCTAGAGTGGCCTCCTCAATAACACTTCTTTATTATTTTCAATTATATAAAATTTGGAATCCAATTACTTTAAATGGTTTTGCATTATCTTTGACTAGATTCACAGTTTTCCATGAATGTATATAAATCAATATGCAATATTGTTTTTTAAGTAAAATGATCTATAATCAGAGTCATATTGATTGTCTTATTCAAATTGAATTGAGAAATACTTGAATTTTTATTAGAAGGACAAATATCTACTTATATTTAGGTTCTGCTCACTACCTATGAATATTTTACTTCCTTAAATACATATCTGTATGTTGTTTTCTGACATTTATCATTCATTGTACAGTTGCTTAAATTAAGAATACACTTTTACTGTTTGCAATACAAATTTATTGTGTCATACAATGAACACTTCCTGATATACATCTGTTCCCAGTAAAAGAGTGTGGCAGACCTTATTCTGTCATCACTAGGCTGATGGGTCTCCTTATGAGAAGGCCATACTCAGTTGTCAGTCTGTGCTTTCAACTCAAGAAAACAGTATTTTGGCCTTGATGGAAGACATGAATCTTCACATTCAGAAAAATAATCTATTTTAATAAAAATTAAAAAGAAGTAAACAAATCTACTTCTAATATGGTCTGTGGTCCTGTACACAAAATAAACATCTCACAATCAAATATAGAGGATAGGTAAGATTCTATTCTCTGTATAGAAAGCAAATGGATTAACTGAGTTCAAAATAATAATATAATAATAAAAAATAAATACTAGTAATTGTTAATTACAAAAACAGAGTCTATAAAATACTGATTAACATCTCCAGGGCACTATAGAAAAATAATTCTTAGTTTAGAATTATATGTCACTAAATTATTATTCAAAATTTAGGATAAAATTGAAATATTTAAATAAGTAAAATGGCAGTTCAATTATAAATCATAGCCCATTAATCAAAGAACTAATACAGAATGTGCTTTAAGAATGACAAAAACAAACAAGCAACAACAACAAAAACAGGAAGAAAAGAGATATAGAAGGGAATATTGGGCAAAGAAGGTGTCATTATATCTAAATTAGAATGCTTTACTAATATAATAATTATCACTACATTCAGATATGCAAAGGAAAAATGAAATAAAAATATTGACAGTGACCTAAAAGCTGGGAGCACAGTGAATGGAATTATTGCATTCTAGACTTGTGTCATTCTAGAGATAGGTGGATTGCTAAGCAAATTAATTTGTTGTTTTTGCTTAAAGTATGCACATAAAAAATATGACCCTAATCACTAAAATCTTCAGGTAAAAATTTTAACTTATAAACCGGAAGATATATATATGGAAGAAAAGGAAGCAAAGAAAATAAATAGTAAGGGCAGAACACAAAATAAGATGGTAGCTGTATAATAAAGCCTAGAAATTATCATAGTAAATTATAGACCATTATCTTTCACCATTTAAAATAAGATTGAGGAAAAATAATCTACTAGCTCCAAATTTAACAGATTAGTCTGAGGCCCAATGATTTCAATACACTGACAAATAATTTTTAACAATTCCCAGTGTTGGGTCTGGGGTTATAGCTCATAGAGCACTTGCCTCTCACATGTGAGGAGGCTCTGGGTTCGATCCTCAGTACCACATAAAAATAAAGGTATTGTGTCCATCTACAACTGAAAAAAAAAATCCCAGTCTTTGTCTACTCTTTCAGCTTCACCTCTTACTACTTTCTCCCCTCAACTCAACCCTAAACTGCAGCCACACTGGGACCCTTTCTTTTCTTCATATGAAGTAGGAATATTACCCTCTCAAGATATTCTTTATTTTTAATAGAACTTTATTACAATCTGCATTTACTTTTATTGCTTGTTTCTTCTTAAGTTATCTCTATGCAGAATGAGACTCTGCCATGTTTATTAATGGATTCTTATAAACCAAATAATTCCATTTTTAAGGCATTCACTAAATATATAAGTAATAAATATACTGAATTCTCCTATTAAAGAGTATCTCCTGTTGAGAAAAAAATCCTCAATAAACTAAGAATGGAAACACCATTTATCCAATTATTCCACTCTTCAGTATATATCCAAAGTATTTAAAATCAACATACTACAGCGATGCAAACACATCAATGTTTAGAGCAGCCCAATTCATGAGAGCTAAGCTATGGGGCCAACCTAGGTATCCTTCAACAGATGACTGGATAAATAAAATGTGATACATATACACAGTAGAGTATTACTCAGCCATTAAGAAGAATAATTTTATTTGCCAATAAATGGATGGATATAAAGGCTATCATGCTATGTGAAATAAACCAGTCCCAAAAAGCCAAAGGTCAAATGTTTTCTCTTATATGTAGAAGCTAGCCCACAGTATGAAGAGGGGAGAATGGAAGGTCAGTGGATTAGACAATGCAGAATGTAGAAAAGAGACGGGGATAGAAAAAGGAAAGACAGTAGAATAATTCTGACATAATTTTCCTATGTATGTATACAAAAACATCACAGTAAATCCCACCATCATGTACACCTACAAGAATGGGATTCTAATAGAAAAATAGATATGCCTTGCTTGTATAATTATATCAAAATGGATTCTAGTACTTCAATGTATAACTAAAAAGTAACCAATAATAAAAAAAGAAACCTGAGACCAATGAAATTTAATAAAGTTCATTTGAGCAAGAGAAAGCTCTAGAACTGTATTGTGAGGCAGCTAGTACCTCACCAGGGTAATTTTTCCTGGTCAGGATGGGATAAGCCACCTGCGAAAACAAAGTCTGAAATAATTAGTGAAGAAATAAGACAAAGTCAGAATTACAGTTTTAAGAAGCATGGAGTGCCAGATAGGTCCAGCCCACACAAAAGCTAGAAAATAGCTCCCGTGATTTTATTTAACGGGGTAAATCAAAGTTGCAGGGATAAGGTTTCTGGAGTGGAGTCTTGCTTCATGATGTCTTGCAGTCAACTGGTTAACTGGCATCTTGGCAGGCTACACCCATCTCTGAGAAGCTGTGTGGCTACAACAGGTCACCCCATCTTCAGTGCTATGTGGGACCTGGCAGAGCTGAATAGGACTCCCATATATCTGGGGGTCTTACCAGCAGGATTGCCTCTGGAAGTTCCCAAATACCAGATTTTCCTATTCAATGGGCTTCCATGCCAATTTGGTCCACATGTAGTCCATGGATGGCTCTCAACAGAACTGGGCACCATTTCAGACCAAATATTTCAGAATGCTCTCACCTACAATGTGGTCAGATATATTTATAACAAGAAAAAACACAAAATGACTCACAAATTATTTTATTGGTGTAGTTTGGCATTTACCTTTTGGCAAGATGTGGCAAACTTCAGTATGGGATTGGCTGTGAGTTTGGGTGATGAGTTTGGCTGGAGTTTAGTTGCTTAGTTACAATGGTATACACTTAGATTGTAACTTCCTTGCACATTTTGCCAGGTTGCAGTACACTATACACTTTGAATCAAATGACATCACCCATCCATGGGAGCCAGTTTAAGCCAAATTTAATACTCCTCCTAAATGTATGATCAATGAATCACTCAAACTTTGAAAAGGCATATGAGAAGAGGTTTTTTTCTTATTACTAGATACCTCTTAAACATTGGGGTTTAAAATGTCTTTCCAATGTCTGCTTAACAAGGAAAGGATTTAAGAAATAAGGTATTGGGGCTGAGAAATCAGAGAGTACATTTTCAACTTTCAGTGTGGTCAGAAAAAAATAACTTCTTGATCAGTCAATTGAAATACACTTTGCCTGAAAAGTCTTTGCAGAACTACAATCAACAAAGTTGAAAATATCTTCAGTAATAGGAACAAATAAGCACCGGATGGTGCTTATTAATAAGCACCGGATGGTATCAATATAAAGGTACTAATAAGCACCAGATGGTATCAATATAAAGGTGGGTTTCCTATGTTAAGAAACAACTTCCACCTAAGATGAAATATCCAAAACTCTATTTACCATCCTGCATGAGACAACAAAAACAAGACAAAATATATGAAACAATGGTTTTCCAACATTGAAAATCAGGTAATTGAAGAATAGTAATCATGTGGAGAAGAAACAAAATAAGCAAACCTATTATGTAACTGTTTTAGTCAGTTTTTCATCACTGTGACCAAATACCTGATAAGAACAATTTAGAGGATAAACATTTATTTGGAGCTCATGGTTTCAGAGGTCTCATTACATAGATGACCAATTCCATTTGGCTAGGCTTGAAGTGAGTCAGTACATCATGGGACAAGGGCCCAGTGAAGGAAAGCTGCTCATTCCACTGCAGGGTCAGAAAGTCAAGAGAAAAAGAGGAAAGGGGCAAGGGGCCATAAGGGAAGATTCACCTTTCCAGAGCTTGCCTCCAGAGACCCACTTCCTCCAGCCACACCCCAGTTGCCTACAGTTACCACACAATTGGTCCATTCAAACCAGGATAAACTGATTAGGTTACAGCTCTCAGAGCCCAAACATTTTACCACTGAATATTCTTACATTAACAAGACCTTTTGGGAGACATGTCAAGTCCAAACCATAACAAGACCCATCTTACAGCCTGGAACTTCTAAGCATAGAACAGGAAGAAGAATTCAGTCTTCACTGGGTTTCTCCCAGAGTTAAATAGAGAGGTGAGAGCCTGGCTAGGCTAAGGCAGCTAGAGTTTACTGGACAGTGTCAGAGGGGAGAGAACCATACTTGGTAGAGTTTCCCATATCTGCAGAGGGACTTCACTGAGTCTTCAACTAAGAGCTAATCAAGAAATACACCTTGTATGATGAAATTATCTGAGGCTAGGGAAACAACTATCCTTGGTGCTTGTAAGGACT
>CM053406.1:37708887-37729534 GCA_028644305.1 Xerus rutilus
GTGACTGAGTGATTCTTAGGAAAACCTTCTTTCTTCAACATTTCATTTCCTGAAAATACTTAGTTAACTCCTTGGAAAAACTACCACCATCCACTAACTACACCTCACCCATAAAGAGGGCTTCATTCCCCAAGTCCATTGAAAACTCTTGATAAGTTGTTCAATTATGATTAAGTTTTCTGAAGGAAATTACCTTTCTGAAGAAGTTAACCTTAGAAAATACCAGGAGGGCAAGTGAAGGACCAGACTGTGATGTTTGAGATCTAAATTTCTGAACTGGCTTCTGGGCCAAGAGTGGCTTTGACATCTTGTTGAATTTATTATTGGTATTACCATCAACATGTACTACAGACGAAGAACTCTAACTGATTTTTCTATTCCAATAAGCATACATAGTACCTAGGCAAGCATTATGTTTGTCATAGTTGTATAATTTCAATTCACTTAGAAAAGGGAACATGTCCTCTTTTAATAAGGTGTTACATACTTTTCCTCGCACCAGTAATCCTCATCAGTTGGAAAAGAATATAATATTCTGTTTGTTAAAGGTACAAGTGTCTACCAGAATAACAAATGCACTGAATTATACCTCCCATTGTTTTTTTAGAAAAGGATAATAGACTCTTATTTTAAAAGTTCTTCTCAGTGCATTTTAAGTCATATAGTATTATTAATAATATCTTGTATTCTCTAAAATAGTTCAAATGTTGATGCCTTGGATATCCATAAAATTTGTAAATGATCATATTATTCTGTTATTTTTATATATTAGTGTCATATTCAATGTAGGTACTCAATATTCATTGGATAATAAATCTTTTCAATTCCATTTTCTCATGAATGCAGTGAAATTCTGCATCAACATACGTGAAATTCTCTTATGTGTATGACTTTTAAAAATCCTAGGAGCTCAATAATCAAGTTATATGTAAAATTATATAAAGTGGTAAATATATAAGTTTAAATCTTTTGTTCTAAAATTAATCTTACTTGTTGGTTATCAGATGAAAGCATATACAAGTGAATGATCTTACTTGAACACAGTAATGTTCCTTCTGAATCAGGAACAGAAATATTTCCAAGAACATCCAAGTAGCAGTCATCTTTATTTTTTAAGTATATGCTATGTGTTAGCCAGTGTGATGGTTGAAGAAATATAGAGAAACTAAAGGCATTATCTTGACAGCAACAACATGGGATACGGCCAGGGAATGAGTAATCAATTTAATTCACTAAATGAAGCTGTATGAGGTCAGCCTAGACAAATGACCATCCATATTTGTTGGAGGAATGGAGAAGTAACACTGTAGAGTACAGTACACTGAAATTTAGGTAAGAATTGAGGGAAAGAATGATTTTCCAGGTGAAATGTTAGTAGGGTATATTTCAGGCAGAGGAAGAAGAATAAGAAAGGATAGGGGCAAGAGACAATGTTGTTCTCAAGGGACCACATGAAATTCATCAGCACTAGTACTTACTATTCAGGATGTGATTTACTGATGCCCATTATGCAGCTCCTAGGACTTAGGGTCTAAACAAATAGATTCTGGTGGGGATGTAAAGCTTCAGTTTGGCCTTTCTTAATGATACCTAAACTGTAATATGACTCAGTGTAATATTTAGAAAGTGCATTTGGGGTTATAGGATGTTTATATTATAGATTAAAAATTTTTTAAAAATCTCATTTGGCAAGAAAATTTCAGACTTATTCTCCATGTATTAGAATTGTGGTATGAAAATGAATTAGTTCATAGGATATAGTCACCCTTATCTAAAAAAAAAAGCTAGGTTGTCTTCAGCCCTGAGAAATATGGAGTTACAAAAGTAGTTGCAAGGCCCAGCTTAATCTGCTGTGATAACTGAACGGCTCTACCTTTTCAAGATCTGTTTCTCATAGCAGAGGGTGGAATGATGAGGCCATGGAATCATGACTGTTAGTACTGATATACTTACCCCAGTTATGGTGGTTTGTATTTTGTGTAGCAAGTTTAATCCCTAACCTCATTAACTCATTCTGATCACCCATATAGTTTTTAAAAATTGTACAACATATCTGTTAGCTTCCAAACTATGTCCCAACCCTTAGAGGCCCATGTGTACTCTCTTCCTTATATATGAAAGGTTGACTATGTGAGTCATAGTTCCTTGCAAATCAAAGAAGCCAATATGATAAACGTAGTCAAGTCTCATTTGTGAACAGCAAGTGCCTATTTCTATTTCTGGGACTTGCTTCTGTGCTGAGAAGTAAAGTACAGCAAGAATAGCTACTGTACCACACTCATTTAAGAAATAAGTCTAAGCTTTGATGGAGTTAAATGACTCATCTATAAATTTTGGAATACGTAGTAGAGGAGCAAGAGCATAAGCTTACTTTCTAGGTTCATCAGTCATAATATCACATTGGTTGCCATCTTTCAAGTCTCTGGTACTATTAATGTTTCTGTTACTGTTTACTATTGTTATTCTTATTGCATGATTATATTTATGGATCACATTTTATGTACTAGGAACAATGCTTTACATATTCTTTCAATTCTTAAAAAATCATGAATGGTTATTAGATTTTTACTACTTTAGATTCTACACTATATGCTTTGTGAAGGTAAATGAAAATAATTATAATTTCTATTTCCTGTTTAAAAAAATCTGTTTTTTTGATAATTTTCTCCCACTTAATCAAAAGTATGATGTTTCAGAAACATATTTGTGTTGTGATAATTTATTTAGATACGGCTAGAATATTTTGGCAAGCATACTTCTACCTCATTAGACATTCTTTGAAGTCATCTTAGTACCTCAAGTACAAAGCTGCATTAATGATATGGCTTTAATATCCCTTTTCCCAAAGGTAATGAAAGTAGTAATCCATCACCTACTCTCATTTGCCGCCCTCAGTAACTTAATTTCCCACTCCAACTTAGAACGGTTTAATTTCTTTCTTTATTGATCCTCTGTTCTTAAAGAAAATGGATTTAACTTTACTGGGAGATAAGTTTTATATATTTCAATGGTTGTTTATTAGCTATTTACAATTTTAACTGTTTTCATTCTGAACTAAAAATAAGGTCTCATCTTTTAAGACTTGTGTTTTTATTTTTTAAATAGAACTCATTTTTTTTTCCTTTTTCTTCTCCACTTTCCTAGTTGAGCCAAAAATGTACAACAAATAGACATCAGCACCACATACGAGCAAGTCAGATTATAGTTTTTCCCTGCATCTTAACTCTTATCGCTAGGAAACATTTTTCCTTTTAAATTAAAACACCTTTTATTTTTTCAGAGTATATGCTCCATTCATCAACACTTGACTTTACTTGTTTCAAGGTTGATCTTTCGAAAGTTATAAGATTTGTTTTGGTGCTAACTAGTTTTCAGTTTTGATTTCTAGATTACTGTAGGTCAAATTTAATCACAAGGCTGTCAGTTGGTCGAATGACTCAACTACATTTTTCTACTTCACTGATTTTTCCTTCATTCTAACTTAAGTCATCATTCTCTGTAGGGGATTTTACAGTCTAATTCCAGAAGTAAGAATTTGACCAAACCATTATTCCTGTTTCCTGATGTAGCTCAGGTGGTTTTAAATTAATATTTAGATTATTTTTATGATGCATATTTTGGTGCTTATTGCCTAATTATATAAAATTATTTGGAAATGTAGTACATATTTCAGCAATTTTTAAGAGATTTCAAATCTGCCTCTGACATGCTGATGTTGAAGAAATTACATTTACTATTGAATTATGAAGAACTTTTCCCAACATAAAGCAGAAGGTATTATTTCTCTTTCATCATAGTTTTAAAACTAAAGGAAGGAAAATTCCCACTTATTGACTCCTTTCAGTATGTAGTTGTCTATATGTGTGGTTCACATGATGAGTTACATCCAAATGTGCTAAAGAAACTGAAAGTAGGCTGAGGATTCCCTTTATCCTGACATACAGAGCACAATTAGTTGCTAATGTAGTTGCTCAGCAAACTGCAAGTTCCAACTGGGAGAAGTACAGAAAACAAAATATAGGAAGTAAGAGTTTTGGACAAAAAAGTAGCCATAGAGGGGGGAGTCCATCGGCCTGGCACTCAGTACCTGGTGGGGAACGTGCTCATGGTGTTGACTTCAGAATTACACTGGTCCTGAGAAATAATCTGGTGTAAACTAAACTGCTCAGCTTTTCTGAACTGCTGGTTATTTTCTGCAGACTTTGTGTTCGTTCTGTAAGCTGCCCAATGCTTTAAAAAAAAATCCCTTTCAACTTGGATAATCAGCATTGGTTTCAGTTGTTCTACATTCAGAAGCTATAACAAGTAATTCTATTACTCTGCTCCCTGAATTTTTAAATAACCTTCTAAATGTTCCCTTTCTTCCTCTCTTGGGTTGGCCTAATGGTATTATTACTCATTTCTTCGTTTTAACTGCCTATGCCAGATGTTCCAATTTTATGATCTCTCTGTTTTGTTTTTAAATTCTTTCTCTTAGTTGCTGGATCATAATGTTTCAGTCAGGTACTCAGATATACAAAACAAAGACCAGATTCTTCAGTTCACCAAAAAATGGCCATGTAAGTAAGGTGTGTCGAATGAAAGTGATGTGTAAAATTTCTGTGTCCTTCCTATAAAAGGAAGGACTTCATTTTCCTTTCTTCCCTTTTTCTACTTACTAAAATTTGTGCATGTTAATCAGTAATCCTGGAAAATTTGGTGAACCCAACATCTTAAGGATAGTGGAGAAGTAAATTCATAAGTCTAAGCATTTTCAACTTTGCAGATCAGAGTTGCAATACCTTCTCAAGTTTTATAATCTCTTTGAGCTAGAAGCACACACAATAAATATTATCCAACTTCACCAAGATTTAAATCACCACCTCTCACCTTTGATAAAGACTTTACAACCTTCTTTCCAGGCTTTAGTTGAGCAGAGACATACTTGTACTTCTTACTGATTTAAAAAAAAAAAAATTTACTTGAAATATCATTTGCAAAGAGTATTATCTCTTTCATCATTCTTTAAATATTCAGTTCAAGCCTAATGCCCTTGTCAGTGCCCCATGTGCTGCTTTTTTTTTTTAAATATTTTGTTTTTAGTTGTAGATGAACACAATATCTTTATTTATTTTATGTGGTGCTGAGGATCGAACCCAGTGCCCCACGCATGCGAGGCAAGCGCTCAACCGCTGAGCCACAACCCCAGCTCCCCATGTGCTTCTTAATGGCAGTCTGCACACATCATTCTGATGCTGCTCTTCACTGTGCATTTTTCTTATCAGTTCTCTCAACTTCTTGGAAAATGTTTTATACTCACTTTATTTTGAAAAATTTTCTGTTGTCCAGATGCTTTCTGCTTGTCTTCCTCTCATGGGTTAGACTGGTCATCTTATGTCTATCCCTCTCTTTAACTCTCTGTACTTGATTTTCTAATCATACAGCATATCTAAGTATCTGATTCTTGGGAATTTTCCATACGTGATTCTTAATCTTCTTGGCATTATTCTACATCTTCCTACATGTTTTTATTTGGTGTTACCAATATTGTCCCATTAGAGGATGCTGTGCTAAATGTAATGAATCTAAGATTTGTAAAGTATGAAGAATGCCACAAGAGGTTAAAAAAATTGTGGCAAACATTTATTCCCACTGGTAACAGGTATTTATTTTGATATAGTCCAAGTACTTCATTTAGTAAGATAAGCAGAATAACTATACTAGGAGAACCCAGATATCTGTGTAAAGCAGGAGTGGGGGGGTCTATCCTAATAAGCTCCCTGCTGGCTGAGAATCATTGAGCCTGTCTTCTTAGTACCATAAGCATATAATTCCCTCAGAGGCCATGTGTTCTGTCTTAAGCTATGGGCTAGATTATTGATGAGAATCATCCTGAGTTTGAAGATATTTTAGTGGTTAATTGTGAGGCCTACTCATTTTTACGATAATCTGGTGCTGGTGATTTTTTAATATTATCTACATAAATTTAAGCAGTCCTGTTACTGTCATGTAGGTAGTTGAGAAGTTATAGGCAGATACTTGTTTTCCATTGGAAATAAAAATTCATGTTTTAACAAGAAGTAGTCTTACTTAATTCAGGTGAGAAAATTTTCTGAATATTTAAGGATCATTATCTAATGAACATTTAAAAATGAAAAGATCTGACAGCTTTAAAAAATTCACAGTTATTTTGGTGACAGTTTCTGATGAAGTTTGAATGTAACAGAGAGGTTTAATTTTTCAAGATAATGGTTAACATAGATAATTCATAATAAGTTTAACAATTCAGGGCCCAAAGCTGTTAAATAATTGCAACTGGATTGCCAATTGGCTTTACTCAAATCTAAAAAGGACCTTTAATGTACTTAATATTTTGCTGAAACATAATTCAGTCTCAATGACTTTGAAAGGAACATTAATAGTTTTCTGAAAATATAACCTTGGAAATTAAATCTCTTATATATTTCCAAGATTATGGATAGAACTACTCTGTCAAATAAGTCATTACATTAGCATAATGAGGTATGAGGGGAGATATAAGTGAGAAACAGCAAGCAAAGGTACTTTGTACCACAATTTGTCTATACTTAACCAAAATGACCTTTAAAGGCAGAGCTGAAGGGTCAGGTTTATCATCACTTTTCATCCTTCAAGTAATATATTTCTATTTAGCAGAACAATTTGCTGAAAATTGCTGTAGTAAGAATTATACTTGGTCCAGCTCCCTACCAGTAATACGCTGGGTTCAAGTGGAAGCCACATCCAAGAACAGCAGTTTGTAGACGTGACTTTCTGGAAGCAAAACAACTAAAATATACACATGGCTATCACAGTCTTCTAAAAAGCAGACAAGTCACTGAAAGTGTATTCTGCAGTATACATATGCTGAAAAATGAAGTAGCAAAACATGAAAATTCCAAAAGAAGTCGCTTGGTGTGAATAGGTCTATTTTACTGAGGCTGGCAGATGTCAGATTACCTGAAGTCCAACTTTGAAGATGCATTTTAAGTGTTTGTCCAAAGAAGAGAATGCATACAAAAATCACATAAAATATTCAATTGAAGATAACAGATTGAAGTTATCAAATGCATTTCTTATTTCTTCTACTTAAAGGGATTTTCCCTGCTAACAGCCTGTATACTCTTTGCTTTGAGAAGTTCTCTTCATTGCAAGGAAAGCTAAGGGAAATAAAAGCCAGCAGAGTGTAAAACCCATGGTGAGTGATCATCAGTAAATATTTGTGGAGTGAATATTGCATATGTGAACATTGATTAACTTGAAAAACAGACCTTCATGTTCACAAATGGCATTGGTTAAGCAAATCATTGACAGAATCCTTTGGGGCAATAATTTACAATTATTTTTAAGGTTTCCGCCATTTTATAAAAGGAGTATAGTTTTCCCTTTTTGGTAACTCTGGTGTGCTATGCTTGTCAAAATAGCAATTTCTTTGCTATGTTACTGACTTTTAAGGGAGGACAAAATTGAAACTGATTCAGCACACTGTAATGGTGTTGATGATAGGGATAAAAGAAATCCAGTGAAGCTGTTCTCCTTGACCTTTACTGGCAGGTTTTTCAGTCAAGAGGCAGTCACTATGGGAAGCAATATTATCCAGGCCCACCCAGAACGCATGATCAGGAGCTGCAGGACTTGCGTTGTTCATAGACACGTTGCGTCAACAGAGGTGGTCATTTATTTAATTTGTTCCTGAATTTTAAAAAATTCATCTAGTAGCAGTGTATTAAAAGAATGAACTGAAAATTTTAAAAAATATACAAACTGGGTGAGAATATAGGTGATGCAGAGTATAATTGAATGTATAATTCAAAAGTGTTGTCACTAGATGCCACTCTTTTCACTAGGTAGTATAGGTCAGCAGTCTGAATGGTTTCAGGTAAATGGGATGTGATAAAATCAGAGTTATAAACCCACAAGCTATAAAACACTGCTATTTATATAACTACAATAAACAATAATGACAAAATAAATAATACAAAGAGTAAGATTTTAAAATTACACGATGCTTATAACACACTTTCCATCTTTAATAGTGACTTTACTGTACAATACTGTGGGTTTAATCAATTAATACAGAAATCACTAATAAAGTTATTGAACAACATAATTTTTTAACAGAAATTCTACAAATGTCCATACAATAAGCCCACTTGCTCTCATGGATACTACTTTGAACTTTCTTCAGGGGAGGAAAAGATAGAGGACAAGAGGTTATGCAATAATCAGTTGTCTTTTTTCCTCTTGAATATTTTATAATCTGATGAATTCGTGGGACTGTTTGACTCATACATAAAAGCATTTGGTACATGTATTTTATTAGAAAAAAATTAAAGATTTCTTGATGCTTTCTACACCTATTTTCTCTATGTTGTTAAGCCTATTAGGCCAAGGAGAGACCATATGAAGGTCAATTTGGAATTCACAAGCAAGTCAGGTTAGTGTTCAACAGCTTCTTCATCCCTGTGTTCATTGCCCTTGAAATCACTTCCTTTCCTTTTGAATGGATGAACCAAATGTGATTCTGGATCCAAATTATCATAATACTCACTTCACCCATTGAGTCAAACACGAGGGTTAGGAATTAATTTAGTGCATTTTGAAAAAGTATTTGCTCAATTCTGGACTACATACTAGTGATTTCAAACACTTCTAACCAAGATTAATGGCCACACAATGTAGATATTATTAACCTTACTTTTTGATGGAAAGTCCAAGATTCATACTTATCCAAGATCAGAAAAATCTAACAGATTTGGTATTGAAATTGATTTCTATGTAGATTATACAGGCCTACCCCTTTCTACCAACTACAATGCCAGGAATTAGATATCATTTGAAGTTTTCTTTCTGAATACTTCTTTGAAACTATAAAATTATGAATTTTGAGCAGTTTCTGTTCATTGACAGTAAGTAAAAATGACTGGAAGTTGAGAAATTAACCTTTGTCTCCTTATGTACCTTCTTTTCATCCACACCTGTGAGGTCTCCCTTGACTTCCTGTTTTATATGTCAGTCCCTGAATATGTTAGTCATACTGGAAGCTCTTTATCCTAAGTCTAATTGAGAGTGCCAGCTTTTACATTGCCTGTAAATGTCACCTATCATAAAAAAACTAAAAATATTTAATTATTTCTTTCTCAACAAATATATTAAACTGAACATTATTGAGCTTATCAAGCAATTCAAATGAAAGTCTACTTTGTTATCTTAAAATTTTTATTTATGATTAATTACTTTACCTAATAATCTAGAATTGTGATAAAAGAAGAAATAAAGTAGATTCATGTACTTTAAAGCATCTATGCAAATTAAAACTACACTGAGATTTTATGTCACTCTAATCAGAATGGCACTTATCAAGAATACTAGTAACAGCCAGGTGCAGTGGCTCAAGCCTGTAATCCCAGCACTTAGGGAGGCTGAGACAGGAGAATTGCGAGTTCAAAGCCAGCCTCAGCAATGGCGAGGCGCTAAGCAACTCAGTGAGACCCTGTCTCTACATAAAACACAAAATAGGGCTGGGGATGTGGCTCAGTGGTTGAGTACCCCTGAGTTCAATCCCCAGTACCAAAAAAAAAAAAAAAAATACTAGTAACAATAAATGTTGGTGAGGAGGTTGGGATAAGTGTACACTCATACATTGTTGGTGCATCTGCAAATTGGTGCAACCACTCTGGGAAGTAGTATAGATATTCCTCAAAAAACTAGAAATGGATCCACAATATGACCTAGCTCTCCCACTCCTCAGTATATATCCAAAGAATTTAAAATCAGCATAATACAGTGATGCAGCCACATCAATGTTTATAGCAGTACAATTCACAATAGCTAAGCTCTGGAATCAACCTAGGTGCCCTTCAACAGATGAATGAATAAAGAAAGTGTGGAATAGATACATGATGGAGTATTAGCCATAAAGAAGAATGACTTTATGGCATTTGCTGGTAAATGGATGGATATGGAGACTATGATGCTAAGTGAAATAAGCCAATCTCAAAAAGCCAAAGGTGGAATGTTTTCTTGGATATGTGGAAGATTATCCAAAATAAGAGGGAGGAGATAAAAATAGAAGAAAGATCAGTGGAGTAGACATAGGAAAATGAACAGAAGGGAGGAGAGATGGGATAGAGAAAGACAGTAGAATGAATCTGACCCAACTTTCCTATGTTACATGTATGAATATACCACAGTGAATCTTACCATCATGTACATATATAAAACACTAAAAAAGGCACTGAACTATAAGTAAATGGCAGAAAGATCAGGAGAATAGAGGAAAGGTAACAGGGGGAAGGAGGAGGAGAGGGAAGGGAAAGTACTGCAGAATAAATTATAACAAGTTATATTCCATACTTTTATAATTATGTCAAAATGAACCATGTTGTCTAGTATAATTAAAATGAACCAATAAATAAATAAATACTAGAATTTGAGACCAAAAAATATCTATGAGAAAAACTAAAATTATAGTTTTACTAACTCCTTAAGAGATATTTAACTGATCCAACATTATACCTGCAGTAGTTTGAAGAGGGTATCATTTACTAGCAATCTAAAAAAATTTTCACAAAGAGATCAATAGAAATCCTTAAAAGAATTGTATGTTATTTTCTTTTTATTACCCTAAAGATAAAGATTTAGTAAAGGTGTACTACTTTTTGGCAGGGGAAAGAAGGTATGAAAAAAACAATTTATATAGTCAGCAAAATAAGTCTGAGCAAATTTTGAACAAACTATAGCTAGCCTACTTGAAAATCTTGTATGTATAGAAATATGAAAATCATCATATTAAAAAGTAAAAATTGAATGCTTGCATTGTAATAACTTTCTGGGCATTATTTCCATAATTTTCAAATTAATTCACAAATTTTAGTCTTTCTTTGTATATGGATAAGTCCAAATATGAATTGTTCAAATTTTTACCTTAGTGATAGAAAATAAATTGGATCACCAAACTCTCCAGGACTAAATTCATAATTTTAAGTTCCCTCAAGAAAGAAGCAGTTTTTACTTTTAATTTGGAGCTTCTATTTTATCTCATGTTTTTATTGCAAATAGAAACCAATTTAAATTAAATATATTCAGAAGAAAAATTATTAATATCCACACTTATTGCATTAAAGTTCTTCTGCTTTACATATTGTTAGATTTCAGAGTAAAACCAAATATCTGAGAAAGTGAAAGTCTCTTGCTGTTTCTGTGTAGATTTTCATGAACTAGGATTGAAGAAATTATATTGGAAAATAAACCAATGTTTGCCTTGTCCTTGCCAATTAAAAGTTTTATTTTGGCCAAGTTCCTATACCACATTTTGGAATTTTAAAGCTTTAAAAAAGGTAGAACTTACAGTGTATTATAAAATAAACCATTACAAATTTTAAATATACAAATTAAAATATGTTCTCTAAACATGATACACTAGAAAACAATAACAGAAGCATTAGAGAAAAGCCGTCATGAACTGAGAAATTGATTGACACACTTATATATGCCCCATTAAAGAGGAAATCTCAGAGAAATAAGAAAATATTTGAACTAACCAAAAAAATTCAGTATATCAATATTTGTAGAATATAACTAAAGCATTGCATAGAGGGAAATTTATATATTAAAAGATTGTATACCAATAATCTAAACTTCTACTTTAAAGAAGAAAAAGCAAAATAAATCCAGATGTAGTAGAAGAAAGGATGTAATAGAGATCAATGAAATTCAAAATGAAAATACAGTAGACAAGAAAAGAATAAAATGAAAGGTATTCCTTTGAAAAAAAATCATCATAATTGATAAACCTCAAGCGGGAGCAATGAAAAAAGAGACAAATTATCAGTATCAGTAATGAAAGAAGGATGTCACAGTAATTGTGAGGATAATTAAAAGATAATGAGGCAATATGTATAATGCTAGTCACATACATGTGACAACTTACATGAACATTTTTTGTAAAACAATCAACATAAACTAACCAGAATAAAACAGAAATTCTGTAATTATTATGAGAAAATCAACAATTTATGTTTTCTTTAATAAAGCACAATATCATTACTATGTAACATCATTATCATTCAACACTGAAAATTTAAACTTGATGAGACAGACCACATGCCAATTAGAATAAATTAAATGAAAAAAATCTGGTCATAGCAAATACTGGAAAGGGTGCTGGGCAAACAAATTTATTATTGATTGTGTGAATGCAAACTGGTTCAGTCACCCTAGAAAACAGTTTGGCAGTAGCTTTAGCATACATTTAATATATGACCCAGTAATATCACTCCTAGTTATTTACTGTAGGGGACTAAAAACTTATGTTCACCCAAAAAACACTGAACATAAATTTTATCTATGACAACTCTATCCATAACCACACTGATCTGAAAACAACTCAAATCTCTCTCTCAAATGGTGAATAGATAAAATATGGTACATTTGCGCAAGGGAATGGAACTCAGCAGTTAAAAAACAACAACAAAGCAAACAAACCACTGATACATACAAAAACTTGGATGAATCTCAAAGGCATTATGTTAATTAGATGTCAGTCTGAAATGTTTACATAGTGTGTGATTTGGTTTAATTTGATTTATATGACATTTTAGACAACTATAATGAGAGAGAACATAGTGGTAGGTAAAGGGAGAGGGGAACCATAAACATACAATAGAAGGGGAACTATGCACACTTAATACCACAACCATAAATAGGTAATACAAGGTGGTTTGGGGGAATTGTAGAGCTCTGTGCTGTCCTGATTTTTGAATTTTACCAAAAACATTCATTTTACTGTATAATAAACAAAAATAGAAATCTAAAATATAATGTGTGTCTGTTATATACTACATACCAGAAATACATTTTGAAAAATATATTTATTTAAAACTATGCAAGATTTATCAGGACATAGGTAGAAATAAAAGGTTAATCTGTTGTTTCACATAAGCAGACATATTCTATATAAATAATGATCACTATAGGAATTACTGCAGATAAGTGTCAAATTAGCATTTGAACAGTAGTATCAATATTTGTCAATTTTAGAGAAAGAAAATTTGGGATTGGTGTCTTTTAAAATGACTTTCCTTTCTCTATGTTGCCTTGTAAGCCTGAAGCCAATTTATCCCTGCATTATCAATAGGTTTGGCAGTTTGATTTTATTTCTTTTGCAGTTGGAGACTACTCCTTCCCAAGGCCATGGAATATATTGATAGAATCTTTTTTCAAAGGGAAGCATTCTAAATTAGCCTCATTTAAATAGATAGTGAGACAGGTATAAATAAGAATTGCAAAGGTAAACTTTGTTCCAATGATGAGACTTATTTAATTTTTTCTTACATTGATTACTCAATTATCTTATTTCTTGTCTTAATTTTTCTTAACTTCAGAACAGGAATTATTTATTACATATCTATTTCCAACAACACAATTATTTGCCCTGCAGACAGCAATAAACTTACTGAAAATAAATAAAAGTAAGATGCTCTTCTTTAGCTGTCTGAGGGAAATTTAGTGTTTTTCTTATTCTTTTATCTGTATAACATAAAAATTTCCTACATGGAGATCTGTGCAGTTATTTCGTATCTTCATTGCTATACCACTTAAAGATACAATGACAACGTATCTGTTGAATTGCTCACGCTCATGAGTATTATAGCAAGGGATGAGAAAGTGAATAAAAATTTCAGGCAGGTCCTTAGTGTGAGGGCAACTTCTATCAATATTACTAAGCAGTAAGAAACATAATTAACATGTCTGAGGGCTAAAATCAAAATGGCAGTCTCTGTTTATAATTGTCTAAGGACATCTTAGTATCAGCCATGTAAAGGGGAAAGAAAATAATGTAATTGCTAACATAATGATTCATTTAAATACAAAGAACAGCTTAAATGTTTAATGACTTCTTTCATTAAAATAATTTTTTCTTCAAACTATTCTTTGCAGACCTCTATTTCTAAGCTTCTATTAAAATTGTCAAGAATGCTGAGAGGAAAAATTAAATATGCATGTTGAAATAGTCTCAAAGAAGATAAATTATGTGTGCTTGCTGGTTTGGCTTCACTATAGGCCAATCTTCAGTACCCTCTTTCGAAGCCAGAAGACTTAATCTCTGATGCTGTCTTTCATTCTTGCTTCTCATTTGGTCTTTCCAATGGGAAGTACCACTAGGAGATCTCAGGGAGAAAGGAAAGCACATCTGAGTTCTTATCCCGCCTCATGCTCCCACAATGATGGTTCACTCCTGCCAAGGGACTCTTCTCCCAATTCTGTAGCTTTCCTCCAGTTCTGGTTAAAATATTCCATCCTCCTATCCCTATAAACCTAGTGGCACTCATGTTTTCTCGCCATTCTTAGTTACCATAATTCATAGTATCTGAATGATTTCCTTATTCTTGATCACACCTTGGGAAATAGTTTTTCCATTGTATTTTCTTTAATTAACCCTATAAATCTACCATTTCTGGCCTGAATTTGGACTGATACAGACTGAATGGTTGGGAGTCATTCATCACTACTTTATTTAGTGTTTTTTTCCTTTGTACTTCAAAACTACCTTATTTTAAAATGGAATATATTTTAATATATGTTGTTTGTGAATATAATCCTTTCTTATTTGATATTTAAAGTCTATTGGATAGAAAAGTGATTGCAACAAATCTTTAAATGGAGATACATCTAAGGAACAAGAAGTGGCTTTACATGAATTGCCAGCATTTTCTTTTATTCCGAGGGAAAGCTGACCTTTCCTTAAACCTTTCTCTACAGGATGACATTATGAAGTAAGGCATCTTCCGCCTCAAAGGGCACTGTTTGGTCTGGTCTTCATTCAAAGTGTATGGAGTCCAAGATGAAAGTAAATCTGGCACTTTTACCAGAGTCATTTGGGGGAATATGCCATTTAATCTATTGGATAATAATGGGAAGAAATCCCAGAGTCATTTCCTAGAATTAATGAGAAAATGGCATGAGGGCACGGCAAGTTCTTCCCTTATTTATTTTGCTTAATTGGCATACATGTTTGTTTGGGGAACTTTAAAAAGAAACTTGGCAATAGATATGTGACCACATCAAGTAGAGTTTGGATTGCTTATTCTTCCATGAGAGTTAAAGCTGGCAAAACCACTAAGTTTATTTTACAGCAATTAGTTGGAGGCCAACAAAGAAAATAAACCTCCCTTTATATCTTGCCAGTTTTGTGTGTTGCCCTCCTAATAAGCCTGAAAGACTTGTGCTGCCCTCTGGATAATAACTTAAATGTTTCATTTATGTTATTAATTTAATTGTTTAATTAAAATAACATTTAAATTCTTCATGACATATGTAATAATATTTCTGAGACAGTGGTCTTAATGTGATTTTTCAATGAATTTCCTTGGTTAAGTGGCAAGCATCAAAAAGAAAAATATAAATATGTTTTTGATGCTTAGTACCTCAGTAGGAATCAAGTGTAAAGTTGAAGAGAAATTTAGTATAAGATTATATATATACATACATGCTTTATACTTAATATAAGTTTGTGCAAATATGCAAGTAAGTTTTTGAAAATTTTTCTCTTAGCAGCACGTCTAATTATTATGAGAATATTCAGGCATGTTACTAAAAAGTAGGCAATAATTTAAATAATTATCAACAAATTCACTTTAACAGTCAAAGTTTCTCTGCTATGTATCTAACTGAGCTAATTAAACCCATACATATGAGACTGGAATAATAATACTACTGGTTGAGTTTTCTGGTGGTATGATTAAAAGGTTCTATGAGAGACTAACCTTCAGATATTAAGCTGGGGACAGCCTTTCAAAGAAATGATAGCGATAAGGCTTCAGGGGAGACAGACAACACTGGAATAAAAGTTCAACATGCCCCAAAGGATTCTGACAGTGCATGATGACTGGAGGCCTAAGAGCTAATAAAAGATAAACTTTCTACAGAAGAGCTGTCAAAAACAAAAGAGAATAAAGAAAAAGAGAAAAAGAAAAAAAGTGACTAAGAAATAGCCCCAAGAAAGAAAACTTGGGCAAGCTCTCTTTTTACAGCAAAACAGACAGAAAAGATTAAAATGAAGATACATTAAACTATCATACAATTTTCTGTCTTTTAAAATGCATTTCTAGAACTGACCTTTATAAAGTTTATTTCTAGTTTCTGGCTGAGTGGAAGAATGAAAGATCACTGATAAAGCTATCGTAATCCTTCAGTCTTTTGTGAATGAGGAAATAATGAGGACATTTTTCTATACCTCTTTGGAAAACACATTTTTCTGAGGCCACAGAAAAAGGGAAGGGAGTAGGTCAGCTGAGAGTTGGATTATTCTCTTTCAGTACTTCCTGGTAGGGTCAGGCACGGGCCTGAGTAAGAAATGGGTGGGTGGTTTTCTCATCTAGGTGTACCTTTTCAGAATAATCAGTTTAGCTTAATGCAGAGGAGACTTGGATGGGATGGAGAACACTTTTCTGATCTCAACTATTGGAAATACCAATTCCATAGGAAGAAGAATGTATCCTGTGCTGGTAGAATGTAGGAACAGACAGGACCTCAGAAAAAAGTGCATTCCAGTTGAGTGAGGCTGGCCTGCCATTCCTAGGTCAGTAGAAGCTAACACTAAGGCATGGTGGGGCAGAGAGGCCACCTTCAGGCATCTGCAACCTTTAATATGCCCTATGTGTAGAAGAGCTCCATGCTTAATTGAAAATTCTGCTCTCTTTGTTTTTTATTGTTTTTTTTTTTTGGTACTGGCCACTGAGTACTAGACCATTGAGTACTAGACCACTGAGCCACATCTCCAGCCGTATTTTGTGGGTTTTTTTGTTTTGTTTTGTTTTTATTTAGAGACAGGGTCTCACTGAGTTGCTTAGTGCCTCACCATTGCTGAGATTGGCTTTGAACTAGCGATTCTCCTGTCTCAGCCTCCCAAAGTGCTGGGATTACAGGCATGCGCCACCGCACCCAGCTTGCTTTTTGTTTTGAAAGTCTCAAAACTTTTTGAATGGTGGGCCCTGGAATTTCATTTTGCACTTCTGTAAACTATTAGGCAAATTCTGAGTGGAAGAAGTATAAGCTTAAGTATAAACTTTCTCTAACTTGGAATAGCCTAAATATCTATAACTATTTAAGAGGATTTTCTACCTGTCAAAAACAGCTTATTGTTGGTCACAGAAAGTAGAAGAATGTGGCCCAAAACTTCACACTTCACTCACAGTTTCACCATCTATCTAATACTGCACTGGTGAGAGATACACTGGACGATAAAATCTTTAGGCACGTAGAACTAAACCACTGGGTCTAAGTCATTTGCCTTTTCTGTATCACATTGCAGTGAGTGTGTGATACGAATCTGATAAATCACAACATCCTCAGTGCAAAGTCACATTCCTCTAAAGCTAAATGAGAGAAGAGGCAGTCAATAAGAATTTATTGATCCCCATGGGCTGTTCAGTAGTGTAGTAAGTGCTGTCTCTACCTGTTTATACTTCTTTTTTACTATTCCCCTTTTCCCATGAATATTTTACAGTTCCATAAAGATCCCAACCGGCAATAAGGCAGTATAGCATATTGGTTGAGAGAATGAGCTCAAAGCTGGAGAACTTCAAAAAAAATTCCTTGAGCCAGCGCTTCCTGTGTAACCTTAAGGAAATGCTCTTTTATCTGGGTAAAGGTGTCTTCAGATATTAAGAGAGTAAACATCAGTACCTACTTTACAATTTTCTTGTGAAAATTAAATGTGTTAACACAATAACTGCATTAAAAATGTCTGTTAAGTATTAATCTTAAAACTTTGTCCTGGACATTTCAGACAGGAGTTGTGCATGCTTTTGATGTCCAAGGGTATGTAAAAATATAGGCCTATCAATGCCTCCCCCCCCAAAAAAAAAAAAAAAAACCAATAAAAACCTCTGTTGGCAAGATTAACTTAGAAAATATCACAATTCTTATTACAATTTTAAAGACAACCATATATGTTGAAATTTTTAGTAGCTTTAGGTACAGAAATTGAAAAGTTATAGTGTGACTATGAAGTTAATTCATAGATCTTTACAAGAAAAAGAAGAAATGTGTCTCTTTCACTAGTCGGTGGCCTATAATTGATTGTAATTACCAGTTTGCACAGGACTGTATGGGTAGGAAGGTCAAAGATTGCCAAGAACTTTCCCACTGATCAGCAGCTAATAGGACACAGCTGCAAGGGAAATAAAACAGTGTAATTAAAGTTTAGCTTCTTTTGTTCCCTTCTTTAAGAAATACGGTTCCAATTTTCATGTCACTGAAGAAGTACAGAAGAGATCTTCATATGCTATAGGGAGAAAGAATCTTTTGTATGACAAAATCTTATTTATCTTGGATACTCGGCCTGGCCTTTGCCATCTTCTTAATGATTAAAATCTGACCTCAGCTAACAGTTCTTTGATTGGGATATGCTTTTTAGGTATATTAATATTTAAAAGGACTAAGGAAAAGGTAAAGAAGAAAACGAAAATCTTAGTAGTCCAATAGATCCTCCCTTTCCCTCACTGTTCAGTTTGCACATTATATCTAGTTTCCACATTTCTTTGATTTATAGAATCAAAGGTAAAAGGACTATATGTGTCAGGCAGTTTCTAAATGTTGTCTTCTTCTTATTTTTTTTTAAACTTACATAGCTCCTCCAACATCATGAAAATAATTTAGAATAACAGCCTAAAATCTCTTTACAACATTACTAATTAAAATACTTCAAATTATATAATTCACTAGTGGTCTTTATGAGTTTATTTTGTTTTCATACATATATGATTATAAAACAAATAAGTTAATATCTAAACTCTGGTTTTATTGAATACTAATTTTATAACTTTTTTTCTTCTTTTAACAATAAAAATACATTCATAAAAGTCAGGAGTTCTCTACCCTTTACATCAAAAAAGGGTAAGAAGCCAGGCGCGGTGGCTCAAGCCTGTAATCCCAGCACTTAGGGTGGCTGAGATAGGAGAATCGTGAGTTCAAAGCCAGCCTCAGCAATGGCGAGGTGCTAAGCAACTCAGTGAGACCCTGTCTCTACATAAAACACAAAATAGGGCTGGGGATGTGGCTCTGTGGTCGAGTACCTCTGAGTTCAATCCCCAGTACCAAAAAAAAGGGCAAGAAAGTCATTTTTCATTTCCCCACCTAGAGAAAAGCATTTTCATGGTTGGGTTATGTGGATTTATTTCTTCACATACATATGTACAAACTCACACATGCACAGAGGTATAAATAAATACACACACACACTAACACACAGGATTTATAGGGTTTATGACTGCATATATTTCAGAAGAACACATAGTTTTTCTATGTATTATTACACATCCCACTTTGATATTTAAACATTCTAATAATTATGATATATTACAAGAAAATATATAGAAAGAAATATGTAATGTTTATGTCAGTTATGCAAGAAGGAATAAAAATTACATAATTTCATTCTTGAAATAGAACATCATGAGTTGTTAAATTTGTCTCAGTAGCATTTCAATTACTGTTAATATTTTTATAGGCCTAGCAGTTTAGGAAAAGTTTATTTCTTTGAAGATTAGGATAAATTATCAGTGAAAGTAAAGTGACTTTTGTCACATCCTTAATCTAATATTTTAGCCTATTTTTTGTTTTGGCTTTACAGCTTGGAACTATACTCCATTTTTAGGAATACAGTGATTATGTTTTCTCTTGTTTTCCCAAAATCCCAATGAAGTCACATCTGATTTTGTACCAACTTTCCCTTTTAATACTATGTATGTTTATTTATCTCTATCCTTCTACATCAAAATTTACATGCCCCTTTTCTTAGCCAGTTATCCATTAATATATAGTCCTACCTAATAAATATACACTCTTAATTGACTTGACAAAGCGATGGTTCAAATGCAATGGGGATTTTCAGAGATGAAATAGGACAGTTGATAAACATACTTGTCATGTAAAATATGATCTGGATAACTATAATAAAACAAAGGACATGATCAGGGCAAATAGTGGGGAACAAATATATTTCCAAGAGTATCACATGCCAGAGATTAATCATGGTTTGAAGGGTGGTGGTGGGAGGTAGGTCCCATAAAAGATGCACCATTTCATTGAATTGCATGTGGAAAAGGCCAAACAAGGCACCACATTTTTCTCTGAGGTTCACGCTTTTTCTTATTTTTCAGAAACTTTATTTTTTAATAGATGCTTTAGGTTCATAGCAAAATTGAATAAAAGGTTTTCCAGGTGTGACCTGCACTGTCACATTCACAGCCACACCTGTTACCAGCATCCCCTTCTAGAGCAGTATATTGGTTAAAATTGATGGGTTTGGGGTTATTTTAAAAAATAAAATAAAGGGTTAGACTAAGAACTATCCATTTTCATATTTAATGACCCTATTAGTACAAGTGACTACAAAATACCAAGAATCATCCCAAGGTGAATATAAATACACGATTCCTCTAGTCATTCTATGGAGACTGGAATGCCCAATTAGCTCTGTGTGTCATCGTGATGACCCTTTCCTCTCTCTCTTCACAATTCCTGAAGCCCTACATCTATATCCTCTGGAACTCAATGACAGTCTTTGGTAACCATCCCCCATGTGCACCACCTCCTCTATGCAAGATTGCTTTATAATATTTTCCTTATGAGAAATCTGACTTTT
>CM053406.1:37746813-37787998 GCA_028644305.1 Xerus rutilus
TTGTATCACATTTCTTCAGTCCAAAAATATCTTATGTACTCACCTGGTTCATTAATCAGAAAATCTTTTTATAAAATTGAAAAAAGATTTTTTCCACCTTCGGCTCCTAAATTTCCATTTAACTGCTTCATACATTGGCTTTTCATAACTTTGTAACCCCTGTGCCTGAGAACCCAAACTATCTATTTCTTTAAAAATAATTCTTTCTTATCCTCTCTTTATAATGCTATGTTGTCTAAGAAATTTCTTCAAATTAAAGTGTAGAGACTATAACTGTTATATAAGCTCATGTCTCTTTTCCTCCACAGGCCTGGAAAATTGAGAGTAAAATGATTTTTTTAAATTCAAAATTGTAAAATGCAAATTTATTCATTGGTAAGGGTGCTGAACTAAATAATAAGGGAAAATGCCTAAAAATATACTTTGCCTATAGATAAGCAACAAAAGCAACTTTCTTCTTATACTTCTTTATGCATTTTTAACATCATTTCCATTTCTCAGACATTACTGTTTGGGTATCTACTGAGGTGAGGTCAACATTAGCAAGACAGAATGATGGTTGCTACATGCTCCCCTGGGAACTTACTCATGAATTATAAACTACAGAAGGGTGAGGTCAAGGGCCTCCTTGTGTTTATGTCTTTATGATCTAGCACAGTGCTTGGCACATACTGATCATTGAATATGAATTGACTTGACGGTTTAGGAATAAATGAATGAACAAATTTCAAAGATTAAATTGTTAGACTTTTTCAACTTTACTTACTTAAATGGAGGAATACAATTATATGTATTTATCCCACACATTATATTTTGAAGTGTATATACATTATAGAATAACTGCATCTAGACAAAAACATTAACTCACAGATACCATTTCTGTAGTGAGAACATTTAAAATCTTTCTTAGATATTTTCAATAATAATTATCTCATTAACTATTATCATCATTCTTTAATAGATCTCTTGTATTTATTGCTCTTATATAACTTTATTTATATACCTATTGACTAAACTCTTTCTAAACCATTGATCCCCCCCAAATATCCCAGCTCTCCTTCATTAAATTTATTCCTAAGTATTTTATTTTTTGCCTTTCACAAATGGGATTGTGTTCTTGATTTCTGTTTTTTTTTTTCAGGTAGTTGCTTTTTCATGTATAGAAACACTACTTTTTTTATTGTTGACATCTTATTTGTGTGAAAAAATCATATTGAAAGCACTGTTCCTTCAATTAGATTATGTTTGTCACTTGGGGATCATTTTCCTAGAGCACTATGTTTTAATTATCTAATAAAAATTATCACAAGGTAAAATGCCATGCTTTTTTCATTTTAAAAATAATTATTATTTATATTTTGATCAACACATGCTATTTGTAAATATCTGTGAGGTTTGACATGAAGTTTTGATTTATATATACATTGGCTTGTGATCAATTCAGGGTAATTAGTGTATCCATCACTTTAAGCTTTTATAATTTCTTTATGAATACATTCAATTTCTCTTCTAACTAGAGACATGCAATGCACTCATTAATTATATCCACTCTAATGTGCCTTAGAACAGCAGAACATGGAACAATAACATTGTACCCATTGATTAGCCTATCTGCTTTCCCTCTCCCCCACACTCACCCTAGTCTCTGGTAACCAGGAGTTTGTTCTCAACTTCTTTTAGATCAACTCTTGTGATTCCATTTACTCTTGAGATCATGTGTGCTTGTCTTTCTGTTCTTATTTTACTTAACATGTTTTCTGGATCGATCTATGTCATTATTGCATTTTGCATCCCTCAACTTTATGAAACATTTTTATTTCCTCTAATCAGTTTTTGAGTGCAATTGTTAGGATTTTCATCATCCATTATCTGCAAAGAGACAACTTTACTTCTACCAATCCAGTTTGAATGCTTTTTTATTTCTTTGTCTTTCTTAATCTCTCTGCCTAAGACTTCCAATACTAGCTAGAAGAGGTAATGAAAAAATTTCAAATTTCGGAGAGGGTGCCAACATTTGGGTTTTGGAAACAAAAACTTCCAGAACCATAAGATAATAATTTCTGTTAACTGAAACCATCTAGCTTTTGTTCCTTTATCAGGTCAACACTAGAAAAGTACTCTCCTTCCAGTCTTACATTAAATGTTACTTTCTGGTAAATTTTCCTTAACAATATTTCTCCCAAATCAGGGGCCTATGTTGTCCTCTAGGGTATTATGCTTAACTCAGATGCATAGTAGGCACTCAATGAATCTAAACTGAATTAGTTGTAAAATAAGTAATTGGTTTATTATCAGAGAAGCTGGAAATCCTTGCAGAAATCATTTGTGTGTTAGAACAGTCCTATCAACCATTTACAAGAAGTTAAATACTGGGTTGTACAGAAATAAAATGATACTTCCACTAAATTAAGCTATAATCTTAGTAGTTACTTTTTTTTTTTTTTTTTTGGTACTGGGTATTGAACTCAGGGGTACTCGACCACTGAGCCACATCCCCATCCCTATTTTGTGTTTTCTGTAGAGACAGGGTCTCACTGAGTTGCTTAGCACCTCACCATTGCTGAGGCTGGCTTTGAATTCGCGATTCTCCTGTCTCAGCCTCCCTAAGTGCTGGGATTACAGGCTTGAGCCACCAGGCCTGGCTTCAGTAGTTACATTTTGCTACATATGATTTAGCCAAACAGAGAAGTAATCATATTGTTAGCACTAGTATCAGTGATGAAGATTTTTTTTTTTTGATGGGGATAGTTTATAAAGGTTTACCTCAAAATGTTTCAGCAAAACAAATTAAAAAGGTGAAAAAATATTGCCTGAAAAACAAAAGTGAAGATAGTATTGATGTTTTATGATAGTACAGCAAGTGGAATTCCTGACTATCTTGTCTGTATATATTTGAAGAGTTTGATTTATAAATCATATTTAAGACCCGCTGAGTCTTTTCTCAAAGAAATGAAAACAGTCTCATACTGCAAATGAAACAGTCTCATACTACAAAACCATATTAAAACTTGCATTTATTCTAGACTGTCCTAATTTTTCTTGTAGAAGATTGAAAAACAGAATACTTGAGAGACTTACTCAGGAGACACGTAAATGAGGGTTTCTGGGCTGAACCATGAGTCATGTGAATCCAAAGCATATTTTTCATGTCACGTTGTTTCCTCTTCTAAGATGACCTATAGTAGATCACATTAAGACACAGCAATCTTGTATTCCAAATCATCTAGTACATTAGGAAAATCAGTTATCCTATTTAAAAGAAATTAGAAAACAAATTTATTCCTAAGGGATTTTACCAAAAAATCATTATTTCCCAATATGTCTTGATTATGTCCAGTGTTTTCCATCTCTGGTTGTCATAATAGTCTGATATAATTATTACTCTTTTGATTTTCTGTACAAAAATTTTACCTATTCTTCCTGCTCCCACTTTTGTATACATCACACTCAGCCTCAACTCCAATCTCATTGAATTTTTACACACCAGCCAATGTTCCTCCTAAAATCCAAATCTTATCACATGGATGGTTCGTTAAAACTCTCTCATTAACTTGAATTGAGTCTTAATCAATAACAGGAATAGAGAAAGAGAGTTCCCAGAAGATAGTAGTTCAAAGTTATGGATTCATGAAAGAGAATGGCTATCTCAGGAACAGAGATAGATTAATTTGTAAAGGTTATTACAAGCCAAATAAGATAATCTTGATATAATAAATGAAATTAATATAACATTTACAGAGACAAATACACTGCCTTTTAGAATTTGTGACGAACAAGTATATTTTAACTGATTTTAATAATTCAGTTCTTTTTTCTGCTAACTCTGAGAAAAGTCATCTGGTAATTTGAAAAATATCTATCAACAAGAATATTTTTATTAGTATATACAGGAAACTAAAAACTTCAGTCTTCTAAATTCTGTGTATTAGGTATCATGTTGGAATACAAATTAATATTAAAGACATCTATATAAAAGTAACCCTTGTGTTCTTCAAAATCATAATGTATTTTACTTTAGATGGATTGCCATCTAGCTATAGAAAATAATTATGTTTGGTAATCATTAACCTATAAGTGTATCTTAATTATTAACTGGAAAATATTCTATAAATAACAGTATGGGAATCCTCTAAATCTTATTTATTTTATTTATTTTTATGTGGTGCTGAGAATAGAGACCAGTGCCTCACATGTGCTCAGCAAGTGCTCTACCACTGAGCTACAACCCTATCCCCATAAATCTTCTTAAACTTAGCCATATTTTCAAATACCTAGAAAGCTTTTAAATCTACTGATAGCAGATCATATATATTTCTTGTGTTGATTGGAGGTTTTAAAATTTATTTCAGAGACTAATAGTAAACAATAAAATCTATACAAGATAATCTGCTAACATGAGGGAGAGATCAAGATATAAAAAAAACTACACTAATATTTTTCTGTAAACAAAATTTTCTCTAAAAACAGAATCATTGTACATTCTTGTCAGCCTCTTTCAGTTGGGTGAAGGAGATGAAGTTTTTTTTTTTTTTTGGTACCTGGAATTGAACTCAGGGGTACTCGACCACTGAGCCACATCCCTAGCCCTATTTTGTGTTTTACTTAGAGACAGGGTCTCACTGAGTTGCTTAGCGCCTTGCAGTTGCTGAGGCTGGCTTTGAACGTGATTCTCCTGTCTTGGCCTCCCAAAGTGCTGGGATTACAGGCATGTGCCACTGCACTCAGCTGAGATGAAGTTCTTATTTCTACTTTTTATCTTTTGGGGAAATATTAACTAATGATTATTTTATGGATTATAAAGAAAAATGTTTTGCACCATATTTTTCAATACTTCAGCTCTTGCCAAATTACTTTAAGTACTGGGTTAAACTTCAGGATGCTTTTATTTTTTTCTTACATTTTAATGCACTTATGTCAATATTTAATCATACAATAAAAAACATGCAGGAACATTGACTGACTAATTATTGTAAGTCATTATTTCCCAATAAGTCTTGATTAAGTCCAGTGTTTTCCATCTCTGGTTGTCACAAAAGTCTAAGATATAATTATTTCTCTTTTGATTTTTTTGTACTAAAATTTTACCTAGTCTGTCTGCTCCCACTTTTGTGGGAGTACTATGAAGTTCAAGCTTGCTACATGTTGTTATGCTTGAGGTTTTGCCTTGATGTGATGTTTGAATAGATTTCTATGTTCTGGAGTAAGATTCATCCTTGAAGACAATGTAAGAAAGGTTTCCTATTCAACTGACCTGCCTTCTAAAAGTAATTATAATTTAGACTTAACCCTTTGAGCTTTATCTCCTCCCAAATTCCAAGCAGATTTCCTATTACTGATAGTGGCAATTTTAATTAAAGTAGTTAAAAACCACAACAGATCCATATTTCCTTGTTTAGAAAGAGTAGGCCATGTTGGAAAATTTATTTAAATTTTAGCTAATAGTAAATAGTTGTATATATGTTTCTATGCATTTTGAGTCTTTATTTTTCTCTTTTGCCTAGTGGGAGAAAAATTTTCCCTTATTTTACAGAATTACAATGAAAGTACAGAAGTGCACACACATATACACACACACAGTAATCTTGAATAATGTGGTAACTCCCACACAAATATTTCTGGTTATATTGTGATGATTCAAATCTTGGCTTTGAGGTCACATCCTATATCTCTTCCTAGTTGTATGTCCTTTGAAATTGTATCCTTCTAATTCCCAGGGTTTTTTGTTTTTTGTTTTTTTTTTTTAAACCAGAAATGTAGAATCAATTAGTAACATGTGCCTCAATAAACTGGTGGGGAACTTGGTGGGAGATGTTTATTACACATTTAGCTTGGTATCAAATATTGGGTGGTAATTAGTATGGAGAGTATAGAGGAAAGAGAGCATAGCAGACCCTTGGCTGGTTCAGGAACTTGGATTTGGAATGTTCTCATTGATGTGGTTGCTATACTCTCCAGTCTAGACATTTTGAATACATGGTAACACCTGTTCTCTTTCTAGAGATCTCAATTTTGATAGTCAAGACTATGTGACCAGCCCCTAAAGAATCCCTGGATTCTGAGTCTAAGCTTTCTGTGTATAAACAGCGTACATCTCCCTACTAGAAGGAGAGCACTGTGCACGGACCCTCTGAGGAGAGCATCGGAAGGTGTTCAACTGCCTTTGGATTCCTTGTGTCTTCCAGCAAATTTGCTGATGTGTGAATGGTCTTGGAACCCCAGCATAAGTAGTGTCAGTGATAGAACTTACTAGAATGGCATTGACTCACTAAAATGTGACAGTAGTTTGAGGAAAACAAAGAGGGAGAGATGGGGGTTCTGAGGCTCTGATGCCTGGATGTCTATAGAATCACCTGAATATGAAATAGTAATCTGACCTCTAATCTGTTATGAGAAGTAAAATTATCAATACAATTTTTTAAATGGTAAGTCTAATCACAGAAGAGTTGGCTCAATGGATATATTGGTTTCTTTTGGTTAAGCTTGCTAAAGTAGATAAATTAAAAAAAAAAAAAGAAGAGAAAAGAACCAGAAATTCCCAATTCCTACCATTGTACTTTTGGAGGTGTAGAGAATTACTTATAATGACCCCATGTTTACCAGACTTAACTTAGTATTAGTTAAAGTAGAATTTTGATGACTGAAAGTATATTGTGATCCCTACAACTTTCCATAAAAAATAAATTAAAAACATGGGAAACAAACCAAAGAATTAAAATGATATACAAGATATCTAATTAATCCTATCCACATATAAATATCTACCCTCTGGGAGATATAACTGAACATGATTGATGTTCTAAATGGTTAGAATTATGAAAATGTTAACACAAAACTGAATTATATGAAAATTCAACTGTGATATATAGGCCATGAAAAATTATTTAATTATTACTTGTCAAAAAATTCCTATCACCACCAAACAAAATATATATTTATGTCCATTCATAATATGTGTATAAATTAATAAAATCAAAATTATTATTCAAACAAATAATGCTGTAACTTTAAACTGCAAAGGCCCTTCACTACAAGTAAACTTGTAGACAGGACTGTCAGAGACTGTAAGAGTATTGGTAAAATCAATTTGCCCCACTCTGCTGCTTTTATCAGAAAAATATATGTACCTCTTGTTTCACAATAAACAGACCTACTAGAATGTATGAATACATAATTTAGTTTTAAAATATTTTAATGCTTTTATGAAGTTAATAATTCAGCAGTAAAATTCTTCATACCTTAGGCTCTTTGCCAAATGTTTAATCATATACAAGCACTTTCACTACTAAAAAAAAAAAAAGTTCTTTTCAAATAATCTTAGAACTTTTTCATATTTAAAATAATAAAATCTTAATATGCTTGTTTTATAAAGTTCATATTTTATGAATTAGATTGAAGTAATATGTCTATATTTAGCACTAAGCAAATGCTAAATACTGGCTGCAACTCTTGAGCAAAGTCTTTAATAAGTGACATTAATCTAGAACTCATCAAATTACTTCCAACAATTTATAGCATTTTTCACCTTTAAGACTTTTTGAGAACTTTAATTAAAATATTAATTGCCCTTTTGAGTTATATCTGCATAAACGTTCATGATTTGAACTTCATGAGGCAAGATAATTTGGGGTTGGTGTGAGGAGTGGTTTGTGTGAAGGTATACTCTAGCTCAGGCTCATAATGAAACATGATTGAGAATGTGTCAGTTTCTTCCCTTACAAATCATGTGGTTTCCAGTGTCATCCTTCAGGTAGATGACACTGTTCAGTTGGATTATCACTCATGCAGCTTCCTGCCAAAAAAAGATTGGTTCTCGAGAGTTGTAAAGTTCAAGAGGCTGAACAAAATACAAAAGGTGAAAAGAGAAGAAGATAAAAAAGTTTTAGAGTGCTTGTGAAGTCCTCTCTAGGCGGCTTGGATGCACACAGGGAAAGAAGTAGGCATTTCACTGACTTAAGATAAAGCAGATTTTCCTGGTGATCACTAGAAAAATGTGCTCATGAATAGGGTGGACTGCTGTCAGCCATGCTGTAATTACTGATTCTTTAGCTTGTCTAATCATAATTTTTAGTCTTATACATTAAAAGAGATTGTCAAATTATATTTGTCTCAAACAGGTTAATAGAATACATCTTTAAAATCTTTAGATTTCCAACACAGAAATATAATTGCTAGGAGACTTTCATCATTGTATTTACTGCCAGACTGGCAATTAAATGTTGAAAATCAATACATCAGGACACCTGCATTGGTGCTTTTGTCTTTAAAAACAGAAGGAATTATAAAGAGAATGAAGATGTGGGAAAGGACTTTAGATGTCATCTAGTCTTCAAACTTTAATTCCTAGATAAACAAGAGAGAGAGAAACAGAAGCAGACACAGAGATAAAGAGAGAAAGATATAGAGTCAGAAACAGAGAAAGACAGAGAATGACAAGGACAACAGAGAGAGAGGAGAAAAGAATAATTGAGAGGCCAATTATTTTCTCAAGAAGGCACAAAAATACTCCATATAGTGTTATGATCAAAGAGTATTAACTGGCATTCATATACTTCTCTTTGGCAGCAGAATAGTAAAATATGACCGATACACCTACTAGACCATGATTTCTTAAATCCAGTTTAGATAAAGAAACAGAAAGATTAATCAAAGTGAAAATTTATGTTTACAATGTAAGCAAGAAGACACGATCAATACACTGGTGATATTGCTAAAATGCTAGTACTTTTTGATCAGTAATTTTTCTAAGATAATGCTGATAAGATTGACAGTATTTGCATATATAAATGCATTAGCAGCAGCAGCATCACCATTATTTCTAATACTACTGCTGTCATTCTCAGAATAACTATTTTCAGCTTTGCTTATCCATAACTAAAATGTTAAAAGTTGTTTAAGCTGAGAATACCAGGTTTCTTAACCTCTATTCCCTCTCTTTCTCCCTCTATTCCTCGCTTTTTCCCTTCATTCCTCTTTTCTTTTCTCTCTCCCAACTCCTTTTCACCTTATTGAAGTATAATTGAAAAATTAAAATTATTTATATTGAGGATCTATAACTTTACATTTGAATATAAGCATACATTAAAAGATGATTACCAAAATTAAGCACCTAATTAAGATATCTATCAATTCACATGGTTACCTATTGAGTGCTTGTGGTGTGGATACTTAAGATATCATATCTTAACAAATTTCAAATATGCACAATATTGTTACTCACTATAAGTCACGATATTATATCTTAGATCTCCAGAAGTTATTCATTTTTTAACTGCAAGTTTGTACTCTTAGACTGACATGTCCCAGTTTCCTCCAACCCTAGTAACCACACTTCTACACTTTGCTTCTCTGAGTTTGACTTTCTAAAAATTCCACATGAATATAATATTATGCAATATTTTCTTTCTGTGTCTACCTTAGCATAATGTCCTCTAGAATCATCCATATTTTCAAAATTAGCATGAATTCCTCTCTCTTGAGGCTGAATAATATTTGATATTCTATAAACAGATATAATATTTTCTTTATCCACTCATCCATGGGCAAACAATTAGCTTAATCTAACAGTCTTGTAATTCATATGAAAGGTGGATGCCTTTTTTGGATCTGCTAAGATGGTCATATTATTTTTATTCTTCATTTGTTTAGTGTGGTGTGTCAAACTTAATGATCTGTGTGGGTGGAAAAACCCTTGCATACTAGAGATGAATCCCAATTTATCATAATATATGATCATTTTAATGTTTAATAGAATTTGACTTATAGTATTTTGTTGAGGATTTTTGCATCTATGTTCATCAGGGATATTGGCTTTTATTTTCCTGTAGCAGCCTGACTTGGTTTTGGTATTAGAGTAATTCTGGACTCATAAAATAAAAGTCTTCAGGTTTTATTCTTTAATTTTGGAAAGCATTGGCATTGATTCTTATTTAAATGTTTGATAGACTTTAGCAATGAAGTCATCAGGTCTTGGTCTTTTCTTTGATGGGAGTCTTTATAACTGATTCTATCTCCTTATTCTTTATTGTTCTGTTCATATTTTCTGTTTTTTCATGATTCTGTCTTTTATTTAACATACTATTTTGCAGGTATCTTGGAATTTATCCATTTCTTCTAAGTTATCCATTTTGTTGGTGTTTAATTATTCATAATACTCTCTTGTGATCCTTTGTATTTCTGTGGTATCAGTTTTAATGTCTCCTCCTTCATTTACTATTTTATTTATTTGACTTTTTTTAGTCTGACTAAAATTGTTTGATTTTCTTTTTTCTTTTGAAAATCCAACTCTTCGTTTTATTAATATTTTCCATTGTTTTTCTTGTCTCTATTTTACCTGTTTCTGCCAAATGTTTTGGTATTCCTTCTAACTTTGAGTTCAATCTGGGCTTCTTTTTCTCATTACTTGAAGCATACTGTTATTTGTTTGAGATCTTTTCTTTTTTTAATGAAGTGTTCACTGCCATAAACTTCGCTCTTATAATTGCTTTTGCTGTACACTGTAAGATTTGGATTGTTGTCTTTTCATTTTCATTTGACTGAAGAAAAATTTTAATTTCCCTTTTGATTTCCTCTTTGACCCACTGGTTGTTCAGGAATGCACTGTTGAATTTCCATATCTGTGAATTTTCTGAAATTCTTCTTACAGATTTTTAGTTCAATATTAGTGTAGTTAAAAAAGATGCCAAATTTCATTCTGTAACCCAGCATGATTTCTTCTGAAGAATGTTATGTGGGTAATTGAGTATTTTGCTGCTGTTGGATAGAACATTGTATGAATGTCTGTTAGGTCCATTTGATATAAAGTCCAAATCCAATATTTCCTTGTGGACATCTGTCTGGATGGTTTAGCCACTGTTGAAAGTGGACTATTTAAATTGCCTATTATGATTTTATTAAACTCTATTTCCATCTTCACATCTATTCATATGTATTCTTATATTTAGGTGTACTTATGTTGGGTGCATATATATTTGCAGTTATTATTACTGAATCGACCTCTTTATAATTATATAATAACCTTAATATTTCCCTTGACACTTTTTTATTTAGTCTGTTTATCTGACATAACCATGCTACCTTGACTTTCTTTTGGTTTCCATTTACATGAATAAAAAACTTTTCCCCATCTCTTCAATTTCAGTCTATGTATGTCCTTAAAGGTGAAGTGAGACTTTTGAAGGCAGCATATAGTTGTTCTCTCTCTTTACTTTTTCTTTTTCATAATCCATTCTGCCACTATCTTGGATTGGAAAATTTAATCCACTTACAGTAAAGTTGATTATTGCAAGTTTAAGACTTACTATTGATATTTTGTTTATTTTTGAAGTTATCTACTATTATTTTATAAAATTTTCCAGAAAGATCTATAATGTACTTACAAAACCTCTTTATATCTTCTTCATTTTTGAAGCAGGACTTTGTTATATTCATGTTAGACAGTTTTTCTTTCAAAATTTTGAATATATCATTCCATTCTTTCTTAACTAGCTAAGTTTTTGTTAAGAAATTTGCAAATAAGTTTACATGGGTTCTCTTGCATATGTGGAAATATTTTTCTCATGTCTGTCTTTGATTTTTGGTAGTGATTAAATATCTCTTGGTAAGGTCTTTGGTTGAAACAGATTGAAGAATTTTGAAGTACCTGGACAATTTTACTTTCCACTGAATTGGGAATTTTGCAGCCATTTTATTAAATGAGACCACATTGTACTCTCTCCTCTTCTCCAGCTCTTATCATATGAATGTTGGCTCTCTTGATGGTGTCCCACAAACCCATAGGCTTTCCTCATTCCTTTCCATTCTTTACTTTCTTCTCTCATTGAAGGTTTTGAAATGACCTGTCTTTGAGTACACAGATCCTTTCTTCTGCCTGATCAATTCTGTTATTGATGTACTATTGCATTTTTAAATTTCATTTTTGTATTTTTCAGCTCTGAAATTTGTCGTTGGTTCTTTACTTATCTATACTGGAATTCTCCTTTTGTGCATTGTTTAATGATTTCATTGTCTCTCTGTGTCCTCTTGTAGCTCACTGAACTTTTTTAAAACAATTAGTTTGGATTATTTGGCAGGTACTTCATAGCTACATTTCTTTATGGTTAGTTACTGAAAAATTATTGTGTGCCTGTGGTATAGCATGCCCTTGGTTTTTCCTGTTTCAATTGTTTTCTGTTGATGTCTACACATTTGATGAAGCAATCACCTTTTCCTGATATTACACATTTACTTTGGAGGCTACATGCCTTCACAAATGGGTGACTATGAGGACATTCAATAGGGAGGGTGTGGCAGATCTGCCTCTCGTGAGGGCACAACTGTGTGGTCTGCATGCAGCTCCATAAGCTTAAGTCAGCATCAACAGGGATTTCAGGGGTCCTCAGCAGCCAAGTATGTGATTGTCCACAGTTGTATTGTGGGCTTCTGGGGCTGTGTATGGTGAGACTGAAAAGATTGTCCTGATCTCTTTTTGTTCTATAGAAAAGTAAAGACTGAAGATAACATTCTTGACATAATGTCATTAAATAATGAACATCTATGAATTTCTGTTAAATACAAAATAATAATTTTCTAAAAAAAGCTCAGTGAACTACAAGAGAGCTCAAAGTGACATCAACCAGGAAACTGATGTATGGTATAGGCACACCTAGAGCTATGGTAGCTCTGGGCCTGGGCCACAAAAGCTCTCACATTTTTAGATCCATCCCAGGCAAGGATGCTAGGGGAGTAGCCACAGAACTTGATTCAGGGCAGTAGGTTTGTGCAGAATTACCTCTGTTCCAGTGCAGGCATACACAGAGCAATAGTGGCAGCGGTTCCAGGGCATGGGCTAAGTCACTGCAGCAGTGATATTATGTCTGAGATGTGGAGGTCACTGAGCAATGGAAGAACCAGGGTCCAGAGAAAGTATGAGAAAGTGATAAAATTAAAGACATTAGATTAGAGCTTGTTTAAACATTAGTATTTGCATTTATTTCACTATGTAATATACTATTGTGTTACCACAATTCTAACAATTCCCTATGTTGTATCCTGGATGAATTGCAGTCCACTGTTGAAGAAGAAAAGCAGTGGAGTCATAGGTATACTGCTTGAATTTTTCACAGTGTCATAAATGGTTCAAAATCCAAACTTCTTACGGGTAACAGGAGATTAGTCTTACTCTCAAAATGTAGAGAGTGACATAATTGCCCTAATTGAAAGTAACCGTACCACTAGAAAGGAAGTAAAAGTAATTCAGAGCTAGATGAAGACTGGGAGCAATGCAAAGCCAGACTTAACATTATGTTGATTTCTGTAACCCCAGTAGTCATTAAATATTGCTTGACTAAATGAATTCATGAAAAAGTAAAATAAAAAGATCATCCTTTATGAAGCAAAATTTTCTTTTGTCCTGGTTTATATTTAAATTTAAACCAAATTTTGAAATGTATCTTTTTCTTATTTTATGTCATCTATTTTAAGTTATGGTCATACCACTTTAAATTCATCCATTTGTATTCATAATAACCATTCCTCATAATTTTCTCTATGCACACATTTGTCTGTTTGAAGATTTTGTTAGATATCTAGAGGAAAATGAAAAGTGTTAAGATGGTTTAAAAATGGTCAAATGTAAGCATCTGCTTGGATGGTTTAAATATTAAAATTTGGGACTTAATCTTTGGCCCAGATTTCTGTGTTTGGTGTCTTTGGCTCACTCCATTGAGCAAAAACTTCCTGCTCTGTATTTTGTGACTGGTCTCTTAGGCCAGTTGTAAGCAAATGTTTGTATTGATCTTGGTCTTTTATTCTTGGCATCTCCTGAATGTCACAAAATTGGCTGGTATTGATAAGAATAAAAAAGACGGGTCGTTTAAAATATCCTTTCAGAGCATCTATTATCATACTCAATTGGGAATTTTGTGAACAGTGAAAGATCAGTGGAGCTTAGATTCCTCATTTCTAGTTCCTAGACCACAATTTAAATTTAGATCCAAATTATTAAGTATAATTCAATTTAAAAATCAAAAAGTGTTAAAACCAAACATTTTTAAAAAAAATTTATGAAAAACCTGAACTCAACTGGTATGTGATTATTTGTATGAGTAGTTGAACATTCATATATTTTGCTGCACAAATATAAAATTTTATTGTGAGAAATACCCTATACCCTAATGGGAATGCTACATAGTATATGTGTTTTTTACTGTCTTTATCAAATTAAAAATCTCTAAATTATAAAATATACACAATGTGAGGTCTATGATGTCATAATAAACCCATAGATTACAACTATTCATACATATCCCATTGATTTTGAAGAAAACACTCATTGTGGTGAACCTGCAAGTCAGACTATAGCTTTGTTCCCAGATCATGATATTTGCCTGTTTTAAAAATCATAGCTGATGTTTTTAAGATTTATATACATGTCTTTGCAATATGTGAGTAGTGACAACAGTATGGTTCTAACTAGACTCTGGAAGGTAGGCTGCCTAGCTATAGGTTGACTTTAAATTGTAAAATTTTCTTCATATAAAAGCCCCAGGGAAAGTCTCTACCGAAACCAACTTTGTAGGAAACTAAGGTGCAGGGGAGGTAGAGTAGCTCCTTTGCCTACAGGCCATCGTGTCTAAGCTCAACTTGATCCTAGACCCCCAAATTTCATGTACAGCTGACCTACACCCAGGTTATAAACCTTGCTCTATTAACTCATATGTGTGAGTCATTTCTGCCATTTATCTTATAAGAAGGTAGAAAAGGGAGGAAGACAGATTTTATTACTATGGAGTTTAAACTACCTTATTGCCAGCAAGATAGATCTGGCTCAGCAAGTGGATCCTTCAGAGTGATTGAGCATCACAATGAATCAAGTGTCCGGAATTTTAGAACACTCCCTTGGCCTTTTTGTTTTTGTTGTTATTGCTCTTTTACTAATTGATACGGCCCTATTTAGATATTTGGAGAGAAGCAAGAATAAAAGATCAATGTCAGTGTCGACATGTGCTTTTAGCTGATCAAAGAATCCAGTTTCAAAAATAATAGCAAGAACGTCTTATTTTCATAATTTAGTCATAAATAGTAAATACAAAGTCATCATATGCTATCTGCTTTTATGAGGTGACTTCTTTGCAGCTTAAAAGCTGCTTTTGTAATATACAATCTAAATTGTGAGACCTGTGTGGACTTACTTCCCAAATCAATATATTTAGTACATTTAGTGTTATTCCATAAGTCATAATTTAGATAATAAATGTATAATTGACATATGTGTGCAAATACAAATAACATTATATTATCATATCTCTATTTTCAAATGCTCACTTTCAAAGAGATCAAGTTTAGAATTCATTCTGCTCATATATAAATATTATGTTTCACTTTTTAAAATAAATGCCTACTCTAGTATTTTATGATTGATAAAATTTTAATATTGTTTATTATTATATAGTTGCACATATTTTATAATGGCATTCCCGCTTCTAATCTTCTACATTATTATTTGATCATTAATTTTGATGAAAAACCAAATTTCCTAAAAGCCAAAGAATCTATCCCCTTCTATGAAGTTGTTTCAAGCTTATAGCATTTCCAAGAGACCAATGACAATTTTGTGAATATTTTGTTTGAAGTCTCTAAATGCAGTAAGATATAGTTCTTCATTACTACTAATCAGAGTGTTTCTGGCTATTGCTTTGGGAGTTGCCCTCATAACCTACAAAAACAACAAAATATCTGCCATCTTCACAGCAACAAAAGCAAATTCTCATTTCTCACTTATTGTGGACCCCTGCCAGACAGTGAAAGTAGCCTTGTTATAAGGCCAGAACTGGACTTACCAATTTTTTTCCTTACTAGCCTTTATGTCTGATATCTTAAGAGGTTTTCCAGGCTACCTTTGCCTATTTAAGGCAGAGCCCATACATTTTAACACTTGAGATTCTTTTCTGGAGATTTTCATGTGAATATGAGGATGAACATAAATTCAAAAGAAAGAAGACAGTTTATTTCATTCTATACATGAGGTATATTTGAATCTTAGATCTAATCATGTAATAAATCCTAAAACAATGACATACATTGACATGAAAAATATAACTTCTATCTACAATGTCATTGAGAAATGACTTAAAGGCATTATATCCAAGTTACATACTAAAATTATAAGAATATATTTGCCAGACACTATTCTAAGTGTTTTACACATATTATCATGTTTAATATTCCAAATGTCATTTTATGGGGGGCACCAAAATACCCAAATAAATATTATAATCAATGCGTTCATCCATTTCATTTGGATTTCTCACAACTAAATTAAAATATGTAATGGGAATATTTATGTTTCAAATGTTATAAAATAAAAATTTATCAGTGGGATAGTTAGAGTACTCCCGTCTCCCATCTGTGCCTGCCCTTTTGAGGGAAAAAGGAAATGAATCAAACTTTCTTCCTTAGAAGAGCTTCAGTAGTATTAGATTTAAAAATGCAGTATTTTATGCAGCCAAGGACTAACATGGGTTGCTTACTGAGTATCATATAGCCAACAGTGTAACCTGTGATCCTAGAAAACTTATATTCTTGGGTCATTTTGCCACTGTTTTAATTTGATGTTCAATGTACATGGTATGTTGATTAAAACAATTGTCTTTATAGTTATTCATATTTGAATTTAAAAACCAGAAATATCATTTCCAAGTTATAAAAACTTGGATATCATCTATCCTCCTTATATTTTAGTTAGTTCATCTACAAAGTGAATATAATGATAATACACATTAGATTTTTTTAAAGAATCAAATATTATGATTATTTTAAAAGTATTTAGCCCAGATTTTATACTCAAATAGATATTATTATATTTTTATAATTAGTGCAGGATGACTTTCATTTACTGCAGACTTGCTTTCACTCACATGAGTCTTTAGTGTGTAGATGTGAGAGTGAGAAAGAAAAGAGTAATTTGCATATTTGATCACTACAAATTGCATAATGATTTAAACATTTATGCTTAAGCCAACAGTGATTTCTGAAGGAGTAATTCCATTTTTAACCTTTTTGCCCAGAAATATGCTGTCATTTGGCTAAAGATGGCCTATTCATCAGATATATGATGTAAATAAAAAAACTTTTCCAGTGAAGAATAATCAAGGCGGCGGATTGGGGGGTGGTGGTGGCAGAATGAATGAAAAGAAAGAGAGTTGTATGTAAATTCAAACTTTCCAAACTGTAATTGAGTCTGTTGAAACAAGCAGAAGAAAATGTATATAGACTTATGAATGTGCATAGCCATGGGAACCATAAAATTATGAAACTCAAAGAAAGGCCAAATGATTGAGATTTAAATACACTTTTCATAGAAGAGATGGAAGCGGCAGTGGTGGGATGCTTTAGGTAATTTTGGAGAAGCATTAAATGATTCTTAGGTAAGAGAATGAGTTCAGAGAACAGCCTGGGAGAAAGATCCTCTGTGCTGTAAGTGCAGAGTTTGATTTTCGGTCTTTTCCTCTGTAATATGTGTTTAATCTTCCTTGGTTCATGAAATTCCAGTAAGAAGATTAAAAAGCTATTGTGTTTCTCTTTTGCAGATCCAATCTTTAGGTAGAATTCTCTTCCCTGTATTTGCTCCTTCCCTCCTTTCCTTCTCCCTAGGTGCTCAGAATTTAAAGTCCAAAGTAGGCCATGTTGGGGTGTTGTTTCTTGAGTTCTATCTATTATCGATCTCTCTCTCTCTCTCTATCTATCTACCTACCTACCTGTGTAGATTGATTATAAGGGACTGGCTCATGAGATTATGAATGCTGAGCAATCCAGACCCAGGAGAGCTGATGGTATTGTTCTAATCGTAGTCCAAGTCAGATGACAGAAAAAATAATTTCACCTCCCTCTCTTTTATTTTTTTGAGGACTTCAAAGAATTGGATGAGGATCATGTATTGGTGATGGCAATGTGCTCTAATCAGCCTATCAGTTTGAATGTTAACCCTCACAGACAAATCCAGAAATGTTTAGAAAATATCTCGGTATCTCTTTGCCCAGTCAAGTTGACACATAAAATCAACCATCCCATAATAACTAGAAACCCTATGTATTCTATTATTTGCTTTCTTTTCTCTTGGCTTCTATAATTAAGACTTATTTCTAATAAGAAACTACTAATTTTGAGATAGTCTCCATTACGTTTGTTCTTCTGCCATTATGCTCATGTTTAGATTCTTCATTGCTTCCAACCTGGTGTTTCTATGGTACTTCTATAAAAGCTAGTACAATGTCATACCTTAACTTCAGTACTATCTTTCATAAAAGATAGCACAGCTTCACTATATCTTATCTGAAATATTTGTGACCAGAAGTGTTTTAGATTTCAGATTTTTTTTCAATTTTAAAATATTGGCCTACATATAATAAGATATCTAGGGAATAGAAGCTAAGTATAAGCATAAAACTCATTTATGTCTCCAGGACATCATATACATATGTACTACAGAGAGACTGTTTTATGTTTTGAAAAGAGTCTGTATCTGGGTTGTGATCCCTCACGTGAGACCAGGTTTGCAATTTTTTACACTTATGGTGTCATTTTGGTGCCTAAATGAATTCAGATTTAGGAGCAATGGGGATTTCACATTTTTGGATTAAGGCTTCTCAACCTGTATTTCTAATAATCAAAGGTTAATTTATGAAGGTACATTTCATTGGATGATTATTTGAAATATATTTTCATGGTATCGCTGAAATTACACATCACACCTAAAAAAATGTTTCAACACCTTAGAAAAAACAGCATCTGGAGATCATTGCTATTTAAATTATGTGTTAAGCATTCATCTTTGAATATTTCAGGTAAAAAATTTACATGCCAAATAATTATCTTTCAAGTAATCAGATATGAAAAATAGAATGTTGACATTAGAAATGAATGTTTAATGGATAAAAATAGGGATGAAAATGTAACAAATTGAAAATCCATGGATTAAAATTTAAAAATTACTTAATTGTGAGATGGTAGCAGAGGTTTCCTTCAATTCAAAGTTATTGTAGTTTACATATGAAGTATTCCCCAAAGACTCATGTATTGAAGGACTGTTATCCAATATAGAACGTTCAAAGGTAAGATTCATCAGTGGATTAATAACTTCATAGCATTATTGGAAGACAGTGGAAACTACATGAGGTGGAAACTAGTGCAATGATAGGTCCTTGGGAAATGCCATTGGCAACTTATCCTTAGCCCCTGCCTTACACACACTCTCTCTCTTCTCCCCATCTCTCTCCTGGCTGCTATGTGCTAAACAGCTTTCTTCCACCACACCTTTCTGCCATGATGTTCTGCCTCACTTCAGGCCCAAAGCAAAGGAGCCCACCATGGATTGAAACCTCTGAAACCATGAACTAAAATAAATCTTTCTTCCTTAAAGGTTGTTTGTGTCAGATATTTTGGTTATAGCAACAAAAACTAACTAACACAAAACTACATATTTTACATCAATTATATTTTACATATCAATATATATTTTTAGTTAGTTTCACAAAATTTTAGACCTGTATTTGAAGGGACTTCAGTGACAATACAATTTAATATAGTTGTTTTGCAATGAAGCAGGTAAGTCTTTAAGATTTATGAGAGATGCCCAAGGTCATACAACCAGTTGGAGCAACCTGTACTATAATCTAGATCACATGATTTCCCATTCTGTGTTCTTTTATTAGGTAATACACAAAATAAGAGGATAGTGCTAGAAACTTCTGATGTTTTAGAAAGGGCATTGATTCCAACATAGTTCATGGTTCCTAGTCATCAATCTCACTTATTGCCAAACTTTTCAAAAAGAAATTCTATTAATAGAAAAAGCAATTATGTTCAGAATGACAACTATAACCACAATTGTTCTTCAGAAGAGATGGAAATAGTACTTCCTACAACATACAGCCATTACCTAAGATTATTTAAGATAATTGCAATTTTATCAGAACATTTACTGGATTATGAGAAAAGCCTGAGTTCTTAAATTTTCTGTTAGTCATGTTGTTTATTATCTTTTCCTCTCAAGATAGTTACCTGAGAAGTTCAAAGCTGTCAGTATAACAAAGACATGATCTAATTAGCATGCAATGGCTCAGACATTTGATATTATAATAGCATTCTCTAGTTCAATAGTTTTGAATTAAAAATGGTCCACTTTTTATATCTATTATCTGTGAGAGTAAAAATTCAAGTATTTTTCTTTTTTGATGCAAACTTTTCTTACTATTTCCTACTCTTTTCTCAGTTTTATATGACTCTGTAAAGAAAAGATATTGAAAATTATTATTTTTAATTAAAGTTGATAGTTATATAATTTGTCATCAAATATTGTATTTTTCTGATTCTCATTGTGCAGCATAAGACACCATAAATTTAAACACATTTATCAAAATACCATTAACTTAAAAATAGGTTTTTCCCTGTAGTGTTTATAAATGATTTTATTTGCTATAATACTCATTTTTTAAATATTCTTCATCCCATTTAGCCTTTTTTGGTAGAATCTTTGCATACATACAAACTTACATATATTCATCTACCTATCCATCCATTGATCCATAAGCTTACTTTTTCTATAATTGTTAATATACTACTATTTTCAAATTGCCTTAAATATTCACTAATATGAAGATGGGAAAGAGAATAAAAGGACTAAATGAAAGATAATTCACAATGGAATGGAAATGAGAAATGGCTCAAGTTGAACAGAATGTACAAAATGAAGAGGGATCTCAGCTTTGAAAACATGCATGAGCCGGGCGCGGTGGCTCACGCTTTATAATCTCAGCACTTTGGGAGGCTGAGACAGGAGAATCCCAAGTGCAAAGCCAGCCTCAGCAACGGCGAGGCTGCTAAGCAACTCAGTGAGACACTGTCTCTACATAAAACACAAAATAGGGCTGGGGATGTGACTCAGTGGTTGAGTACCCCTGAGTTCAATCCCTGGTACCAAAAAGAAAAAAAAGAAAACATGCATGGACTTTTTCTGACTTATATGTACTCTTCGATTTTGTTTCTAAGTGTCCTCCAAGCACAATTCAAAACAGAAGGTTTTCATCTTTCTTTACATGTTTATTGATAGGATATTGTTATGGTTTGGATATGAGTTGTTCCATGAAAGCTCATGTGTGAACAATGCAAGGAAGTTTAGAAGTGAAATGATTGAATTTTGAGAGCCTCGGCCTTATCATTTCATTAATCCACTGATATGGATTAACTGGGCAGTTTACTATAGGCAGGTAGGGTGTGGCTGGAGGAGGTAGATTACTGCAGGCATGCCTTTGGGGACTACATTTTGTTGCTGATGAGTAGAGCTCTCTCTGCTTCCTGATTTCCAAGTCCTTAACTGTCTTCCTCCTCCATGCCCTTCTGCCATTTTGTGCCACCACACCTTGGACCCAGAGCTATGGAATTGACCAAAGGTGGACAGAGACCTCTGAAACTATGAGCCTCAGTAAACTTTTCCTCTTCTAATTGTTCTACTCAGATCTTTTGGTCATATCAATGAAAAAGGTGACTATAACAGATCTTTGTTTCACATTTTTATTTGTGATATTTATCAATTTCTAGATAAGGAAACATGCTATTAAATTGACTGAAATTTATGTTTTTTTTTATACTTTTTGATGTTTTGATCAAGATCTCTTCACATTATTCACATGATAGTAGATAATGGAATGAACTTCCCTATATTTAACATGTCTAAAGAAAAATTTATTAATCTTCATTTATTTAAAAGCCACTAAACACAAATATCTTTGTGAGGGATGCTTTTTATTTATTATAATTGAGCAAATTTTACTACAACTCATGAAAACTGTGTTTTAACCCAAAGTATTAAAATGTTAAGCCTTCCAATGTAGCAAATATTTAAATAAGGGAATATTTGATAGCCGGGAATAATTAAAGACCTCTATCTGGTTCATTCATTTATTCTTTTATTCAAAAATTATTTGCTGAAGATCTATTATATGTAGATGGATACAGAAAAATAATATAAGAAAATATTTAAAATATATACAGCAAGAAGGCATGGAGGTGATTATAACAGGACAAGAATTCCTTCTTGTTAGAACCAGGAAAGATTTTAAAATACAATGTGAGGTTAGAAACAATTTCAAAAAATGAAAGTAAAAGTCCCAGGCATATTAGAAAAATAAACATGTAAGGTAAAATATATGCATAATAATGATTAAAGTTTGCCTACAAAGTAACAGGGAACACAGATTATAGGAAATGGAGGCTACCTGGCTCAGACCCTATATATGCACTACAGGGTCTTCATTGACTATGATTTCTAAATATGAACTTGTTCTCTTTTTTCCTGTTTTAATTCATGTTATCTTGATGAATTTTTCAATATCAATATCAATATTTAAATTTTTCTTCAATTCTTGCAACATTTTAAGCAGTATCCTTGAATATCTCCTTTACCCAGTTATCTATACTTGTTCTTCCTGAAATTCATTTTAAATAAAACAAATTTCTCAATCTGTTCTTTATAACTTTCAACTTTTAGTACTTGTCAGTTCTTTCTCTTTGTAGTGTTCTGTGGGTCGTCTTCATTTCTAAATTCTTATAGTTAATTTTCTCTTAATGATTATCTAATAGTCTACTATTTGTCTCATAAAATAAATTTTTCAGACATGATTTCCTTTATAAGGTTCCTAAAAGGAAAAAAAAATGTCTACATTTTGTTTCATCTATTTTGATCAGAAGCTCTCTTTGGTGTTTAAAATAGTGACTATTCAAGGATGTCACTGCTATTGTTTAGTTATTTCAAGTCCTACAAAATTCACCTGTCTTGTGAAGGTAACTGCATTTTTGCCCTGTCTTCTGATTGCATCAAACATCTTCCACATTAGTTCTTCTCATACTTATAAGCAAAGGTCTTCGTTTCAATTTATGAAAAAAATACAATACGGAGATTATATTAAGTTCTTCTTCATGCCCACATCATGTTAAGGCTGAGGTTTTTTTTTTTTTTAGTACTAGGGATTGAACTATTGAACTCAGAGGCACTCGACCATTGAGCCACATCCCCAGCCCCATTTTGTGTTTTATGTAGAGACAGGGTCTCACTGAGTTGCTTAGCACCTGGCCATTGCTGAAGCTGGCTTTGAACTTGAGATTCTCCTGTCTCTGCCTCCCAAAGTGCTGGGATTACAGGAGTGCACCACTACACTTGGCTAAGCCTGGTATTTTAAGAGATACCATGTCCATATGTCTGCATGAACCTATTAAAAAATTAAATCAGATATAAAAAACAAATCCAGGCATTGCAAAAGATACTTCTTATTCTCCAAAAATATAAATAATTATATGATAGAAACTGAACTCCCAAACAGAATTTAAGGAAAATGACATTCTACAAAACTTACTTCAGAACAATCATATTTAGTGACTCATACTGTCATGCCATCTAACCTCTGCTCTTTAAAACAAGCCCTTAGAAGGTCATTGCAAGCTTAAATGATGTTGATTTTGTTCCGATTATGCGGCAACTTGACAGGAGCCATAAGAAGGCCACATTGTAAATGATATGTCTTGGTTACAAATGTCCTTTTCTGCTGGTGCTCAGACAGCTCTTGTCAAAGCTCTGAGGCAAATAATGCTTTCTTACTGGACTAAAGAATAATATGACACACTATCCCTAATGCTGCCAAAGTCATAAAATTATTTTTCTTTAGAAAATTCATGTATAGGGAAAAATCTACAAGCATAAAAATGATTTTAAAATTCTTTTAGTAATATAGAATACTCATACACAAGCATGCACATATAAAATTTCAGAATTTTTAATCTGAAAATACTTTTGGTTGAATTTTTGTTGGGGTTTGCTAATTTTTTAAACTGAGGTTAAGTACAACAGAAGGCAGCTAGGTACTATTATTTGTTCCCCATGAAAATGAACATTTAGCAAACAAATTGTTATAAATGGCCGATTTCTTTCTGTTCTATGGAAAGCTTTTTGAAACACTAGTGCACACATTCAAGTGTCAGGTTGATTATCCATTTTTATTCTTGGTGTACATTAAACTAACTATTCATAAATTTTAGCATTTATGTTGGCAAACTAGAAAAAATAAAAACATCAGAAAGAATAGCAAGTAATTTTTACATAAGTGATTATTGGGAAAGAGCTTACTACAAAACCTCTTAACTTCTAAGTCGACAGAACACATTTTTGAACATTTTTTTTATCACATCAAAGGTGAAAATTCATGTTATTCAATACCCCAGTCTTTCATAATGTTTTTAACTGTGTGAATGTAAAAATCCTTGATAAAAGTAATACTTTCATTCATTCTGTATCCTCAGAACAGGGAGAGATAGAGTCTGTACAAAATAAGTGTGATGAACTGTACAAGGAAAATAATCCTCCAGTTTATACTATTGTTGAAACATAATAAAAGGTATCCTACAATAATGTGATATCTTAAGAAAAAAGGTAAAAGAGAATATCTCTACCATTTTAAAAGGCAATTAACCATTCAGTAATAAAACTAATTGCCACTGAACAGGTCGCAAGGTGAGTCTTCCAGAAGGAATAATTAATTCATAGAAAGCATACAGACATTTTAAACGAACATGCCACTAAAATTGCACATCATAAGCTTATAGAAAGGTAATACCAACATCTTATAGACAAATGAGACTATAAGAAATTTTAGATATCTTCTATTCTCATTTCAAGCAGCTGGAAGATTTATCTTTAATTTGAACTGGCACATAAATTGAACATTTCTGAGAGGTCAAATTACACTTTGGTTAAGATGGAAGGAGTGATGAATAATAATAATGATTGTATTTTACATTTATGTAGCATTAGAAGCCATTTAATATCCTTTTATATCTACAGGCCTAGAGCATAATGCAAAGATTTCATAATATCAAAATTATAATCCAGATTTATCTTCCATTTACGCACACCATGCAGCTTACATGCATGCTGTCCTGTCTCCTTCTCCTGGAAACGCCAGGAAGTCTCAACACTCAAATTAGCATGAGGCAAAAGTGAGATCTGTGATTGCACACAGTGTAATCTGTGCAACTAAGTATAATTTATCAATGAAACAGTGATGCACAGGTGGAAATAGGTATAATGTATTGATTTTTATAATGATGGAAACCAAAGCAAGAAGCAAACAAAATTTCACATTAAGTGTATTATTTAAGGTAACCCAAATTATATATAGTATCAAGATTATATTTTAGGTCCTTCTTTGAGACTAGCAATATAACACTTTTACGCACACACACACACATGCATGCATATATGCATGCACGCATGCACACACAAAGATACAGATATTAGGTATTTTAGTATCTCCTTGATTCTGCTCTCCATCATGTCCATCTTTTATCCTGTGACAGTTTCTCAGACTTTCCTTGCTTTTTCCAACCTTAAACAATTTTAAAGTGTTTTGGTGAGGTATTTTATACATTTTCCTGACATAATATTGGTCTGGTGTCTTCCTTATGACTAGACTCACCATATTGGTTTTTAAGGAGGAAGATCATGAAGATAAGATGCTATTCTTTGTCACATTTTATCAAGTGTACGTGTAGTCAGTATGACTTGTCACTGACAATATTGAGCTTGCTCACATGGCTTAGGAAATGTTTTCAGACTTTTCCACTATAAAGTTAATCTCTTCTCTTTCTCTTTTCCATAACAATCTTTGAAGGATGTCAGTGCAGCTCACACTTACAAGGTAGGCAATTATGCTGCCCCTCCTTGGAATTCATTGGTATTTCTCTGTATATATTTTTCTTCTCTTCTCTTTATTTATTCAATAATTTTTAAATTAGCATGGATTCATGCATGTTTAGTGTGTATTTTAATTTATAATCCAATACCATATTATTTGTCATGGGGCTCAAATTATTCCAGTTTTGATCATTATAAGTTCTTTTGTTTGGTTCCTGCATTCCTTTTCTATTCCCAAACACTTCCTCACCTTGCACACCGGCATTACAAGATATTCTAGACTCATCTTGAGTATTTTCCTTCCTATATTTAGTCTTAGCTATTTCTTCAATTAGCTGAAGAGCATTGTCCTTTTTTTTTCTTTTTAGATTAACTTTTAATTATATTGCATCATGTTTAATGAACTAAGTCTAGGTATTATTAGTTTTGTGGAATGTGTTGAGCTTTCCTTAGTCTTAGAAAGTTTTATTTCTGTAAATAATTTTGCTGTTTTTGAAAATAGCACATACTCTATGTGGTGTAAGAACTGTAAGAAGCAGTTTATTTCCGAACTCTATTAAAATCTTTCAAAAATTATTAAATATTTAATTGTTTTTTATAAATTCCTCCTACATTTATATAAGATTTCTGTGTGTGTGTGTGTGTGTGTATACTCACACACACATATATATTTTGAACAATGCTGTTAGATGCATAACAGTTCACAACTTACAGTTTTTCAGTTAATTTTCTTTTTTATTGGTGTAAAATATTCCTCTTGGTTTTTAAAATGTATTTTATATTAAATAGTTGTTAATTCAATATTAATATCATAATTTCTTTTTCTTAGGTTAGAATTTATGTTTCTAATTATTTTTAACATCTATATTTATGTTCATTTTTAAATGTTTGACTCATGAATAGTATATGAAACAATTTTTCCTACACATTCTGAGAGTCTCTTAATAAATAATATTAAATCACTCACATTCTTTGTGAATATTGGAATATTTGAATTTATTCCTTCCTTCTTGTTAAGTTTTTGTTTGTTTGTTTTCTGTGCTCTGTTGTATTTTTTTCTATCATACCTTATGGTGGATACAAATATTTCATGGATATTGCATTATATGTTGTCTTAAATTGTTTGGAGAAATATCATATCATTTTGTTTTATCTTTAACATTTCCGTTAAAAAATTTATTGAGGAATCATCTATATTTAATAAACTGTACACATTCAATGCAATTAATTGTGTACAGTTTGATATAATTTGTGTACAATTTGATACAATTTTTAAAAATCAGCATCATTTATTTAAATATTTGGTGGAATTCACTGATGATGCCACTTGATCCTAGGATTTTGTTTTTTATGAGGTTAGTGTTGTGCTTAGATTTTGTATTTATTCACAAGAGAAATTTGATATGTTGTACATATTTAAGGATTGACCAGCTATAAACTCCTATGTTAACCAAGAAAGAAGATCTCAAACAACTAAACTTCATACTTCATGGAACTAAAAAGAGAACAAACTAAGCCTAATTTTAGCAAAGAGAAGGCATTAATGAAGATTAGAGTGAATATAAATGAACTAGAAATTAGTAATAAAATAGAAAAAAATCAATCAATCAATCTTTTGTTTAAGATGCACAGTTTGTTGTTTTTATATTATTCATAGTAGTCTTTCATGAACCTTTGTATTTCTTTGCCATTAATTATAAGGTCTCCTCATTTGTTTCTGATTTTATTAATTTAAGCTTTATCTCCTTTTTTTAATCTAAGTAATGGTTTGTTGATATTATTGACTTTTTAAAAAAACAACTCTGTTGCATTGATTTTTTTTCTATTTTATTACTAATTTCTAGTTCATTTATATTGGATCTAAATTTCATTAATGCCTTCTCTTTGCTGAAATTGGGCTTAGTTTGTTCTCTTTTTAGTTCCATGAAGTATGAAGTTTAGTTGTTTGAGATCTTCTTTCTTAGTTAACATAGGAGTTTATAGCTGCTAACTTCTTTTTTAGTATAGCATTTTTTGTTGTTGTTGTTGTTATATGTGCTGCAGTTTGTTTTGGCATGTTATACTTTCATTTTTTTTGCCTCAGTATGTTTTCCAGATTTATGTTTTATTCTTTCAATCACTGGTTATTTAGGATTGTGTTGTTTAATTTCCACATATCTGTTAATTTCCGATTTTCTTTCAGTGATTGCTTTCTAATTCATCTTTTGTGGTCAGAAAGGATACATTATGATTTACATCGTCTTAAATATGATTAGACTTTTTTTCTTACTAAAATATCATCTATTCTGTAAAATTTTCCATGCGTGCTTCAGAAGAAGCCTTAATGTGTTTAAGATGTCCATACTACACAAAGAAATCTATGTGTTCAATTCAATCCCTTCCCAAATCCCAATGGCAAGTTTTGCAGAAATAGAAATAAACATTTTAATATTGAATATCAAGGGACCACCAATAGCAAAAAAACTTTGGTAAATGACAAATTCAAAGGATTTACATTTCCTGTTTTCAGAAATGTTTTGTACAATTCACTAAATAAACCCTCTGGCCTTCAACTTTTGTTTAGTATGAGGTTATTGATTACTGATATTATCTCTTGATTCTATCAAAGCTACAGATCAGGAGAAAATATTTGCAACTAGTACATCTTATAAAGAGTTAATATTCAGAACACATAGAAAACTTTAAAACTCAACAACAAACAACCCAATTCAAAAAAATGGGCAAATGATTTGAACATCCTTTTCTCCAATAACAGTTGAAAAGATGTTAAATATCACTAAGTATGAGTGAAATACAAATCAAACACTATGAAATGTTATCTCACAATCATTAATAGGGTTACAATAAAAGAAAATAACATATTGGTGAGGACATCAAGAAGTTAGAACACTTGTGCACTACTGGTGGGAATATGAAATGGTACAGCCATCATGGAAAACAGTTCAGCAATTCCTTACACAATATAAGAAAAGAAAAAAAAAATAACATATGCTCCAGCAATGCCACTTCTGAGGGAATTTTCAAAGGAATTGAAAGCAGGGTCTTGAAGAGATATTTGTGCATTCACATCCATAGCAGCATTATTTGTAATTTTAAGATATAGAATCAAGCCAAATATTCATTCACAAGCAGATGAATAGATAACCAAAGTGTGATCTATAAATACAATGAATATTATTCAGGAAAGAAATTCTAGCCACAACATGTTTGAACCTTTAAGATAGTATGTTACATTAAAGAACCCAGTCAAAGAACAAATACTGCATGGTTTCACTTATATGAGGTGCATAGAAGTCAAAACCATGGAGGCAGAAATAAAATGATGTTTGTTATGAATTGAATGGAAGGAGTTACTGTTCAGTTGATATGGAGCTTCAGTTTTGTAAGGTAAAAAGAATTATGGAGATGGATGGTGGTAATGATGTGAAAATGGACCACTGAACTTAACACTTAAAATTGGATACAATTGCAAATATTGTGCTATATGAATTGTATTATCATGAAAAAATCTTCATTGCATCATAGGACATTTGATTTCATCTAAAACAGATAAAAAATTTGGAAGACCTCATTCATGCCCTTTCCACGAGGAAAACATAAATTAAAAATACTTAATAAACAAAAAATCAATCAATTTTCTTGGACACATCAGAACACTGAAGTTACAGGGAAAACTGCTGCCTAGAAATGTGCAAAGACAGGTAAACACAGAGAATCATACCTAAAACTTACTGCATACATGGGTAAAAAGCCCTAGAGCCACAAAATGGTAGGAGCACTTAATGGTAACTTTTTTATTGTTGGAAGTTGTGTATGGAGTGAAGGAGACTGCGAATTTCCCAGGGGCAGCAGGCTTAGTGGACACCCCCATACTTACATAGTTCACCTTGGAAAAAACCTCACCAGTCTCAAGATGAGCAGCAAAGAAAAAATAACCTATGCTGCTAGTGGAGGGAGTGAGTGATCATTTTGAAATATGTCCAAGGCATTCTTCAAAACAAATGCCTACTTTCCAGTGAAAAAGACTACAGCAGCCTTGTCTCACTTGGGAGAAGCAAATTTTCCCAACTGCAATTCTCCCTAGCCACCTTCTTTCATCCAAATGTAGAAAAAGTGAAAACATGCTTATGAAGGTCACAGCTAGCAACAATGACATACAGAGACTTAATCATATCCCTATAGAATGTTTCCCTACCCCCATTCCTTACCACCATAACAGTGGGTTCCAGCATAATAGTCTCAGCCTCTGGGTACTTTAAATATTTTCCTGCAGACTGGAAATATCTATCTTTGGCCAGGAGAAACCTGCAGTGGTTTCTTATAGTCATGCTAGTGAAGGTATTTCTTGCACCTTCACTACAGGTGGAAGACCTACAGGCCCTAGATTCATCAAGCTCTATGTTTCTTGTGCTTTCTCTGTGAAGCCTTAAGATGATATGCAAAACTGTATTTTTCAATAATCATCTCTAAAAAATAAAGCAAATACAGGCTGTGTGGAAAAGAGTTTCAATTTATATCAGCCTAGTAGGACTCTGTTAACATATTCATTTTTGTAACATAACTCTTTTTAATATTGTGTAAATCAAAGCTGTATACAATATTTGCACCCAAAGAGGGCTAAGAAAAAATGAATAAATATTTTTTAAAAAAATGAAACACATTTGTAGACATGTAAATCTGAGATAGCCAATTCATCAAATTATTCTTCACTTTGTACAAAATAGGTACATTTAATGAGTCCATTAGAGTCCATTAGCATGAAGTTAGTTCACTTACAAGTTCACTATTATCAAAACAACTAAGTAATAAATGTATGATTAAGTTATACAGTATAAATATAACTATTGGAAAAATGAGGCTCTTCTTTGTATAACCTGTTAGCAAGAGGCATTTATGAACACATGGTTGAACAATATTTCAGAATCTGAATGGAATTAATTAGCATCCAAGAATCACTCAAAGAAATACTTTCTTATAAGAGGCTACTTCTATATGAGAATTTTAAGAAATGTATAATATAGAGAGATGCAGATCGTACCTGTCTTTTTCCTGAAACCCAATTCTGCTCTCAATTAAGACATCCAATCCCTCATTAGGTTTAAAAGAAATTACCTTTTGTTCTCTTTCTAAATGACTTATTTACCATATAGAAAATATTTTATTTTAGAAATTCTGATGAACAATGTATATTTTGTTTAGTGATATTTTTAACAGAGCATGTAAATGATAATACTTTGTTCTTAAAAAGATGTACTGGGTGCTCTTTAATATATAAAATTTGGGATAGGGGAGGTCTTGCTCCTTGTCTGATCTGTACTCTTGCCTTATGTGTCTGTTGCAAGGCATTTCTAGATCTGTGTGTCTTTCTGTGTGTAAAAGCCTTTGTGAGACCACATTGACATTGCTGACGTAAGGACATGTGGTTCTTGAAATGAAGAAATTTCTATCCCATAGTACCCAGCACAAGTCCTCTTATAAAGATCCTTTAACAAGCCCTAAAAGAACACTATTACCCTGAGGAGTAAATTCTTATAATATAAACAACTTTGAAGCCAGGGAGACTTGCCTTCCAATCTTTTCCTCCATTGTGCTGGTTCTGTGGCCTTAAAGGACTCACTAAACTTCTATGCTTTTTCATTTGTTTGTTAACTATCTTGTTGAGAGACAATTAAATTTGCTATAATAATTAAAACTAATGTTTCTAAAGTTTATGTATGATGACTGGAGGAGCACTTAGTAACACTATCAATTAATTTTAATAATTTGATATATTTGATATATTATAATAAATTGATATATAATTTATATACAGTAAATATATCCTTATAAACTGTACAATTAACTGGCTTTTAGTAAGTATGTGTAAGTGGGCAATCATCACCGTAATCTTTTAGAATGATTCTCATCACCCTTAAAAGAAACCCTGTGATAAACACAATTTAAAGGGATTTACAGTGAGAAAGCCTGCACTACAGAGCATTCTTGGTAAAATATTCCATGAGGAAGAAATAAAGAAAAAAAATTGAAAAACAGTAAATGGAGAAAGTACACTAAAGGAAAAGCCAATCAAAGGAAAAAACAAGTCAAGATAAAAACCAAAACCAAACCAAAATGAACAGGAATACAAATTATATTTCAATAATAACCCTGAATGTTAATGGCTTAAACTCATCAATCAAAAGACATAGACTGATAGATTGTATCAGAAAAGAAAAAAAAAAAGACCCAACAATATGCTGTCTTCCAGAGACTCATCTCTGAGGAAAGACAAGCATAGACTAAATATGAAAGGATAGTGAAAATATGAAAAATATGAAAAAATATGAAAGTCCACTTATATGGACTGTGGAAAAAGGCAAGGGTTTTCATCCTCATATCAGATAAATTGGACTTCAAGTCAAAGTTAGTCAGAAGGGATAAATAACAACATTTCATACTGCTCAAGGGAATCATATATCAACAAGACATAATAATTGTAAATATACCCCCAAAATGGAGTATCTATGTACATCAAATAAACCCTTCTCCATTTCAAGAATCAAATAGAACCTCCGTGGACCCAAGTGAGAGCCCAGGCCAAAGTTAGGCCCAGGATCACTTCTATAACCTCCTCAACACTCACCAGAGCCCAGACCTAGGATATCTCCACCAAAAATCAATCCATGCAGAGCACAAATCCAGGCCCAGGACTGGCCCTGCAGACCAACATGGGAGCCTAGGCCCAGGTCAGATCCAGGACCACCACCGCCAACCTGCCAACCCATGCCAGAGCCATGACCCAGGCCCAGGACCACCCCCACTGTACTATGCAGGATCCCAGGCCAAAGTCAGGCCGAGGACCATCCAAGATGACCTGTGTGAGAATCTAGGCCTAGGACCATCCATTCACAGAGCAGAGGACCATGCTGTGACTCCGCATTTACCAAGGCATCACTCTCCCAGCCTACTGCCATATTGGGTCACTGCAGCCATCACCATAAACTTCCCTATGTAGTAGCCTCCACTTGGGGACAATAGATAGAGCCTGGAGGCAGCTCCCTACTGCAGGACAGCATGCCACAGTGCTGCATCTTCGAACAAGCAGCCCAAAGTCATTGCAAGGCCCACCCATTCAGCCCGGTCTCTGAAAGTGGTTGCAGTCATTTTGGTACACCTCTACTGCTATCTTGAGTTACCTCTGCTACCATCACCACCAACTTTCAGTTGTAGTAGTGTCCACCTTGGGACACTGGCCAGGGCCTGGGAGCCCAAAACACCAAGGTGAGGTACGTATAAGCTGCAGGGACATAAGAGTATAAAGTAGAAACTGCAATACTTCAGTTCTGCACTGCAAGAAAGGAAGACATATAGACAATATGAAAAAACAAGGGAAGAAAGTGCCCCAAACAAATGAAGATACTATAATAATAGAATCTGCTGACACTGCAGTTGACAAAATGTCAGAGAAGATATTCAGAATGTACATAATTAAAATGATATGCTAATTAAAGAATGACATAAGATAGCAAATACAGGGAAAAACTTGATCACACCAACAGAGATAAGGGAGCACATACAGGTAGCAAAGGATCATGTCAAGAAAGAGATTCAGATTCTGAAAAAATAATCAAAAATCATTAAAATGAAGGAAACAATAAACCAAATAAAAAATTCAATAGAAAGCATTACTAACAGACTAGATCACTTGGAAGACAGAATCTCAGATAATGAAGACAAAATATACAATTGTGAAAATAAATTTGAAGATGGTAAGAAACCATAAAAAGAATATCCAAGAATTATGGGATAGCATCAAAAGACCAAATCTATGATTTATAGGGATAGAAGAAGGAACAGAGTTTCAAACCAAAGGAATGCACAAATCTCTTCAATGAAATAGTATCAGAAAATTTCCCAAACATGAACAAAGAATTGGAAAATCAAATGCAAGAGGTTTACAGGACACTAAATGTACAAAATTACAACAAATCTACACCAAGGCATATTTTAATGAAAATGCCTAACATACAGAATAAGGATAGAATTTTAAAGGGCACAAGAGAGAGGAATTAGATTACATATGAGAGAGACAAGTTTGGATCTCAGTAGATTTTTCAACACAGAATCTCAAAGCCAAGAGATCCTGGAACATAGATCAAACTCTGAAAGAAAATGGATGACAACCAACAATCTTACATCCAGCAAAATTAAGCTTCAGATTTGATGATGAAATAAAAACTTTTCATGATAAACAAAAGTCAAAAGAATTTACAGCAAGAAAGCCTGCACTACAGAGCATTCTTGGCAAAATATTCCATGAAGAGAAAATTAAAAAAAAAAAAAGAACAATTAAAAGCAGCAAAAAGAGAAATTACACTAAAGGAAAAGTCAAACAAAGGAAAAAAACAAATCAAGTTCAAAATCAAACCAAAATGAACAGGAATACAAATCACATTTCAATAATAATCCTGAATGTTAATGGCCTAAACTCATCAATCAAAAGACATAGAATGACAGATTGGATTTTTAAAAAAATAACAATATGCTGCCTTCAAGAAACTCATATCACAGGAAAAAACATCTACAGACAAAAAGTGAAAGAGTAGGAAAAAACAAATCACTCACATGGACCACCTAAACAAGGAAGGGTTTCCATCCTTATATCAGATAAAGTTGATTTCAAACCAAAGTTAATGAAAAGGCATAAAGAAGGACATTTCACACTTCTTAAAGGAATCATACATCAACAAAACATAACAATCATAAATATCTATTCATCAAACAATGAGGCATCTATGTATATCAAACAAATCCTTCTCAATTTCAAGAGTCAAATAGACCAAATACAATAATACTGGGTGACTTTAACACACATCTCTCACCACTGAATTGATTTTCCAAACAAAAACTAGCCAAAGAAGCTATAGAACTCAATAAAACAATTGATAATTTAGACTTAACAGATATATATAGAATATGCCATCCATCTACAAGTGAATATATTTTTTCTCAGCAGCATGTGGAATTTTCTCCAAAAGAGATTATATGTTATGACACATAGCATGTATGAGCAGATACAAAAAAAAAATAGAGATACTACCCTGCATTCTATCTGACCATAATGGAATAAAATCAGAAATCGATGATAAAACACAAACTGGAAGATACTCCAACACCTAAAGACTAAATAATACACTATTTAATACATGGATAACAGAAGACATCAGGGAGGAGATAAAAAAATTCTTAGAAGTAAAAACATTCATTGGAGAAAAGATAGCTTCTTCAACAAATAGTGCTGGGAAACTGGAAATCCATATACAGAAAAATTGAAACTACATGCCTCCCTCTCATCATCAAAGTGGATCAAGGACCTAGGAATTAGACCAGAGACTCTGTGCCTCATAGAGAAAAAAACTAGGCCCATACCTTTATCCCATCAGATTAGGCACTGATTTCCATAACAAGATTTCTAAAATGTAAGAAATAAAATCAAGAATCAATAAATGAGATGGATTCAAACTAAAAAGCTTCTTCTCAGCAAAAGAAATATTCAATGAGGTGAAGAAAGAGTCTATAAATGGGAGCAAATTTTTGTCATATGCAGGTCAGATAGAGCACTAATCTCCAGGGTATATGAAGAACTCAAAAAAACACCAAACAAACAAACAAACAAACAACTCAATCAAAAATGGGCTAAAGAGCTGAACAGGCACTTCTCAGAAAACATACAATCGATCAAAAAATATATGAAAAAATGTTCAACATCTCTAGTAATTAGAGAAATGCAAATCAAAACTACTCTTAAGATTTTATCTCACACCAGTCAGAATGGCAGTTATCCAGAACACAAACGACAATAAGTGTTGGTGAGGATGTGGGGGGAAATGGCACACTCATACATTGCTAGTGGGACTGCAAATTGGTGCAATCTGGAAAGCAGTATGGAGATTTCTTAGAAAACTTGGAATGGAACCACCATTTGACGCAGCTATCCCACTCCTTGGTCTCTACCTAAAGTACTTAAAAACAGCATACTGCAGTGATGCAACCACTTCAATGTTTACAGCTGCACAATTCACAGTAGCTAAACTGTGGAACCAACCTAGATGCCCTTCAATAGATAAATGGATAAAGAAACTGTGGTATATATACTCAATGGACTATTACTCAGCATTGAAAGAGAATAAAATTATGGCATTTTCAGGTAAATGGATGGAGTTGGAGAATATCATGCTAAGCAAAATAATCTCAGAAAACCAGGGCCTGAATGTTTTCTCTAAATAGTGGATGCTAATCCACAATGTGGGGGGGGGGGAGGGATGAGTGGTGAAACTTTGGGGCAAAAAGGAGATGGAGAGGGAATGTAGGGATAGGAAAATTGTGAATGAGACAGGCATCATTACTCTAGATACATATATGATTGCATGAATGGTGTGACTAGTTTGTGTACAACCAGAGAAGTGAAAAACTCTGCTTCATTTGTATACAATGAATCTGAACACTTTCTGCTGTCATGGATAACTGATTAGAACTAATAGAAATATAATAGAAAAAAAAAAAGAATCAAATAGACCACAACATGGGTCTTTAACATATGGGATGACTTTAACATACCTCTTTCACTACCAGATAGATTTTCCAAAAAAACTAAACAAAGAAACTATAGAACTCAATAATGCAATCAATAATTTATATTTAACAGATATATATAGAATATTTCATCCATCAACCAGCAAATATACTTTCTTCTCAGTAGCACATGTTCTCTAAAATAGACCATGTGTTATGTCACAAAGCAACCCTTACCAAATACAAAAACAACAACAACAAAAAACAACAAAAAACTCCCCAGATACTACCCTGTATTCTATCAGATCAAAATGAAGTAAAATTAGAAATCAATGATAAGATAAAAAATAGAAGCTACTCTAACACCTGGAGACTAAATAATACACTATTGACTGATGAATGGATACCAGAAGAAATCAGAGAAGATATTAAAAAACCCTTAGAGGCAAATGAGAGCACAGACACAACATATCAAAATCTCTGGGACACTGTGAAGGAAATGCTAAGAGGAATGTTCATTTCTTTGAGCTCATTCATTGAAAGAATAAAAAGTTAAAAAATAAATTGCCTAACATTATATCTCAAAGCTCTAGAAAAAGAAGATATCAATTCTAAAACTAGCACAAGATAGAAAATAATTAAAATCAGAGCTGAAATCAATGAAATTGAAACAACAGAAACAAAGAAATTGAAAAAAGAAAAGTTGATTCTTTAAAAAAATTAACAAAATTGCTAAAAATTTAGCTACACTAACAGAAAGAAATAGAAAACTCAGATTACTAAAATTCATACTAAAAAAGAAAATATCACAATGGGCACTACTGAAATATAGAAGATAATTAGAAACTATTTTGAAAATTTATACTCCAATAAAAGAGAAAATCTTAGACATCAACAAATTTGTAGAGACATATGGTCTACCCATGCTGAATCAGGAGGACATACACAATTGTTATGGTTTCAATGTGAACTGATCCCCAAAAGCTCACATATGAGACAATGCAAGAAGATTCAGAGGAGAAATGATTGGGTTGTTAGAGTGTAAACCCAATCAGTGATTTAATCCCCTGACAGGGATTAACTGTGTGGTAACTGAAGTGGTAGGGTGTAGCTAGAGGTGGTGGGAATTAGGGTGTGGCTTTGGTGTATATATTTGTATCTGGAGAGTGGAGTCACTTTCTCTGCTTTCTGATCACTGTGATGTGAGCTGCTTCCCTAGGCCACCTTCTCCTGCCATGATGTTCGGCCTCACCTCGAGTACTGAAGAATGCAGCCAGCCTTTTATAGATGGAGACTTCTGAAACAATGAGCCCTCAAATAAACTTTCCTCCTCTACAATTGTGCTGACTGAATCTTTAAGACACAGCAGCGAGAAAGCTGACTAAAACAATAATTTAAACAGATCAATTTCAAGCAATTAAATAGAAGATGCCATCCAAAGCCTACCAACCAAGAAAAGCCCAGGACCAGATGGATTCTCAGCCAAGTTCTACAAGACCTTCAAAGAAGAACTAACACCAATACTGCTCAAATTACTTAATGAAATGAGAAGGGAGAAATCCCTTCCAAACTCATTATACGAGGCTAGTATCACCCTGATATCAAAACCAGAAAAAGACACATCAAGGAAAGAAAACTTCAGAACAATATCCCTGATGAACTTAGATATAAAAATTCTCAATAAAATTCTGGCAAATCACATGCAAACCATATTAAAAAGATAGTACACCACGATCAAATGGGGTTCTACCCAGGGATGCAAATTTAGTTCAACATATGGAAATCAATAAACGTAATTCATCACTTAAATAGACAAAGACAATAATCATGTGATTATCTCAATAGATGCAGAAAAAGCATTTGACAAAATATAGCACCACTTCCCACTCAAAACACTAGAGAAACTAAGGATAATAAGAGCATACCTCAAGGTTATAAAAGCTATCTATACTAAGCCCAAGGCTAACATCATTCTAAATGGAGAAAAATTGAAAGCATTCCCTCTAAAAACTGGAACAAGACAGAGATGCCCTCTTTCACCACCTCTATTCAACACAGTCCTAGAAATTTAAAGGATATGAATAGGAAAAGAAGAACTCAAATTATCGTATTTGCCAATGACATGATTTTATATTTAGAAAATCCAAAAAATTCTACCAGAAAACTTCTAGAGCTAATAAATGAATTAAGCAAAGTAGCAGTATATAAAATCAATACCCATAAATCAAATGCATTTATTTGCATCAATGATGAATCCTCTAAAAAAGAAATTAGGAAAACTACCCCATTTGCCATAGCCTCAAAAAAAAAAAAAAAAAAAAAGAACTTAGGAATCAATCTAAAAAAGAGATGAAAGGCCTCTACAATGAAAACTACAGGACATGGTCATATTACCACAAGTGATTGATAGATTCAATTCATTCCTCATCAAAATACCACTGGTATTCTTCACAGAAATAAAAAAATTTCCTAAAATTTGTGTGAAAGAATAAAAGACCCATAATAGCCAAAGAAATACTGAATAATAAGATTAATGCTAGTGGCATCACAATATCTGATCTCAAATTATACTACTGAAATATAATTTTAACAACAGTGTGGTATTGGCATAAAAAGAGACAAAAAAATAAATAGAATAGAATAGAAGGTTTATAGACAAACCCACATACTTACATCAGTTTGATACTTGACAAAGTTGCCAAAAACATACATTGGAGTAAAGATAGCATTTTAAACAAATGGCACTAGGAAAACTGGAAATCAATATGTAGAATAATGAAAATAAATCCCTACCTCTTGTGTTGCACAACAATCAACTGTAAGTGAAAGACCTAGGAATTAGACCAAAAACACTGCAACTGTTAGAGGAAAACAGAGTCAACACTCCAACATACTGATGTAGTCACTGACTTCCTTACTAAGACTCCTAAAGCTCAAGAAATAAAACCAAGAATCAGTAAGTGGGGAGGCTTCAAATTAAAAAGCTTCCACACATATAGCAAACAGGAGCTTGAAGAGAAAGCCTACAAAATTGGAGAAAATTTTTGCCAGCTACTTTCTGACAGGAGATTAACATTCATAATATACACAAAATTTGAAAAAGTTAACACCAAAAACAAACAAACCAATCAACAAATGTGCAAATGTACTAAATATTTCTCAAGAAATAAAAATGGTCAAGAAGTGTATGAATAATGTTCATCATTCCTAAGAGTCAGGGAAAGATAAATCAAAACTATACTAAGATTTTCTCTTACTCCAGTTAGAATTGCAATCATCAATAATACACATAATAATAGATGGTGGCTATGGGTGTTGGGGAAGGTACGTACATACATTGTTGGTGGGATTGCAAATTAACACAACCACTCTGGAAAGCAGTATGGAGATTTCTACAAAAACTGGGAATAGAACCACATATAACTTAGCTATTCCACTCCTTGGTATTCATCCCAAAGAACTAAAATCAGCATGCTATAGCAATAAATGCATACCAATGTTTATAGCTGCACAATTCACAATAACCAAGCTATGGAACCACCCCAGGTGTCCTTCAACAGAAGATCAGATAAAGAAATCATAGTGCATATAAACAATGGAATATTAGCCATGAAGAAGAATTAAATTATGTCTTTTTCTGGTAATCTGATGAAACTGGAGAATATTATACTGAGTGAAATAAGCCAGACTCAGAAAATCAAGGATCAAATGTTTCGTTTTGTTTTGTTTCTCATATGACAAGGCTAGAAAAGAAATCAGGAATTAAAAAAGGAGTGGGTGGGGAGAAATATCATGAAAATAGAAGGCAGAGCCATGGAGTAGAGATAGGGGAATGAGCTGGAGGAGAGAGGAAAGAAAGGAAAGAGGGAGGAACAACACAATGAAATAACCACACTCTGCCATGTGCATGTAGGAACATATCATGATGAATTCCACTTTTATGTGTAACTATAGCTATAATGTAACTATTTTATTTTCTATAACATAGAAAATAAATAAATGATGTGAACAAAGAGTTCACAATGGGACATCACCTAGGAAAGTTTCAGCATTTCCAAGAAGAAAAAGATTATAACCGATCAAAATAATTATGGTAGAGAATGGCATGAAATCATACTGACTTCAGATCTTGTTCAATAGTATCACTTTTCTTTAAAAGGAGAATCACATTAATGAAATCTTCAGAGAAGGCATGACCCAAGGACTTTTTATCTAGCCCACCTGTCCATGAAATACCAAGGGTGCACAAAGAGAACACTTGACTAATGGCAACACTGTTATCATGAGTATGTTTTGAGAAGGTTAAAAGAGACTACTGATGCTATTGACTGTAGAACACAAATCAATCTTATCCACAACTGAGACTGACCTAAAAGCAAGTCATTCAGAAATGCATAAAAACTTCTCACAATATACCTTATACTTTTTCTGCTATCTTCAACCATCTGGGTTGCTATAACTAAATGCTTTAGAAAGGTAAGTTTATAAACAACAAAAAAGTATTTAGTACAGTTTTGAAGACCAAAAGTCCAAAGTGGAAGCACTGAAATATCAAGCATCTGGTGAGGGCCTCACTTGCTGGTTCGTACACATGCTCTCTATGTGTGTCCTCACAGGCTGAAAAGGGTGATCAAACCCTCTTGGAACTATTTTATTTATTTATTTTTTTTTTTCCCAAAAGTTGCATTTTAATACATGTTGGCAAACATAACAGAAAAAAAAAATTATCAGAAGCTGTACACACTATTCACTGAAAACATTTGTTGAGGCAAATAGAAAAAAATTGTTTCAATCATAATTTTTCTAACTTTGCACAAAATTATAAGCAGATTACATTCTTCATATTAAACATCTTTATATGCACTTTCAATGAACAGTATATATATATATATATTTTTATATGTATTTTTATCAACCATA
>CM053406.1:37788498-37888789 GCA_028644305.1 Xerus rutilus
ATAATATTCCATTGTGTATATGTACCACAGTTTCTTTATCCATTCATCTATTGAAGGACATCTGGGTTGCTTCCACAGTTTTGCAATTGTGAATTGTGCTGCTATAAACATTGAAGTGACTGCTTTACTGTAGTGTGCTGTTTTTAAGTCTTTAGGGTATAGGCCAAGGAGTGGGATAGCTGGGTCAAACGGTGGATCCTATACTATTCATGAGGGCTCACACTCTCAACCTAATAACCTGCCGAAAGGCCTCACACTCTAATTGTCTTTGGAGTTAGAATTTCATATATACATTTGTGGGGAAAGCACACATTCAGATCACGGCATCTTCAAGTGTAAGATGACATAAATTGGGATTGAAAGAGTGATTTGTTGATTGCTTACTTTATAATAAAGAAGAATCAAACACATTGCATGTTGAAACTGAAGTCAGATGGAGTTTGGGGTGCAAGACAGGTTAATTTTAGGATCAACATAGATAAAATGGAGACAAGATATTGGGCAAAGGAAGAGGGCTTCATTCTAGTTGGTGAAAAATAACTGAAGTGGTTTTTGTTCACATGAATTGTCCTGCATCAGGGTGAGGTGGCTTTACCTTGCTTAGTAACAGGAAGCAGTCTGCCCTAAAAGAGCTTGACCTCAGTTAGTACAGTTCTCTGCTGCTAAGGCAGATGCTAAGAGCCTCTAGCTACCTGCTCATTTTATTCTCCACAGCTGAACATCAATTCCCATGACTACACAGCACATGCCCAAGGTCATGTAAATATACTCTTACAAAGCCAGCATCTCTGGCACAGCAGATTGATTGAAGGCACTATTTCAGATTTCGTGTTCACAATCATCCTCCAGGATCTCTCTTCTCTGTCTTCTGCAAGGGCTTGAATGGTAAATTAAACGGAAGTATAACAGATGCAACCAACTTGACATCCTTCACATCATGAATAATGTAGTCTTTATTATTGCTGCCTCCTACTCTCTCCCATCCTCAGAATACACATGGAATTTTATATTATTTCCAATTTACTAACATTGTGGGGTAGGGCAAAAATTGCATTTGGACTTCTTTGGTATGAAAGCTCTTCCCTAACAAACCAAAGACCCCATGTGGAGATTTAATCAAGTGATAAGACACTCTAACAGGAACACCTGGTCTCATGGTGTCAAGATAACAGAATCTTTATTCAAAGGTCCTCAAAAATGACTGGGTATCCCTCTTTCCCCATGCCCTGTAACCATATAAATAGCATTGAGCTCCTTTGGGAAAGGACTGAGATAATCATTAACCATGTATGAATGCCATGGTGTTGCAGACCAGCTCTTCTGTTAAGTGCACTCTAGGGGTCTAAAATTAGACCACATTCCAAAGATTGAGGAGGGATCATCAATTGGTATTAAGACATTGGCCTTCAACTTCCTTTGTAATCCATCCTTGATTTATTGTTTGTATAAACTGAGTGAGAATGATATTCTATTTTTTTTCCTTTCCACGTTTTTTTTTTCCTAATGGGAATCTTCTGTTCTAGGATACTTCTACATAATGCTGCAGGTCAGACTCTCATGATCTATACTCTGACCTTTCCAATTATTACACTAATTATCACCTATCCTCTCTTGTTAGGTTGTGTCACCTGTCTTCTATTGCTCTGGAGTCCTATAATTCCTATTACAATGAGTAAACTAATTTTTGTAACAGCTATGACCTACAAAGGAAAGCTAGTTCTGAACTTTCTAGTGATTCTGGGGCCTCCTCACCATGCATCAGGGTGGAACAAATTACTATGGAACAAATTATGTGGAGAGTTGTCTGGGCTTATACAGCATATACACTCCAGCTGCCGTCTTCTGAGTCCTTAATCCATACATTCACCATATTCTACAACTTCCCTCAGCATGGACAATCATTTTCCTTCTATGAATCAGTATAGTAGTAACTTTGCTTCAAGTAACATTCTTCAAATTATATTAACTTCTTTGATTATATTGGCACAATAACTTTTCTGATATTTCTATTCCTCAGATAAGGAAGCAGTGATGAGCCTGACAGATTACAGATCTTCCCTCCTGTAGTTTGTCTATTTTCTGTGAAAATAATTATTTAGTATTCAAACTTACCTCAAATTTTACTAGCATGTTTTTATGTTTTTCAGGATCCTCTTTTGCTATTTTCCCAGTGTCTGAGAATGCCTTCTGTCATTTTCATTTGTTTACCCACAGCTTGAGATCCCTTTTTTCCCTATGAATGAAGTTTTAAAATTGCTACTCCTTCTTTACCATTTATTTTTTTAAATATACAAAAGAAAATATGTATACAGCCCTTGAAAAATAAGCAAAATACAAAAAAGACACATTTTAAAGTAATCATGGAGTTATCTATGAACAAATAATCTTTCACCATAAAATGTTTTATTATTCCTTTTTTTTTTTTTTGGTTATTTAAAGGAAAATGCACACTTCATAGGAGATAGTGCCAAATTGTGTCTATTCACTTTTAAAACTGATTTATAACTGCTTTAGCAAACTGCAAATTTAATGAAGTTTTTAAAGGCATGTTCAGCCTTTCAGTTCCTAAGGCTGGTCATCTTTTTAGAAAGTACTCAACAGTTATTTGTTGTCATTTGTTTGTACTTATGTTATTCTAATTTGTACTCAATAACTGCTGGTTGAATCGAAATTAATCTATGCCTTTTAAAAAGTAAAACAAATCGTTCTCCTTTATTCTATCCTTTATTTTTTACATGTATGTTATAGAAAAGTACTATGATTTACCTAAAAAATTTTAAATTTTTTCACATCAGCTGCAGCAAAAAAATATAAATTTGAAGTCATTGTATATAAAAGTAATTATATATTATGGTTGCATTTCCCTTTTGAATGTGCTGGGAATACAGTTCAATACAGAGTTGGAAAATTCTCATTGCTCTTCCTGGCAATCATTTCTTGTGATTCTTTGTATTTGCTGACTTAATTTTCTCATTGTTTTCATTGAATTTATGGCTTTGGTTGCTGTGATGAGAAGCAAAAAGAACAGGCAAGAAATCAAAAACAGATTTTACAAAGATTAAAGAAGTCCAGTATTCATTTCAGCTTCCAGTAATATACTGTACTCTATCAGGCATGCTAATTCAGAAATCTTTATCCTAGTGCCAGACAATTAAATGAATATACTACCATGAATATTCATGGTTGCATTGAGAAGAAAAATCTATGCAGTGCTCAAATTTTTTGAGTAACTTCCCTAAAATTGTACTTGCATGGGCTTCCTTGTGTGTCTTACTTGAAAACCAAAATTCAAATGGTCCATATTTTTAGCAAAGTTTAACCAGTGAGTTTAGGAGAATGCAGATGACTTGATGTTCTATTAACTCCATGACTTACAAAAGATTGTAACCTTTCAGAGTGAAGTCAAAGCATACTTCTATAGAGACAATAAACACCTGACTGCTTTATAAATGAAATGAATTATTCCATTTTTATTCATTCTTCATTATTTGCTTTAGGATGTAACAATGACTCTGGCGGTAAGTAAACACAAATCACTGTTTTTTGGCAGTTTGACGGAGATATGGGAGATTTTGTTTCCTCCAAGAGCCCAGATATTTTTAAGCCAATGTTTGTCAACCACGTAGATTCAAAGCTATATCTTTGAATACTTGGGTGGCTAACATAGAAGGGATTTTTAGACACAGCATTATTCATTTGCTTACTTTTGACTCATTCTCATTGTTTAAAGATGACTTTTTATGTGCAAAGTTAACTTTTCAATAAAATCTACCAAAAAATGCCTAATATATGCAATATATTCTTCTGTTGTATACTAGTTAATAGTGGTAGGTAGCTTTTTGTGGGACTTTACTAAGTCTGCTTTTGCCATATTCCAAATTTTGCCACAAATGGAAGATGGAAAGACAAAAATCATCTTGTCTGGAGGATTTAGTGTTTCATCTCTTAGGAAAAAAAATGACTCTATTAATAGAAGAGCAAAGACAATCTGAAGCTTATCAACTAATATTTCTAAAAATAACATTTAAAGATATTCAGAACTATAATAACAGATAGATAACTAGATTCAGTCAGGGCACTTAAAAAAGAAGGAGCAGTTGATAATGTATTCTATATTGCTATTAATTATGCAATTTGGAATTTCCTAAAAGAAGATTTATGTGTTAATGTAGATTTCTGTCTTAAAACCTGTAAATTCTAACCTATGAGACTCCTATCTTGGAACTATATTTGATTATTAACGTTTTTAATGTTTTCCAAAGCTGGGTTTCATATAACTGTCTGATGTATTTCTTTCTAGATCTTCCTTAAGTCTATCATCCCAATTCAAGATAAATTACCCTATTTAAATTGGTTTATCAAGTCCACTTCCATGGTCATTAATTAACAAAATAAAAAGCTTTTAATGTATGACTCTGAGGCATTTTCATTTCTACTGTCTGTCCCGGTAAAAGGTTTAGTACCTATTGTTCTGAGATTCATTGGGTGATTAGATGACATTTGAAAGTTAACATGAAATCATTTCTTAACAATAGCTTCTTTTTGACACTAAGTACCACAAAATATTGCCTTAACATTTGTAAGACTAGTAGAATAATGTAAAGTCAATTTATAATAAGGCACTTTTTGTAATACCTAACTCTGAATCTAATTTATACAAGCACCTTGTTTTTCTACTGGTTGAGCACCCAAAGGGATCTGCTATAGCTTTTCTTCGTTGCTAGATATATGTACATAATTAGAAATCAAGTAGCTCTTCCAGTTTTTAATAGGAATTAGTTCAGTAATTAAAGACATTATCTTCTTGATTTTCTTTAAATTCAAACACCTCTGTGTCTTTAATATGGAGAATTCCAATCATTACATGACGTTTGGAGACTAGGGCCAGAGTATTATGGGAAATGTAAATATTAGAATTTTTCTTGTGTTACATTCTATATTTGTTGAAATATGAAATTGTAGAAAACCAGAATTATAAACTGATATAGGAGAAAAATCCTCTTGGCATAATTAGGTTATATCTAGGTAAGAAGTTCATATATATATATTTATATATACATTCATATACATATATATTCACATACATTTTATATGTAATATATATACATTTATATGCATATGTATTTTTACATATATATCTATAGAATCACTAATTTTCTGGCTCTTAGGCAGTTTCAAATAATATATTAATATTCATCACATAGAGGGAAATAAAGGGTTAATTTAAATATTTTCGGTGTACTTTTTTTTGTTGTTTATTTGTTTTTGGTACTATGGATTGAACCTAGGAGCACTCAACACTCAGCTACATCCCAAGCTTTTTTGTGTGTGTGTGACAGGGTATTGCTAAGTTGTTTAGGGCCTTGCTAAATTTCTGAGGCTGACTTTGAATTTGTGATTCTCCTGCCTGAGCCTCCTGAGCTTCTGAGATGACAGATGTGTTGCCACTGGACTGGTATGCTCAATTTTAAAGAAGAGCTCTAACATACTTTCACTTCTCCAAATTTTTCTATTTTTATTCTCCACTGATGCCATTCTTTTCATTCACATCATCTATAGTTTATTTTATCCTTGTGCTTCATACTATTACCCATAATTTCCTCCCCACAGGGGTATCTTTCTTCATATGCCTATACCTATTCTAATTTCCCTTGGATATCCTTTTGACTATACTTCCCCAGACAATAATTATAGTCAATATTAATGAGAAAAATATGATTTTTGATTTTCTGTTTGCTTTAATGGCTATTTTTCCCCTCATCTACTCTCTAGACCACAACTGCAAGTCAATCCCTGAGTGTGGAAGGAGGTTTTAAAGAAGTGGCTGCATCTTGGTCTCCTCTATTTGCAGACTTCATGGTTTCCTTCTCTGATAGCTCTTTGCCTGTTACAGCATACCCATGAACACTAAGTTGCTGTGAGGACCTTTTGAAGTCCTCAAAGCAGAGTTCACTATGTGGAATTTTTAAAAACATTCTCAAATTTTTGTGATTCTTCCCAGCACAGAGAACATGTACTACATCAGAAGAAAGGCATAAGAGAGAGACTAAATGATGAATGTGTAGAGTATAGGGGCAATGAATACAGCAGAAAAAGTTTTTTCAAAAAAAAGGACTTACACTATCTGCCCAGTGATCAGATTTTAGAATAATAACTAATGCCAAATAAATATTAGATAAGCATATAAAATTTTTAAAAATTTATTTTTATATGTTAACACACTGTAAAATATCAACGAATTAGACGTATCTCTATTGCAAGACACCTTCCATGATTATTTACTTGAACTTCAACTTCAATTAAGCTGAGTTAGGATATTGAGCTCTGATATTTTTATTACACAAAGTATGAGACTCTTTATGCTACAAATAGGTGAGAAAAATGTAATAATTTGGTAAATTTAATCTTGAAGACAATAAAATAACTATTGAACAATGTACATACATATAGTTTTAAAAACTTTAGTTTCTTAATTGGAGCCAATTATATTGTCAGAGTTTAGTGAAAAGCACTTTTTCTTTAAGCAAAACTTGGCAATAAAAATGGAAATTTCCTCATTATATAAGAGACTTAAATTTATTGATCTCTGGCAACAAGAAATTTTGAAAATGATTTATTGATGCTTAAAAATATAATACAATATGCAAACTTAGTTTTAATAAAATATTTACTGTAACTGGAAAGTATTGTTTAGCAGAGTATTGAAAAGTTTTTTTCAGGATAATTATGACATTTTTAATATTTTGGTTCATAAATAATCCACACTTATGCCTGAGCTCATCTGCTCTTGGAAGTTACAAAGGATCAGCCCTGCTTATTACCTAGATGAGAGAAATAATGCACAAAAAATGTGTTAATTCAATCGATCTTGTAAACAAAACAGGAGGAATAAATGGCCATTAAAATGATATAGATATGATTTTTAAACTTGTAAATTTATATTTTAGGCATAGGTTTTATAGTATGTAAATAAGTTGAGAATTTTCCTAAATATTATCATGTTTCCTAAAATTTAATCTTGATGGAATTTATCATACAACCCAGTATTTGACTAGCCAAAGAACATACTAAGTTTTGATTACAGAAGGTTAGCAAAATATAAAACAAGCTATTTGGTCTTACAGTAATCATTTACAAACTGGAAATAAATTTTTCCCTTGCATAATCACAATTTTTTATTAAAAATAATATGTCTACATAAATTGCCTATGCATGAAACAGCAGAGACTACAGCTTTGTAGAACTTATTTATTTTAAGAACAGCAAATTATAATTATTTCCTCAAATTTTAAATCTGCTAATATCTCAACAGTCATTTTGTTTCACTTCCATGGTGATTTTATAAGTTCTAACTTTAGAGGTTAATCTAGGTTGAATTTAATACTGATCACATCCATAGCTTTACAAAGATTCTTGCGTGTAAAAATCAATGACTCAGTTTAAGAGATGTCTAGCTTTCTCTCTAAGAATTCATTTTAAATATGATCTCATTTAAAATTGCATCACAGTGATTTCTCTCCCCAAATTTTCTTTACTATTTAGATTACTGAAAAGGATTTAGAATTCAAAAAGAAAAAAAACTGGTAATTTTTAAAAAGTCTTATGAATCTTAGTTATAGTTGTGCCATTGTTTGTGTAAAGAAAAGCTAGTCTAATTTATTATGATAAATAGACCATGGTTGGGTAATATATTTTGATTCATACAATTAAAATGCTACATATAAATAGTACTGATAACTCTAAGAAGTTTTTTCAAAAAAACAAAGTCAGCCTTTTAAAAATTAGTGAAGCTGGAAACTTTAAATCGCACTCAGTTTGTTTTTGAACAATCAGGAAATATTGAATATATAGTAACACATAAATACAATAGATGTTGACATATTTAGAAATTGTATTTAAAAAATAGTGGTTCGTGTTACAGAAATTTTCTAAAACATAAAAATTAGAAAACTTCTAATATCTTTCAGTTTTGAATTTATTTTGAGGCTTTTTGTTTACTGTGATGTTTGATAAGGTCACTATGTAATTTTCATTCTTTATTATTAAAAATATTTATTTTTATTTATTTCATATCTAGCCTAACTTTCACATTTTTATTTATGCAATCATGATTTAAGTATAAAAGAATCCTGGGACTGTGTAGTCTTAAATAAATATAATGTGCATAATTGTAAGTTCATGAATAGTTGCTTGAAATTCAAATATGCTGTCCTAACAAGTTTGTAAAATGATACTAACTCTGAATATTTTCCTATAATATTATTATTTCTCATAATAAGTCTCTTGGTTTGTAAAACCCTTAATGAATGCTCCTAGTAGGTTCACTACCAACCATAATCCCCACTGCATATGAAAATTTTCAGAATAATCAGATATACAACCATAGAGGAAAATAAACATGATCCATATAATAATCAACCTCACCAAGCATTTATAAATATAAAAATAGCTACATATTACTTATAGGAATATATTATACAAACATTACAATGAAGTGTTAATAGAAGCATTAGGTTGACTGAAATAGCAGATACAGACACTGCTATAGAGCATCATACAGCTTATCCTAACTTAAATAATTCAGGATAAAGGCAATGCCATCAGATGTCAGCAACATTATCTTATATGAGGCAAATTACAAAACTCTGCAGCTCACTGTGAGAACATGGGGCCATGGAACTATAGGGACAATGGAAAAGAGAATCCTTCCTAACTTCTAGACAACTGACATAGAGAATAAAATGTATTGTGTGTTGGTGTGCATGTGTGTGCATAAATATTTAATGTAAACCCATCAATATGATTCCAATAGATTCTTTTTAATTCTGATAAGCTGATTCTAAAACTTACTTGGGAATGCTAGCTTAGTAAAGAACAGTATTGTATTATGCATCAAACTGAATTTTATTTTTATTATAAAGCTTCAGGAATTAAGATAATTTGATACTGAAATAGAGGTGAAAAATCAAACAACATAATAAAAATACAAAAGCTGAAAGCAAGATATCTTTTGGACAGCAGTTGATATTTGACAGTTTTCAAATACCAAATAGGAAAAGGGAAAACTGTTTAAGTTATAGTGCTGTATTAATTTAATATCCCTATTTAAAACAGACTTCATTCTCTGCTTCATACCATCAAAAAATTTTCACAGAGAATTGAGAACCCAAACATAAAACTAAAGCCATTTGACTTTTAATGGAAATATAGGAGAATATTTTCATGATAGGATAATACAAAATAGTTTCTTATATAGGTCACAAAAGTAGTATCAGTTAAATAAAAATTATATAAGAAACCATCTGAAGTTTAAAATTCTACTAATACAAAGGTACCGTTATAAAAACGAAAAGGTAAGACAAAGACTGGGTAAAAACACTTGCATTTTTTAGTTAAAGAACTGGTATCTTGCATACAAAAACCATCCCTGTAACTTAATAATAAAAAGTCAACAATGCAATTTTTTATAAAAAGAGCAAGATTTGAAAATATTTAGAAAGAATATGTGCAAATGTTCAGTGGGTCCATAGAAGAGTGAATGTCATTATTAGTCTTGAGGCTAATACGAACCTAAGCTACGCACTTGCCAGTGTAATTGAATTACAAATACTGAACAAACTAGTCACAACAGTGTGGAATCACTGGGATTCACATATTATTGGAGGGAATATAAAAGATAATATAATTTTAGGAAAACATCTTTGTTTCTTATATAATTAAATGTCCACCTACCATGTGTCTTGGTGATTATTTTTTTGCTACTCACCCAAAGGAAATGAATACTTACACTTATAAAAAGACTTATACAAGAATATTCATAGTCTCTTCATTGATAATAGCCCAAGCTGGAAAAGATCCTCTAATTCATCAATAGTGGAATAGCTAAGTAATCTGTGGTGCAGTCGCATAATGGAATACTACTTACTGATAAAATGAAACAAAAGACTGATGTTCGCAGTGACATGAATGAAACTAAAAAGTCATACAGGTGGTATGAAGTCTTACACTGGAGAATACATACTGTGTGACTCCATTTTCTTAAATTGTTTAACAAGCACACCTGATTTATCTGGAAAAATATCTGAACAGTGGTTGCTCTGTCCCAGTGGCTGGGAGTGAGGATTGACTAGGAAAGAAATTAGGGAACATTCTGGATGAAGAGTAATGGTCTGTATCTTTATTTGGTTTGGGTTACACTGGGTACTTATTTCCATATACACCTAATATTTATATGTAATTGTTTTCACCAAAAGAAAAAAATCACTCTGTAAACAAATATGGACATTTACTTACTTATGAGCATGTTAAAGTAACTATAGAAACATGTTTTCCTTTCCTCTGAGATGTGTAAGTCAATATGATAGACTGGCAGAAGGAGACAGGTATGGATAGAAAGATATGATAAAACACATGTAGCCCAATGTGAAAGATAGAATCTAGGCAGTCAGTATGCAGGCACTTTCTGTAAATTTATTCCATCTTTGTTATATTTCTCAAATTTTACAAGAAAAGTAGACTTGTATATATGAAAATCCCAACTAAGCATAGTGCCTACTACAGCTAAGCATAAACATCCCCCATAAACTAGCAATTTCAGTCCAGTGTATCTATGAGTTAAGTACCCACATTGATCTCTAGACATGTTTAAAAACATTCCTCACAGTATTTTACCTAAACGAGAAATAATTCCAATATATATCAATAGTACATTTAATAAATGAATCCGGGCATATTCACACAAATAAATACTATGTAACAAAGAAAGTAAGCTTTTATGGGATGAAAATCAGAATACAGGTGATACTGGAAGGTTAATGAACCAGCAGGAGACACAGGAGGCTCCAAGGATTGTATCTGTTTTACAAACTGAAAAACTGTTACATACGTATATTCACATTGTGATTCTTCAAACTTCACCTCTATGATGCCCACTTTACTCTCTTTTCTATGTTAAACATTAATAAAGAGTTTACTTAGAAAATCTCTTCTGGCTAGGTTTTCTTGCATAGATTTTTTTTCTTTTTATTTCATAGTAGAATGCATTTTGACATATTATACACAAATGGAACACAACTTCTCACTAGTCTGGTTGTATGTGGACACTGCTCTTGGAAAACAAAAAAGAAATCTCTGACTACCCATTGCTCAACTTTTTCTCTTATATGATTTATCTAAAATTCCAGCAAATCCTGTTGAGTCTGCCTTCATATTATTTGAGATTATGAATACCTTCCACCACCTTCAATGCTATCACTAGGACCCCAAGCTACAATTATCCATTATCTGGATTATGCAATGGGTTACTGATTATAAAATCATTTCCTACTTCTAAACTGGATTTCCTTTCAATCTATTCTTAACACAACCACCAAAATAATCATGTTAATCAACAATTTGGATCTTGTTACTATTGCTTAAAACCACCTGCGCCAATTAATTTTAATATTACATATTACTTTGCTGGATCAAAGTGCCTAGATACTTGCTCAAACATTATTTTGGATGTTTATGTGAGATGTGTTTTTTGGATGAGATGAACATATGAATCAGTGAATTCTGTGTAAATCTGATTGCCCTGCATGATGCGAGTGAGTCTCATCAATTCATTGAAAGCATTCCAAGGAAGAATTCTGCCAGCATATTGTCTTTGGAGTCAAACTACAACACTTACCTGAGGCTCTAGCCTGTCTGCTTACTTCATCAGATCTTTTTTTTTTTTTAGGTGACAGAATATCTTTATTTTATTTTTATGTGGTGCTGAGGATCGAGCCCAGTGCCTTATGCGTGCTAGGCGAGCATGCTACCACTGCACCATAATCCCAGCCCCACTTCATCAGATCTTAAACTTGCCAAGCCTCTACAATTTTGTAAGGCGATTCATTAAATAAATCTCTCTCTGGAGATAAAGCTCCTGTGGGTCTCATTTCTCTGGAGAACCTTCAGTAAAACACCACCCCATGTCTTTTCATCACATTTGCTGCAATAGAGACTTTATAACAATCCCAAGCCCTCACATACCCTGCTGCCCATTACCTATGACTCCATCTGCAGCTACTTTCTTCACAATCTGCTCTAACCTCACTGACCATCTTGCAGTTCCCTGAAGACACCCACCAAGCTTTCTTTATCTCTGGAATGTTTGCTCTATATACACATATGGCTTCCATTCCTTAAAATAGTTGCTTAACCCAGAGCCCTCCTAGAGAGCACTACTTCAATTTGCAACCTCTCTTAACACTCACTACCCACATTCTCTGCTTTTTTACTCCCTTTCAAATTCTTGCTTTATTGATGCCTCATTTATTGTCTGTTTTCCCTGGTTTATTTATTAACTTTCTTTTCACTGGTTTGTTTTCTGCTATATCTACAGTATGTCTGTTACCTAGTAGTTGCTTAGTAAATACTGAATGAAAGATGGAATGAATAAGTGAATAATAATAAATAAAAACACTTAAAGGATGAGAAGACTTTAACAAAATTAGACAAGTTTATGATATACTTTTAAAGTAAGGATCAGTAATTTAAAGTGTTAAATTTCCTTTAATGTTCTTCTTTGGTAATTTATTTAGTATTTATATTTCTGAGTCTTTAAATGCATTCAATTTCATCTTGATTTTCTTAAACTTTTAATCCTTCTCATATTCTCTATATATTGCAAATTTTCAAACTTCACGTTGGCAGTCAGTGGTTTCTGGGGAGAAAGGGACTGTCTTATCCTTTTGCAGGCACCTGGGATGTTCAGTGATTTCCAGTCTAACAAGAAGAATATTGGATCACTCAGGGAGAGCTGCTTGTGATCTCAAAATGTCCTTAAGCAAATGTCAACAGTAAGATATTTTTCAGTCAAAGAAGATTTATTTGCAAGGTAACAATCAGCATGCCAAATCCCAAAGTAGATATTATAATTGTTTAAAATATGTACATAAGATAAATTTGAGAAATATTTTAATATGAATTAACTATGAAATCTTTCCAGAATTTATCTTTTTGCTATAGATCTCATCTTAAAATTTTATATGAGCTGAAAAACTTGGAATGATTGATTATGCAGGCTTCAATATTTTAAAAAGACATGTCTGATCTGGATTAAAAATGGACAGAGTTAGCAACAGGAATTTCTACAATGTAGCTTCAGGTTTCTTTGGTAACTGAGGAACTCTGGGTACATAGATATATGTGATCTTGCATGAATAATGCTGAAATCATTCCCTTAAACTCAACTCTGCTAATTTCTAATTACTCATTATTTATCACAATTGTTTTATTTACTTATCTGCTTTTTGTGTATTAATACCTTTGCTATCTTCATTATATACACTGCTTCTTGTTCATTTCCCTCTCAAAATTGACTGCCATGATTTTTCTTTCTCTCTCTCTCTCTTTCTCTCTCTCTCTCTTTCTTTCTTTCTTTCTTTTCCTTCTTTCTTCTTCTTCTTCTTCTTCTTCTTTTTTTTTTGGCACTGAGCATTGAACCCAGGGGCACTTTACCACTAAACCACATCCTCAGCTCTTTTTATTTTTATTTTGAGACAAGATCTCGCTAAGTTGCTGAGGCTAGTTTCAAACTTGGAATTTTCCTTCCTTAGCCTCCTTAGTCTCTGGTATTGCAGGCATGGACCACCACACCCAGCATGCTATTTTTAAAATCACATTTCCCATAGATGAGAATTGTAGGATGACACAGGAAGAGTGAAACATTCTGTCTTTCTTTTATCATTCTTGATACAGTTTAAAATTGAAAAAATATATTTTTAAAGCAAAAATACAATAAAAAGTGTGGAATATTATTGTTACTATTCTTTTTTCCCTCTTCAAACTACACTCAGCTTCATTAACAATACTTTTCAAAAACAATCATGGTTTCTCAGGTAGGACATGGGCAGACAATTGATAACAGTATACAATACCTTTCAAACTCTCTTGTTGGATGGACTATCAAAATCTGAAAGTTGCTATAAAACCCAATGAAGTCTTCAGTCGATGCGCTGAATAGGAGGAGTTTAGAGACAGGTTTGACATTTCATATTTAGCAATTTGTTTAACATCTTTTCACAAGCCTATTCTGACTTTCAGGAAATAAAATAAAAATGGCATAATCATTAACCTGAAGATCCACAATATAGAAAAGGAACTCTTGCTCTTTTGAGGGACACTATCCCAATGATGTCACTGGAAAATCTGGATTTCCCAACACACTGGTAAAATCGAATATGGAGAGTCAGGTCCCAACAGGTATCAAGACTTAGCAGGGTTAAATTTATGCCAGGAGCAGACATAAGGATTAATTTGAGTTTTTCCACACCACAAGGTGTTTGTGCCAAGGTGGCTATGTGTGCCAGCATCAGGGAATTCCTCCTCCTGGGAGCCAGGGGGAAGTTTCTCAAAACTAGCTGAGAAGGCACCCTCCAACAGATGAATGGATTAAAAAAATGTGATATATATACACAATGGAGTATTACTCAGTCATAAAGAATAAAATTACAGCATTTTTCAGTAAGTGGATGGAACTGGAGACCATCATGCTAAGTGAAATAGCCAGTCACCAAAAGTCAAAAGTCCAATGTTTTCTGTGATATGCAAAAGCTAATACAAAATTATGTGGGGTTAGAAAAAGAGAGAGAAAGGGAGAAAAAAAGGGAGAGAGAATTCCATCAAAATAGAGAAAAAAAATCAGTAGAATAGAGAAAGGGGGAGGAGGAGGAAGGAGGGATGGGATGGGGGAAAAACAGTGGAATGAATCTGATTGAACTTTCATATGTACATACATGAATATACCACAGTGAATCTCAACACAAGGTATATTCACAAGACACTGATTAAGAAACAACCCCTAAATAAATTGCAAATATATCTGTAGAGTAGAAGGGAAGTGAGGAGGGGGTAAGGAGAAAAGACTGGGGACTGAACTATAGTTAATTATTTTTCATGCTTTGGTGATTATATCAAAATGTATCCTAATGTTATATATAACTAAAAAGACTCAAGTGCAGAAAGAAAGAAAAAAGGAAGGAAGGAAGGAAGTGAGGGAGGGAGGGAGGAAACACGTCACTTATGGCTATGGTAAGGCCTCATTTATCAATAATTACATTAAATGTAAAAGAAACAAATACTCCAATTAAAAGACAGAGTGACCAAATGGGTCAAAAGAAAAAAGAAAAAACACATATCATTTGTTATCTTTAATCATTGTTTTTTATTTTCCTAATTTGTTCATGATCAAGAAGTATTTTTCTATTTAACATCTCTAATGAATTCGATATAGTACAGAAAACAAGAACATGCTGCTGGTGGCAGGAAGTACTTCTGAAGACAGTATTATAAAGACAGTGATAGCTGCAAAGCTGAATATGAAGGCTTTAGTTTTCACCTCACATGGGCAGGCACATGGGAGTTTGTTTCCACACATAGCAAGGCAAACAGTTGAAATGAATAAATTGCTACTGTATGAAAAGGTAAAATATTATGAAAATATCTGGTTCTTATAGAATTTATTTAACCTACTAGTCATGTGGAAATACTTTGAACAGTTTATGGGAACCTTATGTGATAGCAAAACTATCAATTTATTTGGAAAAAAATTGTATCAGCACATTAGGATTAAAATAATTATAACCAAGGGCTAATTATACATACTATTGAAGGTTTTAAAAAATGTACTATACAAGCCATGCTGTCTGTAGTCAACACGTACTTCTATAAAGTGGAGAAAAATTTTGCTTAGTTTTATAGGGGATAATTTTTAAAATTTATTTATTTTTATTTTTTAAAACAGCAAAATACATTTCAGGTCACAGTACACATATGGAGTACAATTTTTAATTTCTATGGTTGTAAACAAGGTAGAGTCACACCATTCATGTCTTCATACATATACCCAGGGTAGTGATATCCATCTTATTCCACAATTTTCCTATCTCCATGTCTCCTCCTTTCCTCTCCCTCCTCTTTGACCTATCTAAGGTTCCTCCATTTCTTCCATGCTCCTCACTCCCACCTCCATTATGGATCAGCATCCACTGACCAGGGAACATATTAGGCCTTTGGTTTTTTGGGATTGGCTTATTTCACTTAGCATGATATTCTTCAACTCCATCCACATACCTGCAAATGTCATAATTTTATTCTCTTTCAATGCTGAGTAATATTCCATTGTGTGTGTATATACCACATTTTCTTTATCCATTCATCTATTGAAGGGCATCTAGATTGCTTCCAAAGTTTAGCAATTGTGAATTGTGCTGCTATAAACAATGAAGTGGCTGCATTACTACAGTATGCCATTTTTAAGTCTTCAGGGTATAAACTGAGGAGTGGGATAGCTGAGTCAAATGGTGGTTCCATTCTGAGTTTTCTAAGGCATCTCCATACTGCTTTTCAGATTGTTTGCACCAATTTGCAGTCCCACCAGCAATGTATGAGTGTGCCTTTCCCCCCCACATCCTTGTCAACACTTATTGTTGCTTGTATTCATGATAACTGCCATTCTGACTGGAGTGAGATGAAATCTTAGAGTAGTTTTGATTTGCATTTCTCTAATTGCTAGAAATGTTGAGTGTTTTTTGTATAGTTGTAAATCAAATGTATATCTTCTTAGAAGTGTCTGTTCAGTTCTTTAGCACATTTGTTGATTGGGTTGTTCATGTTTTTGTTGTTAAGCTTTTGAATTCTTCATATATTCTAGAGATTAGTGCTCTATCTGATGTGAATGTGGCAAAAATTTGCTCCCAAAATATAAGCTCTCTGTTCACCTCATTGATTGTTTTCTTTGCTGATAAGAAGCTTTTTAGTTTGAATCCATCCCATTTATTGATTCTTGATTTTATTTCTTACACTTTAAGAGTCTTGTTAAGGAAGTCAGGGCCTAATCCAACATGATGAAGATTTGGGCCTACTTTTTCCTCTAGTAGGCACAGGGTCTCTGGTCTAATTCCTAGGTCTTTGATCCACTTTAAGTTGACTTTTGTGCATGCAAGAGAAAGGAGTTTAGTTTTATTTTTACTGCATATAGATTTCCAGTTTAACTAGCACCATTTGTTGAAAAGGGTATCATTTCTCCAATGTATGTTTTTGGCACCTTTGTGTAGTATGAGACAACTGTATTTATGTGGGTTTGTCTATGTGTCTTCTATTCTGTACCATTGGTCTACATGTCTAGTTTGGTGCCAATACCATGCCATTTTTATTATTATAGCTTTGCAGTACAGTTTAAGGTCTGGTATTGTGATGTCTCCTGCTTCACTCTTCTTACTAAGTATTGCTTTGGATACTCTGGGTCTTTTATTTTTCCAAATAAATTTCATGATTGCTGTTTCTATTTCTATAAGGAATGAAGTTGGGATTTTAATTGGGATTGCATTGAATCTGTATAGCACTTTGGGTAGTATGGCCATTTTGATAATATTGATTCTGCCTATCCAAGAGCATGGAATATCTTTCTATCTTCTAATGTCTTCTTCAATTTCTTTCTTTAGTGTCCTGTAGTTTTCATTGTAGAGGTCTTTTACCTCTCTTGTTAGATTGATTCCCAAGTATTTTATTTTTTTAAGGCTATTGTGAATGGAGTAGTTTTCCTAATTTCTCTTTCAGAGGATTCATCACTGATGTATAGAAATGCATTTGATTTATGCATATTGATTTTAAATCCTGCAACTTTGCTGAGTTGACTTATTAATTCTAGAAGTTTTCATGTGGAATATTTTGGATCCTCTAAGTGTAGTATCATGCCATTGGCAAATAATGACAGTTTGAATTCTTCTTTTCCTATTTGTATCCCTTTAATTTCTTTCATCTGTCTAATTGCTCTGGCTAGAGTTTCAAGGACTATGTTGAATAAAAGTGGTGAAAGAGGGCATCCCTGTCTTGTTCCAGTTTTTAGAAGGAATGCTTTCTATTTTCTTCAATTAGGACCATGTTGACCTTGGGTTTAGAATAGATTGCTTTTACAATGTTGAGGTATGTTCTTACTATTCCTTGTTTTCTTAGTGTTTTGAACATGAAAGGATGCTGTATTTTGCCAAATGCTTTTACTGCATCAATTGATAAAAATCATATGATTCTTATCTTTAAATCTATTGATGTAATAGATTATGTTAATTGATTTCCCTATGTTGAACCAAATTAGCTTCCCTGCAATGAACCCTACTTGATGATGTTGCAATACTTTTTCGATATGTTTTTGTATGCAATTTGCCAAAATTTTATTGAGGGTTTTTTCATCTATATTTATCAGGGATATTGGTCTGAAATTTTCTTTCCTTGGTGTCTCTGACTGGTTTTGGCATTCAAATACTAGTCTCAGAAAATGAGTTTGGAAAGGTTCTCTCCTCTATCTTATGGGATAATTTGAAGGAGTATTGGAATTAGTTCTTTTTTGGAGGTCTTATAAAACTCAGCTATGAATCCATCTGGTCTCAGGCTTTCCTTGGTTGGTAGATTTTGATGGCATCTTCTTTTTCCTTGCTTGTAGTTGATCTGTTATAAGTCGTGAATGTCCTTCTGGTTCAGTTTGAGTCATGAATGTCCTCCTGTTTCATATGCTCTAGAAATTTGTTGGTGTCTTCAGGGTTTTCTATTTTACTAGAGTATAAATTTTCAAAATAGTTTCTAATTATCCTCTGCATTTTAATAGAATCTTTTGTGATATTTCCTTTTTTATCACACATGTTATTTATTTATTTTTCTCTCCTTTTCATTAGGATGGCTAAGGGTTTGTCAATTTTATTTATTTTTTCATAGAACTAGCTTTTTGTTTTGTCAATTTTTGGAATTATTTCTTTTGTTTCAATTTCATTGATTTCAGTCCTGATTTTAATTATTTCCTGTCTTCTACTTCTTTGGTTGATTGTTTGTTCCTTTTTATCTAGGGTTTTGAGATGTAAGGTCAGGTCATTTATTTGTTGACTTTTTTTTCCTTGTAATAAATAAGCTTAGTGCAATGAACTTTCCTTTTAGCACTGCCTTCACTGCCCAGAGATTTTCATATGTTGTCTCAGAGTTCTCATTTACCTCTAAGAATATTTTTATCTCCTCCCTGATGTCTTCTATTATCTATGCATCATTCAATAGTGTATATTTGTGTCCACGTGTTGGAGTAGCTTCTATTTTTTAATCTGTCATTAATTTCTAATTTCATTCCATTGTGGTCAGATAGAATACAGACAGGATAATATCTCTATTTTTTTTTTATTTTTTATATTTGCTAAGACTAGCTTTGTGGCATAGCATATGATCTATTTTGGAGAAGGATCCATGTGCTGCTGAGAAAAACGTATATTTGCTCATTGATGGATGGAATATTCTATGTACGTCTTTTAAGTTCAAATTATTTATGTTTTATTGAGTTCTATAGTTTCTTTGTTTAGCTTTTGTTTGAAAGATTTATTCAGTGGTAGTGGGGGTATTAAAGTCACACAGTATTATTGTGTTGTGGTTGATTCAATTCTTTAAGTTGAGAAGGGTTTGTTTGATATACATAAATGCCCCATTGCTTGGGGCATAGATATTTAAGATTGTTATGTCTTGTTAATGTATGATTCACTTAAGCAGTATGAAATGACGTTCTTTATCCCTTTTCACTAACTTTGGTTTGATGTCCACTTTATCTGATATGAAGATGGAAACCCCTGCTTGTGAATAATACATTTTTTCCCATCCTTCCACCTTCAGTCTGTGTATGTATTTTCCTATGAGATGAGTCTCTTGGAGGCAGCATATTGTTGGGTCTTTTTAAAATCTAATCTGCCAGTCTATGTCTTTCAATTGATGAGTTTAGGTCATTAACATTTAAGTTTATTATGTAGACATGGTTTCTATTCCTAGTCATTTTGGTTTATTTTTGGTTTTTAACTTGACTATTTTTCTCTTTTTATTGGTTTTTCCTTTAGTGTAGTTCCTCCCTTTTCAGATTTTCATTGTTGTTTTTCATTTTCTCTTTATGGAATATTTTGCCAAGAATGTTTCGTAGTGCAGGCTCTCTTGCTGTAAATTCTTTTCACTTTTGTTTGTCTTGGAAGGTTTTTATTTCATCATCAAATCTAAAACTTAATTTTGCTGAATATATGATTCTTGGTTGGCATCTATTGTCTTTCAGAGCTCGGTACATGTTGTTCTAGGCTCTTCTAGCTTTAAGGATCTGGGTTGAGAAGTCTGCAGAGATCCTAATTGGTTTCTCCCTATATGTAATCTGATTCCTTTCTCTTGTGGCTTTTAAAATTTTATCCTTACTCTGTATGCCAGGTATTTCATTATAATGTGTGTTGGTGTAGATTTGTTGTAATTATGTACATTTGTGTCCTGTAAGCCTCTTGTATTTGATCTTCTAATTCATTCTTTATGTTCAGAAAATTTTCTGTTTTTATTTTATTGAATAGATTGTTCATTCCTTTGGTTTGAAACTCTATGCCTTCCTCTATCCAAATAATTCTTAAATTGGTTTTTTCATGTTATCCAACAATTTTTGGATATTCTGCTCATGGTTCCTTACCATCTTCACTGTGTGGTCATCTCTATTTTCAAGATTATATATTTCGTCTTCATTGTCTGAGGTTCTGTATTTCCAAGTAATCTAATCTTTTGTTGATGCTTTCTATTTAGTTATTAATTTGGTTTATTTTTTTCTTTCATGTCAAGGATTTCTCTTTGATTCTTTTTCAGAATCTCTATCTCCTTATTGAAGTTACCTTTGCATCCTATATTTGCCTCTGTAGCTCTTTATCAAAATGATTTTTTGCTACCTGTATTTGCTCTCTTATTTCATCCTTTAATTCACAGAACATTTTAATTATATACATCTTGAACTCCTTCTCTGACATTTCTTCTGCTGTGTTAATAATGTAGTATCTAATAATGTAGTCTAATAATAATAATAATTTAAAAATGTAGTATCTTGGTTTGTTGGGCAATTTCTTCCCTTGTTTTTTGATGTTGTTCATAAGTCTTCCCTTCTAGCACTTGATATTGCTTCTGAGCCCCAGTCAGTGTCCCAAACTAGGAGTTACCCCAACTAAAGATGATGATGGCAGTAGTGAGGATAATCCAAGATGATGACAAAGCTATCCAAAGATGGAGGCATCTGCTTTCAGAGATGGGGTGTCAGGGCAGGCCAGCAGGTGATGTTGCACAATGTTTTTGAAGATGCAGCTCTGTGGCATGCACTGTTGTGGCAAGAGGCTATCTCCAGACCCTGTTCAGTGACCCCCTGTGCAGGCAACCAAATAAAGGGGACTATGGTTGTGGTTGTAGTGTTCCAAGATGGAGGAGAACAGGGGAGCCCCACACTGGTAGATGAGGGTCCACATGGGAGTAGCAGCCATGAGTTCTGCGTGGTGTGTGGGCGCAGGTCCTGTGTGGGCAAATGGCCCTGGTCCTGTGCAAATGCTGAGGCCTGGAGATGTGCGCAGGCATGCAACCAGAATTCTTGCATGGGAACAGCTGTTAGGGGTCCTCTAATAACACACAGAGAAACACTATTCCCACTGCTTTAATTCCAGGTCACAGAAAGACTAGAAATTCAGTGTCGATTTAGGCTGCCATCTTGAATATCCCCTCCATATTAATTTTTGAAGAATAATTTAATACATAAGTAGAAGTTGGGAAATTATGTTTAACACTGTAGATATTTAACTTGCATCATTACTCAAAGTCTATGTCTACTGAAATTTATGTATGTTTAAAGATGCTTTTCTTAGGTATTAGCTTAGAAGATTTGCTACTAAAATGCTAGCAGATTGTGATAAGTATACATGCACTGCCTACAGAAGTGATGCAAGTTTCAAAATCTAACAGTATATGTTAGAATAAAGCCTTCACATGTCTCTTTCTCAATTATTCCTTTTTCACATTTTAATTTGAAAATTACATATTCGAAGATTTGTTTTATGTATGTTTTTATTGTTGACTCATTTTTAAGGGAATTTTAAGTTAGACTCTAGTTTAGATATAGGTTTATAAATTCTCCTTCAGAAATTGCATTGTATAAATGAATAGAACCAAAAAAATGGAGATTTATAAAATTCATCAATGTTGAAGTTAATAAATAGATACAGAATCATCTTTTAAACTTTGAGGGATCATGTCCATGCATAATGGAATTAAAAGACTATAAAAATACATGGTGAGTTAACAAACTCCCTGCTCAACAGAAGGTGCACTAGAGAATAAAACAAATGCATGCATTTCCAAAGAACCCATTCTTGTCCTACTGCTGTGAGTGGCACAGTCTGAGAACTTGTCTAAATCAGAGAACATGGAAATGTTCTCATTTATATCCCATTCCCAAATTGTGAATTAGCATTATTATCAGAGTTAGAGAAGAAACTGAACATGTTATATCTAGCCACATTTTTCTGACCCTGTCTTCTTGAGTATTTAAAGGCTAAATGATTAAAAAAGAGAAGAGAAAAAAGAAATTATCACTCAACTTTATAGTTATAGAAAACTGTCAAGCATTAACTGACATGCACAGAAAATAATATTCTGATTCCCAAAATAAGAAAACAGTAGAATATACTGTACTTCACCCTAATTCCGTTTCTCACTTGAACAGCTAGTTCACTGTAAAGTATAAACAAACACAAAATAAAACAAAACAAAAGAGACCCCAAAGGGGTATGAGTTATTAGGACAGAGTAGGATATAGCAGACAGAGAACCTCAGGGGAAGAGATTTCAGTATATGTAAAACTTATTGTAAACAAAGTACACTGAATACAATTACCTTCAAAAAATACTACATCTTCTTCCTCTAAGAATGCTGATTGACAGAAATGACCATTTAAACCCTTAGCACTGGAAAAACAAGACTAATTATAAGGGATAAAATAAATGAGGCAAAGAATTTATATAGCATCTTCCCCATTCAATTTTCAGGAAAAATAGAGAGAGAATATAACCTAGAAGGAGAATAAACAAATATGAAGTATGTAAAAATAGTGGCCCACCTTTACAAAGTTCATAACTAAAATAATGTTTGTACATTTAAATTTTTTATTGACTCGCTTATTTTAATCATTTTTTAATTCACGTTTTTGAGTATTAACTGGTGTGGTATAGGATATGTTTTAATGTAGTAAGCAAAATCAGACCTAATTCTTCCTTCATGAAACTTTCCTTTTGGAGAAGCATGAATGTATAAGAGAAACTATGGCAATTGCCATAATGCAGGGATGATAAATTCTAAGTGTATAAAGGAAGAATTCAGCCTTCTTTGTGATAAGAAAACTTTCCTATGGTTGAATTTTGTGCTACAAGAAGATGGGATGTAGTTCTGTAATTAAGGGAGAAAAAATTACAGATATGAAAAATCATGTAGCAGAGACAGGATAGGGAACACCTGAATCTAGAAATGAACTTTATAACTGAAGATAGTCAACCACAGCAACTTATGATAAGAACATTTAAGCAACAGCTTCAAACTCTTAAAAAATATTTAAAGTATGAATGTTAACTTGATTATACGGAAGTATCTTCTAGTTAGAAGATAAAAGGACATTTAAAAGTTTGGATAAAATATGAAAAAATTATGATCTTCAAAAATTCATTAAATATGAATGAAAACTAAGCAGGATAGGATAGATGAAAAAAAGAAAATACTGAAATGTAAACAATACATTCAGTGTAGGACATTTGAAGTGAGATTTTGATGGCTTTGAAATAAATAAAATTCAACCTCTTATTAATATTTATCTACAGTTGGTTCCAACTTCAAGATAAGAATGAACTAGAAGTGAACCACTAGCACTCCCATCTTTCCTAGGATACCAAGAAGAGGTCTACCTTATCACACAGAGTAGTGAAGAGCACATGAAAAAAAAAGGCTCAAAAGATATATTACTTAAAAATTTTTTGTGCCCCAATGCATCTATATATGTAAAATAAAAACACTGTGGTACTAAAATGAGCAAACTTTAAATCACAATGTGAGAGTTTTAACAAATTCTTGGTCATTAATAAAATAATGTATAAAGGTTAAAATTTAGCAAAGATTTAAAAAATCTGAATGCAATTACACAAATTAATATATATATAACACTTCTCAAGAATTTTAGTATGTTTACTTTTTTTAAAAAAATATAATTTGTAAATCTTATGCTCTCTGCATTAAACAATTGCAAATAAATTTGAAATATTCAAAACTCTATAGAGCTTCTTCTCTGAGCATAATGATATGAAGCTAGAAATCAAATGTAAAATAAATGACAGCATATTCTCGAACAGTAAGAAAATAAATAATTTAGAAGATAGGTTAGGAAGAATTGAACCATCCATTCCTCTATGGAAATAATGATTTAATATCAATACTCAGACCAATTCTCTTTGTCTAAAATTCTGTTACCAGTTGAGAAGATCCAGCACCCTAAATGAGTATGAATCTAGATCCATTAAAACAGTCGGGAAATTTATGGTGCTTATTCTCCATAGTATCTCCTCCTGGCATATCACACAAATGGGGCAAACATCCCCATGCCAAGCTTTTCTCTGGGAAGAAAAAACTGGACTGTACATCCAATATTCTGAGATTTCAGGGGACTACCTGAGGAGCTAGTCTCTGTCTTGCCTCAATCTAGTACTTCTAGGAAAAGACTCCAAGTTGGAAGATACTGAGAAGAAAGGTGATGGATTTATAAGTTGGGTGGGCCTCTCCCCGCAGATCAGCAGAAAACTAGTGAGTGAAGTCTCACAAATCCCAGTTTCTCTATGGCAAGGGGAAAAGCTGAACATTCATTTAATATTCTGGCTTTTTGAAGGGCTTCCTAAAAGAGTTTCTTCTGGGCCACTTGTCTTGAAGCCTTAATAGGACCTGGCGTATTCTAGAAGCCTGGGGACTGCTTAGAAACAAAAGTTGGGAATAGCACACTCACAACCAGTGCCCATCTTCTGTCCTAATGGGATAGAATCTGAAAACTTCATATTTCCTTCACTCTGTGTGAGGAGAGAAAGAGAACTGAAACATATATCCAACAATCATATTTGAGGTATTTTCCTTCTGTCTCACCAGTTTCAGAATTCTGATAGGAGCCAGATCAGCCTAGATACCTGAGAGGCTCCTGACAAGACATTTAGTAAGTGCTAGTGTTCCAGAGGAACTGCAGCCTTGTGGAGAAATCATGGAGGGAACAAGACATCACATAAAAAAAATAGGCAACATCATCTAATTCGGTAAAGAAAAGTCATTGAAACTAAACCATAATTTTCTGAGAAGATGAACAAAATTTGTAAATGTTTAGCTAGACAAAGAAAAATGCTAAAATAAAAGGAATCAGGAAAAAAAGTAGAACTTACAGCTGATGTCACAGAAATAAAGAATTCTGAGACAAAAGAACAATCATATGTCAATAATTCAATAATCTAGAAAAATAGTGGGTACATTTCTATACATCTTCAACCAGGGTTCAGTATTAAGAAAGAAGAAATCTAAATATACTATAAATAGAAAAGTAAGGCTACTTAATTAGAAATCTCAAACAGAAGCTCAAAGAAATAATTGAAATATCCCACTATTATACCAGTCAACATATGGAAAAAAACAAATGTCCATCAATTAAATAATAAAGAAAATGCAATATACAAATATAGCAGAATATTATTCAGCTTTAATGTAATGATTTAAAAGAGAATGAATAAAGAGAAATAGGACAATATGAAGAATAAAAAAGAGGATCACATTAAATATGCTAAAATATTATGCTGAAAAAGAATATAACTGAGAAACTATTTGCTAATATATTTGAAATTTTCAGTGGATATAGAATTTACTTACGAAGGAATAGAAAACTTGAGCATTCCTACAACTAAATATTGAATTGGCTTTTTAACCCCTGGTCCTACTACCATAGCCCTAATTAATTAATTAGAAAATTCTGCTAAATATTCAGAGAATAGTTACTATCTTACACATTTGCTTTTAAGCAATCTAAAAATGAAAGTATGTTCCTATTCACTTTGTTAGTATCATGACAAAAGAAAAATTCCAGGTAATTCTTCAAGGACATAATTGTAAATATAAAGGTAAATAAAATATCTTAAAATTATAATACCTTAAGACATAGAGAAACATTGTTATGTTCAATAACTTAATTGAAAAGAGATTGATGATGAAGTCATCTTTAGCAGTATGGTAACTGCTATCCTATGGGACTACAGGGATAATTCAGTGACTTGAAGGGAACAAACAACAGAAACCTTTTCAACCTCTGAATTTAGAAATGTCCAGCAAGATCTGTAGTGGTAAGGCTGAAATGGAACTCAGTAGTACAACACTTGCCTAGCACGTGCAAAGCCCTGGGCCCAGTCCCCAGCACCACAGAAGAAAACCAATAAATTAAGCTCTGTAATGTTGACAGAGTGGTTATCTTACATGAACCATAATGGTAGCTAGAGCACTGTAGCCACTGATATGACCTCACACTGGAAGGAGAGCAAAGACAACGAAAGTTCTGTATGCCTCCATTTCCACTGTACCTTCAAAATTTTATTTTTTGAGGAAAAATATTTCAGAAGAAATATATCAAAATATGTATAAACAAGGCTAAAACAGAGCATTATTTATGATCCTATTATGTTGTAATTATAACTGTACATCTCTTTATATTTTATTAATTTGAATATTACAATTTTAATAGGAATGGGAGACTGGAAATTTTTAGATTCATATTTAATCACTGAATTTTCAGTGAAATTCATTTTCCTATAATGGTAATTCATTTTCCATAGTTTCCAATTTCTAGTATTTCGGCTTAGTGGTGTCACCTAACTTAGACTGCAGCTGTAATTGTAGAAAAGGATGATAGAAAAATTGGACCTTTGAAGGTGACACAGATCAGCATTCAGTACTCAAAAATTGACTGGAAATTTAATAAGGAAATGTCAGTTTGACAATTGCTAAGGGAAAGAGATTCAAATTCTAAGAATAAACTGCCCAAACCCTGGGCGCATGCATAAGGTGCAATTTCCCAGAGCCAGGCAGAAATGGAGGTAGCGATGAGGGAAATCTACTCAAGAGCAGAGCCAATTTTTGACTGCTTCTTAGTCCACCTAATGGAAATGGCAGAATAAAATCTCATATGACTTGAAAATAAATCAGTAAAAGTTACCCAATTGTTTCCCAAAAGAGAGAAAAATTAAAGAGAAATTATCAGAACCTCAGAAATTTGTTGGATTATATCAAGCAATACAGTATTAATGTGATTGGGAACTCAGAAGGAGAAATAAGAAATAGGTAGATGGTATACTTGTTGAAATACTGCTATAAATTTCTCATATTTGAGAGAAAATGTCAACTTTAAGATCATGTATTCTGTATGATTCCCTTTATTTAAATATTCTAAAACACCATAATTTATCAATAATGTCAAAACGCAGAGATAAATATGTTAACTTGTTTGTAATAATTGTTTCACTATGTGCATATACATAACAATACCATGTTGCACACTGAGTGTTTTGGGTAAAAATAATAAACCAAGCAAAATCAGAGCTTCCCTGATAGAAGAATGGATTCCAAAGGGACACATTCTTGCAGGAGTGATGGAAATTTATTTGATTATGATGGTGGTTTCACAAGTATATATTTTTGTGAAAACTTGCTGAATTATAGACTTAAATGTTCTTGGCACATGACATACACATTATACTTTAAATTACAAAGAATTAAATTAAATAATTTACAATACAATGAGAGTTTATCAGTATAGATATTTAAATAGTCTAACATACCTTTTTTTTTTTTCCTGGGGATTGAACCCAGGGGTGTTTTATCACTGAGATACATTCTCAGCCTTTTTATTTTTAATTTTGAGACAGAATTTCCCTAAGTTGCTTTGGTCCTTGCTAAGTTGCTGAGGACATCCTCAAACTTGTCATCCTCCTGCCTCACCCTCGAGTGGCTAGGGTTACAGGCCTGCACCACTGTATCCAGCCAAAATTTCTAATTTCCCAAATAATTGACTAAATACCATTATATGGAATATCCAAGTTTGTTTTTAACTAATAGACTATGTAAATTAATTATAATATTTCGTGTTGATATTATCTGAAAATAGTTGCCACAATATAATCCGATTTATACTGCAAATTGGAAATATTCTATCTTTTAAGTAAAAGAAAATGTGCAAAGATACATACAATGTTGTTAACTATAATATTCATAAAAAGCAAAACCAATAGAATAACCTACTGCATACTAATAGAGAATTGGTTTATAAAAATTAAACAGTATAAAAGCATGGATATGAGTATAGAGTTCATGTTGCTGGCATTTGTTCTTTCACTGGCAGATTATGCAAATTTTCTGTTTACTCCTCTGTAAAATGTGAATGACATTATTTCATTTTAAAGCAATCTGTTTCAAGTGACTTTAATTCACAGTAATTTGATGGTTCCCCAGTTTGTTTTATGTCTGCATACTTCTTGCAACTAGTAGATGAACATCTAGAATTAAAAGCAGATAATCTCGAAAAATAAAAGAACTGGGAGAAAAACCTCAGAGATCTAGCCAGAGTTACAAAAAGCTAACCCCAGCTGCTGTAGTTCCATTTATTGTTCCCCTTGTTAGGACATGGTCTGTTTCATTCAGATTGGTGCCTAAGCAATGACAGACATTGATTTAATTTATGCCCTCAAAAAAGTTACCATTAGCTTAAAAGTGTTGATTTTGAGAAATATCTATCTCACACTTATTAGCATTTATTGAGCAAAGTTGTATAACTGTTAAAAAGTGAATATGTATTCATATTTGTAATGGTTACTGAATTTCTGCCACTTTGTGTGACAAGCATCAAATACAATGAAAAAACAGAAAAACAATTTCTGCTCTAAAAGAGTTTATCATCTTCTCCGAATACATTTGGAAAAATAATTGAAATGTAATAAAAAAATAAGAAAATGTGTTTTCTGTTGGTATGTGAATATATGTATATATATATATATATACGTTTGTGTGTAGTATGTATATATATATAGTATGTGTAGTGTGTGTGTAGCATGTATGTATACTATATACTATATATATACATATTATACCCACACACAACACCACCACCACCACTACCACCAAAAAGCCTCTATGAACCAAGCAAGCCTATGCCAATAATGATAGGCAGGGCTTTTAAAAATCTAACAAAAAGATTTTTAGAATTGGCTCTTGATGAATGATAAGCAAAGCAAGAAATTTCCCAGTGGGAGAAGAAAAAAGAATTCTATACAGAACATGAACAAGGTGATATTTTCAGGACTTCTAAAGAATTGATACATGCAAATATTTTGACAGTGCATTTATCAGGATTAACAGGTTTCTTGCTGAAGAGATGTTTTCTTACATGTTTGCATAAATAATAATCCTGTATACAATTTGTTCTAAGCTTCTTTTCTCAATGATAATTCAACTCAATATAAATTGAAAAATTTTTAATGACCATTTGGAGCCTTAATGACCATTTGTAAGAAATTAAACTCAAAACAAGAACAAGTTTAGTTTTGTCATCTGACTTAATCTTTATTTCCAGGTGTCCTCATGACTTTACTGGCAAATTACATGATAAATAAGCTTGATTAATGGACTAAACATTTAACTTGATTTTTCTTTTTGTGATTTGTTTAATTATTTTCTAAGTAGTCACAGGTGTATTAAGCTTTATTTTCTAGCTACTTTTTTTAAGAGGTAGAATATAGAAAAATGGCAAAGTATTTCATTAAAATTCTATATACATGTGTTCAATTGAGGTACAGAACATTGTTGACAACCTCTGAGACCATCTCTTCTGAGGGCATACTTTCCCTGATCAAATTTAGCTATACATATATCAATAAAATAAGATGATGGAGTTCAAAAATTGCTTAAATGTAGAATTCTTCATCAATAAAGAAATTCATTAATAAATGTCAGTTCTTCTTTCTCTCCTTGATTCTTGACAGGCATTCTGACAGCATTCAGAATAACAAAAGAACAGAAATGCTCTATGTGACTACATCATTAGATCAGGAAGAAGGATAAATTTAAATAAGACACTTTAAATATGGAAACTCTATTCAGAACCATGAGTGAGGAGATTTAAAGAACCCCAGAGGTTATCTAGTCAAATATCCTTATTTTACAGATGAGAAAAGTAAAGTTCAAGGCTTTAACTGATTTCAGCTATGTAAATCACCTTGGACTTACAGTCCAGTGCAGCTTCAGTTGCATCAAACTGCTTCCACATTTAGTTATAAAATATCTTCCATAATTTAAAATAGCACTATATGAAAATGCACACTCTAATGTGAAATATAATGTAACCACATGAAAGTATTACTAGTGTTCTTGGAGCCATGACATTAAGTCCCTAATAAGAAGAAACCAATTTTTATCCAGCAGTCATCTCTGCCTTTGGATCATATCAAAGGCAATTCCATTTTACAGTAACAAAATATTGTTAAGTTTATTGTGGTATAAATTATTATATAGCATTTATCTGAACTTGGAAGATAGTTTCTAGTGTGATTCCTACTTTTTCAAATAAGAAAATCAAAGCAAACAGGTTAAATAACTTGCCCAGCATCACATAAATTGAAAATGATAGATTTGGACTAGAACTCTACTGGCGCTCTTAATCACTACTGTGTGGCAATCAAGTCTCTGAAGAAGCCTTCCTGAGCCTCACCCGGTAGAATTCAATCCACACATTGGGTGTGACTGGCTGAACACAGTCCATTCTTTCTTTTTCTCTAAATGTTTCCAGTCTATATAGTAAGCATACCAGGTGATTACTCTGTGATCAATCTTTTTCCAAGAACTTCTGGTGATTCAGAAAATTTAGGAATACAGAATGAATTTTAAATGTCTAATTCTCCCATGTATTTTTGCTAAAAATGATCCAGCACAGCAATGGTGTTATGCAAACCTAAAGCAGAGTTAAAAGAAATGATTTTTAGAAAATGCTATAAATTTGTTATTAAAAATGAGAAAACATGTTAAATCAATAATCTGTGCTTCTACCTTAAGACTATAAAAATAAGAAAAAAAATCACCCCAAATAAAAGAAACACTATCATAAAGTGTGGAAATCAGTAAAATAGAAAATAAAAATAAAACCAAGATATTTAATCAATGCAACAAAATCTAATTTTTCCAAAAGGCTATAAAATAATAGGCCTCAAGAAAGTCTTACAAAAATAAAAAGCGGAAAGGTACAAATCAAGATTAGCTGATATAGGAATATTGCTACAGATCCTGAAGATTGAACAACACTATGAAAAAAATTATGTGCTCTTAAATTAGAACATAGAATTAATAGGCAAGTACTTGAAAAATCATTCAGAATCAAAATGCAACTAAGATAAAATTAGATAATATAATTAACCTTGTAATAGTTAAAGAAACCCAAGTTGTAATTATGATTCTAGAAAAAGATATATCTAGTCCTAAGTAATTTCACTGGAAAAGTGTACCAAACTACTTCAAGAATAATTAGTAACAGTTTTCCACAATGTATTCCAGAAATACATGTAGTACAATAAATAAATATATGAATAAGAACAAGGAAAAGAAAACTATATACCTACAATGCTCATGATATTATATGCAAAAAAGTCAATAAAACTTCAAAAATACAAATCCAACAATACATAAAAAAATGTATTAGAACCAAATGAATTTGTTCCATGTGTGCAAGATTGTTTCAATGTTTGTGAAATAAATCAGTTTATTTCACCATATTAGTATGCTAAAGTAAACAAAGAGTGTAAATAGGTTAGCTGAGATAAAACAACTCATCTGAAAAAATCCCATATCTATTTATTCGTAGAGGAAATTAAGGAAATAGGAATACCTCACTTGATAAAATAAATCCACAATTAGCATTATACTTAGTGTAGGAAACTGAATGGTTTCCCCTCAGAGATCCAAACAGAGGTATGGATGTCTCCTCTCAACACTCTTGTTCAACATAGTGCTAGGAACTGTAGCCACTGCATCAATGCAAGGTACAATCAAGACAATATGTCATTGGTGGAGACATAAAAAAAAAATGAAACAGAATACAGAAGTCAGAAATATACTTAGCAAAATACCTCTAAATGATTTTTGACAAGGGTACAAAAGAAATTCACTGAAAGAAAAAATACAATTTCAACATAGTATGCCAGAACAATTGGACATCTAAAGGAGGGGAATAAAGAACTTTGACTTAAATCTCACACCTTTTATGTAAATTAATTCAAAATATATTATGTACTTAAATGGACTAGATAAAACTCTAAATCTTGAAGAAAGCATAAGAAAAGAAAAAAATCTGAGATTCAGAGCTTGACATTTGACACTAAAAGCTCTATAACTACAAGAAGAAATTTTTAATTTAATATAGCATCAAAATTAAAATATTTCATTTTTATGAAAGTCCACATGAAGAGGATTAAAAAGCAAGATACAAATGGAGAGAAAGTATTTGAAAACTAAATATGCAAAACAGGCTTATTTTATAGAATACATAAAGAATAACTAAAACTGAACAGAAAAGAACAAACAATTTAGTTAAAAAACAGGCAAAAGACATTAACAGACATTTCACCATAGAGGATATACAGATGGCAAATAAGCACTTAAAAAACAATCAACATCATTAACCATGAGGGAAATGCAAATAAAAATCACAATGAAATACAATTACACACCTATCAGAATGGCTAAAATAAAAAAATATCAAATTCTGGCAAGGATATGGAAAACCTAGACTGTTCGTACATTGCAGGTGGCAATATAAAATGTTATAGCCACTTTGGGAAAGCTGTTTGATATTTTGTTTTAAACTAAACATGTAACGATTATACAAACCAGCAATTGCACCTTTGGACATTTATCCTAGAGAACTAAAATATTATATTCACACAAACACTTTTAAGCAAATGTTCGTATAAGCTTTACTTGTAATAGGCAAAACTTGAAATAACTCAGATGTCCTTTAACACATAAATGGCAAAACAAACTGTGATATTTACATAGTGTAGAATACTATCTACAACAAATCCACATGAACTATTGATACATGCTACGAATTGGTTGATTCTCTGACAAATTATGGTGAGTTAAAAGAGACTGGATGTTATGTGCTGCGTTCTTTTACTCATATAGTGTTTTGAAATGGAGTTCATAGATTTTAGAGATTTGAGTTATGGGAGAGAGGGAGGCAGGGGTGTTGCTGTGGATGTAGAAGGACCATGGGCAGCATCCTAGTGATGATGCCACTGTTTGGATTCTTGACAGTGTTAGTGGATTCACCAGCTTACATGTGAAACACGATTGTATAAAAGTAAGCATCATACACTGCCTGACAGCATTTAGGCCAAGGACGGACTGCATACAGGATGGCAGTCTCAAGACTAAAATGGCACTGAAAAATTCCTATTGCTCAGTGGTTCCTTAATGCAAGTGTCAAGTGTTATGTGAAGCAAGTTTGTAAACAAACCTACTGAGCTGTTAATCATACAAAAGTATAGCATATAAAATTATGTACAGTATATAATATGTGATAACAAAAATAGCTTACCCATCTACATCTTACTATACTATACATTTTATTGTTCATTTTTTTTGTTTTGTTTTGTTTAGGCTTACATGTTAACAGTGTAAATTGATTCATTGTACATAGATAGAGGATAACATATCAATTCTCTATTTGTAAGTTGTATAGAATCACAACATATATGCAGTCATACATAAAGTTAGGGTTATTATGACCATCATATTTATTGTTCTTTTAGAGTATGTTTCTTCTACTTATAAGAAAAACTGACTGTAATCTAGTAGAGGAAGTGGGAGGAAATAGCACCTCATGTGTGGTGCTTATTGTGCCTATGATTGCATCAAGGGGCCACATTGAGTGACTGGTCCTTACCATCTAGGTTTGTGTAAATAAGATCCATGATATTTGCACAATGATGAAATTGCCTAATGACAACAATTCTCAGAATATATCATTTCATTAAGCAATACATTTTAATTTTACTGAGTGTGTGCATTTATGTATATAAAATAGAGAACAAGTGGAGAAGTATAAATAATATTAATACATTGGATCAATATCAATATCCTAGTTTTGGTATTCTACTCTAGTGTTGCAAAATATTACCATTGAAAGAAATTCCATATAATGTACTGGGGAATATCTATTTCTCATAACTGTATATTCATCTAAATTTATTTCAATAAATATTCCAGTTTTTAAAGGAAATAAAATACTACTTACAATAATAAGAATCTTAGAAACTTCACGTTAAGTGGAAAAATCATGGCAGAAACAGGAGGTATTTGTCTAGGTCTAGGGGAGTGCTGGGATAGAAGAAGGTAGATCACCTATGGTTGGGGTTTCTTTTCAGAGTGATGAACATGTTCTAAATTTAGATTGCAGTGAATATACTAAAAACCACTGAATTGTAGGCTTTAAGTGAATGAATTTTATGATGCATTAATTATATCTCAGAAAGGCTCTTTTTTAAAAAAAGAATCAGGGAGAATTATGACATTTAATTTCTGTGTCAAGGTTTTCTTCTTTCAAACTTGTTGAGGTTTCCCAAATGCAGCAGAGATTTTTTTGCCCCCATTTGAACTGGTTTTCTACGTTTAAACACTTGCCTTAACAACTTTGGATATTTCCTGGCAAACAGACTGAAATGAATAAAACTCTGGGAGTGAATTATGAAGCCAAATGTTCAGTGTAGGAGACACTGGAATGGCTTCTAGATTGATACTTGCATTTGCACCTCCTCAACTGGCCCGTTTTGCCAACCTCTGGTAGAGGGTGTGTTGGGCTGTATTGCTTGTTCCTGACAACTTTCTTCTCAGGCGGACTTTCCTTTATCTATTCTTCTACAATTGAACCTAATCTGTTTCAGAACTCTAGAAATTGTCCCATTTAAATTTTGTTAAAATTTTCTCCAATTTTCCAAAATAAAACATTGTTTTCTTATCTGACCATCAAATATCTAGTAGACAGTTTGTTATGTGAAGTCCATTGTTTAGGAGTTTTCAAGATATCAATGGTATTTAAATATCCAACTACTTTTCTTTGGTGCACTTGATCTGTAAAGAGGCATATTTAAAAAAACAAAACAATTGAAGCATCATTTTAAAAAGTGGAAAAAAAGAGCTACTAGTCAGTTAAAGGAAAAGCAAACTTACCTGTTGTCTTTAGAATGAGATTATAAAAAGTATTTTTGGGTGGGCGGGGGAAAATGATTACTGTGTCAAAGGATAATACACTATAAAAATTTGTTCACTTTAAGCACACAATTCAATGGTTTTTAGTATATTCACATAATGAGGATTAGCATACAAGTGATCTTCATGAGGAGTTATGATAGAAAATATAACTAACACTAATATAATTGAATGCCACTCTCAATTCCTGCCAGAGTGATTTGTGGTTTTACTTACCATCAGCCCTTTTAAAATCAGTGGAAATATTAACACAGTGAACAGGGAAAATATGAAATAATACTTAAGTCTTATTTTGGAAAGAATTTTAACCTCAGCCGGCTGTAGTGGCTCATGCCTATAATCCCAGCTGCTTGGGAGGCTGAGGCAGGAAGATCACAAGGCTAGTTCAAAGCCAGCCTCAGCGAGGCACTAAGCAACTCAGTGAGACCCTGTCTGTAAATAAAATACAAAAAAAGGCTGGGGGTGTGGCTCAGTGGTCAAGTGCCCCTAAGTTCAATCTCTGGTACAAAACTAACTAAATAAATAAAATACAATAAAATAAAATTTCGACCTCACATGTAGCTGAAAGGATCTAGACAACTCCAATTGATCTAAGTGTCATGATTAGAGAACACTGTCATGCTCTACTTCCAGTCAGTGACAGAGGATTCTATTTAAATGCTTGGATAAGTATGAAGTAAATGTTTCCAAAAAGAAGATTACAGTTGGCTTTTACAGTAAAAGATTGCTATTTTATGGCACTAAAAATTGAATTTTTATAAATTCATGCCCATAAACTAAGTTATAAAGAATACTTTATTTTCTATGTACAGTATATAATAATTTTTCAGGAGATAATGTGAATTCAAAGATATAATTTAATATTCAATTTCATATATATATTCATACATATATACATACATATATATATATAATGTAATATATATGGTTTATGTTTGTTTTTTGATTTTTTTGTGGTACTGAGGATTGAACACAGGGGCACTCTACCACTGAACTACAATCCCAGTCCTTTATTTTTTCTTTTGAGACAGGGTCTTAGAAAGTTTCACAGCCTGGCATCAAACTTGCAATTCTCCTGTCTCAGCTTCCCAAGTTGCTAGGATTACAGACATGCACTACAGCACGTGGTTTATGTGCTTTCTTATTCATTGGAATTGAATATTTTGATATTGTTCTTTCTATTATACTAAAAATCAGGGTTTGTTTTCTTATAAATAACATAATATGTAGTAATTATCACTTAAAATTTACATACTAAAGTCTTTGAAACAGTGTTTTAAAACATGCTTGAATCTTTTGCACAATGACAATTTGGTATAAATTGAGTTTAAGATCAATGTTGCATCAGCTTTTTGGAACTTAATGATACAAACAAAATGCAAAATTAAAATAATTTCAGTTATTTAACTTTAATTTTGTGTCATATTGAATGATGGACATTTATTAAGCATTTACAAAATAATAAAAATCTAATAACCTTAACTATCCTAGTCTCTAGTTATGGATAATATAGGCATAGATAAATCTAATGGGTTTATGTGCAATTAGGGCACTTGTAATAAACTAAATAATAATAATATGTTTGAAATTCTGTGCTTTTTTGTTGTGCTCTCAAAGTGATTGCTTCAGACAGGTGCACCTTCTCTTTAGAAGAACAATGAAGCATGCTCTAGCTAGAAAAGGGGTTGTTGCTTTCTGGGAACATGAAGCAGATAAAGAGCCAAAGGATGCTTCCAGGTGGAGATGAAAGTCACAAAGTGTGTGAATTAAAAAGAACAGATCCATTTATCTTTGTCCTTTTACACCTGGACAGAAATGAGAAGAGCCATCTGTCAAAACTGCATGCAATGCAATAAAGGGCATTTTGTTTATCTGTGAATAAATTAAATGGACTTGGATGGGATTTTAATGGAAATATGCACAGCTGAGATTTTCAAACAATCAAGTTTGGCATTTCCTTCAACAAGCTTTTGATGGGCCTCTTTAGAGGACAATTCTCAAGGAGAATTGTCCTGTCCTCCTTTTCTTCTTGCAATATGGACATTCAGCCATTTTTTTTTTCTTTTTGATATTGATACATTCTGGATCAGTAGGAAATTATAAAAGGGTTCCACCCAGTCTCCACCATAAAAGCTTTGGGATAGATAAATAAATAAGGTGACAAAACTGTTATTATTTTAAAAATAGTTAGAATGGATTTTCAGATAAACTGATGAAAATAATATATTTTAATAAACTGACATGCTATTTGAGTAAATAAATAATTTATTGAGTAAATAATTCATTCATTGTAAAATACTATACCAAGTCTGGGCACTTCTTTTTTAATTTTTCCCCTCAATGATTAAAGCATCAATCTGTGGGAAAAGAGAAAATCATATTCTTTCACAATTTTACTAAGTTTTTCTTTCTTTTTGATAAAGAACAAAATGGAGGAATAAAAATGAAAAACAATAAAATAACAGAAAAATCAATGGGAATGTGAAATATAGTTTATAAATATTATACTTACCTTTGGAAGAAGCAATATATTGTCTTAAAAGTTATAGGGCATGAAAATCACGTGAAAATTGGAGATTAGAATATCTGGTTTCATGTGAGTGGTAGAAAGCCTTGAGAAAGCTGAAAAACATTCACAGAAATGAGATGTTAGTGTGAATTATTTGTTTAAAATGCACTGATGTTTATAATCATATGCATTGGACCCTATAATAATATAATTTGTACTAAAGAATCAAACAAATTTAAGTTCTCATTGCTGTTATTTTTGAAGAATTTTTTAAAATCAATAAGATACAGAATTAAGATAATTCTTATCTTCTTGATATATCTTGAAATATTGAAAATATGATCGTAAAGAGAGGACCTCAGAAAAGTCGATCCTCCCTAAGCACAATTAGAATGCTTATAAAAATTATAAAAATTAACATTTTATGAAGCTAAAAAATAGCCAAACTTATTAATTATCTGAGAAGCATTTATTCAAGAAAAGTGGCTGATTTGGACTAAGAACAGTTGAGGATTACTGTATTTTAAATCGCCATCATTTTCTGCCCAGTTCAATGGTAGTCTACAAAATTACACCTTACAACAATGGTAATTATGAAAAATAGTTCTCTTATCTTTCTTGAGGGAGGTACAGGTATAGAGCTTCTGCCAAAGAATAATTCCCGAGCATTATTTCCTATTTGATGTGTCTGGCTCTCTGCAATTACAATATTCTTATGACTTGTCTTTACTTGATGTGACTTTGAATTTGCTCAATAAGAAGAGTCTTATCCTTAGGGTTTTTGTCAAAAACCTGAGAATAAGAGGTCCCTAAGAGGCCTAGAAAAGTTGCATCATACCCTGGAGATCTAGGAGTCCATGTGCATCTTCACAACCAAGAAAGAACAGAGCAGTGCTTGATCTTTCAACTGTGGCATACATGGAGATCATTCACATAAACACAGTGGATCCTGATTCTGAGTTTTAACATCCTAAATATAAAAGTATGTCTAGCAACAAGGAAAACTTTGCAAAACAAGCTTTTTGGTTTAGGGCATAAAAGGAAATCTCAGCCTAATATTAGCTGATTACAAAGCTGACCAGAGATTTCAGTGACAGTTCAGGATAGGAAATATATCTATAAATTTAATCACAGAAAAAAAAAAGAACAAAAAAATTAAAAAACTCAAAAAAACAAAAGAAAGAGAGAGAGAGAGAGAGAGAAGTAATAATAGCTATAATAAAGATAACTAAAAGCAGCCACAACAAACAAACTTTGGGGAGGGGGAGGAATTTGATTTGGATAGTTTCTAAATTTCATTATTTAAAATGTTGTGAGATATATATACAGAAACTGAGAATCATGGACCTATGGACCCATGCATTATGGGAGAAAGAAGTGAATAGAAACTGTTATTTAGAAACAAATATTAGACCTACTAAACAAAAACTTTTAAACGAGTACTGTAACTATGGTAGAAGACCTAAAATGAATCATATCTGCAGCAGTAAAGTATGAGAATGATATCTCACTAAAAGAAGAGGAGCAATTAAGCCATAGAAATTATTAAAAAGAAAATGATAGAAATTTTAAGGTTGGAAAATAAAATAAGTAGAATAAAAATGTTTCTAGATGGGCTCATCAAATATAAATTGGCAGAAGAAAAATCAATTAGCTTAACTATAGTTGACAACATCTGCTCTGAGAAGTAGATATAAAAAATAAGTGAAGAAAAATAAAGTTTGTAATGCTAAAGTGTTAATCCATGAAGAAGATAATGTTAAAAACACATTTTCACCTATGTTGCCTCAAAATAATTGTAGCCAAAACTAACAACTATTTTATTAGTGCATAATATTTATACATTTTCACCCTCAATATCCCTCTTGCACTCACCTTCTGTCTCCCCTTTCCCATCCCTCCCCCTCCCCCAATCCACTTCTCTTAGTCTCCCTTTTTGCTTTCAGAGATATTTTTTTTTAGATTCCACATATGAGAAAAAGTATGCAATACTTGTCTTTCTGAATCTGACTTATTTCACTTAGTATGATGATTTTTCAGTCCCATCCAGTTTTCTGCAAATGTCATAATTCCATTCTTATTTACAGCTCAATAATAATGCATTGCCACATTTTCTCCATTTATCTGTTGATGGTCACCTAGTTTGATTCCATGACTTGGCTATTTTAAATTGTGTCACAATAAACATGTCTATAGTCTACAAAATGATGACTTTAATTCCTTTAAGAATATACCAAAATTCCTTTAAGAATATACCAAAAATATATACCAAAAAAATGGTAGAGCTGGATCATATAGTAGTTTTATTTTTAGTTTTTCGAGGAGCTTCCATATGGATTTCCATAGTATCTGTACTAATTTACATTCCCAACAAGTTTTCATTTTTTTCTACATTCTTGCCAATATTTAATGTTTTTTTGTGCTTTTTATGATAGTCTCTCTGACTGAGGTAAGATTAAAGTCTCAGTGTCATGTTGACTTATATTTTCTTAATAGTTGAAGATGTTGAACAGCTAGCTTTTCATATAATCATTGGCCGTTTGTACTTTTTTTTGGCAAGTGTTCAGTTCATTTGTTAATTTATTGATTTGTTTGATTTTATTTTGTTTTGTTTGATATAAAGTCTTTTGAGTTCTTTATATTTTTATTCTGGATATTAATTATCTGTCATAAGATAAGCTGCCAAAGACTTTCTCCCCTTCTGTAGGCTGTCTCTTCACTCTGTTGTTTCCTTTACTATGCAGAAGGTGTTCTCGATTTGTCTATTCTTGATATTATTTCTTTGAGTCCTATTCAGGAAGTTGTTGCCTGTGCCTATATCTTGACATGTTCCCCTATGTTGTCCTGTAGCAGTTTCAAAATTTAAGGGCTTATGCTTAGAGTTTTTATTCAGTTTGAATTGATTTTTGTACAGCATGAGAGATGAGGGCCTAGTGTCAGTCTTCTATACAGGGATATTCATTTCTCCCAGAACCACTTGTTAAATAACTATCTTTTCTCCAACATATGTTTCATCACCTTTGTTAATAATCAGGTTGCTATTGCTGCATTGGTTTATTTCAGTATCTTCTTTTTTATTCCACTGGTCTACGTGTCTGCTTTTATGGCAGTACTATGCCGGTTTTTTTTTTTTTTTTAATATTTTTTTAGTTGTAGATGGACACAATGTCTTTATTTTATTGCTTTGTACGTGGTGCTGAGGATCGAACCCAGGGCCTCACGCATGCAAGGCAAGTGCTTTACCGCTGAGCTACAATCCCAACCCGCCATGCCGTTTTTAATACTATGACTTCTGACAGTTATTTTCTAAACTTTGAATTTTAGATAGAACATGGAATATTTTTAAGAACAATTTGAATTCTATTAAATTTATGCAATTTTAAATATTTTTAACCTAATGCTAACTTTTTATGTGAATAAGAATGCTGAGAAAAATGTAAGAAAATTAAATGATGTACTCTATAAACTACAAAATACAAATAAAATGCTACAAAATCGTTATATAATTAAGACTAGTGGGGCTGAGGTTGTGGCTCACTGGCAGAGCGCTTGCCTTGCATGTGTGAGGCACTGGGTTCGATCCTCAGCACCACATAAAAATAAATAAACAAAATAAAGACACTGTGTCCATGTATAACTAAAAAATATTTAAAAAAAAAAAGACTAGTTAGGGCAAAGAAGAAAAACTTCAATGGCATTGATCAGCAATGAAAAATAGAGTGACTAACTAGAAATGGCTGCAAAGAATGCTCAAGAACAGAGCACTGAGGAAAGCAAAACATAGGAAATAGATGTTAATATATGTGGACACAGCAAAACATTGAGGCTTCTTTCTTAGAAGTTACACCTTTCTCATTCCACCTTGTACAAAAATGCCCTTCAGAATCAAAGGAAGATAATTTCTTAAAACAGTAGATATTTAACATTTATCAGCCATTGTTAATGCCAGGCTCTGTTTTAAATATCCCATACACATACATACACAACAGTTGATTTAGGCCTAATGATAACACTGTGAAAGTAGGTACGTCATCTTTATTTTTCACATGTGAAAATCATAGTTCATTGAGATTAACTAATTTGCCCAACATCATACAGCTAGCACTTTGTAAAACTAGGATGTGAACACAGATAATATGGTCTAGAGCTCAGCTATTTATTTTAAGCATTGCCTTTTAAAACATGCTGGGAGCTTTTGTACTCTGCAGTTAGGTATGGGCATCTCTCCAGATTGATCATTGGACTTAGTGGTTTTATATTGGAAGATATTGTTTTATTTTACAAACTTTGAAAGGTTAAAGACATAATTAGAATGGATGAATATTTTATAAATAATCACTAATATATTTTGTAACACCTTGTTTTGATACAAAGCCCCAGTGTTAACTGTCAGAAAAACACTAACTTAATAATCATGCATATTACCACATCTCCTTCCCCCACAGGATTTTTCCTAGCCAGTTTATCTTTCTGGATTCATAAGTTTCTGAGTCCTCATATGATTTTTGTTATCATGTAGAGATATTGTTACATTGTTAAGGTGACTTTGAAGTTAACCAATAGTCATTTTTACATTTTTAATTAAGTTGAAAAATAAGAGGATACTCTTCACAAAAATGTGACATTTCCCTGTGTGACCTTGTAATTGCATTGCCTATTAAAGCAGCTAATCTTAGTTTTCTAACTCTATGAGAAATCAACAACTCTAAAATTAAACCATAATTTTTTTTATCAGGGAAAATCGAGATGTAACACTACACATAAAACTATACAGAGAAAAAAATCCAAAAGTGAATTAGAATAAGGAAATAAATGAGGTAAACAAGTGATCAAACAATATGAGGAAAGATATTTTAAAATAAATTTTGAATATATTAAACATATCACTATTCCATTAGAACTATTTTCTTGCACATACTATTGTCTTATAACGAAGAATCATGAACTCAGTTAATAACTTTTCTTGGACAAATTTAGGTGAAAAATGATTCTTCTGATGAAAGAATTTCCATTTTAAGATAATTTGTTAATTTGTTTGTTTTTGCTGATGGGCTATTTTGTGAATCCAGAGATAAGTAATCACCATTAGCATACTGATAAAAATATTAAATTAATGCTAATTTTATTTCAACTTCTATACCTATAAGGAAAAATAATCATGCTACTGTCAATGCTACATGTATTATCTGTAAAATATCTCCATTGGAAAAGATGCAGCATGGCTTACTATTTTCCCCCTGTTGACATTAGATTTCAGCTATAGAAATAATTATCTTTTATAGGAGCTCTCTCCATGTCTTCAATGCCTCCCCTCCCCTTTCCTTTGCCCCATGCTGATTGGTTACTTTGAATGTTTCCCCTCCTCTTTACCCCATGCTGATTGGCTGCCTTCAATGCCTCTCCTTTTCTCATCCCATGCTGATTGCCTGCCTTCAATGCCTCTCCTTTTCTCATCCCATGCTGATTGGCTGCGCACCTGACATGGATCAATAGCCTATTGGCTGTAACCTAACCTCAGGGCCATGATTGGTCCGAGGACCCTATATAAACTGTTGCACTAACTGAAATAAAGGGGTCTGCTTCTCCCTCAGGCAGAGCAGTTTTACCTAGCCCCGGTATCTGGGTGAGTGACTCCGCAACCGTCCACACCATAAACCCTTGTCCTCCGGGACCCCAGCCCTCGTCCTCTGGGACCCCAGACCTCGTCCCGTGGGACCCCATTGTCCCTCGTCCTCCCAGACCCCAGACCTCGTCCTCCGGGACCCCTGACCTCGTCCCGTGGGACCCCATTGTCCTTCGTCCTTCTGGACCCCAGAGCTCGTCCCGTGGGACCCCATTCCTTGGTCCCCTCGTCCTGCGGGACCCCAACTCATCGAGTGAACCCACGCGAGGCACGACATAAACGACAATCTTTTAGTTATACAGCTCTGAAATTGGAATAAAGTAAAAGTCACACGTTTAGGAGTAGAAAATTACTATTATACGCTTTTAGAGCAATAATCAACTTGTATGTTGTGACTATCCTAAATTCTATATAGGAACTTTAAATATTTCTTTAAATTGCTCCCAAATTGGTAGCAATGATATACTCTAATTGTTTTTAAACAAAAATGTCTCATTATATGCTATAGAATTTTGTGGCATAGCCTTATTAGAGTAATGATAACTCATAAATACATCCAGAGACTGTCTACAGAGATCTATAATGTATTATGGCTATGCCAAGTTGAACCTCGGAGTAAAGCTCCCTCTGGCCTAAAGCAGATCTGCACTTCCAGTACAATTTCTTAAACAGGTATCTTACGAGTCTTTTCTAAAAGATACACACTGAGAGACCATAAGAGAAGAAGAAAACGAAAAAGAAAACCAAATAATTAAAAGACTGGAGGGAAAATTAGACTTTGAACATACAAAATGAAACTTATCAACAAATATTTTAAAGATATTTACAATAGAGTAGTAAAAGAAATTTGAGTACACAGGTTTTTATAATAATCTGAATTAACTAAGGCATTTTTTTTGTTTTTCTCATAATTTATAGAATACTAAACTATAAAAATTCCCTCAGTAATACTGTATGTTTATCTGATTCTAATCCTAAACAATGTCTATATTACTTAATCAATTATTTCTTTTTTTTCCTGTTGTGATTATAGCATAAACTTATTATTTTTAAAATTCTGTAAGAGGTTTTAATATGTCATCTTAAATTGGGATAATTTTAAGCCATGCAATGCCATGATATAGTGGAATGAATTTGCACCTAAATCTCACTGAGTACAAGAAAAATATGTTACATACTAGATAACCTTAAAAAAGGATGATTAAAACCCTAAGGTCAGTGATATCAACAAAGAATGCACAAAATTGCCCATGCTTCTTACTCTCCAGTAGTTCTTACGGTTGAACACTTCCCTCTGCCACATTTTCCCAACAAAGAAAGAAAATAAATAGGAAAAAAAACAAAAGTAAGGAACACTACCACATTTTATTAAATGCACAGTAGTTGATAATTTTGTAACTTTACAGATGAGAAGAATCAAAGAAAATGATCAATAATACTATGATGATTTTTTTTAAATTGAGAAGGAAAAAATAACTATAAATAATGCTACAGTATTTATACTGCATGCACTATTTTAGACAATAACTGTTTTGTATTCCTCAAATAGTATTTCACTCTTTAAACACATTTTTCATAGTATTGCAATAAACAAAGAATGCGTATAGCAAAGAATAAAAGAGATGTCCCTTTTCAATAATTATCTTCAAAGCAAGAGGCCACAATAAGTAAATAAAATAAAATAAAAACGTGAACCCAAGATGGTTAAATAAGTGCATGCCATCAATACTTAACCTTGAGATAAGTTTCTAGTTGTTTTTAGAATTTTTGAAAATATTTTTGGTCTTATTCCTACCAAAATATATTAGGTTCATTTGCATCCCATAGGAACATCTGAAGAGCAAGGGATGCGAGGAATTAACAGAGGGGCAGCTGCAGAACTGCAGAGCTGAATTTACTACTGGTAGTCATGGGATGTTCACAAGAAAATCATACTTACAAAAACATAGGAGGACTTGGGAAAATAAAATTTATATAAACAATAAACTCCACATTACAATATTAATGTCCCTGCTTTAACAAGTGCCCTGTTTAGAAAATTATATCTTTTTATATTTATCCAGAAATGTACCATCTCCAGGGCTTTGCTTTTCTTCTTGTGCATATGGCTTTCCTTTGGTCTGATTTCTCTTTAACTTTGAGAACTTCCTTTAGTGTTTCTAATAGTTCAGACCTACTGGTGAATTCTCTCTGCTTTTGTTATCCAAACATATTTCTATTTTGCCCCAGCCAAGGACACATGAGCTTTCCTGTGGCAAAGTCTGTGCCCTTATTGCAGTGTAACCACTTCAATGGCCCCAAGCTCAGACCTTTGACTTGTTAACTTGGCAAGATTGCTCATTCATTCAAGCTCCATAACCTTCTGTTGCAATAGAAAGTAGCCTTTGGCAAAAATCTAGTGCAATCTGGGCTTTCCTTACTGAGTTTTCCTTCTCTCAAAGATTACAAGATTTTTTCTATTCTTGTTCAGTACTTCATATACTTTTATTGGTGTTTTTGGCAGGAGGAAAAGTCTACCACTCTGCCATGTTTAGAACTAAAAGTCAATTATTGGTTTTCTTCTGAATGTAACAGTACAGATGGATTCTTACTGGTGACATTAGAGGATATAGATTTGGGGACCTGATAGAGTATTGCAAAAGACTTTTTTTTTAATCCTTCACAAAACTCCCATTTCTGCCCTATACCATGTAAACAGGAAATTAGTATCTAACATTCCCTATAATCTGTCTCCTTAAGGAAAGTAAACTAGCTTTAAACCTTAAATAGACCTGTGCTTCACGACTGTTATAGTTTGGATCTGGAATTTCCTACAAAGTCTCAAATGTGGAAGACAGGCCCCAATACAGCAGTGTTAAGACTTTGGGCTTTTAGGAAGTAAGAAGTGATTGGATCATGAGATTTCTGATCTTATGATTAGTCCATTGATAGATGCATATTTGAGGGCATTATTAGAAGGTGAGGGCTAGGTGTAACAGTGAGCTTTTGAGGTGGTGTTCTTGGGAAACATATCTACTCCCTGACTCCTTTCTTTCTTTCTGCTTCCTGGCTGCCAAGAAGTGAGCAGCTTTGTTACATCAAGCCCCTCTGCCATGACGTTCTGTTTTGCCTCAGGCCCAAAGCAACAGAGCCAGCCAGGGACTGAAATCTCTGAAACATTAGCCAAAACAAATATTTTTCTCCTTTATATTATTTTTCTCAGCTATTTTGTCATAGCAACAAAAATCTGACTAATGCACCTGCTGTACTTAGCTGGCTTTGATAATTAGCTAGGATTTCTCTGCCCCTGTTATATATAAGGTGTTCTCTAGGAACACCTATTAAAATCCTCACCCACTTCACCAGATTTAAATTAGCAGTGTGGCAGAATTTTACCCAAATTATTTTAGTTCATTAGAACCTGATGGTATGAAGAGATGATGTGGAAGAAAAGCTGTGCCTTTACTTTCATACAATAAAGTATTTCAAGACCTATAAAAATGAGCTAATTCCAACAATCTAAAAATTGTGCACACCACACAGGTTTAGGTAATATAAGTACACGTTATCTATTTGAATAAAGTGGCAAGATGCCACACTGAGACAGCCTCAAATTTGTTATTCTCATTGGCAAAGAGATAGAAAGCTTGAGGGGGAGTGCGAATTCAGAATATGGCCTACAAAATAGTTGTAGATTTTGAGAGACAGTTATATCAGGTGAGGATATAAAAATTCAGAATTTGCAGGGTAGGTAGGAAAAAGAAACATGTTTAATCTTTGGAAAAAGAGACTATTGAAAAACATTCATAATCTAATAGCCTGTTATTTGTACTCATAAGAAAGTGCTTATGCTACTGTATGTTAATTATATAATTTATTTAAGAACTAAGAATCTCTAACATTTTAAGCTTAAATGAGAATGAATTAACAAATCATACAGAATTTTATTCTTTACAATGTGTTAATGAAAAAAACTACATCCTGAGAGACACAATTTGTGTGAGTTTACTTCAAGGCAAGGGTATGGCCTAAGGTATCCATATTCTTGCACTAGAAAACAAATAGGTAATTATTCCTTAGCAGAACTGTAAGGGGATTAGAGTGGGGAATATAGTTTCCTAAATTTGAAATATGCCAGATATAATTACCATTCTTACTCTCAAGACATTTATTTCAAGTTGTCTATTTGCAAGAATAGACAACTATGGATATTTTCCCAGAGATTAAGATTATAATTAGATGTATTTTGCCCCAATCAATGCATAAAATATCAAATAATGGGGTTACGTAATGTGAAAAGTAATAAAAAGAATTGGATGCTTCTATTGTGTCTGCTTGCACCTCATGGTGAACCTGGGAGAAGCAGGATGCACTCGGACCACCTTTTCTTTTCTGATTTACTTTGGAGGTCACTCTATAACAAATCATCGGCTTTATGTCTTTTGGCCATTAATAATTTGAAAGTTTTTTCAATTGCAGTACACCTGTTATATCAAACCCTTAACAGGAGGACTTTTAATCTTTATCTTTTGTTATTTCCAAAGAATTGAGCTTCATTACCCACCCCAGAGGAGTGGGGTTTTCAAAGGAATTAAACACATAGAGTTCCAGCAAACTATTATATGTGGCCACAGAAAAGGTGAACTATAATTCTTTCATTCCTGCACCTTTTCTCTACTAAAGAATAGTTAAGTTTAGGACTAATTTATTTGTCCTGGATGGTGTGGATTGATCATCTTAGGCCAAGGCCACTCTAAAGAATAGGACAAAGGCTCTCTCCTTTGTCTTGTTTAAACTCTTTATATTCCAATTCTACTATTTTTCTTTTTCCATTAATACTCTTTTTTATTCATTTGTAAGTTTATTGTTCTCCCAGGATGTGTATGAATAGGACTCAAATAGAGAATTTAGGGTTTTCATGTAGGTAAAATAGAGCTGGCCTTATAGTTTTACAAATCATTTTGACAGATCTAGCTTAGATAAAAGAATTCTTTGCAAGGTTTCTCCTGGTTCATCAGATTCTATACTGAGATTTGAGTTTAAATATCTGCCTAATAATAAGTATGGCTTTTCTTGTCATTATCTTGTTAATGCTTCTCGCACAAGAAACTTATATAAAGGGTTATTCATTATTTATTTGAGGTTACATTTGTAATTGTTATTGTTTAGATGTGGTGTCCCCCAAAATCTCACATGTAAGACAATACAAGAAGGTTTAGAGGAAAAATGATCTGGTTGTAGCCTTAACCTAATCAGTAAATTAATCCCTGATGGGATTAACTAATTGGTGACTGGAGGAGGGTAAGGTGTGGCTGGTGGAAGTGGTTCATTGGGGGCGTGGCTATAAGATATATATTTGTATCTGGCAAATGGACACCTCTACCTCTGCTTCCTGGTCATTAAGTGAGCTGGTCCCCTTCCCACACTCTTCCTGCCATAATGTCCTGCCTCACCTGGAGCCCCGAGGAATGGAACTTGCTGACTATGGATTGAGACCTCTGAAACCCTGAGCCCCTGAATAAACCTTTCCTCCTCTGTAGTTGTTCTGATTAGGTCCTTTAGTCACAGCAGGGAAAAAGCTGACAAAAATAGTAACATACATAGAATGGGCACTGAATCTGACGACTAAAGAAATCTGTTGAATAGGGGAGGAAATACAGTAACTTTTTCAATTTTTAATTAGTTCCTTTTATATATAATATGAGGGTTCATTTTAACATAATTATACAGGCATGGAATATGATTTGCTCTAATTAATTTCCTAGTTCTTCCCTTTTCCCTTTCCCTCCTCCCCACTCTGTTCCCATCCCTTTACTCTACTGATTTTTCTATTTATTTATAGTTCATTTTTAAAATTAATGCTTTGTGAATATGCAAGAAGGTGAGATTTGCTGTTGAATATTCATATATGGGAAAGTGAAGTCGGATTCATTCTTTCATTTTTTCCTTTTTCCATCCCTCCTCTTTCCTCCTCAGTCTCCTTCCTCTACTCCACAGATCTCTTTTCTGTTTTCATGAAATCCTCGCACCCTTTTCTTTTTTTCCTTATTTCTATATAGCTTTTGCATATCTGAGAAAATGTTCAACCTTTGGCTTTCTGAGTCTGGCTTATTTCACTTAGCATGATGGTCTTCAGTTCCATCCATTTATTGGCAAATGCCATAATTTCATTCTTATTTATGGCTAAGTAATACTCTATTATGCATATATATACCACATTTTTTTCCTCCATTTATCTGTTGAATGGCATCTAGGCTGTTTCCATAGCTTGGCTATTGTGAATTCTGTTGCTATACACATTGTTGTGGCTTTTTCCCTATAGTATGCTGATTTTAGATGTTTTATTTTGGATTATATACCAAGGAGTTGAGTTAGCTGAGTCATATGGTGGTTCCATACCTAGTTTTTTGAGGAAACTCCATGCCATTTTTTAGACTGCTTGCAGTAATCAGCAGTCTCAAAAATATAGGAATATCCTCCCCCCTTGTTTGGTAACATTTATCACTATTAGTATTCTTGATAAGTGCATTCTGACTGGAGTGACATGAAATCTCCTTGGATTTGCAGATACAAATTTTAGTTCATTTCATTTCAAACTTTTGTCTACTTTGAGAATATACACAGTAATTTTAGGTAATGCTCAATTTTTAGGTAAAAAAATGCTTATCTCCCTTCATACTTTATCCTTCTCTTACCTCCTCTCCCTGAGAGATCATCTGGCTTCATAATGATATATCATAATCTTAATCTCCTCCAGGTGTTCTCAGAGGACTCTAGCTAAACTGATGCATGGTTGGTATGATATCTTTTTTGTGTGGTTAGCTTGATTCCATCTGTGGGCATCCTAATGTGACTTGTTGCTGATCTTGTGGTCTGAGATGGATCCTCAGATGGATCAGGCTTGAAAATGGATCCCTGCTGACTTTGTTTCCCTGTTTGACTATCTTGCTTAGCTTTTATCTAGCTCCTCACTTATATCCTGGGGACACAAGGCCTATTACAAAGCCATTGCACCCTTGCCCAGACAGACTTCATATTAAGCCTCTGAGCTTCCAAGATCACATCAGTGCTGAGATGAAAGTGCAACAAGTGCCACCTTGACTTCCTGGATGCCCACACTTTTCTGCTTCCTAACTATGCTGTCAAGAGATCACGTGAGTTTTATTCTTTGCAAGAATCCAAATGCAACTTCCCAGAGGAGCAAATGAAGCGATAATAACATCAGTGCTGAGTGATTTTCTCAAAGAAATAATCATTAGGTAAAGGGACTCTGAATTGATATCTGGCACTAAGATTTCATATTTTCTTTTACCCAGCAGGAAGAGGATATTGCTGAAAAAAAGTAAATTATAAGGAGAAATTATATTTCTTCTCTATATCTGACTCTCTGAGAAAATAAATTTGTGAATCCCAATACACTTGTAATTGTTTACCTCACCACAACTTCAAAATAGCCCTGCTTGTGTATGCATATTTGATAGCTTATTTGGGATCTAAATATCAGACCCCAAAAGAAATTGTGAACATTAGTTTTAGCATAGAGATGAGCAGAGAAATACTCAACATTTCCTCCTAGTTAATTCTATTACCACAATTATCCAAAAAATGACACCAAATTCAAGCAGTTGCAAAGCCAGGGAGATGTCGATGATACCATAACACATTTTATGTTTAGTGACATTTAGAATAAAAATTATTCCTCTGTTTGAGTAAACCAACTCTACTCTCACAAATATCAGCTAGCAAAAAGTAATTCAAATTGCAAATCTATGTCACCATAGGTAAAAATTGGTTCATAACTTTTTCCAGTGCTCAGAGCAACAATTTACAAGGAAAATTCTTCACACTTTAAAAATAATGTCTATAGAAACAAATAAGGTTCCCACTTATGCATATTTTAATAACATAAAATATACTGATAAACTTATGTAAAAAATTAATTTCCTTTGGAAAAACAAGACTGAGTATCATCTCACACTGTGTAATGCATTCTGAAGTTAGTCTTGTCCTCCAGCAGATGACCATAAATTAACGGTACACAAACATGTCTCAATATGGAGTCTCTGCGGAGGTTTCTGAAATACCAACACTCAGTTGCTCAATAAATGCTAATTGGCAAAGATGATAATGATATGTTACTCATTTCCCAAAAGGCCTTCTAACTCTGTTGGTTTCCTCATCCATCTGCTTGAGAACACTGAAGAGAAAAAATGTCAGTACTCATAAGCATAAAATTTTCCACAATTTATAGGTTCAAGAAATCTCTTGTACATTTTAATTATAAATACACACACACACCCATCACTATAAGTTCATTAGTGTGTGTGTGTGTGTGTATTGTGTGTGTGTGTGTGTGTGTATATATATATATATATATATATATTTTTTTTTGGTACTGGGGATTGAACTCAGGGGTGCTCGACCACTGAGCCACATCCTCAACCTATTTTGTGTTTTATGTAGAGATAAGGTCTCACTGAGTTGCTTAGCGCCTCACCTTTGCTGAGGCTGGCTTTAAAGATGCAATTCTCCTGTCTCAGCCTCCCAAAGTGCTGGGATTGCAGGTATGTGCCACCAAGCCTGGCTTCTCTATTCTCTTTCAATGATCAATGTGTCAAACTCTGTCATTTGCATAGTCTTGGATACCTAGATAACGTAGCTGTAACATAAATCTTAAAATTAGGCAGATTGATTTCTCCACTTTATTCTCTTTCTTCTCAACATTATTTTAGTTATTCTAGGGGTTTTGTCTTTCCTTATAAATGCTAGAATAATTTTACCTATATTTAAAAAATCTTTCTTGTCAAATGACAGGAATTGATTAAAACTCTACATCAATTTATTGAAAATAGATATCCCTTCTCTGTAAAATCTTCCATTCCATAGATACAACATATCTATTAATCTATATATTTTTAAAATTTCCTTTTCATCAGTATTTGCAGATTCCAGCAAGCAAATCTCTACACTTTTTAAGATTTATATCTGCATATTCCATTTTGAGCAAGTATATATGGTATTGTACTTTTATTTTTTGTGATGACATATTCATTGTTTGTGTCCTGAAATGTTGATAAATTCACTTATTACTTCTAGGAGTTTTATTTGGGTTTTGTAGATTGCTTGGAAATTTCTACATAGATAATCATGTACTCTACAAACAAGGACAGTTTTATTTCTTCTTCTGATTGGAATGCATTTTATTTCCCTTACTTATGTTATTACAACACTAGAAAGTCAGGCACTGATTTTTACAAGAGTTCTGACAGCAGATATCCTTGACTTGTTCATGAACTTAGAGGAAAAGCATTCAGCCCCTGTCAATGAAGTACAATGCTGGCTGTAGGTGTTTTCAGATACTCTTGCTCAAGTTGTGAGAGTCTCTCTCTAATTTTACTTTTCTAAGAATTTTATCATAATAGATGTTGAATTTTGTCAAATGCTTTTCAGCCTTAATATGTATAATCACATTTTTTGCTATAGCTTATTATGATGTTAGTTTTTAAATATCAAGCTAGTCTGGTGTCCTTGCAATGAACATCATTTTGTCATGGTGCATAATTTTTCTTTCATGTACGTGAAATCTAATTGATCATGTTTTGTTAATAATTTTGCTGCCTATATTCATAGGAAATATTGGCCTATTAGTTTATTATTTCTTTTTCTATCTTTTTTTGTATTGTGTTGTCTGGTTTTGATACTAAGGCAATACTATCTTCTTATCTTTTTTCAAAAAGAAATTATAGGAAACTATTTAAACATTTTGTAGAATTCTGTAATAAAACTATCTGAGTCTAGAAATTTATTCTATTTTGAGAACTTTGAAGTCATAAGTTCATTATATTTAACATAAAACTATTAAATCATTAATTATTAAAAGTACCTATTTCATTTTCTGTGAGATGTGGTAGTTCAATGTATTTAAGTGTCCACATCATCTACATTGTCAAATCTTTGTGTCCAGTGTTTTCCTTGATTATCTATTTCATGTCTACAGTGTTTATAATAATATTACCTATTTCATTCCAGTATTGGTAATATATGTCTTTTTTAACTTCTTAGTCTAACTAGTTTGTCTATGTCCTTAATCATTTTAAAGAATGAGTTTATTCTCTTGGATAGGCAGAATCAATATTATTAAAATGGCCATACTGCCCAAAGCACTATACAGATTCAATGCAATCCCAATTAAAATACCAAAGTCCTTTCTTATAGAAATAGAAAAGGCAATCATGAAATTCATTTGGAAAAATAAGAGACCCAGAATAGCCAAAACAATTCTGAGCAAGAAGAGTGAAGCAGGAGGCATCACAATACCAGACCTTAAACTTTATTACAAAGCAATAGTAACAAAAATGGCATGGTACTGGCACCAAAATAGACATATAGACCAATGGTACAGAATAGAAGACACAGAGAGTAATTCACATAAATACAGATATCTCATACTAGACAAAGGTGCCAAAACACACATTGGAGAAAAGATAGCCTTTTCAACAAATGGTGCTGAGAAAACTGGAAATCCATATGTGTCTAATTGAGGAGAAAGTAGGTTCAAATTTTCATCACATTGGATTAGGCCCTGAATTTCTTAACAAGACTCCAAAAGCACAAGAAATAAAAGCAAGAATTAATAAATGGGATGGACTTAAACTAAAAAGCTTCTTCTCAGTAAAAGAAACTATCAATAAGGTGAACAGAGAGCCTACATTCTGGGAGCAAATTTTTGCCACACGCACATCAGATAGAGCACTGATCTCCAGGATATATAAAGAACTCAAAAAACTTAACACCATAAAAACAAACAACCCAATTAATAAATGGGCTAAGGAGCTGAATAGAAACCTCTGAGAAGAAGATATACAATCAATAAACAAATATATGAAAAAGTGTTCAACATCTCTAGCCACTAGAGAAATGCAAATAAAAACTACTCTCAGATTTCATCTCACCCCAGTCAGAATGGCAGCTATCCAAAATATCAGCAACAATAAGTGCTGGTGAGGATGTGGTGAAAAAGGCACACTCAAACATTGCTAGTGGGACTGCAAACTGGTACAACCAATCTGGAAAGCAGTATGGAGATTCCTTAAAAAACCTGGAATGGAACCACCATTTGATCCAGCTATTCCACTCTTTGGCCTATACCCTAAAGATTTAAAAACAGCACACTACAGTGATGCATTCACTACTTAAATTTTCCTTTCAGCACTCCAGTAACTCTGGCCCACAAATTTTTATATATTATCACTTGATTCAGTTCAATGTATTTTTTTACTTTCTGGTGACAAATGTTTAAGCCATAAATTGTTTATAAGTGTTATTTAGTTGCAAGAGTTTGGAGATTTTTTTCACTTTGCTGTTGTGGTTGTTTATTATTTGTAGGTTGATTCAACTATGAACAAAGTAAATAATTTTTTTAAGATTTAAAGTTAAGAATATTGTCTATTTTGCTATGTTCTGTGTGGACTTAAGTAAAATATGAATTCTGCTGTTGGGTGGAAGATTCTCTGATTACTAATTAGATGATTTTGGTTGTTAAGTTTTCCCATGCTCTTGCTAATTTTTTTTCTAGTTTTTATATTAATTGTTGAACATGGGATGTCGAAATTGCCCATGTCATTGTGGATTTCTTATGTCTTTTTTAAGTTCTGTTTTGCAGCTCTGTGGTTTCATACATATACATTTAGTACTGCTATCTTTTGGATGGATTGTGTCTGTATATCATATAACATCCTTTGTCTCAGTGAAACATTTTTGCTCTGGTCATATTTCCTGATATTAATATAACAATTTTTATTTTCTTGTAATCAATATTTGAATGATATATCTTTTACTCTTCTTTAATTATTAACCTATCTAAACCATTAGATTTGAAGTGAATTTCAAATGCATAACAAAGTGTTGTTTTATTTTTCATTTTGATTCCTAAACTATTTTTGTTAGTATATCTAAACAATTTATATTTGATGTAACACTGATATCTTAAGGTATAAATGTCTGATTATAGTGTTAGTTTTCTCTTTGTTTTTGTTTTGTTTTCTTGTTATTTGTTGTGTTTCTTTTCCTTTCGTATGTATTAAATAAACTTTTTGAAATCTCAATTTGATTTATCTATAGTATTTTTGATATTACACTCTATCGCTATTTTAGTGGCTGCTTTAAGTATTGCCTTTAATATACTTAAGTTACTATACTCTGCTGATGTCATTCTTTACTATTTCAAGTGAAATATGGAAACCTTACCTATTTTTGTTATCTTCTTTTATAATTATCTTATTTCATATACATTTACATAGAAATTTCATGATGTTATAACTTTTCTTCAATTGTCATGCACCATTTAGAGCAGAAGAGAAGTACTGTCTCATAGTTTTGGCTACCTTGTTCTTTTTTCCTTTCTAGTCTTCAAAGACTTTCAAGCCATTATCTTTCTGTGTACAAAACTTACTTTATTCATATTTTAGGGTGACATATTCTCTCAGTTTTCTTTTATCTAAGGATGTTTTGATTTCCCCTTCATTCCTGAATGATATTTTTCCTGTATATTTGCTTGTGGGTTGATAATTCTTTCAGCACTTAAAAAATGTTATGACACATTTTTTCTGGCCTCTATGGTTTCTGATGAGAAATTTTCTATTACTTAAATTATTTCGTACTATATATAAGTTATCCTTTTTACTCTTTTTGTGACTTCTTATTTACCTTTACTTTTCAGAATATTAACTGTGATGTGTATTGATACAATGTTTCCCCTTTGAGATTCACTCAGCTCTTCATGAGGTAAGTTTTTATCTTTTTTTCAAATTTGGGAAGTTGTTGGTATTATTTCTCAAAAGAGTTTTTAGTCTCACTTTCTCCTGTCCTTCTGGATACACCATGACATGAACTTTAGATATTTTGCTATGGTTACATAGATTTACAAGACTCTGTTTTTTATTTTTTCTGTATTGTTCCTATTGAGCCATTTTTATTGTCTATCTTCAAATTCACTACATCCTTCCTCCTCTCTGTTCTGCTCTTGGGCTCATCAATTGAGCATTTTAATTCCGATTATTACATTTTCCTATTATAAGAAATTCTTTTGTTTTTCTTTACATATTCTATGTATTTGCTGAAATTTTCTGTTTTTTGACACTCAATACATAATTTTCATTATTTAGTCAATCACCTGTGTAATGTTTGACATTATAGATTTTCTATTTAATTTCTGCCATTTTGATGGGGGTATTTATTCATTGCTTTATTCATTCAGTTTAGAATGTTCTTGTATATTGATACTATAAATGATTTTTATTAAAATCTGTATTGTATCATGAGAACTTGGATCTTAAACTTTTCCACTTTGCCTGAATTCTCCAGGCACACTCCAACAGGGAAAAATGAGATTCCTGCATTATTGTTGCAAGGTCAGAGCAGAATTTCTGTATCTCCACTTGGTATCTATTGATACCTAAGGTTGGATTCTCATTATGGGTGGGTATTTTCAGTGCTAGTTCCCTGTGGACATGCCCTGGTAACTCACTGGTGAGAAAACTAGGAGGGCCTCATTACTGCTTCCTTATGTGGCCTCTACTACATATGGTAGAGGTGTGAAGGGTAGCCACTGTATGGTGATGAAAACCATGATTCTGCTATCTCCTCTGATCCTATATTTGTAGGGGACAGGGGAACAGAAAAGACTAGATTCCCTATATAGAAAACAGAAAACTCATATTTTCATCTTATTGTGTCTAGATATCACAATATTTAAAAAATTAATTTCTAGTAAAAATTATTTTAAAGTATTTTTCTAGAAAAGACAAGTACATTGTATACCATCCTCTTAATCAACTCAATGTTATCCTACACATTTAATAATATAAATAAAATTTTAACATTTTCCTTATGACCATACACAAATATTTGAAAGCAGAACTATTAAAATTAATGTGAGTTATCCAAAATATCACTTCAACTTTTCTACATGCCAGTCACTCTATTAAGCTTATGATATAGGCAAATTTTAACTGCAATATCATTCTTTGTCTCTGAAGCCTCTCAATTATAGTCTGGTTTAGGGATTGTCCATATTTTCCATTTTTCAGTTTTCTCTTGGAAATAAAAATTCTGTAATATTGTGTGAGAAACTATGTGGCAATTTTCACATGTCTTTGCTGCACCAAAATGTATAAATATATCCTATACAAATTATTTTTGTTCATGTATCCAACCACATTCTTTCATAAAGTCCCAAAAGGTCCATTTACATTTTATCAAGAATTCCAAAGCCCTGTTCCTAATCTGATGTATACTGAGATTACAAGAATTATCCTGGGAGCATATACCAAATAATTGCAATAAATTTGCCCTCCAAGCAGTTGTGTGCCAAATAGCAACTGCAAGTGGAACATGTATTCATTCATGTATTTACTCCTAAACAATATACTCTGTTCTCTAACCACTATTTTGCACTACAGTTTACTTTACTACACAAAGAGAAAGCAGATGTATTTCCTCAGGCAACAGCTTGCTTTTTATGAAATTGTCAAGATAGGGTAGCATTTCTGACAAATTATGCTTGTGTACATGCTTTAATAAGTTAATACTTCAGTAGCTGGTAATTTAGTACTATTAGCATAAACTTCAATAATTATTTCAAGGCTATGATTTTTTTATTTCATACCTTTAATAGTGTGGTTGTCTCTCTTCCATGGTGGACATTGAATCAACAAATTGCAAAATTATTTTTAAAAACTATAAGTTATATCATTACAAAAATCTTCAAATGTATTAATTTTACTTTGTAGACATAAAGGAAGGAAGCACAAATGGAAACACTGTCCAAAAACCCTAAATTTTTGATTTATTAAAGGCAACTAGAATAAACCTACCTTTAAAGGCTTTGAAACATTTCTAAGAACAAGGAAAATGGTGTGACTTTTCGTCAGACCTTAATGGTAAAACTTTAGTGAAAGTCCTATTGAACAGAACACCCATTTAAAATCACTCTCATCCCCACCCCACTTAAATCTAGAGTAATAATAAATGGCTCATGTAAAATTTGCCTTTGTGTTAAGTAAAAATTGGAAAACAGAGTTATACAAACTATTTCAGAGGCCTAAAACAGAGGAAGCACGACTGATAAGAATGAACAACTCAAAATCATGAAACTTCTGCCAGAAAGTCTTAGGACAAATGAATGCTAAGACAGAAGGGCAATATTCTATTGTTCTCAAATCAAGGACTTGGTCAGTGGAGACAAACGTGAGCACGTTGAGTAATAATTTTGGTAAAGTAGATATATAGGCCACCAAGATCATCATATGTGTATAGAGTATGTATAAAAATGAAAAACAAAGTTAAATAATCTCAAAAACTGACCTTAGGCACCATAAAATGTTTCTCTAAGTGTTTAAGTAAATATGCAAAGAATTCCAGATAGATATTATTCATATAAGATATAAACAGCCTGAAATTAATAAGAAATATTCAGAGAGAAAAAATAGTGAATACTATTAAAAGTAAAATATAATAATTGCTTTGTGATAAATGCAAAATTTAATCAATCAATAAAAAGGTTGATAAATATCACAGAAAACTTTTCCATAATTTTTATTTCTTCAAAGTGCTAATAGAGACCAAAACAGTAGTGACTGTTCACTTAAGGAAAACAAAGCCATTGCAGACACTAGAACAATGTTTCTCAAAGTGCAATGAGTGGGTCATTTAGACAAGAAACAATGGGATGTTTAATATAAGAATACACTTTCCCATATCCACATAAGACCTACTTAATCAGATTTTCTGTAAGTATTGGTAAGATAGACAAATTTTAATAAGCCTTCCTATGATCCTTAAGTTTATTAAGATTTGACAATATTGTATTAAGCCATTTTTAAAAAATTTAAAATTTTAAATAACTTTCAGATATTATCTAAAAATTCTGAAACTGAGAAACACTTCTAAAAGTCAGATACATATCCTGCCAATAAAGAGGAAAAAATTATGCTCCCATGTCTCCTGTTATACTTAATCTTTAAGAAACTATTTATAATATTTGGACTATGTTTTAATATTCCTTTATCACAAAATTCTAAAATTCAGTAACCTTATTTAATTAGGAGTTAGCTTAAAGAATGGCTTATGATGTGCTCATCATATATTTTTTGATTTGAGTCTAGAGGTGCAGTGTCTTATATACATTACCTAATTATGGCTACTGAGGACTTGAATTGTGGTAAATCTGAATTTCTATAATCTCTATAAAAAGTAAAATATCTCACCAATATTTTTATAGTAATTGCATATTGAAATGAGTTGTTTATATCTGACATACAATAAAATATTTTAAAATGTTAGTGTTTTTAAGTATTGTTAGTAATCTTTTTCCATTCTCTCTAGAATACCTTTAAGATTTTACTAGAGTCTATTCCAAAAGTTGTAAATTATATGTATCATTTTTCTAATCAGAAAGACATTCTTGTTAAGCATTAAGTCCCCTGAGCTTTATGCAACAGATTGCCATGAGGTGTATGTGAAATGATTAGGGAGTGAGTAGCATCTAAATGTTTATCTTTGCTTTCACACTTTTTTTCATCAAAAGTACAAATGACAAAAGGAGAATCTATTAAGCTTTTAATTAATTCCTATTTCTAACCAAGCAAACTGTGACAATGCTCCCTGTCTAAAATATTGTGTTTGATAGTTTGTTTTCAGAACAAAATAAGTATTGAGCCAGAATTCTCACATTAAAAAAAAATTTAATTTCTTCAAGTAAAAGGAGAGAGATATGGTTAGTGCAAGAGAAGGAAATGTAAAAAAGTATATGTGATACTGATTTTATTTATCATTACTCATTTATTTATTTTTTAATGTAAACAAATATTTAATTTTAAATTTCTAATATAATATAAAATTGCATATATTATGTGTGGAATATGCAGAAATATATATATTTAATTTTGACATAATATTGATTAATTAGTTTTTTCCTACTTTTATCAGTTCCTTTTAATTCATTTTACCATCATATAATTGCAATCAGATAAAATTATGACTCCATACTATCTTATTGCATTTTTAAAATTATGTGTGTACGAACAAAATGATTCCTTAATGTTCAAGATTCAAGTTGGTATTGATAGCTTTTTACAATGGCATTCATAGTTATTATATATTAGATTAGGAAATGTGGGTTTAATGATAAAGTATCAAATTATTAATATCAGACACCCATATCCAATTCCATTCAAAGCCATGACATAAATGAACAGAGATATAGCACTGAGTTAAATTTGTTTTCAATTATACCATTTTCAACTTATTGCTAAAATAATTTAACAACATCTTAAATGCTTTCTCTTGCTCTTTCTCTCTATGTTTTTATCTGAAATGTGAGTTTCTTTGAATATTTATTTATATTTAATCAGTTAAGATGATAGACAATTAATTTTATTCTTTCTTATCTAATTTGTACTCTGTAAGATCTTTCACTACTGCCCTTTTTTTTGCTTTGGAACAAAGTTTATTTTAATAACAGACAAAATGTTAAGAGAGGAAAAAATAAATTGTCTATGTTATGACTAGACCAGAACTTAGAGAAAATATGGTTGAATAAACAGAGATGATATATGTGGTCCACAAATAACAAGAATATTATTGGAAATTTAAGTATAAAATAGAGGTATGAATCAAAATATAATAACCCAAGTTGTTTTCTATCATTAAAAAGTAATTACAGCATTATCTTTGCATATTTCTAAGATTTATAATTTTTATCTTGTTTTAATAGTTGAGTAGAAATTCTCATTTTCATAACTCTATTGATTTTTTTAAGTAATGCACAGTATTTAATGCAATTCACTTTACTATCAATGTCAACCATTATATGTGAAAACTAGAAAGTGGATGCTCAATAGTTACTTGTTGTTAAAAAGTTGTTAAAAATAGAAGGAATGAAAGTATACCCTTAACATTGTATTTCTCTGATAATTAAAATACTTATATTTTTGTCTTAAAAAATTCTGGTTTAGCCGGGCGAGGTTGCGCAAGCCTGTAATCTCAGCACTTAGGGAGGGTGAGGCAGGAGAATCACGAATTCAAAGCCAGCCTCAGCAATAGGGAGGCGCTAAGCAACTCAGTGAGACCCTGTTTCTACATAAAACACAAAGTAGGGCTGGGGATGTGGCTCAGTGGTCGAGTACCCCTGAGTTCAATCTCCAGTACCAAAAATAAATAAATAAATAAAAATAAAACACAAAATAGGGCTGGGGATGTGGCTCAGTGGTCGAGTGCCGCTGAGTTCAATCCCCAGTACCAAAAAAAAAAAAAAAAAAATTCTTGTCTAATGTGAATGTTTTCAATAAAAGGCACTAGAACTTGATTTTGTTTCTTAATGGTACACAGATGTCTCATGACTTTTCCTCACTATCTTAACTATGAGAACAAGCCAGACTACAATATCTTATTTTCTCTCATAGGAGAGAGTTGAAACTTCCAATAAAACTAAATTAAGTAAATATAGGTAATGCCAAGACATTTTCTTAGGAGAAAAAATGCTCAAAACTGCTTTTATCTCTGATGAAGAGACATGAGAAGGAGGGATCTGCAAAAAAAAAAAATGGAAATAAATATTAATAAACTTTATCATCTACATGTAAGCTGTTGTAAGAGATGAATGTTTCCAGGAGCTTCGGTCACACAGAGAATTTGTTGTCCTCATCTGCCTTTCCACAAAGATCAACTCTGACTGAAAAAGCATAGTATACCAAAGATGAACTGAGAAAGATAAACTGGGAATATCTATTGAATTGTGCATTACCCAATGGAAGGTGGTCTCAGGACTAGAGAGCTGAAAGAAATTTCTCCCACAAATGCACAAACTTTACTGAATGAAAGCCAGTGGTTGATGGCTCCTGGCTGCTGGCTTCTAAAATCTAGGTGCACAATATAAGAACCAAAGAAAATCACTTTGATGTTATCTGGATATACTGCAGAGCTCATTCAAAACCTGGAGATAGAACAGCAAAGTAGATATTTTTATGAGGTACGTAATGCCCTAAAAGTAGCAACCATGCTATCAAGCAGAAAACAATGTCCCATAATTCAGAAATCTAGGTTAGGCTGGAGAGGAACAAAATATCTCCAGATTCTCACACTATTCTGATGTCAAGCCATGCTAAGGAGAAAGTACATTTCCACCTGAAAACTTTGAACCCCAATGAAAGCTACTTCTAACCTAACCTTCAACACAGCTTATTTCATATTACTGAAATAAGAGAAGTTGAGGTGATCCTTGTAAATACTACCTCAATTTATAATGTTTTCTAAAACACCTTGCCTGGCGTAGGAAGAAGTGAGACAAGGCAATTCAGTGTCAAGAGAAGAAAAGTTCAGTGAAAGCAGACTAAAGAATGAAAAATATGCAGACAATATGTAGACATCATAAAAATATCACTTAAAGAACCATAAGAAATATATCAAAAGATTAAAATAAACAATGAAAATACATATTCCATATAGAGGGTAAATTATAATAATGGCAGCTACCTTCTTATGAGAAACAATGAAGAACAAAAAATGGAATATTATAAAGTGAATAACATCAGTACAATGAAGAAAATTATGAACTAAAAATTTTGAAAATAAAAAATATAATATTATTTGTAAATAATTTCAACTTAAACTCTTAAGCTCACTGTATACAAAAAGATCTATGTATTTATTTATTTTTGATGAGAGGTACCAGGGATTGAACTCAGGGGCACTTGACCACTGAATCTAAAGTAATTATAGACAGCAACAAATGATACAGAATTTTTTTAAAATCCAAGCTAAATTTTTAAAAATAAAAGAAAAAATAGACAAAAAGAAATATATTTAAGCATAGCATGAGTGAACTATTGAAATTCCAAATTATTATTAAAACTATCTCTAAAACTGCCAGAGAATAAAGCACACATTCCATATAGAGGATAAATTATAAGAATGGCAACTATCTTCTTATGAGAAACAATAAAGAACAGAAAACAATGGAATATTATCTTTATTATACTGAAAGAATAATACTTCCATCCTATAATTTCTTTGACAGAAACAATATGTCAAAAATGAAAAAGTTTGTAGAGAGAAATTTATAGAATTAAATGCTTTGATAGATAAAAGTATAAAATTAATGATTTTTGTCATACCCTAGAGCACTAGATAAACAAATCTAGATAGGTAAAAGAAATGAATGAAGCCTGGGCAGTGGCGCATAACTGTAATACCAGCAGCTTGAGAGGCTGAGATAGGAGGATCATGAGTTCAAAGCCAGCCTCAGCAAAAAGTGAGGTGCTAAGCAATTAAGTGAGACCCTGTCACAAAATGAAATACAAAATAGGGCTGGGGATATGGCTTAGTGATCCAGTGCCCCTGAGTTCAATTACTGGTACCAAAAAACAACAACAACAACAACAACAAAACAATGAACAAAACAATGATGTATGTATGCCAATTTGCACAAGAAACACGTAGCAAAATGATATTTCCCTGACAATTATAAAAATTGATAATTTCTTTATAAAAGTAGATAGGTGTTTTAGTCAGCTTTTTTGCTGCTGTAACTAAAAGATCTGACCAGAAAAGGTTTATTTGAGGGCTCATAGGTTCAGAGGTCTTAGTTAATAGAAGGCTAGTTCTATTCTTTTGGGCTCCGGGTGAGGCTGAACATCATGGTGGAAGAGCATGGTAGAGGGAAGCAGCTCACTCACATCATGATCAAGAAGCAGAGATACATATATATAATCAAAGCCATGCCCCAATTCCCACCTCTTCAGCCACATCCTACCACTTCAGTTACCACTCAATCCCTGTTAGGGGGTTAAATTACTGATTGTGTTAAGACTCTCACAATCAAATCATTTCTCCTCTGAACCTCCTTGCATTGTCTCACAGGTGAGCTTTTGGGGGACACGACATCCAAATTATAACAATAGGAATAAAAATTAGAAAAAATGGCAATCATTAAGAACGAAAGGGACAACATCATTACAAATATTACAAGCATTGAGTTGGTGACAAGAAAATTGTATGTCTTAAAAAAGAAAAGGACAAATATACGGAGAAACACAACTCATCACAACTGACACCAAGAGGATTCATTGGAGAACCCAGAAATAAACCCACACATCTGCAGCTGACTCTTGACGAATCACCAAAAACATACAGTGGATAAAGGACAGCCTCTTTAACAAATGATGAAGATAAAAGTAGATAATACACAGGTAAAAGATTAAAACTGTACCCAACCTCACACCCTCCCCCAAAATCAATTCAAAGTGGATCAAAGACCTCAATGTAAGACCTGAGACTACTAGGAGAAAACATTTCAAAACATAGATGCAGGCTATGATTTTATGGAGAAGACTCCAAAGACAAAAAACAAAAAGAAAAATTAACAAATGTAATGACATCAAACTAAGAAGTATCTACATAGTAATAGGAAAAAGAAGCAATCAGAAGAATGAATAGAGAACCTACAAAATGGAAGAAAATATTTGCCAGCTACTCTTCTGCAGAGGGCTAATATACAGAATATATAAAAAGCTAAAACAACAAAAAAATAAAACAAACAATAAAACAAACCATACAATTTAAAAATGGGCAAATGATCTGAATAGACATCTGAGAAAAGAAAATACAAATGGCCAACAAATTAATATAAATGAAAAATTAATATAATTAGCCATACAAATCAAAATTATACTGAGATAGTTTCTCATCCCAATTAGAATAACTATTATAAAGAAAAAAAAATAACAAATATTGGCATGTGTCTTGAACTGCAAGAGAGTTTATTCCAGGGAGATAACCAGACCAGGCCATGAGGGGATGGAGAAAAGACAAACTGACACATGACTAGAGAAAAAGCCAGGGCTTGGTGGTTCAGCCAACTCTGGTGGAGGAAGACTGACCATGAGCAAGCTCAGCACATTTATTATATAAGTTTTTGTTCAAGTGGGGAGGGTACTGGCGATTGAAGTCAGGCCACTTGACCACTGAGCCACATTCTCAGCCCTATTTTTTTTTTTTTTGAAAAATGAGACCCAGAATGCCTGAAGTAATCCTTAGCAAGAAGAGTGAAGCAGGAGGCATCACAATACCAGACCTTAAAGTATACTACAAAGCTATAGTAACAAAAATGGCATGGTGTTGGCACCAAAATAGACGTATAGACCAATAGTACAGAATAGAAGACACACAGACAAACCCACATAAATACAGTTATCTCATATTAGACAAAGGTGCCAAAAACATACATTGGAGGAAAGATAGCCTCTTCAACAAATTGTGCTGGTTAAACTGGAAATCCATATGCAGCAAAATGAAACTAAACCCCTATCTCTCACCATGCACAAAACTCAACTCAAAGTGGATTAAGGACCTAGGAATTAGACCAGAGACTGTGCCTAATAGAGGAAAAAGTAGGCCCAAATCTTCATCATGTCAGATTATGCCCTGACTTCCTTAACAAGACTCCTAAAGTGCAAGAAATAAAATCGAGAATCAATAAATGAGATGGATTCAAACTAAAAAGCTTCTTCTCAGCAAAATAAACAATCAGGGAGGTAAATAGAGAGCTTACATCATTGGAGCAAATTTTTGCCACATGCACATCAGATAGAGCACTAATCTCCAGGATATATATAGAACTCAAAAAACTTAACACCAAGAAAACAAACAACCCAATCAATAAATGGGCTAAGGAGATGAACAGACACTTCCCAGCTCTATTTTAGAGACAGAGTTCTACTGACTGTTCAGCGCCTTGCTTTTGCTGAGGCTGGGCTTTGAACTTGCAATCCTCCTGCCTCAGCCTCCTGAGCTGCTGGGATTACAAGAAAAATCCACCGCACCTGGAAATTTGTTACATAAGTTTTATCATTAAAAAGGTTATTGTGAGAAAGTTTCTTTAAAGAAAATGGAGCCAAGGTTACAAGTATGAGTAGTGCAATTATGACTATCAGCTTTTGCCCATAAATTTCTATCCCGGAGCAACTGGCATATGGAACTTAAGGTTAAAAACTGAGTAGTTCTGTGGCTGGCACAAAACCCTATCTTTAACATGATGCCACATAGCAACCGAGCTATCTCTTCCGCACCTTTGCACCAAGAATTTTCCAGAAGGCCATGGCCTCTGTCAAAGGACAGTCAGAAACTCATAGTTCAGTACCTGATTGAGACAGCAAAGATGTAGATTAAAAAAAAACAAAAACACTTGTACACTGTGTGAGTGTAAATTAGTACAGATACTATGGAAAACAATATGAAAATTCTTCAGAAAACCAAAAATAGAACTTTCATATGATCCTGCCATTCCCTTTCTGGGTATATATCCGAAGAAAATGAAGTCAGATAATAAAAGAAATACCTTCACACTTATATTTATTGCAGCACTGTTCATAATAGCTAAGATATAGAATCAGCCTAGGTGTCTTATTATTTTGATCTGAGGTATACCTCAAAAGCAATGCAAGAATGTGCAGAGATGAAATGATTAGATTATAATAGCTATGACCTAATCAGTTAATTGATCCGTTGATTTGAATTAACTGGTTGATAACAGTAAGTTTAGGCTGTGGATACAGTTGATAGGTCACTGGGGGCATGCCCTTGGGGTTTATATTTTGTTTCTGGTGACAGAGCTGTTACTCTCTCCACTTCTTGGTTGCTGTTCTGAGCTGTTTCCCTCTGCTGAGTCCATCCCTGGTGATGTTTTGCCTCACCTTGTGCCCAGAGCTATGCAGCCTACAGAACATCTACAGAACCTCTAAAAATGAGCTATAGTGAACTTTTTCTCCTTTATGTTATTCTTGTTGGATCTTTTGGTCACAGCAATGCAAAAGCTGACTAAAACAGTGTCCATCAACTGAAGAATGAATAAAGAAAAACTTCTGTCTGTGTGTGTGCATGTGTGTGTGTATAAACTGGAGTATTACTCAGACATAAAGAATAATAAAATCCTATAATTTGCAGCAAAGTAGGTGGAATTAAGCAAGACCATGAAGACAAGTACTGCATGTTCTCTCTCATATGTGAAAACTAAAAAGGAAAAACAAACAAGCTTATATGAAAATAGAAGAGGGATTAATAGGGACTGAGTATTGGGCATTGAGGATAAAGGTAGAATAAAGATCATTTCCCAGAATATGTGTATATGAGCATATCAAAATAAATCTCATTTTAATCTGTACAACAAAAATAAGAGAAACAGTACCAAAAGAAATATATAATTTAAATAGACCATTAGTAATTGTTATGAATTAGATGTGGTGTCCCCCAAAAGCTCACTTTTAAGACAATGCAAGGTTTGTAGGAGAAATGATTGGATTATAGATTTAACTCTAATAAGTGAATTAATCGCTGATGAGATTAACTGAATGGTAACTGGAGGCAGGCAGGGTTTTTTCATTTTTTGTACTGGAGATTGAACTCAGGGGCACTCAACCACTGAGCCACATATCCAGCCCTATTTTTTTGTGTTTTATGTAGAGACAGAGTCTCACTGAGTTGCTTAGTGCTTTGCCCTTTCTGAGGCTGACTTTGAACTCATGATTCTCCTGTCTCAGCCTCCCTACGTACTGGGATTACAGGCTTGTGCCACCACACCGGGCTTAAAACAATAATATTAGTTTTATTAAAGAATAAATTAAATTCTATGCATGTATGATTTCATCAAACTGAACTCAACTACTGTGTATGATTATAGTGCACTAATAAAAGAAAATAATTAAATTAAAAAAAAAAAAGAATAATTAGTAGAAAATATTTTCTTCAAAAAGACAGTTTCAGCCCATTTCATCTCAAGGGTAAATTCAATAAAAATTATGAAATAAATAGAACCATTTTTATTGGTTATTTTATGAGACTAGCATAAGCCTGAGGCTAATCTTGATAAAACACTATAAGACAAAATTTAAGGTTAATATATATTATAAATAGAGATGAAAAAATACTTTATGAAATATTGACAAACCAAGTCCTATAATACCAAGAAAGGATATATATTAGATATATTACAACCAAGTTGAATTAAAAGTCCATTTAACATTCAAGATTTAGTTAATATAACTTAACAATTTTACTGAATGCTGAAAAAATGATATGAGTATTTAAACACTTTTGAAAAAAGATTTGACAAAGATTCTCAGAGAACTATAATTAGAAGGAAAAATCAACAGCAATCTAATACAGGGTATCTATACAAAATCTACAGGCAACATTAGAGAGGGTACTGTGAAACATTAAATACTTTCTATTTAATATTGAAAACAAGGCAAAAAATTCTTTCTCCAAATGCCAACTATTTAATTTGTAATTTATTAATATTTTTATATCTGGATACTAAAATTCCTGGTGCCAAAATACATTTCCTACTATATATCTGAATTGCAAAGAAGACCAATTTATTCTTTTTTTTAATATTTTTTTAGTTGTAGATGGATGCAACATCTTTATTTTTTTCATTTTTATGTGGTGCTGAGGATTGAACCCAGTGACTCACACATGCCAGGCAAGCGCTCTACCACTGAGCTACAGCCCCAGCCCCTCAATTTATTCTTTATATGAAACAAGGTGAATTAGTATCTGCATATCAGAGAAAACATTAGGCATTTGGTTTTTGGGATTGTTTATTTCACTTAGCATGATATTCCCCAGCTCCATCCATTTACCAGAAAATGCTAAAATTTCATTCTTCTTTAAGGCCAAGTAATATTCCATTGTGTACATATACCACATTTTCTTTATCTGTTCATCTGTGGAAGGACACCTAGGTTGGTTCCATAGTTTAGCTATTGTGAATTGAGCTGCTATCAACATTGATGTGGCTGTGTCATTGTAGTATGCTGATTTTAAGTCCTTTGGGTATAAACCAAAGAAATACCTGGGTCAAATGATGGTTTTATTCCAATTTTTCAGAAGAATCTTTGAATTGTTTTCCAGAGTGGTTGCAACAATTTGTGTCCCACCAGCAGTGTATGAGTGTACCTTTCTTCCCACATCCTTACCAATATTTATTGTTGCTTGTATTCTTGATAATTGCCATTCTGACTGGAGAAAGATGAAATCTTAGAGTAGTTTTGATTTGCATTTCTCTAATTGCTAAAGATGTTGAACATTTTTTCATATACTAGTTCCTTAGCCCATATATCAGTTGGTTATTTGTTTTTTTGGTGTTGAGTTTTTTGAGTTCTTTATATATCCTGGGGATTAATGTTCTATCTGAGATGCATGTGGTAAAGATTTTCTCCCATTCTATAGGCTCTTTCTTTGCTTTATTGATATTTTCCTTTGCTTAGAAGAAGCTTTTTTAGTTTGAATCCATTCCATTTATTAATTCTTGATTTTACTTATTTTGCTTGTTAAGGAAGTCAGTTTCTAAACTGACATGGTAAAGATTTGGGCATACTTTTTCTTTTATTAGTCACAGAGTTTATGTTGTAGGGCCTAAGTTTTGATCCACTGTGAGTTGAGTTTTGTGCTGGGTGATAGGTAAAGGTATAATTTCATTTTTCTGCATATGAATTTCCAGTTTCCCAGCATCATTTGTTGAAGAGGCTATGTTTTCTCCAGTGTATGTTTTTGGTGCACTTGTCTAGTACAAAATAACTGTATTTATGTGGGTTTATTTATCTGACTTCAATTCTGTACCATTGGTCTGTGTCGGTTTTGGTGCCAACACCATGCTGTTTTTGTTACTGTTGCTCCATAGTATAGTTTAAGATCTGGTACTATAATACTTCCTGCTTCACTCTTCCTGCTAAGGACTTCCTTGGCTATTCTGGGTCTCTTATTTTTCCAAATGAATTTCATGATTACTTTTTCTAATGGGGGGGCTAGGGAAGAATAGAGGTGCTTTGGATTAGACAGAAGGGAGTGAAGAGAGACGACAGGGTACAGGGGTAGGAAGGACAGTGGAATGAATCAGACATTATAGCCCTACATGCATATATGAGTACACAACTGGTGTAATCCTACATCATGTACAACCAGAAGAATGACAAGTTACACCCCATTAATGAATGATGTTTATAAATGCATTCTATAAATAATCAGTATAAATTTAAAAATAAAGAAAAATATAGGACTTTACTTCAATAAAAAAAATTGCCAAGTTCATTGGAAACAAGGAAATCCTGAGACTGTCACAAACAGAGATACAACAATCAAATGTAATGGTATGGATAGGATGCTGGGACAGTAAAAGAATGTCATGTAAAATCTGAGAAAATATGAATAATGTTTGAGTTTTAGTTAATGACAATGTACCAATATTGATTCATTAATTATAATAAAGTTTTCATAATAATGTGTTTATAAAGGAAAGAAGGTACAGCTACACATATGGGAAAATTCTTACTAACTTGTCAATTTTCTGTAAATTTAAACTGTTCTAAAAAAATATAGTTGATTTTAAGGTGAATATATGCATGAATGCATACATGAATATATGAATATATATGAAGCAACTCCAGGAATCAGTGGAAGATTTTGACACTCAAGACTGGAGTGGAAGGAGTCAGGTCCACAGCGGTGTCTTCTTTTTACAGCTCTGCCTTTGATTTGACTCAGCTCCTTCATCTTCCAGGATTTGTGTCTTTCAGTTCCACATTTCAAATTCCTCAAAGAGAAAAGTGTGTTTCTTTGTCCTGGCTCAAAGCCTAAATCTATTAATCATGCACTGGGATCTGTGGTAGAATCATGGTACCTGTCCCCAAGCCTGTTTGGATGACCATTTTCATATGGGTCAGAAAGGTCCTTGTAAGCTCTGGGCTGCTGAGAAGCTGATGTTATAAAAGAAGCTTAACTGAGAATTTCAGTCTCCTAAAACTTAAGGCAAGATATTTCAAAACGGGGCTGGGACTGTAGCTCAGCGGTAATGCGCTTGCCTTGCATGCATGAGGCCCTGAGTTCAATCCTCAGCACCACATACAAAGCAATAAAATAAAGACATTGTGTCCATCTCCAACTAAAAAAAAATTTTAAAAAAAGATATTTCAAAACATCCTTGTCATTTGCATTTGCCATTTATTTGTGCTAGAAAAGCTTCTGTGCTAATTGCAGAGTTTACAAGATTTTATAATTAAATACTTAAAAAATGTTTTTCTACCAAAAAAATAGTGAACTTAGTTTTCTTGCATAAACTTTTTCTGGCCAAATGAACAATTTTGTTTTCTCTTCTCTATAAGAAAACTAAGTATTGGTCTTACAATACTTACATCCCAATGTGTAAAGAACAATATATAGTCTGTCTTTCCTTAAAGTAGATGTTATTAATCTAATCCAGAACAAGAGGATAGCAGTTAAAAATTTTAAAAAGTTCATATATATTCTAGAGACAAGTGTATATTCTCAATGCAATATCTTTCTTTCACTTTTTTAACTTGTAAGTCCAAGACTATATCAAGGTTAAATTCATTTTTCTGAATAATTGTATCAGCATAGTTTATGTTCAATATATCAGATTCAACCTAAAATCCAATCCTTATAACTGTTTAGCATAAAGCTAAACAGTTATAAGGATTGGGTAAGTCAATAATTAATTACAGGAGTTCCGAGTCCTACAACATGGTGTTATCTAGAAGTTTCCCCTGTATGACTGAGAAAATCACTCATCATTTTTCAATATGTTGTTTCTGCTGATCAGAGTAGACTACGAGTAGCCTATGTTAGAAGGGTCTGGATCACAAGTCAATGATGTGACTGAGATCATCTGAAATTTTGATCTTTGATGGATGAGTTATACAGTAGATCCCCTGATCCATATTTTTACTTTCCATGGTTTCAGTTACCCAACATCATCCAAGGTCTGAACATATTATATAGAAAACTTCTGAAATAAACAATTCATAAGTTTTAAATTGCATAGCCTCTGAGTAGGTGATGTAATCTCATGCTGTTCTGACATGTCCAGGACATGCTCATGTCCTGTATATGTGTATGCTACTTCTCAGTTTTCTCATTGACTGTGAGGAAACCTGTTGCTTGTGCTCCAGGAATGATTAATTTACTCAATGATGCCCTGAAATGTGTAGAAGGTATCCAAAAAATAAAAACAAAACAAAACAAAAACCCCCAGCACATATAGGATTCTGTACTAGTTGCATTTTCAGGCATCAACTGGGGGTCTTGAAACCTATTCCTAACAAAGGGAGATTATTTGCTTTGAAACTCTGCTTATTTTCCTTGTCCATAGCATCTTTAGAGATGAGAAGTATCTCTCCTAATTATAATAGGTTTTAATGGGACCCGAGTTTAAACTCCAGATGATGATTGCCAATTTCTTTAGTAAGTTGCATTTAATATGCAATGGTCATTTTTTCCTTTTAAAATTAATTATTAAATTCATATTTATAAAGCAGCTACTTTGGCGCAGATAGAAAGTTTGACTAGAACAAGATAAACTGATTTATACTAGCAAGGTGCTTATATTCTAGGATAGGAAAAAGATTTAATAAACATGAAAGCTGCTCATAGTAACCAGGTAAACTTGGTTATGATAAGAGTAAGTTTGAGTAGAAACTCAGAAGTGACCTTTTTCCACCTTAAGCTATTTGTCATCCCAGTGGCAAACAATATTTAATATAATAATAACATGTATATACAAGTAAGCAATATGATATACATATTTAGGAATCATGAAAATTAAAGACATTATGTAAAAAATAGAGAAAACATAGATATTGAGTGTTTTATAACTCAGAAGAAAATTTCAATGATAGATTATATATATAGACAGCATATTTTCTACAACCAAGCCTTAGGATGCCAATATTTAGAGATCTAACACAGAAATTATATCAAGCAAAGAAGAATAAAATGTAGAAAAAACCAGTAGGGAAGTTCAGATCAGATTCTATCAAGTACATTCTGAAAATTCACTTAGCAAATTCTGTGCACTACAATAAATGAAAGACAAAACTTAATAATGTTCATTTCCATAAAAAGTAAATAACACTACAAGGACTGGAAAGATTTATTATCTATTCAAAATGAGAATAATTTTATTCTTAGAAAATATGACACATTATTTGGCATAAAGCTGGATTTCAGGTATTACTTTTCTAAACATTGCTTCATCCAATAAAGTTTTTCTTAATACAATGTTCTTGCTTTTGACTTTCTTATAACTCTACATTTAGGGGTCAAAAGTGTCTTCTCATTGTAACAGTTATACATATTCAAAATACTCATGCATATTCAAATGCTCCAGATTTTTTTGCTTACACCAAAGAATTTCTGAAAGGATAAAGATGGATCTTTCTCCTGTCACCTGCTTTGAATGTCACTTAGTTTAGGTTGCATTTACATAAACCTATCAGTTATAGAATATACTGCAAAGCATGTTAATCACAGGTCAAATTATGACAGTTTTATGACTAAAAATGGACACCAAAAGTTTCCTTTTATAGAGCTTGGAAATAAGTTTAAGCAGACAAAAGACACTTGATGGAATTTAGTTCTGCATTGTGATTTGTGATTGATTTTTAAGACATTCTGCTTTATTCTTTCAGAACTGAAATACATTATGATATATTTCCAACTGCAGAGAGTAGAAACATAGTTTTAATGGTGGAAGTGAATGTCTGTTTCTGGCCCACTATGGCATTGGATACTTTATCCCTGTAATTTTTCCTCAAAACCTTGAATAAGCCTTTCCACAACTTGCTTTTCTGATTTTATATCTGTCATATCTCGTTTTACATTATAATATTTGCTATAAAGAAACTTCAGACTGAGTTTTACTCTTCCCAAATTCATATGTTGAGGCTTAACCCCAAATGTGACTGTATTTGAAAATAGGAGAGCTAATTAGGGTTAATTAAATTTTAAATATGGGGTACTAGCCTGACAGGATTAGTGTCCCAAAAAGAAGAGGAAGAGACATCAGAGATTCTTTCTCTCTCCATGCTCACATAGAGAAGACACCATGTAAGGACAAGTGAGAAGCTGTCTATCTGCAAGGGATCCTTTTTTATAAGCTCAACCTGCCAAAATCTTAATCTGGGACTTTCCGCATCAAAAACTGTGAAAAATGACTTTATTTTTTTTCTTTTTTTCAGACTACTCAGTCTGTGATATTTTGTTATGACAACTGGAGCAGACTGCTACAAGCAAAGAAAAAAAAATTACCAAATAATTATGGTCAAATATGTCCCAGTCTAGGAGATGAAACTGGAGATAAAAGTTTTCCTCTGAAGTTCTTTCTCATCTTTTAAATCAAACTGTAAAGCTCTACAGAAAAAAATACTTTTGTAACAAATCAGTACTATTTTAAGATTCTTAAGAGTTTTTTATACCAGCCATTCACACGTTTATTCATTGTTTTTTATGTTTTTCAGATATCTTTGATGGTTGGTTCAGAATAGATTTTAGCAATTTCAAAGGAAATAAAATTTACTTAAGTTAATGTCATGGTGATGGTAAGGGGAAAATAGTGATATGCTTTTTTAATAACATGATTCCTCAAGCAAACATATGTCAAACTTTATCTGTAATGATAAACACAATTTGCAGTAGTCATTTGACCACATTAAAGATGATGCCGTTCTCTAGGCTTAAAATGATATTTAATGCTTTGAAATTCATCAAGGAACTAAAAACATCCAGGACACAAAGAGCCTATGGTCTAGACAGAAATTTATTATTCTGCTTTTTCACTATCAACTAAATTTAAGCAATTTAGAACAATTAAGATAAAATAAAACATTAAAAACTTTCCAATACAGTTATGGAGGTTTTGCCTTTGTTTATGAGATGGAAAGTTTTTCGTTTATCTGTGTGCACATGTACTTCATACATCTTATAAAGTTGGATATAACTTTTTAGTTCCAAAGGGAAAGAGATTATTGATCCCCTAATAACTAATTTTGAAGAAGATATGATTAGGCATCGATGATAGATAACAACAACTGTGGTTTCCTCATTCAAGGTAATCTCAATGAATATATCTTTCTTCATGCATTATTAACAATATTAACAAGCCCACTGACAGAAATTATGGTTCAATTTTTTTCAATTGGAGACTTGCCTTAGTAAAATATTCTATTTATTATAATAATATTTAACACCTTTCTGGTTAAGGTGAATGCATAATATTTTGTGACTTCCAGAAACACAATCATTAAAACTAAACACTTATTTCCCAATTTTTCCCACAAATATCACTGATAATAAATTGCACAACTAGTCATGTTCCTTTAAAATATTCTGTATAAAATGCAAATTTACCAATAAAACCTATTTGAATCATAGCATATTATATCAATTGAAGCAAAAGAGAGCTATTTACCCACATATTATTATTCTCTGAACTAGAGATTATTCTAAGCTAAAAGTAATAAAAGAAATTGTTGAAGTTGCAAATAGAATTAACATAAGCTATTACAAACTGAGTAAAGCTTATTTGAATACATCAGAAATATTTTGGATTGTATCGCTAAGTAGGTTGAAAACATTAAATATTTTCTCACATGGCATTACCGTAAGCTTTATCTGCTTTACTTTCTTTTTTATTTTCAGAGTTTTTCTCCATGCTGATTGAGATACAGACCACTTGATACAATCTTCCCTTCTGAGTTAGGTGAACATTATTCTACTTAAGCAAAGTAATATTGTTGAATAGAGTCCATTCCAGGGAGAATCTTCTCTACAACTTCTACTTGTATTCTTGTAAAATTCTTTCTCCAGACTTGAATATGAATCACTTCCCCAGTAGTATCATTGAATATTACCTATCAATTGTTTGTTGAACAAATGAAACTTTTTTATCTTTTATGATACCTTCAAATCATGAGTACTTTTTATCTACAATCTGCTCTCTTAAAACACTCATCTATGGCATCTCTCTCTGATGATGAAATTGAAATTTATACTAAAAAAAGTGAGAGTGTTTACAACAGGGGAGTAACATTGAAGGAATTTCCTCAGTATTGGTAACATATTTCTTTGTAGGTAGTGAAAAGATCTGTTTTTATTATTTTTATTTTTTAAGCATGTATAATGTATGCGTTCTCACCTATAGTGTAGTCACATCAAAGAATTTATGATCTAAGAAAATATAAAAATATATATGTACAAACTGTTCATTATTTTCCATAGAAAAATTGAGCCTTGGGTTATTTCTTCCTTCCATATGCATTCAGAAGGTAAAGGAATATCTCGTTTCTGCAACTAGCTCTGACCTTTACTGTGTGACTAAGACAGATCACTTTTATCCTTGAGTTTCATGTTCTTCATCCATATAATTAAAGATTAGAGCCTATGATGTTAAAATCCCTCGTAGCTGTTCTGCCCTTGATTTCAGATGCACGCTGCTGACAGCCATTATTGCCGCATGATATCCAGCATGCAGCTATCCTTCTAGTTCCACCAGTGAGGCAGAAGCTTTTATTCTTCCAAAACAATTAACAGCAGTAGTAGGAATGACACATAAATATTGTAATGTCTCTTGATTTCCTGTTAAAAACATTTACTAAAGGCAATATGTTATTTAATTGAAACAAGAAGTGGCAAAAGTATTCTAAATTGGGGTATTTTTAGATATAAAAAATGATGGCAATATAGAATTCTGTAAGATTGGGTTCAAATAAGATAAATGAATAAATTCCATTTAAAAGAATAATTTACTCAAAAATATAAACAATGGTTTTGGCTTACATGATATATTTCTATCTGAATATTACTAAGGTTTTTGAAAATTTTCTTTACTTACTCCAAAAATGAAATAGAAAAGTAAGAATAATACTTTGGAATCAATCACTTTGGAACAAATCTAGAGTTAAAATAATATAATTTTGAACTTACATAAAAGGGAATTTATACTTCATATGCCATGAAATAGGGAATCAATGACTAAATAAAATGAGACAATTATAATAATGATAAAAATCTCTAGAAGGTAAATAATAATTTTAAACAGTAACAGCAAGCAAAATGACATAAAATATTAAATGATAAATACAGTAAATATTAGAAAGAATGCCATAAATAATCTATAGAATAAGAAAACTTACAATAACTCAGTCAGGAAGTTCATTATTGTGAATAACAGACATTAGATGGATTCCTTAAATTAGCTGCTGAATTTAAAGCAATAATAAGAAAACAATAGGAATAAGACAAATTGAATAGAGAAATATATCAATCAGTCTACCAAAATAGATAGGAGAAAGGACCAAATTTATTCTTCTAAAGTTTTATGGTGTCTTTCCAGAACAGCCTGGAAATGACAGTGAAAGACACATCAAACATCAAAGCCAGTGAGCTCCTGGATTCAATGGAAACCATGGGATCTCAGACAGAGGAAAGTGTGAATAGTAAGTGTTAAAACTCTGGCCAAGGTGAGAGTGATTGGCATAATAAGCCATAGTGGTGTCTGTGACAAAATTAATTTATTTCTTGAGAGGTATATGAAGATGGCTGACAGAAATTAGGGCTCCAAATAATTAAACATACAAGCAGTGTATCAAATGGCTGCATGAATCATCCAAGTGGGCATTTCTAGGTGTACTAGGTACAAAACTGACTTGAATTGCTATAAGAGGGATTTAAAGATTTATACCCAGTTCTCAAATCCAAGCCAGTTAGTAGATCAAGTGCTTCTGCTAATTTGGGGTATACTAAAGATGGAACCCAGGGACTCAAGCATGCTAAGTACATGCTCTACCACTGAGCAATACCTCTACCCCTACTAGAGCCCTGTTTTTGAAACATCTTGTTTCAGGGAAGAAAAGTCAATTATTTTTAAAAAGACAAAAATCTGTATTCATAAAATGCAAAGCATTGTCTAGATCTAGAAGGACCTCCCAGGGTTACCTGATAACACATGGATCTGACTCTTTACTTATCTTTGATTACTTTGCAACTTTGTAGAAAGAGAAATACGTTATAGACAACCAACAGTTTGTTAATAATTGTTTTTAAGTGCACATAAAAAGTTTCCAGCAAAAATATAATTGATGTCGACCTCATGGAAGAGAACAGTTTTGTATTTAGTTGCAAATTCTTTTTAGCATCTGATTATCTTTATATGTATGCATTCCTTGTTTATTTTTCCTTTGAACTGGTATTTAATTTTTGCTAGTTCCCTCTTAATGGACAAATGTTCAATATGTGTTTTTATAAAAGGGAGAGTATTACCTTAAGATATTTTGACATTTTGGAGTTTATTCCCTGAGATACTAAAAATAGTCTCCTGTCAAAGAGAACTGTTACTCATGATATCATAAGCCTAGGAATATTTTCTTTTTAGTGTCCAGAGAGAAGCAATAAATACCAAGCAGAAATAAACTTTAACTTTCTGTTTCTTTAGAATTTTTTTTTTTCTTTACTGATCATTGTGTTTTGTTGTATTTTTAGGTTCATGACAGGAATGGTAAGTTTTTTCTTTGATAATAATGACTGAAAATTTGGTTTTATAGTTTGGTACTTGGTGATCTCTGTAGATAGATGTTACATAAGTTATTATCTGTTTGGGAGAAAGATAATAGAGAACCTGTCCCTTAGTCTTTTGGATTTGTGCACTATTTGTCTGTTTTATACTAAAATCAGTTAAGAATTTTATGTCAATTGAGAAAGAGAAAGTGTCTTTGAAATCTGAAGTGGATGCTTGTGTTTCTGTTTTTATCTTTATTGCTAAAACTATAGAATTGTAGCTCTAAGCTATAGTTTGTGTCTGTACATATGCAATGCAAAAAGATTTTTATCTTTTAGTAAGGATGAAATTTTTTCTAGTCTCTAGAGAATTTTAATAAATTTGATTACAATGTCTTTTAAATTCAAGGAGATACATTCTGATTAGTTTATAAAGGTAATCAAGCACTTAATGGAATGGAATATCACTAAAATTCTCAGAAAAAAATAAATTGAATTTCTTATATTTTAAGAATGCTAGCCTGAAAAAATAATTGTTCTTTTAGTACAAGGAAGTTCTAAAATATTTTGAGAATATAATTTTACATAATCAAGGCTGCTTTAGCAAATGAAATGTATATGATGAAGTTCTTTCATAGCCTGCTGAAGTTACATTTCAGACAGTTCTCAATTATCCATGTCCAAAGCTTTCCCTGAGAAATACAAATCAGCTACTTTAGGTAAGCATTGCAATTAATATGAATTGAGACTGTACTTGCAGCAATAGTGACATAGAAATAAAACTATATGTGTATTTTTTTAAATGTCAAAGTGTAACTTTATCCTGAAGTAGCTGATCTCAAACTTTTTAATCTCAAGACCCCTTTGCATTCTTAAAAATCACTGAGTATACAGATACTTTCAGAGTTTTATTATATGAGAAATAAAAACTGAATAACAAACTATTCATTTTGTAAAAATATTCCATTTTTATGGATTGGAAGAATTCATATTGTTCAAATGTTTATATCAAAAGAAATATAAAGATTTAATACTATTACTGCCAAAGTTCCAATATAGTTTTTCACAGAAATAGAAAAAAATCTTAATATTCATTTTGAGTCACAAAAGATCACCAATAGGCAAAGAAATAGGCAAAAACCCACAAAGCTACAGGTATTACACTATCTGATTTCAGATATATTACGAAGTCATAGTAATCAAAGTAGACTGGCGTAAAAACAGATGCATAAACCAATGGAGCAGGATATAGTGTCTGAAATAAACTTACACATTTATGTTCAATTGTTTTTCAACATCAAGGTGCCAATAACTTAAAATGGGGGAAAACCTTCAATAAATGAAAACTAGATGTTCATATGCAAAAGTATAAAATTTCACTCTTATACTACATGCAAAAATCAGTAAAAAGGTATTACTTGAAACTTTGAAGCTACAAGAAGAAAACATAGAGAAAATCTCAATGACATTGATTGGGCAATGATTTATTGGGTATAACCTCAAAGCACAGGCAACAAAAGCAAAAATATAGTGAATGACATTGCATTATCAAACTAAAAGTCTTCTGTACAGAAATGGAAACAAGTAACAGCATAAATAAATAACAGAGATTGGAAGAAAATATTTGTGAATCAGACATCTGATAAGAGGCTGATATCCAAAGTATATAATGGATCAAAACAATTCAATAGCAAGAAAACAAATCACTCTATTAAAAACTGGGCAAAGGATCTGATCAAACATTTCTCATAGAGACATGAATGGACAAAAGATAATGTGAAAAAAAGTATTCAACATCTCTAATTATCAGGGAAATGCAAATTAAAACTACAATGAAATATAACTTTGCACCTGTTAAAATGACTATCAGAAAGATGAAAGTTAACAAGTTTTGGCAAGGATGTGTAGTGAAGGCAACATATCTATATAACATATCTAGATATCATATATCTATAGCCCTTACTTTTGCCCTCCCCAATTTTATATTAGTCAATCACATAAATTTTAACCCACAAACTCCTGCTATCAGAACTAGGGGCACTGTGGTGTTGGTGATAAACATCTAGGCAGACTTCTTGCCCAGTGTGCTTGCTTGTCAGATAGTTTTGGTAGCACACACTTCTACAGAAGTAAAGATTACTTTGCTGCATAACTTTTGAGCACTTGTCTAATTTTCTGTGGCACCCTGATATTTCTAACAAAAATAAAGATACTGAGCAAAGGATTCAAAGATTTTGTTAGGCAGGAGTAACAAATTTTAGTGACCTACTGCACAGTATGATAACCATAGGTAAAAATAAAGTATTTCATAGTCAAACATGTTTAAGAGTAGATTTTTGGTGTTCTTACCACGAAAAATAAGTATGTGAGGTGTTATGTTAATTACCTTGCTTTAATTATTCTACCCTTTAAACATACACCAAAACATCATGTTGTATGTCATGAATATACAGTTATTTGCAATTAAAATTCATAAACAAAATCTTATTTATTCATTTACTGAAAAAAGTAATGACCAACACATTGTATATTAACATAAATAACATGTATTTTTTTTAAAAAAAATCTAATTATATTTTCCAAAACACACATTGTGAAGAGTGGCACTGGCTTAATAATTTTGCAAATCTCTTTACCTTCTGGCTTAAAAAGGATGGTTGACTCCTCATATCTGCATCTGCACACCTGTTCCTGCACATTTGTTGATGTGATGTCACACATCATGTAACCTCTAGGGGAAAATACACTTATGAGTGAATGGAAATGCAAAAAGCAAGCAGCATTTTAACATTATTCTGAAAATACTTTTTCTCTGTGAATTCCCTGCAAAGGTCTTGGAGACCCAAAAGAATCTCTCAATTATGCCCTAAAAATTATTAAACACAACTAATGTATTAGTATGTTTCAGAGTAAGATAGAGTATGATGAATCATAAAGTTTGGAAAGTGAATTTTATTTTTCTTGATCTATGACACTCGAGTCTGTAAAGAAGTTATAAAATATATTAAAATGTTGGTAGAATTTGTTTAATTTTGATAGACTTCCTTCATTTGTTTACTTATTAGAGCCCTCATGCATATTATAAAAGATTACATTTTTCTGTTTAATCCTCCCTGATAGCAAAAGTTCAGTATCTTCCTGGAATAGTTTCATATGTTTTATGTAAGAATTATATTTTCAATTATTTGAGAAAATGGAAAAATGTTTCACACTTATGGAAAGAGCTCAGGTTGGTTACAATCATTATCTTTTCCATTTATTTTAAATGTTTTATTATCACTTGTGATTAATGGATAGCTAGTCTCTTAAGAAAGCACAATTCTATCTTAAATAAGGGCCTACTGAAGAGTGAAATATAAATTTAGAAAAAAATAAAGTAAAATATTCAGAATATGTCTAAAATAATGTTTGGTATTTTTCTAAAAAACAGATGAAAATTTGGATTTTACATTAAAGGGAAATCCTAGAAATAATTAGTGTTACTGTATTAACTATTGTAGGAAATGCAGGAAAGAGCTACAAAATCAGTATATTTATTCAAGCTTGTCTAGATTAATTTTTATAGGTAGAATGTAATTAACATGATTTTTTCCAAAAACACTTTTAATGAGAAGTCTCTAGATCCTTGTAAATAACAATACAGTTCATTTTATGTTCCTACCATCAGTAAAAATAATTAAACCTTTTATCAAAGAGGGATGGAGTAGAATTGAATAAAGAATATTAATTCCTTCCATTATGATGTGATTGATTGCAGTAATAAATTAATAACTTTTTGGTTTGATACAGTACCATTTTCTATTATGCTGTGTTGACTTTCTTCATACTTAGCGATAGCATTGAGTTCACATTTATAAGAGAGATTAGCCTTTGATTTCCTCTTACATTCTTACATATTTTTAGGAAAATTTGCTTCCTTAAAAAAAAATCAATTGTTGATTGTGCCTCCCTTTTTCCTAGTTATAGCAGAATTAATTATTATTTCTACACAATATTATTATCATTTCTACTTCTTATTTCTACTCGGATATAATATATGGAATAATTTACTCATGACCCTCTCTTGTCCTTAAGTGTTTTTAATTTTAATTTTTTTGGTGTGTTTGAGGTAGGAAAAGATTTTTAATGATAGATTTGTATCTCTAGCATATAATGGAATATTCAGATTTTGATTCTTTTTGTGTCATTTATAGGACATCTGATTTTCAAAGACTGTGTTCATCTAAATCACCAATTTTATATTTAACCATTTTTCAGTTCCCTAGTTGGTAATCAGGCCAGGTTAGATGCAGAAAATTATTAGGCATCTCCTAATAATTATTAGGCATCTCTCAACTATGATTATGTCATCCCCTACTATTACTATTGAGGATGAGGCTCCTCTCCTAACAAAAATTTTAAAAAGAGAGCAGAACATGGGTGCCTGTGCTGAGAAAACTCTCTTTGGCTAGGGGACAGCTCCTTGATCCCAGAGCCTCTAGGGGTCAGCAGTTTCTGTCTTCCTTTCCAAGACTTCTGGCTGAGGCCTCATTCAGAATGGAGGATACCAACTAACTTCTTGATAACTACTTTAATTTAGAGAAGAGATTTGCCAGCTAGTTGTGCCCTTAAAATTTCTTACATGTTCCTTTTGTCTTTTTGGGTCCTCATACTTACAGGACCATGATTTCATATTATTCTCCTCAATAAACAAGCAAGCCTGTTAGTGCTCTTGGTGATATCTTCACTAGAGAAAATAAATAGTTCAGATTCCTTAAGTAGGATAGATGAGGTGTAGTTTTATTCAAAATTAACTGAGATAGATTTTTGGGTTTTTTTTTTCCTTGCCGGATGAGAGCAGTACAGAAGAAAATGTGTCTTATAAGATTCTAGAGAAGGTAGTCTAATTTTAAAACTGAGAGAGCTCTATCTTGAGAATCTGTCATAATTTGTCCCTGCTTAAGAGGCAGACAGTGCAGACATAGTTGGGGTAGAAGCATTTCTGAAAAGAGAGAGATTGCTTGGTTTATGCACTGGGATTAATGGGTCACCTCTTTCCCAAATGTCAGATCAAACTGACATTTCCTCTCAGGATCCAAGAGTTATTTGGTGAGGGTGCCCTCCACCATTGGGCCAAATCAACCAGAAACAGAGGAATAGAAAGTCATTGATATTTGGTACCCCTGAAGGCTGTCAAGGTCAGATTCAGGACATGAGACCTTCATGCAGCACGAGAGTGGCCCCATCCAACTGCCTTCAGTTGTCTCAGGACTTCCTCTGTTCCACGCACCAAACTTCTCCCACAGAAAAAGAACTGAAGCAAGTCAGAACTGACATTTCTAACACCTGTGTGATGGGGGATCCAACCCACCTCTTGACTTTTGACTGACAGCAGGGTGAGGTGATATCAGATTTTCAAGTCTCTACTTTCATGGCAACTCTAAGTCACCTTGGCCCATCCACTTTCAGGATCTGGTCACAAGTCCCCTTCAGGGAAACTTGAGTTTCTTATCAACATTATTTTGGGTCTGCATTTCTTCTGCCGTGAATAGGTAGTTTGCTAAGGACTGTGACATATCTTGTCCACAGAGGTCAGGCAAGGCTACAAGTAAATTGCTTCTTGGAAAAGAAATGTGGGGGTCAGCACAGTGGGCCCATTTGATAGAATTATTATATACAACATTTGGCTTTTATAATGTCACAGATGTCCTCATGAGCTGTAGTTAAGATGTTGAATGACATTTGATTTTTGCACAATATCTTTCTTTTGGAATTACCCCTGTGTTTAGTAGAGATCCCTTTATGTGTGTCAATGAGGGCTTTCTTATCAAAGTTAGTTAGGACTCTTAGATGCCACATTAATCTATTAGACCAATTTGAGAGAGAAATGTAGAGGCTAGATAATCTACTTTCAGACACAGAAACACAGATCAAGCTTACCTATGCAGCAGGTTAGGAAGATTTGTAGGTCTCTAATTGATTCAGATAAAAGCTTGTGACTCTGACAATCTCTTTCAGTAGTTATCAGGCATTACTCTCTATGAAACTTTCCTGTATATCCTCCAGTTTTATTTCCTTTTGGTGCGAGTTCATCTGCTATTTCAGGAGTGATAAATGAAGAAGAGGGCTGGGGGTCAGGATCTGATCCAGAGGGCTTATGAAGCAGGGAGTCAGTGAGAATTTTGAGTGAAGGTAAAAGAAAGTTGGAGGTAAAGAACCTCAGGCCATGTGCCATTTCATTGGAGGTAATTATCTAAGTCTTGGAGGATTTGTGAGTCAAAGTTCTCAAATTCCGAATTTGGCCCATTAACTAGGTTGTCTAATTTAGATTCCGGCCAGATCTGTGTACTCAGTCTAATAAAATGTTTGCTTTTGAGGTAAGATTGGAGGTGGAAGATTTTGAAATTTTTAATGATGAAAACCTAAGGGGGAGTCCCATGAGATAGACTGGTTAGCCTCCATGTTGGAGAGGTTTGACATGGGTGGCAGTTGAAATCAAGGCATCTCTTGATGTCTCTCCCATTACGGGCAGAGTTCCACCACAGAATGAGAGGGCATCCCCCCTGCAATCCCAATGGTAGAGGACCCCCTAGGGTCCAGATGAGCCAAAAGGTGACCCGGGAGGGAGCCTCTGCGAGAGACCAGAAGGGATCTTACCTCTACCAAGAAAGAGAAGGCCGGTGTTGTATTTGGGGACAAGATGGCAAAAAGCAGCATCTGATCCAGAGGTCTGAATACGTAAGAGAAGGAAAGACTTGGAGCACATGGGGTTAGAAGGAGGATGCCTCCAACATGCCTCCAATACCAACAAAGTCTCCGATATAGGTCCTTGCTCCATCCATGTGGCAGTAAAGCAGCAAAAATCTAGCCCAGGACTGGGGTGGATTTTGGGTCACAGACCAACTGATAATGAGCTATAGTGGACCTGGAGAGTGTTGCGGGGGCGGGCTGGGGCTTTCTCCAGCTTCAGAGAGCCACAGAAGTGCCCGAAGATCAACTGTCACTTTCCAGGTCTCATGAGCTATTTAACATGACTGCTACTAACCTTTGAGTATAAGGTGGAGAGAAAGGGAGGTGGAGAATGAGAGGGAAATATGAAAAAGCAGTAGAGGTTCATTAGCACGGGGAGGGATAGAGAGCCCTAAACTTTATCCTGGTTTCAGCACCAAATGAAAGCAAATGAAAGAGAATACAAAAGGAAAAAGAAATGGAGACAGACCTCAACAGATCAGCAATGTTTTAATCAAGCAAGGGAGGGGCACATTTTTCAAGGGGAAAATGACATGGGCTACAACAAGGGTCTGAGTTTCATAGCATTTAGCAGGAGAGGGGCAAGAAGGCAGGTAGGAGAATAGTTGTAGATAAGTGAAATTCCCTTGTTCTTTTGTTCTCCTTTTCTCCCTGGGGGTTGTAATTTTCCATATCCTTCACCCTAGACTTTAATCCTCCCTCCCATGCAGCAAGTCACTTTTACTATATTCTCAATATCCCTTCCATGTCTTCATGCAAATGATATACAAAGTTTTATTTTTTGCTTTTTTATACAAATTATTATGTATGACACATACTGTCATGAAGGTATGTTATTTGTTTCTTTGCTTGTTTTTGATCATAAGACCTGGAGATCTTTCCACATCAATTCATATGGCATTCTTTGAATGAGAATTCAAGTCCCTAAGAAAATCTGATGAAACCTGTCACAGAAATAGACTAAAGAGACCTCTCAGGAACGTCTAAAGTAAATTTGTGGTATGAAAAGATTAAACAAACATAGAGGCTTTTGATTACCCTATATGAAAGAGCATATCATACACAATATTAAGTTTTAAATTTTAGTTTCTTAGTTTCATTTAGTGGATAGTATTTTACTTAAAATTCAAACTTAAAATTTATTACTGTTTTCTTCTCAGTTTTCTATATTACAATATCTGTAATTAAAATTTCTGCCACTATTTAAAAATCTTTCAAATGATTAAAACAGCAAAATTGATTCATATATGGTAGAAAATTAATTTTAAAATGTATTTGCAATACTTCATTTTTCATGGGGAAATTACTAAATGCAGACCTACAGACAAGCAGAGGAAAAACCAGCAATCACAACACTCTTTATCTTACAAATGATTTTTTATTCAAGACTGTTGGGCCCTACAAAGCAACAGAACTCAAGTAATATCATTCCATCATCTTTCTTAAAGTCTGGTTAAGGAGTGCATATTATATTTTTTAGAAAGAATACTGTCCAAATTTTAAATTTATTTATATTATATTTGTTATTAGATTCTCATTGATCAAACCCAGTTTCTTTCTTTTTTCCATTTCCATAAAATCTACATTGCTATATATATTACATAGAAATTTCAAAGCAGCAAATGCATTTATAATTAATTCTCTCTACATAATATCTCTAAGAATAATAGGAAAGTAAAACAGATTAATGAAAACTCTTGGTTTTCTTGGTTTATTTTCTCTGAAGCTGTCTTTTATGCTACTGAAAATATAAACATTTATTTATTCAACATATAAATATACCTATTGTATTCATGGAATTTTCTAGAAACAGGACTTAAAACAGTGAAAAAAATAGAAAAATGAGAAGATAATATTGGAAAGTGTGGTAGTGGTACAGCTGTGAGAAATGACAGGTGTCAGATATATTTTTGAAGAGAGCATTTAGAATTTGCTGGTGGGTTAAACCGAAAGGGTGAGAGAAATATCCTAAAAACCTGAAAGGATAATGTAGTCATTTACTAAGTTGTAAAATATAGAAGAAATTTGTTCTGTTTTGAAAATGTATTAAGAGTCACATTGTGGGATATGTTAGCCACTGGGATTACAAGTGTGCGCCACTGTTCCCAGCTTACACTTTATTTTCTGAGTACTTGAGTATTTGTGTTTAATTCTACCTACATGGAAAAGATGTTAATGAGGAAGAATAGAAAAGAAAAAAAATAGTTATACCTAGCATATACCTGATGCTATCATCAATACTTCTTGTTTAGAACATGTAAAATTCATTTATTCAGCATTTAGGACAAAAACTTCATTAAAAAAATGCAGAGTATTATGAGCTGCTATTGGATGAAGTGAAAACTTTACTACCTCACTATCAAATACATAACTATAGTTCAAGTTAAATATAAAAATTATTTTTTCCCCTAATAAACACATTCACTTGTTGCTGTAAATACATTAGAGGTCATTATAATTTTTACCTTTCTGGGTAGATTCTAAGCCAAGATGGAAATGGGAAATACAACAAATGGAAACAACAGTAAATATTTTAAATGGTATTTAATGACTTCAATTATTAATTTTTCCCATTACTTTATCCATTATCCTATGTAATACAGAGAATATTATGATCACCATAACTAAATGAATTTATTAGCATACTACCCAAGGATTAACAAGCACTGCCCATGGCCTGGCTAAATTCTAAATGAGCTATTTATAACTATTATAGTTAGTTGCAGAATCTAAATTTTAACATTAAAGAAAAAAAGTGAAATGACCAAGATCAATTTTGTTTTTTCACAAACCAAAATAAAATAATATTCTAGAAATTTAATTCTCGACATTTTATGTACATGTGTACATGCATGTTAGATTATCCAAAGCTCCTTCACATACAGAAAAAATAATTTCAAATTGAATGCATCAGTCAAATAATATACATAATATAATTCACAAATTTGGAAATGTACTAACATCATATTTCATGTTGATAATATTTTAGTGATATTTAAATATTTGGATAGAAATTAAATCTACTCTAAACCTAAATATTGTTAAAAATATTTTATATGTATTTAAAAATTATTTCTGTTATGATTGTTTAAAAAGCAGCATGTTTTCTATAACATCAATTCTGTTCATAACAATATTTAATATGTTAATTATTTCAGAAAATAAATATTTACTTAAGGATAAATACAGAAATCACTGACAGAATTTACCAGTTCAAGAAAAAATTTTCATTATATCATATCTATTTCAGATTGTGATTTTGTATTTAATATGATAGTAATTAGTTTGCTTTTTTCCCTAGATAACAAAGTCATTAATTAATGGTAAGTGCATGAAAAATCTTCCTCTCTCTCCTAAGAGTATATTCTTAAGGAATAGAGTCAATTAAATATTTGGATGTCACCACTGAATTTGCAATGTGAATGCCATTTATAAATGCTGATTTTAACAGTTGTCTCTAGAAACATTTTATTTCAATTAAGAGTAATTTTTATTTAATTAAAACCAAAAGGACAATATGATTAATTACATTCAAATAGCCTTAAAGTATATTTAAGATGAAACTTTATTTTGGCTGACGCTGGAATAAAGGGACACTGGCACTTAAACTATGCTTTTAAGTTATACAAAATATTACAAGAAACTAGCTTTAATATAGTCAAGACTTACACATAAATAGGATATCAGTAGAGAGTGGAGGTTTGCTGGCACGAAGGTGGAGCTGGTAAATGGATGGAACTGAAGATTATCATTCTAAGTGAAATAAGCCAATCTCAAAAATCCAAAGGCTAAATGTTCTCTCTGATATATGGATGATAAAATAAAATAAGGCGGGTGAGGAATAGAATTTCATTGGGTTAGACAAAGGATGAAGGGAAGGGAGGTGGGATGGGAATAAGAAAGACAGTAGAACAAATCTGACATTAACTTTCCTATGTTCATATATCAGTATAGCACCAATGAAACTCAACCAGGAGAATGGGATTCTAGTTAGAATAAGTTATATTCTATGTATGTATAATATGTCAAAATACACTCTATGGTCATGTATATCTAAAAAAAACACTGTTGCTAGAAAAAAATAGGCGCACTTACGTATGTGAGTCCTCTAATAAAAATAATTTAGAGCTGGGCATGGTGGAGCACGCCTGTGATCCCTACACTTTGGGAGGCTGAGACAGGAGAATCACGAGTTCAAAGCCAGTCTCAGCAATGGTGAGGTGCTAAGCAACTCAATGAGACCCTGTCTCTACATAAAACACAAAACAGGACTGGAGATGTGGCTCAGTGATCGAGTACCCATGAGTTCAATCCCCACACTACTACTACTACTACTACTACTAATAATAATAATAATAATAATAATTTAGAGAAGACAGCACCATGTTAATTAGATTATTATTGAATGTTTACTAATAATAGAAGAGGAGGCAATTTTTCAAAAAGTACAAAACCTATTATAGATCTTAAAGATAAATTTAAAATACATTACTTAAAATATTTTTATGAATATATTTACTTAAAATTATATTACAATTCTCTTCTTGTGGGCTTATTTTTGGCCTGTACTAATTACATTCAATATTTCATGCCTGATTAATTATGCACATACTGTATTTTGTTTGATCATGTTCTGCAGTGTGATTTTATTCCTCGGTTTTTGATTCTGTATTAGGGTCATGTTTAATTAAAACCTAAAGAAAAAATATACTAGTTCAAACAGCACACCTCTCAATAATAAGTACACATAATCAAAGTTGATTACATATAGTAATAAATTCCTTCATCTTCAGGGACACTTATTAATTATATGCCAATCAAATAATAGTTTTAAATTCAGTCCACAAATATAATTATTTCCTTTGGTTCCACTTCTCTTCATTTATTACCTCTTTATTACCGCCAGGGTGGTGTTTCTTTCAGCATATCAATTATACCTGCAGCAATTGGCATAAGCATTGGCAGATTACTATAAAAGTTCATGGGCATTTTATAAACAATGTTAACCTGCTCTTTTTTTAGTTATAAGTGGCTATATTGTGTGATTTGTCTGCCTGCTTGCCTGAATTCAAATATCCTCATATAGGAATAAAATCACTAGCTCTGCAAATGCAAATTACCTATAATATACAATTTACAAGTTTTTTTAAAAAATGTAGGTGTTTGGTTAAGGACACTAAATCATTTTTTCCATCCGCAGCTATTTTGCTTAATTACAAACTTGAATTGCACATAGAAAACAAAACTACTCCCAAATCACTCAGGTTCAACATACACTTCTTTAGCATCCTTTTAATTAAACCTGGTTTCTAAACACTAATTAAGAGCTTTATGCAGATAAAACTGTTTGACAAAATATTGAATATATACAAACGCATGCTGACCATTTAGAATAAAACTTGGGTTTTCAGAAAAGAAATCCTATTAACCATGTCGAGAAAATTGTACAAGTGTGCTATTATGTGATGCGTGGATTTAAAGTAAAACATGAGTTGACAAGTTTATATAATCATTTCCAGGAGACAAGTAGTCTCAAGCAGAATTTATGATGAAAAAAATCACTTTAGTGGGCCAAAGTTATGGCTCAGTAGTAGAGCACTTGCCTTGCATGTTGTGAGGCACTGGGTTCAATTCGCAGCACCACATATAAATAAATAAATAAATAAATAATATAGGTTCATGCACAACTAAAAGTATGTATATTTTAAAAATTGTTAAAAGAATCACTTTTAAGAATCCTTTGAATTTAGTATATTATTAACTTAAAATGCTTTTATTAATTGCTACATATTTATTTATATACTTCAAAGTTACTAGTGTATTATGTTAAGAATCTTAACTAGATAGCAATATCATTGTCAAATCTGATCTACTTTAAACTGTTTCTATCAAACATGTTATGTCGGCATCTCACTTCATTGGAAGAAATAAAAATAATGAGAAAATTTTGCCAGCAGGTCCACTCCTAGCCCTGATGGTTATTTTACCTAAATAAGAAGAGATCCTTATTCAAGCTACTTTATTTCCATGTGTTAGAAATATGTCACAATGTACTTGTGTTGTTAAAAGAAAATATTTTGGTTACTGCATACAAAAATCTATGATGTAGATGTTGCTCCCAAGAAGTAATCCAATCATGTTACCATTTGGGTGTTATGTTTTCCTAAAGAACATGTATCATGTTAAAGAATATGTTATCCTGAAGTTAAAATGCTCCATGTAAAGTGAATGGATAGGCAAACTGTCAGTATATCAACTATATGTTATAAAAAGTATAATACTGATTTTCATTCCTGGTAAAATGTCAGTGTCAATGTACACTCTAATGATAATCTCTAAGAAATTTAAGGATTTCCATTACAATTCTTACACTCTGTTCTCTCTCTCTCTTACTCTCGCTTTCTTTTAGTTATTGGGAAAATTTGACTATTACACTTTAAAAAGTGATAATAAGCCTGCAAGAAGGCAAATAACACCTGGTGCAGTGGCACAAGCCTGTAATCCCAGTGGCTCGGAAGGCTAAGGCAGGAGTATCGCAAGTTCAAAGTCAGCCTCAGCAACAGTGAGGCACTAAGCAACTCAGTAAGACTCTGTCTCTAAATAAAATACAAAATAGGGCTGGGTATGTGGCTCAGTGATGGAGTGCCCCTGAATTCAATCCCCAGTACCAAAAAAAAAAAAAAAAAAAAAAGACAAATAACAGTTTTAAAATAAACAGATAAGATGAATAAGCATCAATAAATGCTACAGGGATTATTCATTAATCTCGTTTACATACCTATTAATATAGCAATCTCTTTATTCAACAGTATTCATATTTTGTGTGCACTATTAATAAAAACCAATACTCACTGGTAGTACCAGTTGGAAACACAACTAAAGGTAATATACACAAATATTATAAAAGAAATTACATACATGAGATGCTGAATTTACCTATAAAAGCAGTACAAAAGGCATCAACCATGTAAAAATATTATAAAACTTACTGAAACTAGTAAAGGCAAAGCAAATTGAGATGCCTTTTTTAATTCAAGGGATTTTTTTCTTTTCCTTTATTTTTTAGATTTTTTAAATGACTGTTTTGTATAGTTATGCATTTTCAGAATAAGCTCTATTTTATAGTAATGGAATGGTAAATCAGTGCAGAATTCCTGGAAAGCAGCTTGACAAAATATAAACAAAAACAAACAGGGAATGAGGATAAAGCTATTTCAAAGAATTTTTTTAAAAAATCATAGATTTCTTTTTTCATTTGTACTTTATTTATTTTTATTCTAATTAGTTTTACATGAGAATAGAATGCATTTTGATATATCATACATAAATGAAGTATAACTTTTTTCTTCTGGTTGCACATGATGTATAATCACACTGATCGTGTAACCATATATGCACATAGGGTAATAATGTCTGATTCATTCTACTACCCTTTCTGTCCCCATACCCCTTCCCTCTCTTCACTTCCCTCTGCCTAATCCAAAGTATCTCTATTCTTTCCTAGCCCTCCCGCATTGTGAATTAGCATCCTCATATCAGAGAAAAATGTTTGGTTTTTGGGTTTTTGGTATTGTCTTATTTTGGTCTTTTGGTATTGTCGTCTTAGCATGATATTCTCCAGCTCCATCCATTTACATGTAAATACCATAATTTCATTCTTCTTTAAGTCTATTCCATTGTGCGTGTGTGTGTGTGTGTGTGTGTGTGTGTGTGTGTATCACATTTTCTTTATCCATTCATCTGTGGGAGGACATCTAGATTGGTTCCATAGATTGGCTATTGTGAATTGAGCGGCTATAGACATTGATGTGGCTGTGTCACTGTAGTATGCTAATTTTAAGTCCTTTGGGTATAAACTAAGGAGTGGGATAACTGGGTTAAATGGTGGTTCCATTCTAACATCTCTAGCAATTAGAGAAATGCAAATCAAAACTACTCTAAGATTTCATATCACTCCAGTCAGAATGGCAATTATCAAGAATACAAGCAAAATAAATATTGATGAGGATGTGGGGGAAAAGGTACACTCATACGTTGCTTGTGGGACTGCAAATTGGTACAACTATTATGGAAAGCAGTATGGAGATACATCATTTTTCATTTGAGAGCATGTCTCATAGGCAGTTCAACAAGGAAACCACTCCAAAGAGGTTCTTTTGACAAACAGTAGAGATTTTAACCTTGTTAGTGTTTTCTTTTTCACATAATAGTTTCATTCAAATATTTATGACTTATTCAATCTGAAAATATTTAGTCTGGCATACTAGTACAAGGATGCCTTACCTTTTACACATCATAATTTGTTACTTTTATGCATTTCTTTCTCTTATCCATACTTTTAAAAATCTTCTTTGCATATATTGATATGTGAATATAAATATATAAATCATGACATATTTAATATGCTAAATATTTTAAGATCTCTGATTTGGTAACTTATATTAATATTGTCATAGTTTTGGTGAGTTTCTTGAGGAAAATGCGGAATCATCCGAGAACTAGATAAAATATTACTGTTTTTATTCATCAAATTCAAAGTAGGCTACAAAGCAACTATATATGTGTGTATATATAGGTGTGCATGTGTGTATGAATTCAGCTTTTTGAAATGTATTCTAAAAAGCATCCCAAATATACAAGAAGCGATGTATTTCTTTTTCTGTTTTCTTTTCCTGACATAAATGGCTGTTGTATTTCTGCTAATATGACAGTGACATAGATAAAGTAAAATGCTGAGAGACAGGACATACCAGGTAAGAAAGAGATAGATCATTTAAAATGGCAATTTAACTTATAAATATAATTTTAAGACTAGCTTCTTTTTTCCTGAGTTAGATAAGTCATTGGGTCAGTATTTGGACAGAAAAGCAGATTTTGTCCTTCAGAGGACAGATTAAGGAAAACATTTAAAAATTATCCTTTTTGATAAAATTGTATGTAAAGGGCTATGAGCAGGCAGGCACTGGAGTAGGAGAGGAGGTCATGGCCAGGAATGGTCTGAGCACAATGACTGGCAGAGGTGAGAGGGAAGAGTGGAAGTGTGGGGCTGCAGAAGCATTGGGACAAGTCGGATGTGGGAGTTTTTCTAACATATGCCCTGATGCCTCCTTCTCAAATCTCAAAATAGGCACGCCAGAACCCTTAGCCTGAGGTCAATCTGAGAGTCCTGCTCTGGGATGTGGGGTGCATATGAGAGACAGACGGATACATGATCGCCTCCTGGCTCTGGGTAGAACAAGGTGGGAAGGAGGACAGTGAACTTTCATTCAACTTCTTAAGCCTTGGGAAAAAGAACCAAAGGTCACCATCCTTGAGATCTGTGAGTTAAGCCACCTGACTCTGCCAATGTTCTTCACCTACTTATTAAATGAGCAATGTGCTATATAAAAACTATTGATCTATTAATTTAAAAAATTAAATTGACAATTGAGGATAGTTAATATTTATGATTTTATTTTTGCTTTTCTTCTTTTAATAGTTAGACAAAAACTATATATTTCAGACAGTTTTATCCAAAGAGCAAGAATTTATGAAAAACATAATGTTTCCTGCCTTCTCTCCAACCTCTATTTTCATTTCCTTCCTCAACAGTAAGCAGTGTCAACATTTTAAGGTACATCCTTTTCTCCATATATTAATTTTTACAAATATACATTTTCATATACCATTATACTTTACATTCATATATTTTCATATATATGTATAGATGTATATAGATGATACATAAAACAGATTTCTATATAATCTATGTGTAATAGCATATAGTTACATATATATATGTTTTACATGGTGTTATGCTATTCATTTCTCTGCAATTGCTATTTTTCAATGTTATCTCAGAAATTTTATGTATCAGTACGTGTATATCTACCTGTTTGTTTATTTCAAATGATTCTAGTCATCTGAGAGTTAAATGAACCATGATAAATTTAATCAATTTCTTTGTTGATTACCTATTTGTTTTTTTTTCCAAATTTTCATTCTACAAAAACACTTTAATAAATACAATTGAATACACAAATATTCTGGCAGTATAAATCCCTAGAAACTGAAGTGCATTGTTAAAATCCTTGTACATTTAAACTTTGTTTTTTATTAACAGTTTTATAGTTAACAAATCAAGTAATATACTTAATCATCTTACATTCTGATGAGCAATAAGAAATACTGTTTCTGGGGGCTGGGGTTATGGCTCAGCGGTTGAGCGCTTGCCTCGCATACGTGAGGCACTGGGTTCGATCCTCAGCACCACGTAAAATAAATAAAGATATAAAAAAATAATGGTACATCATTAAAAAAAAAAGAACAGAAACTTATTTTAAAAAAAAAAAAGAAATACTGTTTCTGTATTTTAATTTGTATAACATAATTAAAAGTATGTTTAGGAGTCATTCATATTTTATTGGTTATCTTTTTTTTATACTAGAGATTGAACTCAGGGGTACTAGACCACTGAGCCACATCTCCAGCCCTATTTTGTGTTTTATTTAGAGACAGGATCTAACTGATTTTCTTAGTGCTTCGCCATGCTGAGATGGGCTTTGAACTCGCAATTCTTCTGTCTCAGCCTCCCAAAGTGCTGGGATTACAGATATGCGCCACCATGCCCGGCTTGGATATTTTTATTTATAAACTATTACTACCCTATGCTCATATTGGTGTTGGTTTTGTGATTTTATTAATCTCTTTTCAATTATAAATATTACCATTTTATCACAATCAAATTCAGTTAATCAAACTTTATTAATTAAAAGTTTTTAAAAAATTAAAAATTTCTATAAATCATAAATTTGATGGACAGGTCATAGTCTTGACAGAATTGTCATCGTGTAGATAAATCAAAACTTTCATAATATGTGTGAGAATCTAGCAATAAAATTCTGGAAGTATTGGTGGAAACTGCTGTTTCTACAAGTTTGAGGGCAAATAGGTTTGACTTTATTAAATTAGTAAATTATAGTTCACCATAGAGCCAAATCATGATGACTTATTTTTTTTCTAGCATACATCATTTTATCCATTATTTCACATGGTTAGCCTGAACTTTGTCTTCAATAACCTCTTTAGTTATATAATTTCCTCCTGGATCTATCATATTTTCTCATTGTTAATATTTCCTGTTTGTATTTTCATCTTTCATTCTTTATTAGACTTAATATAATTTCTTTCTATTCCTCTTTACAGATAAATGGTATTTATTTGCTTTTAATATTTGCTTTTTTCTATAGGTCACAATTTTTTAATTGATAATAAAACAAAATAATACATTCAGTACACTATGTGATGTTTAAAAATACATATATGTAGTATAATATTTAAATCAGATTAAACATGCCCATCTCTAATTAAATGGGTAGAGAAAATATGATATATATACACAATGTAATACTATTCAGCCATAAAAAAATTTAAATCTTGTTATTTGCAACAATGTGAATATAACTGGAGCTCATTATCTTAGGTAATTTTAGTATATCATACATTTAAATGGTTTTATTTAGAGACAGAATCTAACTGAGTTGCTTAGTGCTTCACCATTGCTGAGGTGGGTTTTTATCATTATTTATTTTATTTTTGTTTATTATCAATTTCAAAGAAAATTGTTAAAAACTGCAGTTGACACCAAAATATTTTCTTCTATATGTAATTTTTGTTTTATAAATTTAGGTATGAATAGAGTAATATTCTGATTATTATTCTCTCCTTAATAGTTGCTGAATTTAGTTTTGACTTTTTCATGAACATGATACTCATTTAGAAGTATTTTAATAGATTTCCACTTGGATTGATTCATTTTTGCCCTTCCTACTGGATTCTTGACAATAAATAATACAGAAAGTACATATCAAATTAATCATATAATAGAAAACCTATAGTAGGAAAATGAAACAAAACAAAAACTTACAACCATAAAGTTCATGAAAATTGATATGATTGAGTTCCAAATTTATCTTAAGTTTCCTGGTAGCCATGACAACAAGGAAATTACCATCAATTGTAGGATGAAGTATATCAGGTATAAAATATGCCTCAGGGTAAAAGAGAAAAAAATGAAGATTTTCTTTATATTTAATCTCAAATAAAAATATGGATTTTATATAGTGGATTTTAATTTTTATAAAAAATATCTTGATTAATATATGTATAGCAAACGCATCAAAGACCCAGAACTTGTTAGTATATATTCATTTTAAGCAATTTATGTATGTGATGGGTAGATATTCTACTGCTTGAATATTTTCAATTTTCACTCTTCTAGATGCAGGTGGCTATACCACTTCTTTGCTCACTCAGATTTTCCAGCCATGTGAAAAGTTTAGTAAGTGTTACTTAATTGCCTGTGTGGGTCCTCCACAGCACTTTTTCCTTCTTTTATGGTACAGTGACCACATTCAAGATGGTAACCATGCCTCAGTCCGTGGACCAGAGTTAGAATACTGCAGAGTAGGACCACTGGAGACTCATAAGGAACTTAAAGTTGAATAAGAATTAAAACCTAAGTAGCTTAAAGTCTCTGAAACCAGGGAGTTGTTTATTATCTCAGGGTAACCTGTGCTGATAGAGTAGATTTCAAAATTGACTCATCCAAAGTAATTTTATATTATACTATAATGTTTAAATCACTGTATTTGTATATCCTTTGATACAAAGCATATTTGAGTACCAAAAATTGCATAAGCATAAGAATTTTCTCTAGATTTTTTTTCACCTTTGATAGGAACAGAATAGTGGCTATTCCAACTTATTCTCTAATAGGAACCAGAAACATCAGGTTACTGGAAAATAAAGGGAGATTAAAATGTTCTTTTGGAAACCCAGAAATTAGTCTTCAGAATTGCAGCTGCATTATAAAAATTTTAAAGTTTAACTGGTATTATGATAATGCACAACTTTACTTCTGTAAGAAATTATTGCAAGAAAAGTTACCTTTTTTCCTTAAAATTTATATTGGAGTCCTTTGTCTCCCACAAAACTATATGAACAATTAGTTGGTTTTTGTGTATCAAAAATCTGTCCTAAGGAAACTACACAATTGTCCAGCCAAAGGGAGACCAGGGACTGCCACCTCTAGCCACTGGGGAGCCCAAATTCTGGACAAGAGTCACCCCAGAGACACCAGTGCAAGCCAACCCCACCGAAGGGTGGCCTGGGTATACCCCAGTTCTGCTCCAGAGTTCCTGTGGATGGGCAGGAGCCACAGAGGGCCCAGATCCACCCTCAGAAAACTCCACGGGTGTCAGCCAACGGGAGACCAGGGAGTGCTAGGGGAGACCAGGGACCACTAGCTGCTAGCCACAGAGGAAGGCACACCCAGGGTAAGAGTCACCTACAGAGATCCCAGCGTGAAGAGGCCCCACCCAAGTGCACTCTGGGCCCGCCTCAGTTCCTTTTCAGAGTTCCTGTGGTCAGGCGAGATAGAAAGCCCAAAACTGCCCTTAGGGAATGCCAGGGGTGCCCAGTTGAAGGCAAACCAGAGCCTGCTAGCCTCTAGCCCCAGGGGAGCTCACACTCACTGTAAGGGTCGCACACAGACTCTCCTGCTTATGACCCTGCCTAAGTGAGACCTGGGCCCACCTCCAGTTCCACTCCAGAGTTCCTGTTCACCAGCAAGAGAGGGGCAAAACAGCCCTCGGGGCCGCCTCAGGAGACTAGCCAAGGCCACTGCCCTCTAGAGGTATGTCCACTACCACTGCCACCAACTTTAATGGCAGTAGTGCCCATCTGGGGACACTGGGGGAACAGAAGTAGCTCCAAGATGAGACACAGGTAATCTGGAGTGTCAATACAAGATTATAGGATAGAAGCCACAATACCTCAGATCGCTATTTCAAGAAAGGAAGATACACAATCAACATGAAAAAACAAGGGAAGAAAGTACCCCAAATAAACCTGGATACCACTGTAACAGAATCCATTGACAGCACAGTTGTTGAAATGTCAGATGAATTTAGAATGTACATAATTAAAATGATCAGCGAACTAAAGAATGACATAAGTGAAAAATTACAGGCAAAAATTGATCAATCCAACAAAGAAATAGGAGAGCAAATAAAGGCAACCACCAATCATTCTAACAAAGAGATAAGAGAGCAATTACAAGTAGCAAAAGATTACTTTAAGAACGAGCTAGAGATTGTGAAAAAAAAAAACAATCAGAAATACTTGAAATGAAGGAAACAATAAACCTAATAAAAAACTCAACAGAAAGCATCACCAGTAGACTAGATCACCTGGAAGACAGAACCTTGGATAATGAAGACAAGATATACAATCTTGAAAATAAACTTGACCATACAGTGAAGATGATAAAAAATCATGAACAGAACATACAAGAAATATGGGACATCATCAACAGACCAAATCTAAGAGTTATTGAGATAGAAGAAGGCGCAGAATTTCAAACCAAAGGAATGCACAATCTCTTCAATGAAATAATATCAGAAAATTTCCCAAATATGAAAAAATGAAATGGAAAATCAAATACAAGGGGCTTACAGGACACCAAACGTAAAAAATTTGAACAGATCTACACCAAGGCACATTATAATGAAAATGCCCAACATACAGAATAAGGATAAAATTTTAAATGCCGCAAGAGAGAGGAACCAGATTACATACAAGGGGAGACCAATTCATATCTCAGCAGATTTTTCAACCCAGACCCTCAAAGCCAGGAGATCATGGAATAACATATTCCAAGCCCTGAAAGAAAATGGATGCCAACCAAGAATCCTATATCCAGCAAAATTGACCTTCAGATTTGATGATGAAATAAAAACCTTCCATGATAAACAAAAATTAAAAGAATTTACAGCAAGAAAGCCTGCACTACACAGCATTCTTGGCACAATATTCCATGAGGAGGAAATGAT
>CM053406.1:37889289-37982580 GCA_028644305.1 Xerus rutilus
ATCCTTCTCAAATACAAGAATCAAATAGATCACAACACAATAATACTTGGAGACTTTAACACAGCTCTCTCACCATGGATAGATCTTCCAAACAAAAACTTAATGAAGAAACCATAGATCTCAATGAAACTATCAATAATTTAGACTTAACAGACATATGTAGAGTGTTCCATCCATCAACGAGCGAATACACTTTTTTCTCAGCGGCACATGGATCCTTATCCAAAATAAATCATATGTTATGTCACAAAGCCAGTCTTAGCAAATACAAAACAATAGAGATTCTACCCTGCATCCTATCTGACCACAATGGAATAAAATTACAAATTAATGACAGATTAAAAAACAGAAACTACTTCATCACCTGGAAACTAAATAATATGCTATTGAATGATGCATGGATAACAGAAGACATAAAGAAAGAGATAAAAAAATTCTTAGAGGCAAATGAAAACTCTGATACAACATATCAAAATCTCTCGGATGCCATGAAGGCAGTTCTAAGAGGAAAGTTTATAGCATTAAACTCATTCATTAGAAGAAGTAAAAGTCAACAAATAAATGAATTGACAAAACAAAAAGCTGGTTTTTTGAAAAAGTAAACAAAATTGACAAACCCTTAGCCACCCTAATGAAAAGGAGGAGGGAGAAAACCCAAATTACTAAAATTCGTGATGAAAATGGAAATATCACAACAGACGCTACTGAAATACAGATGATAATTAGAAACTATTTTGAAAACTTATAATCCAGTAAAATAGAAAACCCTGAAGACACCGACAAATTTCTAGAGGCATATGACCTACCCAAACTGACCCAAGAGGACATACACAACTTAAACAGATTAATTTCAAGCAAGGAAATAGAAAATGCCATCAAGAGCCTGACAACCAAGAAAAGCCCAGGTCCAGATGGATTCTCAGCTGAGTTCTACAAGACCTTCAAAGAAGAAGTAATACAAATTCTCCTCAAACTATTTCATGAAATAGAAAAGAAGGGAACCCTTCCAAACTCATTCTATGAGGCAAATATCATACTGATTCCAAAACCAGACAGAGACATATCACAGAAAGAAAACTTCAGACCAATATCCCTGATGAACATAGATGCAAAAATTCTCAATAAAATTCTGGCAAATCACATACAAAAACATGATGTGGTGAAAAAGGTACACTTAAACATTGCTGGTGGGATTGCAAACTGGTGAAACCAACCTGGAAAGCAGTATGGAGATTTCTTAAAAAACTTGAAATGGAACCATCATTTGACCCAGCTATCCCACTCCTTGGCCTATACCCTAAAGACTTAAAAATAGCACACTACGGTAAAGCAGGCACTTCAATGTTTATAGCAGCACAATTCACAATTGCAAAACAACAAATGGGATGGGTTCAAACTAAATTTTTTTTTGCTTCTTCTCAGCAAAAGAAATAATCAATGAAGTGAATAGAGATCCGACATTCTGGGAACAAATATTTGCCACACACACATCTGATAGAACACTCATCTCCAGGATATATAAAGAACTCAAAAAACTTAACTCTGAAAAATCTAACAACCCAATCAATAAATGGGCCAAAGAGCTGAACACAAACTTCACAGAAGAAGATATACAATCCATCAGCAGACATATGAAAAAATGTTCAACATCCCTAGCAATCAGAGAAATGCAAATCAAAACTACCCTAAGATTTCATCTCCAGCACTTAGGGAGGCTGAGACAGGAGAATTGCGAGTTCAAAGCCAGCCTCAGCAATGGCGAGGCACTAAGCAACTCAGTGACCCTGTCTCTACATAAAACACAAAATAGGGCTGAGGATGTGGCTCAGTGGTCGAGTGCCCCTGAGTTCAATCCCTGGTACCAAAAAAAAAAAAAAAAAGATTTTATTTCACACCAGTCAGAATGGCAATTATCAAGAATACAAACAACAATAAGTGTTGACGAGGTGGTTGGGGGAAAGGCACGCTCATACATTGCTGGTGGAACTGCAAATTGGTACAACCAATCTGGAAAGCAGTATGGAGATTCCTTAGAAACCTTGGAATGGAACCACCATTTGAGCCTACTATCCCACTCCTAGGTCTATACCCAGAAGACTTAAAAACAGCAAACTACAGTGCTGCAGCCACTTCAATGTTTATAGCAGCTCAATTCATAATAGCTAAACTGTGGAAACAACCAAGATGCCCTTCGATAGATGACTGGATAAAGAAACTGTGGTATATATACGCAATAAAATATTACTCAGCAATAAAAGAGAATAAAATTATGGCATTTTCAGGTAAATGGATGGAGTTGGAGAATATCATGCTAAGTGAAGTAAGCCAATCTCAGAAAACCAAATGCCGAATGTACTCACTGATAAGTGGATGCTGATCCATAAGGTGGGAAAAGTCATGGGAACAATGGTGTTCACAGGGGTGTAAGGGGGGAGGGGGCATGGGGACAGTAAATGTGGTGCAATATGATGGTCATCATAGCCCTAACTTTATGTATGACTGCATATATGTTGTGATTCTATACAACTTACAACTAGAGAATTGATGTTATCCTCTATCTATGTAAAATGAATCAAATTGCACACTGTTATCATGTAAGCCTAAATAGAACAAATAAATAAACATGAAAAAAAATAAAAAGAAGAAATGTCTAATGCTGCATAAGAATTTAACATGTATAGTGCTGTCACTCAGAATTTTTCCTTTGTGATTACTTACAATTAAAATTACCAAGAATAGAAAAATACTTATTTCTTGTCTGCCAGGATTAGAAAAATAAATTTCTTTGGAACTTTAAAAAAAAATCCTGTCCTATAATATTTACTACCTAATTAGAATGAAACAATATAGATCAGTAAAATTATTATGAAAATTACTTGGAGGTTTTAATTACCACTCTCTGAAATAAGGAATATCTTCTACTTACCTGCTTTTTCCATTCTTTTTTTCCTCTTCTCTCTCATGCTCCAGTTTTGCAAAATCCAGTTTGCAATGCCTATCTAGTTGGATAGTCTTGCGTTAGACTCTCCCTGACTTTTAACTAATTTTCAAAAGTTTCTTTCCTTGTCCTATTATATAAATTGTGAATATGAACTCTTATTTTAGAGAACTCCAGTGAAATTTTTATAATAAATTAATAACTGAAAAATAATTGACCTCTCTTCTATTATTGTATGTCTTCAAACATAGGATCAATCCTTAATAACTTAAATAAACGGCATAGCATAGAAAGTATTTTTGAAAAGTAGTGTTCTCTGTTGTCTTCAAGTCAGATAATGTAGGTCAAAGATCACTCAATCTATTGGTTAGAAGTGATGGCTACCTCAAAAAATAATATAAAATAAATCGACTCAATTTCTTTCCACAGAGCCTTAATTTGTTATATTAGCATACACTAGAAGTAGATTGTGTTACTTTAAAGCATGCCTAAATACCTTAACGTCCTAACTATGTGGATTTCCATGAATATTGCATTAAAAAAATCTTAAAATTACAAAGGCACATTTTTCAACTACAGTCTTCACTATAAATTAGCAATAGTTTATAGGACATCAGTAGAAAGACTAAAATGTCATTTTCAACAACAACAAAAACGCATGCAGACATATTTACCATATACAGCCATACTCCACTCTAAATGATCAGCTTGTATCTATAGCCAAAACTAAAAACTGTCAATAAATTGGTAGCTTTAAAACATTAGATCCTCCAGTTTGTAATGTTCACAGTGTATTATTATGTACTCAAATACTTATACATTAAATGTGTTTCTGAATTAGTTCTTTTGCTAATATATATGCTGTTGGTTTTCATTTTTGCTACTCCAACTCCTATATTTGTTTACCTCAGATTGAAAACACAAAAGCAAATGAAATAATATGTAGAGACACTGGAAACAAGGATATAAAACCATGGGAGCCAAAGAGAATTGCTCCGGTAAGAGCAGAGGAGATCCCAGCAATTTGGCACATGCCTGTAATCCCAGTGGCTCAGGAGGCTGAGGCAGGATGATTCTGAGTCAAAGCCAGCCTCAGCAATAGCAAGATGCTAAGCAACTCAGTGAGACCCTGTCTCTAAATAAAATACAAAATAGGGCTGAATCTGGCTCAGTGGTGGAGTGCCCCTGAGTTCAATCCCTGGTACCAAAAAAAAAAAAAAAAAAAAAAAAGAGTAGATGAGAGATTGAAAGAAGAATTGAAAGCTTAAGGAATCATTAGAGAAGTGGGCAGTTTATAACAGATAAAATTCAGATAGGAGGAAAATCCTGACTACTCATTGGTGGAAAGAAATTATCCCAGACCATCCTGCTAAACATATTTTCCAACACTCTCTTCAAAATCAAATACTGTTTTAGCAATTGGAAGAATCTAATGGTTAAAATCTCTAATTCAATGTATTGAATTAACACTGAGCCACCACACCAATTAAAAGTAGGATTACAAAAAATAGAACCCAAGTATCTCAACACCATAGCAATCTGCTTTTACATTCACCTCAGAAAAACACAAATGAAACAAAATAAAAAATATAATATAATTGACAGGATTTATTAGTGATCAAACATCTGTTCAGTGGATTTTCCAATAAGAAACATATTTCAAATTGGCAATCACTTCTGTTCCTGAATTGCACAGTACTATTTTATCATAAAACTGCACACCTAACATAACTAAATTTGGATTAATCCATCAATGAAACTGTTCATTTATAACCTACTCAGCTTTCTAAAGAATTTATCACCTTATACACCATATTGCTGCAGATGTATTCCTGGTTAGTGTTTTTAGTCTAGTACTGTTTTGTTCAAATTTATGAGTGATTTGGGATTGATAGAGTACATATACCTAATTAGATTCAATAACCTAATTTTGAGGAATATAAAATGTTGTATTAAGTATGCAGAGTGGCATCAATAATACATACTTCTGCTTTAAATTAGTAAAATCACTTTTAAATGTTAGTTGAATTGCTGTGACTACTAATTTGCACAATGTTTTTAGAAATAAAATATTATACATACATAAAACTTCAAATAATTGGAGCTAACCCACTTTAATCACTAATACTTTCATTTCATCTATTTTTAATGGAGTTTCTTTTTTGTTTTGTTTTTAGAATGCCTTTCACATGACAGTGTCTTCACAAATAAGATACTAAACTTATTCTTAAATATTTCCTGAGAAATCAAGCTCACTTTAATTTTTATTATAGATCTTTGGAAATGAGAGAGACTTTTTCAGGTTCAATGCCCCCAGTCTATGGCCACTGGGCCCAGTTGCTGGATTATGTAGCAGCACAATTCATCATATGGTGACAAGATCATGTGAGGGAGGATGTTTGTTCACCTCATGGTAGCTGGGAAGCAAATATAGACAGAACATGGGTCAGAACCCAAATATCTCTTTCAAGGCCACAACCCAATGACTTAACTTCTTACCATTAGGCCTCATCTCTGTGGCACCACAAGTGGGGATCTAGCCTTTGATATATTAGCCTTTGGTGGGTACTTCAGTTCCAAACTATAGCAACATATAAAATGTAAAATGAGCAAAGCTATAAGGACATACCACATCTATCAAATGTCTTAAATTTTAAGTATAATTTTAAAGAAAAATTTTAAAAACACCACAAGACATACATACATCACTATCTATGTTCCAGATTATTCCAGACTAGCACCAAATGTATTGAATTGTACAAAAGGCTATAGTCGTATTTTCACTCATTTAGTGGTTAATGGGCCCTGATGTCCATTTTTATGATCTTGATGTAACCTATACCATTCAAACCTATACCATTTCCCAAAGAATTTGGAACTAATTTTCTCTTCTTTAGTGTTCAGGAAAGAGCTTATTTGTACCTTGTGCATCACCAAAGACTTTCACCATGCAGTAACTCTATTCTTTATGTTTTCCTTGAGGCTGGCTTTGCAGAGGAACCTGATATGGACAGACCAGTAAGAGACCAGAAAGTGAATGTCATTGGGTTGCTTTGTTTCAGGGTTGTTTGAAGTTGAATACCTTCCTAAGGAATTGTTTCTACATTGATTGCCAATTTTCTGCTTGAGAGGTTTATGATGAAATCATCTCTGGTAGTTTTTACTTGGGATTTTTTCTGCTGCTGATGTGTCAGGATATTTGCTAGCACATGTTAAAATTTCTTTTTCTACTGTGGTTAACATTTACAATTTTCAGTACCCATCAAAATGAATTACCCAGAGCATATGGCTCAAAAATTGATGGATTTAATTTCATGGAGAAATAAATGCACGCAAGACATTAAAATGGAAAGTGGAAAAACTGTGGTTTAAATAGTTAAAAAAAATATAAACAATCATCTTCACAACTAAGCTTCAAGTTGTAAAAATTCTGCTGAAGGATAAGTGGTGTCTCCTGGAATCTGGAAAAACATAGGGGAAGGTTTAATATAAGTTGATATAACAACTACCATTAAACATAACAATAAACAATAACAGATAAATGGCTTATTTTCTACTGGTTTCAACTTCTCCAAATATTATCTAAAAAATCCTAAACTTTCTTAAGCTATTCTCATTATCTGTCTGCATATGGTCTCCTGAATGATAGTATTTATCGCAGCTTTTGGTATTCTCTGGGAGTAAACTGTAAGTAAAATAATGAGTGGCATTCTTTAGAAACATAATACAATGATAGCAATGCCACATCTGCATGGAATTAACAGGTCTGTGATACACACTTTGCAAGGAGAATTCTGCAAATTACAAGCACTTTGTGTACCAGAGTTCTGCATAACAACAACAGAAATACATTACATCTTTTTCAAAAACTGCAATTGCTAATTCTCTTCATTATATCTTATGTCCTTATGTCCTGATTGTTTAGCAGGTGATAAGTTGGTTATAGAAGGATAAATTGAATATAGAAGTGTTTCTGTTCCAAAACATCAGTCATTTTAACTTGACTTAACCTACTGTATGACAAAATATCTGTTTTTATTTATGACTATCACAGAATCATATGCATACTATATCTATTAATTTAAATATGGATCCTTTCCTATAATATATTAATTATGTGAGTGTGTGTGTTTGTGTGTGTGTGTGTGTGTGTGTGTGTGTGTGATTTGTTTTTGTTAGAAACCCCATTTGGTAAGTGCTTCCCTAACCCAGAAGAGAGACTGAGTATCCTCTGAAAGTCCCAATCTTTCATTTATTTCATCTTTCACCCTCTTCTGGGATAGGAGGGTAGGGGATGGGGGCTGTGTCAGGTAATCTCAGAAGGGCCTCTCCTGGACCCCTGAGTGTTCATGTTGCCTGCAGTATACCAACAGCACCTTGATGGAGCTGCAGAGGGCCCTCTAGTCTCAAGGCTGAAGCTGAAGATGTTCTTATTTGTATGGCTTCACAGTGGAACCACTGAGGCTCTCACAGACTCCCAGTCCTGATCCTTCACTTTGGTTGAGAGCAGGGCAGGATACAGAAAGGGTTGCCAAGGACTAAGGGAGAAGAGATTGCATTTGAGATCCCTTTTGGAGCCCAGAAAGTAACTGGTTTCTTGGAAGAGGAGGGCTATGGAAGCCCCACTCAGTTCTTGGTTTTGGAAGTGCCTTATTTTCTCTTGCTGGAGTACTGCATGAGCAGGGGCATGCTGATGGATGGAAGGCTCATAATACCAAAGACTGCCCAGTCCAGAAAATGAGGGTAGACTCTCCTATCAAATTCTCGCTGAGCCAGGATTTCTCCCCATGCAAGTGCACTGTTGGAGCCAACCACAACAGGCCCATCTTTCTGGGCCAGGTAAGTAATTGTTGCTGAGATGAAGTTGAAGTAACCAGCCTTGAGAAGATGCAAGACTACGGTGTGGGACAGGTTGTTAGTAAGGCCAATCTGGTACCATTTGACAATGCTAAAGTCTTCTGGAGGGAAGGAATCATCAGAAAATTCCACATCTAATGCATAAAATCAGTAAGACCATTTAAGTATTACAATTTATGACTTATTCTGAGAGAATACATACATTAAAATATAATAGTAATAATCCTCAAATATTTACATTATAATAAAATTTTTTTATAATTTCATATCTTTTATGTACTAAGTGGTTTATAACATTGTAGTCTATGGCCAGGTAGTAATGTTGAGTTCAAGTAAAACACAAGAGGTAAATATGAAATTTAATAGGTAACAAATTCAGAATGCCATAAATCACCTTTTCTGAATATCTTCAAGTTTCATTCATGCTGTGGCCTAGTATAAAATTTCCTTTTTGTAAAAGGCTAAAAAATCTCACATCATCTTAATCCATTCATCTTTCAGTGGCTTTTTGGTACTTTGCACATCTTGATTTCTGTTAGTGGTGCAGAAATGAACACAGGAGTGATAATATCTTTTTAAGATTCTGATTTCAACTTTTTTGAATATAAGAAAAAAGGAGAATGCTGGATCCTATATTAGTTCCCTCTTTAACATTTTGAGAAACCTACATACTTATTTTCCTAGCTATAGTACCATTTCACATTCCCACTAATGGTGTACAAGATTCCAATATCTACATTTCCTTACTTACTTGTCTTTGTTTCTTTAGTAACTGGTATACAGTGACATTTTATTGTCACTTCAATCATTTCTTTGATTATTACTAACACTAGGCATCTTTTTGAACACCAGTGGACCATTTACATATTTCCCTTGAAGAAATGGTGATTCAAGCCATTATTCTGTTTGTTCAACTACACTGTCAGTTTTTAGTATTGAATTTTAGTCCTTTCTAATATATTTTGGAAACTAAACCTTTATCAGGTATATGATTTACAAACATTTTCTCCTACACCATATGTTGTTTCTTTATTCTTCTGTTTTTTTCTGTTATTCAGAAAGTTCTAATTCAATGTACTTCTACTTCTTGGTTTCCCAATTTTCCTTTTGTGGCCTATACTTTTAGTGTCACATACATGAAACCACTGTATAGATGAAGGTCATGAATCTTTTCCAGTTTTACAATTTCATATATTTTATTTAAGTCTTTAATTCATTTCTATCTGAATTTTGTGTATAGTATTGTATATGGGTACTATTTTATTGTTTTGCATGAAGATATCCGATTTTCCAAATGCTATTCATTAAAGAACTTCTTCCTGCCCCTTTATGTATTCTTGGCACCCTAGTCAAAGATCAATCGGCTGTATATGTGTGAATTTTTTAATGCTCCTGTTCTGTTTCATTGCTCTGTATGACTATTTCTTGCCAATCTCATACCGTTTCAATTACTGCAGTTTTATTACATGTGATATGTTTTCAAATCATGAAAATTTTGATATGTAGTTTGGTTCTCCTTTCTCATTACTACTTATGTGGAGTTCTTTGTGGTTACATATATACCATCATATTAAAAATCCTGTTATGGTTTTATAGAGGTTCCTTTATATATAGCACACCATTTTTCTCTTTCTATTTTTTTGTTTTGGTACTGAAGATTGAACTTAGGGGCACTCTACCACTGAGCCACATCCCCAGCCCAGAAATTAGTAGAGAAAGTCTGTTAGTACCCATGCTATGAAGAAAACTTACTTTGTGTGTATGTGTGTAAGGACATTTGTTAAGAGCTTGTCAGCCATCAAATATCCAAAGCTGAGTCAAGCCAGGTGTAGTGGTACAAGACTGTAATTCCAGCTATTCAGGAAGCCTAGGCAAAAGGATCACAACTTCAAGGTAAGCCTGAGAAACTTAGCAAGACCCTGTCCCCTCCCCCACAAAAAAAAACAAGGCTATAAAGTAAAACTGGGTTCAATCAGTTTGGCATTCTATGAAGTCTGAATCCTATAGCTGAAGTCCTTTTATCAAGAACCTAATAATATGCATTTTGAGAAGTAAAATGAATACCTTTTTCACTATCAATAATATTTTGACCTTCATAGAGAGGCTAAAGACTACTTTGGTGAGTTCTCATATTGAGTTTTGAGGCTTTAGTATGTGCAGGTACCTTTATGACATTTATATTTTGGGCATTTATAAAAAAATAGATTTCTAGCATTTTTAGTCACATGCAGATGGAGTTGCGTGCTAGTCAGCTTTTCATCTCTGTGACCAAAATACCTCTGAAAAGCAACTTAGAGGATGAAAAGTTTATTTCAGGCTCATATTTTCAGAGATCTCAGTCTATGGCCTGCCATCTCCAAGACAGAAACATCATGTCAAAAGGGCATGATGGAGAAAACTTCTCAGCTCATGACAACTGGGAAACAGAGTAAGAGAGAAACAGGAAGTGCTCAGGGACAGATTTAATTTTCGAGGTTGCATCCCTAATGACCTACTTCCCCAGTCACATCCCGCCTTCTTTCAGTTACCATCCAGTGATCCATTCATGTTAGTAATCAGTTAATGGATTAATCCTCTGATGAGATTACAGTCTTCATGATATAATCATTTTACCTCTGAACATTATTTTATTGCCTATTTTTCACTTTTTATACAAATATTTTCTTAAATGCAAATATTTTATCACATACAATTTTAACAATATATGTAAAATAAAGTCAATTACACAATATACCTGTCACCCAGATTCAATATCTGCTAGTTATGTACCATTTAAAGTTCTCTTATTATAGCATTATAGTTATAAATAGTATTGAGGTTCATTTTTACAGAATTATATATGCATGGAATATTGATACAACATGGAAACAGAATGAATATCATAGGTTTATTACTCACATACTAAGGCTTTCTGGGCAGAGTGTTCTCAGGCTATTCCAAGAGACAGAGAATAAGGAGGGGCAACTGGCTTAGGGTTTTATGGTGGTTAGTGAGTGGGGCCTATATGAGGGTTTCTGCAAGTATGGCATGGCTTGTATGATTTGAACTTCCTTATGGCACCAAAGGAGAGAGCATCCAGGCTTTCTCATCATTTTGTCCATGTGTGAGACAGAAATAAATGAGCAGCTTGAATGTTCTTAAGAATCAAATATCAAAAATAGACAATTACAATTCTTATCTCTTCGATCCTCTTACCACTTATTACATTAATTTTTGTAGGCGTGAGACATAATATAAAAAATTTAACACACCTATACTATTAAAATAAGAAAACTAAAATTAGAATTTAATGAATAACGATAATGAAACTCTAGTGAAATTCTTAATGCTAAGTATTTTTATGTTTTTCTATTTTCTCTATTTTGCACATAGCTATACTGACAATGAGTGACTATTAAGTGGTTTGCCCACAGTCACACAGTTGGACAAGAGAAGAAATAGAATTGAGACAGGCTTTGGTGTCTGTCTAGCCACAAGTCACTTTTCCCCATTATCCCATGATAGCTTTCAGTTCAATAGCCTTTTCATACATGGGGTCCTTCAGTTCCTTCAAAAATCAAATGAACAGAATAACTGAATACAGATTTCATTTCAGAGATATTTTTGTGTAGTCTGTTTGTGTATATATCTTCCTCTCTAGCTATCTATTTACCTATATTGTCTTAGCATTAATACTTAGCATTTTTTGAAGTCAGTTTTCAAATGTCTGTGTATTTTATTTATGCTTAGAGATAGAAACTGGTATTTTATTGATTGAACTTTTGCCATTTGATAATCATGTGTACATAGTCTCAGATTTTGTTTATTTTGGAGATTCAGTTAATATTATTTTGTTACATTATATAGCTCCTTTGGTATAATTATACTAAAATGGATTTTCTGTCACAGTAGAAGACAAAGTTCGAGGTAAATATTAATATTATTTACTCTATTTTTCTAATATTATTGGCAAAGATTCTACCTATTATGAATTTAAATATATTATTCTGCTTTTATAATTGTTTCTTGTATTCCAAATATTCAAATTTTCAAACTAGGATATAATCTCCCCAGAATGCTATTATTTTAGAATAACAAAAATTACTAGTCCATATTTACTAATATCACAATTTCTTTTTCTCATGTAAACAACTTAAAAAGACTATACAACTAAACAGTTATACTAATGACTTAATATGTATTTCAGTAATGGTGAACTACAAATGAAAATAATTTTTTATGAAATATATATTCCCCTTCAAGATTCTTTGGGTATGTTTTAGAAGATGACACCTCAAAGGACAAAGAGTGTGACCTCAAACATGTCATAACTCCCAGTAGTATTCCTTTCCATTCAAAGAAACAAACGATGACAACATGAGAAAATTGTCTTTGTTATTTATTCAAATTACTCTCATAGATATTGCGGAGACTCAATGGTGAAATTGTTTTCTGAGTCTTCCTATAACATGACCTAATGGAATTTGGCCATATGTGATATGACAACTCCTTATATCTAATAGCCATCTCCCATATTTTAAGCTTAGTAATGCTCTTTTAACTCTACATTCTTTATATTTTTCCTTGATTATTTTACATTTTTTGTTCTATATTCTTTAACATTTTGATTCACGTTTGTGCTCACTAGCATTAGAATCACTAAAAGCATGTTAGACAAGTTTGGAGATAAGAAAGGAGAAAATAAAAACACAAGTAATGGCTTTGCAACAGCAAAGTTGCCTTTTTCACCTCTTTGGAGCTTAGAACAGTGTGTGTGTGTTTGTGTGTGTGTGTGTGTGTGTGTGTGTGTATGTACCTGCCTGTGTCAATGGAGATGGTGGTAGGTGAGTGGAATAAACATTACTCCCCAGTGAATTGAGATAAAAAGGAAAAGAAATACTGGTGAGTGGCAGAATTACATTTAGTTACAATAAATATGGGCTTGTTTCTTTCTCTGTGGAACCTCTTGACCCCTTCTCCTGTCAACCTACTTCAAGCAAATCACTCATACCATGAGGAGAAAAAAAAACACTTCATGTGTTGATGCTTGTAGTTCTAAAGGTTTTCTCAATTATAATTTGATAATTAATGGTTTTATATACAGTGTATAATATAGCACATATATACACACATATATATACATATATACAAACACTATAGTATATAGTATAGTATAGTACAGCATATATATACACATATGTATATACATACCCACAGTATAATTCATAGTATAGTGTAGTGTAGTATAGGATAGCATAGTATTATATGATATTGTTTTCCTATTTTCATCTCACTTGATAATACTCTCAAACCCATTTATTCCTCAGATTTTAGATTTTTATAATGGACACTCAGGAAAGTCATCCACAGCGTAAGCTATTGTATTTGAATATTCTGCTCTTCGAGGATACCCTGCTTTGCTATCTTGATAATAGCTTGTCATATGGCCATGCCAGCCTCACTCCTCCCAGATCCCAGTTGTCTCCTTATTCTGCATTTGGATGATATCATCTCATCAAGGAATCTGTGCTATTTATAGTTCTAAATTTACACATGTAAATTGATATATAGATGGCAAAGAGACAAAGAGAAAAGGAGAAACAATTTTGAGTGACTGGCTTAAAGGATTGTGGAAGCTGACAAATTTCTGGAACAGGCTGGCAGTCTGCAAATTCTGGTAATGGTTGACATTTTAGTCTTTGGGCGGAATTGCTTCTTCTTCAGGTAACTTCTGTCATTGTTCTTAAAGTCTTCAATTCATTGGATGAGGTTCACCCACAATATGCAGAATAATCTGTTTACTCAAAGTCTATTGTTTGCAGATATAATCACATCTAAAAACATCAGCAACATCCAGACTGGTGTTTGAAATGATATTTGGACACTACAGTCCAACCAAACTCGTGCATAAAAGTAACCATCACAGGATCCATCACAAACATAATTCTCAATGATATAATTTTCCAGATTATCCTTTAATGCCAGAGCCATACATATTTCCTTATGGACAGCAATATGACATGGAAAAGGTAACCCTATTAAAAAAATGAAGGCAATATCAACATAAAAGCTTTATAGCTGTAAAAAATTTTAAAGCAATATATGTTTTATCAACAAGTTCTCTAAAATTGCCTGTAAATTAAATTTACTTCCTTTTAAAAAGACATTCTACTTTGTTATTAGGATTGAATCAAAATATTAGGAACCTAGATTCTAATTCAATTTTGGAGTCTAGACTAAATTCAAAAAGAATGAAGGTGTCAGCAGAGACACACTTCCTCTGAAAACTACATAGAAGAATCCTCCTCTTTTCTCTTCCAGTTTTGGGTGTTTCTTTGGCACTGTGAAATTCCTTGACTTGTAGGTATAGGCTTTCAACCTCTGCTGCCCTTGTTATAATGCATTCTCCCCTTATATGTCTATGTATCTTCTCTTCCTATAAGGCTAACCACCATATTGGAAGAAAAGGCCACCCTTTCCCAGTATGACCTCATCTTCAGTTAACTAATTACATCTACAGTGATATTATATCTAAATAAGTTCATGTATTTATATATTATGGATTAGATACTAATAGATCTTTATTTGGGAACAATATTCAACTCAAAACACTTATGTTTATGGATGTCTCCCTGTATTAATTTCACCATTTATAAAATGAAGGATATAAACAAAATAATTTCTAAGGTAATATCTAGCAATAGTATTTTTAGTTAGTATTGACAGTATCTATATTAATTTCACAAATATTTATGAAAATCATCATATCCAGAACACTTGAAATACAGTAATAAATAATGGTTCTCAGAGTTAGGCTCTCAGTTTTGTGGGTAAGTTAGATAATCTATTGTATTACCTTCTCATATGTATCAGATATATTGTGAATAGCTGGGTAGGATGGAAACATTAGAATGTTTCCTGGAGTACAGAATTCTTTAGAAAGATGAGTAGGAGATTATGACTAAAGGTAAGAATTGATGTTTAAGCACAGGGGATAAGTGAGTGAATATGTTCAAAGTTATGGGGCTATGAGAGAATATGCAGGATTCCATGAACATCTGATAGCTTGCTATTCACAGGAGCCTCAGATCCCAGAAGGGAACTTATAAGAAATGAGGCCAGACAGATAGTTATGATAAAATTCTAAGGAGTCATTAATATGATCCTAAGTAATTTTTACTGTATCCTATAGACCTGGTGAATATAATGACTGGCATTTAAGTCAGGAGAGTATGTTCATATGTTATCTATTATTCAAATCTAACAGAATGAAATATAAGAGATATATTAGGTCTGTATGGAAAGAGAAAGACCAATTTAAAAGCAAATTGTATCATTCAGATGAAAAAATCACAAGAGCTTGAAATATGGCAAGAGCTGAGAATGTGGGAAAGGGGTACATTGGGAAATAACGAAGATACAGAGTTACCATCATTTGGCAATGAATTACACTTGTAGAAGGAAGATGTTGATGAGAAAGGAGTCTAGGATTTGTCAAGGTTTCTGGTTAACTCTGTAATGGTGTGTTTTACTGAAATGGTAGGTCCTGGAAAAAAATCTGAAGTGTAAGAGTAAGGCTGACAAGAACAATATCATCAATAATAAGTTGGGAGTGGTTTAGGATATCCAAACATAAGTGTTCCATGTGTGGTTTGGATATGTAGGATATTCTGCTCTCAGACTCAGGTGGAGAGAGAACACTTTCCCCTAAGATTTCCCAGGAGTCTGTGAGCAGAAGTTATGTTAGACACTTGGACAAAGCTTTTCTTCCCCAAATCCATGGATTTCTGTCTCTGAAAAAGACTTGAGTTTTCCTTGGTAAAAATATAGAGGCAGAATATAGGTTATAACAATTTTTCTTGGAGTTTTCTCCTGCTTTACTCTCTCCTGCCTTTGATACTGCATACTATAAGTCAGAAATCTCAGTTTTTTCATTAATTGTGTTTCAAGATGAAATAATAATGTTTGTTGTACAACATAAAAGGAGTGGCTTAGAAACAACCAGTCGCAGGCTAGGGGTTGCAGATTTCTTGAGGTTTACAAGAGAAAGAATAAGTGAGACAAACCCTAAGACATCAATAAATATCTCTGAATACTCTTGGACACACATCAAAGGTGATTGAAGGACATGTTGGTAAACAGACATAACTTGGAAACTGAGGACTCAGAGTTGTGCTTGCTTCCAGGACTCATGGGAAAGTAATTCTTTAACTCATCATGCCAAAAACAAGGAAATAAGTACTTACTATATATATGCAGATTCTGAGGTGGCCATTTTTCCATTTCCAGTCACATTGAAAGAAAGAAGTTACTGGGAAAGTAACTTACTTGAAAGTAAAACTACTTTTACTCCTTTATGTAATATTACCACAACTGTTGCAAAAACTTGAACATGTTTCTTAATTTTTCTGTTTGTTACCTCCCCCATTTATAATGAGATAGTGATTGCTAATGGTTTTAAAGAAAATTAAATGAATTAACATATGATGACACTTGGAATATATTCTTAAAAAGCATTATTTTGAAGATCAATTTTTGCCAGTAGTTTCTACCAAAATACCTTACATATACTAAACTAATAGCAATTACATTTGTGCTAAATATTAAAAATCATTTCCTTTAAATTCTTATTTCAGTATGCAATGTTCTACTCAGCAAAGGATTCTTTTCTTATTTTTGCTGACATTGGAGTCTTCAGTGTTTCTAAATGAACATAAGTTCTTACGATCACAGATCTCAAAAGTGTCAGTCATGTATAGCAATTTAATGAAGACACTGTAATGCAGAAATCCCTTAAGTATTTATTACATAGAGATTCATCTACATTTTGTGAAGGAAGTCTAATTTGCCAAGAAGACATTGACCTTGAAATAATCTAAAAATTTTGTCCAACGCACACTGTAATTTTAATTGATTCACTTTTTCCTACTGATAGCAAATCAAACGGCAATATTTCATTTACACTATCGGTTGAGCTAAATCAGTAAGCAAACAATGAATATACATGAAAAATATAGCCAACAATGTATGAATATAAAAACAAAAGAATAAGAAAAAGAAGGCAGAAGTAAAGACTCAGAGGGAAACACATGCAAAAGTACCATCGGCCAACCTGACCAGTGTTCGTAATGTTTAGTCCCAACATACACTGAGAATTTTGAAAACTATTTGTAGTTAATTTCACACTAAACTAAAATATGACTATATTACTTATTAATTAATCTGTTTCTATGTGAAAAGTTTTAGTAAAAATAAGTTCCTAACTGCTGACAGAACCTCAGACCAGTTATAAAATTCTATAGAGCAAATTCTGAAGTGCTTTCCAGAGAGTGACCTCTGGTGATCTCTAATATTTCAGAAGTCATATTTTTTATATTCTTGAAAGAATTTTAGTCATTAATCATGCTTGTAGTTTCTAACCAGTATTTACAACAATATCACACTGTGTTGATTATTATAACTTTATAATAAAGCTTGAAAGCAGGCAAAGTTCTTGCAAGATTATTCTTACTTTTCAAGTTGAATTACTTATTGTAAGTACCATGTACTTGCAAATGAATTTTAGAAACATGTTCAAAATTCACATATTTAAAAAATGTCTGCTGTAATTTTTATTTGAATTGTATTGTATCCACAGATTAATCTGAAGTGAATTGACATCATACAAATATTGTGTATTCTAACCTATTAATAAGATTTTATTTTCCATTCGATTTGATCTACTTTAATTTCCAATAAATCTTTTTAGTTTTCAGTTGATAGATGTTGCATATTTTTCCAAGTTATCTCAATTATTTCACATTTGTTACTACTATAAATGGCTTTTAAATATTTTCATTTTTCAATTGATTTTTGAGTGTACAGAAATACATTTGAAAAATGCTGAATCCACTATCAGTCACCCTCCCTCTCCTCAGCTCTGGCAATCAATAATCTATCTCTGTGAAGCTGACTGTTCTATTCATCTGACATAAATAGATACATACTGTGTGTGGCCTTTTGTGTCTGACTTCTTTCATTTAGTGAACTGACTTTCAAGGACTCATCTATGTGATACCAGGTATCAGTACTTCATTCCTTTCTTGTGCCTGAATAATATTCCATTGTTTAGGTATAACAAATTTTATTATCCATCCATTCATTGTTGGAAAATTTAGCTGTTCATACTTTTTGGCTATTATGAAAAAAAATGTTATAAAAATTTTTACCCGAATTTTTCTGTGAGCATGCTTTGCTCCTCTTGGATATATAACTAGGAGAGAAATTTCTGGCTCCTATAGTAAGCCTAACTGTTCAAAAACTGTTGAACTGTTTTCAAAGTGGCTTCTCCATTTTACATCCAACTGGTATGTTTGAGAATTTCAGTTTTTACCTCTTCTTTAATATTTACATTCACTAAATATTTTTTTGTTATAGTTACCCTGGGAAGTGTGAGATGATCATCTGTTTTTTGTAAATATGGTCTATCACACTTATTGGTAGTCACATGTTGAACCATCCTTTAATCCCTGGGATATATCCTACTTTATCCTGGTGAATGATCTTTTGAAGGTGCTGTTAAATTCAGTTTGCTAGTATTTTGTTTAGGATGTGTGAATCTATATTCTTCAGAGATATTGGCCTGTAGTTTTCCCCTATCCTTCCTGTTAATTTTTTTAATCATTTCATTAGTGAATTTTAATTATACATAATATCCGGATTCATTTTGACAAAATCATACATTCATGGAATATAATTCACTCCAATTCAGTTCCCAGTACTTCCCCTTTTTCTCTCCTCTTCCATCCCCCTTTTTCTCTTTTTTACTCTATTTGTTTTTCTTTTATTTATTTATAGTTTTTTTTAATTCCATTTTTCTTTCCTTCTTCTCCCTCTCACTCAATCTTCTTATTCTACTACACTAATCTCTTTTCTATTTTCCCCAGTGTCCCCCACCCTTTTTTTTCCTTATTTGGTCATGTTCTGCATATGAGAGAAAATATTTGAACTTTGAATTTTGGAGTCTGACTTATTTCACTTAGCATGATATGCTCCAGTTGTATCCATTTACCAACAAACGCCATAATTTCATTCTTCTTTATGGCTAAGTAAAACATGTCACATGTGCTTTATCCATTTATCTGTTGACAAGCATCTGAGCTAGTTCCATGAGTTGGCTATTGTGAATTGGGCTGCTATAGACATTGGTGTGGCTATGTATATGTAATGGCTAATTTGAATTGTCAACTTGATTAGATAAAGGTATTCCTGAAGGGCTGGAGTTGTGGCTCAGTGGTAGAGTGCTTGCCTAGCATATGTGAGGCCCTGGGTTCGATTCTCAGCACCACATATAAATAAATGAATAAAATAAAGGTCTATCAACATCTAAAAAAAATGAAAAATATTTTAAAAAAAGATATTCCTGAGAGGCTTCTGGGTGTGTCAATGAGGGTATGTCTAGGAATGATTGGCATGTAGGATAGCAAACTGAAGTAGAGACCCTTCCTAAGTGTGAGCAGCACCATCCAATAGGTTGGAGGCTTGGATGGAATAAAAAATGGAAGAGCAATGAAGCAGCAGCAGATGCAGGATCCATTCTTCTTGAACAGATTATTGATTGCTACTATGATCACCTGAGGACAGCAGACTCAAGCTCCTTCACTCTTCCAAAGTGGACTCTGCCAGTGATTCTCTAGGGAATCTGCAGGCATTGAATACCAAACGGGGTAGCATCATTGATCCTTCTTGTTCTGAGAAGTCAGCATCTTAGCTGCACAGCTATTTGTTCCTCCAGCTCTCCAGCATGCAGATGCAGATATATACAGTACATATGAATTTATGTATATCCCGTGTATATCTATATCTGTATCTTTTGGTTCTGTTCCTCTAGAGAACCTTGACTAATACACTCTAGTATATTGATTTTAAATCTTTTAGATATATGCCAAGGAGTCGGATAACTGGGTCATATGGTGGTTTCATTCTTAGTTTGTTTTGTTTTGTTTTTGGTACTAGGGATTGAACTCAGGGATACTTGACCACTGAGCCACATCCCCAGCCCTATTTTGTGTTTTATGTAGAGACAGTCTCACTGAGTTGCTTAGTGCCTTGCCATTGCTGAGGCTGGCTTTGAACTTGTGATTCTCCTTCTCAGCCTCGAAAAATGCTAGGATTACAAGCATAAGCTACAGTGCCCAGCTTCATTCCTAGTTTTTTGAGGCATCTTCATCCTGTGTTTCAAACTGGTTGTTCTGATTTACAGTTCCACGAACAATATATGAGTGTACCTTTTCCCCACATCCTCACTAACATTCATTATTCTGTATTCTTGATGACCACCATTCTGAATAGAGTGAGATGACAATTCAGTGTGGTTTTGATTTGCATTTTTCTGATTTCTGGGGATGTTGAGCACATTTTTATATATTTGTTGGCCATGCATTTCTTCTTTTGAGAAGCATCTGTTTGGTTCTTTTGTTCATCTATTAATTGGGCTATTCAGGTTTTTGTGTGTGTGTGTGTGTGTGTGTTACTTCTTTTGAGTTTATTATATATTCTGGATATTAATCCTCTGTCAGAAGAGTAGCTACTGGGGCTGGGATCATGGCGCAGTGGTAGCGTGCTCGCCTAGCACGCATAAGGCACTGGGTTCGATTCTCAGCACCACATAAAAATAAAGATATTCTGTAACCTACAACTAAAAAATAAACATTTAAAAAAAAAGAGTAGCTACCAATAACCTACTCCCATTCTTTACACTCTAGGCTCTTTTCTTTCCTTTGCCATGCAGAAGCTTTTTTACTTGAAGTCATCCCACTTATTGATTCTTCATTTTACTTCTTTTTTTTTTTTATTTATTTATTTTTTTTATTTTTTTTAAAATATTTATTTTTTAGTTATAGGTGGACAGAATATCTTTATTTTATTTTTATGTGGTGCTGAGGATCGAACCCAGTGCCTCCCGCGTGCTAGGCGAGCACGCTACCACTGCGCCATAACCCCAGCCCCTCATTTTACTTCTTGAGCTTTAGGAGTATTGTTTAGGAAGTCAGTGCTAGTGACATGTTGGAAAGTTAACTCTATGTTTTCTTTTAGCAGTTGCAAAGTTTCTGGTCTAATTCCTAGGTCTTTGATTCACTTTGAGTTTATTTTTGGGCAGGCTGAAAGTGAGGGATCACGTTTCATTCTTCTACATAGAGATATTCAGTTTTCCCAGGACCATTTGTTAAAAAGTCTCTTTTCTCCAATATATGTTTTTGGCAACTTTGTCAAGTATCAGATGACTGTATCTATGTGGATTTGTCTCTGTGTTGTCTGTTCTATTCCACTGGTCTTTGCATCTATTTTGATGCCAACACTATACTGCTTTTGTTACTGTAGCTCTGTAGTGTCATTTCACATCAGGTATTTTGTACATCTAGCATAACTCTTCTTGCTCAGGATTGCTTTGGCTATACTGGGTTATTTATTCTTCCAAATAAATTTTAGAGCTATTTATTTTCCTAATTCTGTGAACAATACCATTGGAGTTTTGATGGGGCTTGCATTGAATCAGTATATTGCTTTTGGTAGCATGGCCATTTTGACAATATTAATTCTGAGTATCCAAAAACATGGAGACTCCATCTTCTAAAATCTTCTTTAATTTCTTCTTAAAGTGTTCTATCATTTTAATTGTAGAGGTCTTTCATCACCTTGGTTAGATTTATTCTCATGTATTTTTTGAGGTTATTTTAAATGGTATAGTTTTTCTGATTTCTTTCTCAGTAGATTCATTATTATAATATAAGAAAAGTGATTGATATTGATATATGGATGTTAATTTTGTATCATTTTAGTTGTGAAGTTTGTTTATCAGCTCTAGAAGACTTCTGTTGGAGTTTTTTGAGAAGTCTTTTAGATATAGGATTATGTCATCAGCAAACAATATGACGTCTTTTCCTATTTGTATCCCTTTAATTTCCTTCTATTGCCTGATTGCCCTGGCTAGAATATCAAGAACTATAATATTGATAGTGATGGTAAGAGTGGACATCCTAGTCTTGTTGCTCTTTTTAATGTACTTTTTTTTTTGGTACCAGGGATTGAACTCAGGGGCACTCAACCACTGAGCCCCAGCCTCAGCCCTATTTTGTGTTTTATGTAAAAACAGGGTCTCACTGAGTTGTTTAGCACCTTGCTGTTGCTGTTTTTAATGTACTTTTAATCACAAGTATGAAGCACTCATATTGTGATGTGTCTTAGTACAGTTTTCTTTAAATTTCTTATCCTTCAAATTGTTGGACTTCTGATATACTACAGTCACCAAATTGGGGGAAGTTTGAACATTTTTGTCTTCCAATGTTTTTCCCCAACCTCATGTTTGCCTTCACTGGTTAAATTTTTCTACAGATCACTAAGGTTATGTTCTTTCTTTTTATCCTTTAGATCCTTGGTGACTAATGGGCCTTCCATTGTCTCTACGGTTTTTTCTTGTTTTGCAGAATGTCATATAGACTATGTACCCTTACAGACTGGCTTCTTTCCCTTATAAATATGCATTTAAATTTCCTGTATGTTCTTTGTTCCTGGTTTGAGAGCTCATCTACTTTTAGCATATAATTTAAAATTTCATGTGTGCTATTGCTTATTTATCCTTTCACCTGTTAAAGGGCATCTTTGTTGCTTGCAAGTTTTAGCAATTATAAACAAAGCTTCAGTAAACATTTCTGTGCCAGTTTTTGTGTAGATATGTTTTCAACACATCTGGGCAAACCAAGATTAATTGTTGGTTCACATGCTAAGATTATGCGTGGTTTGTTAAAAAAAAATGCCTGCCACACTCTTCCAAAAGCAGCAGTGCAATTCTGCAATTACACCAACTCCTAATGTGAATCTCTGTGGTTCTACATTTAGAACCAGCATTTAATGTCAGTGTTTTAGAGTTTTACTAATCCAATAGGTGTGTAATATTATTTTGTTTTAATTGTAATTTCTTAATGACATATGATGTCAAGAATCTTTTCATATTCTGATTAACCATCTATATATTGTTAATGGTGACATTTCTGTCTTCATGCTATTTGCCCCCTTTTTTTGGTGGGGCACAGTACCAAGGATTGAACTCAGGGGCACTCAACCACTGAGCCACATTCCCAGCCCATTTTGTATTTTATTTAAAGACAGGGTCTTACTGAGTTGCTTAGTGCCTTGCTTTTGCTGAGGCTAGATTTGAATTAGCAAAATTCCTGCCTCAGCCTCCCCAGCTGTTCATATTACAGGTGTGTGCCAGTGCGCCCAGCTTTCCCATTTTTAATTGGTCATTCATCATGTTAATATTAACTATTCAAGAATTTTTTAATTGTTAAGTTAGTTTTTAATATGTTTTGAAAAACAGTCCATCCGTTATATCTTTTGCAAATATGTATTTACAGTCAGTCTGTGGTTTGTGTTTTTTTATTTCCTCTACTAGGTCTTTACAGAACCAATATTTTCTAAATTTTATTTTAATGAAATCCAATCTATCAGCTTTTCCTTCATTCATTGTTTCTTTGGTGTTTTCTCTAAGAATTCATCACTAAAACCAAAGTCATCTAGAATTTTTCCTAGATAACATATTTTTCTAGATAACATATTATCTTCTAGAAATATTATAATGCTTGCATTTTATACTTAGATTTATGATTAATTTATTTTAAGTTGATTTTGTAAAGAGTGTAAGGTCTGTGTCTAGAATCACTTTGTTGAATGAGGATTTTTTAGTTCATTTGTTTTTATCATTAATGTTTCCATTTTATGTCTTTGATCTTTCTTCCAGCTTGCTTAACTTATAAAAGTTATAAAACCACATAAAAGTACTTGTATGCTTATTCTAACATCTTTGTGAGCTCTACATCTGTTATGATTGACTGATTTTAATCTTCATTATAGGGTAAATTTTTCTGCTGCTTTGTACACCTGAGAAACTTTACCAGGTGCTGGACATTTTGTATTTTACTTTAGTGTTAAATATTTTCAAATAATATTTTTTATAAATGTGACTGAACTTTTTTTCTGTCGTGTTTTTGAATGATTTGCAAATCATTTGACTCAGAACTTTGTTGTATGATTTGCTAAAGGAGACTTACTTTTTAAGATAAAAATAGCTTTTAGTCTTTGGCTATTTTATTTCTTAAATTATAAAGATGAATTATTTGTGCTCTATCCAATCCACCAGACAAAGACTCTTCCAGGCTGTCTGGAAGGTATGTCTCGCTCTGATTTTTGTAAACTCTTTTCTCCAGTCATTGCAAGTCAATTCTTTCCTAGACTTGGGAGTTGGAGGAATCAGTGCATGATCGGTCTTCTGCTAACAATGTGATGCAGAAAGAAGGCTTTTAGCTCTTTATCCTCTACTAGGGATTTCTAGGATTCATCTGGATTTCCCCACCCTTTTTTCCCAGAGATTTCTGTCCTGTGTTGGCTGAAATTCAAAAACATAAAACCATTACTTCACATATTTTTTTTGTGTTTCTTATTGCCATTTCAGATGATAAAAGTATAATTTGATAATGTACCTTGATAATCTAACTTGACCAAAGGCAGAAGTTGTATATTTGATGCTTCTATTTTTTGTATTATAACATATTGACTCTTAAAATATACATAGAGATTCTGCTATTACCTTTAATTCACCAACTGAATCATTGAAAACAATTCTTAGGAAATTTTTTGAGAAGTATGTTCATGTAATTTCACTCCATATGTAATTTTTCACATTGGATGATACAATTTAAGGTTAAAGGGATTGAAAATATTTCTTAGAGAAAGATTTTATTTATAATTAAGTAGAAAAGATCTTTAAAAACTCATAAGTTTTTAGCTTAAAGGACATCAAATAGTTTAGTGCCATATTTAGTAGGAAAAAGAAGATCTTATTTCTGTTCTGTTTTTTTTATGTTTGGAATGCTCATTAAGAGTACAATCATTTGGAAATTATATGGCATCAAGCCACCAGGCATTTGTTCATGGAAAATATCTACTAAGGAACATCTTATTGTTAGGATGCAAGAGTATATTTAAATTCAGAATGACAAATAGGTTTGGGAGAAAAATAGCTCTCAAAAGTAGACATCTCACCTTTCAAGCTACATTGATCCTGGAAAAGTGTACCTTGTTTGCTTCCCTGATGAGTTCAGTTGTGTTTTCTCTTCCCTTGGTGCAGGGCTAAATTCAAGCTAAATTTGAAATATGGAAATGTCTTAGTCCATTATGGCTGCTATAACAAAAATGTCAGAGACTGGGTGCTTCATAAGCCACAGAAATTTATATCTCACCATTCTGGCAGCTGGAAATTTCACAATGAAAGCACCAGTAGATTTGATGCCTGGTGAGTGCAGAATTCTTAATTCATAGACAGCTGTCTTGGGAGCCTCACATGGGAGAAAGAATGAGGGAAGTCTCTGGGGTTTCTTTTATAAGGATACAAATCCTACTCAATAGGGTTCTATTCTCATAACCTAATCACCTCCTAAAGCCCCCATTTTCTAACACCATCTTATTGGAGATTAGGTTTCAACTGACACAATTTTGGAGGGACACAAACATTCATTAAGGAGCAGGAAAACTTTGATACCATTTCTAACCTTTCTTTGAATAATTTTTCTTCAATTTTTGTATGCATCCTATGTTTCTCTTTAAAATATGAGGCTGCTTTTGAGGAAAAAAAAATAAAGTATAAAAAAAAATATGAGGCTGAATGAATTGAGGACAATATATTCTATCCCATGTTTTCATGCCATTTTAAGGGAACTCTATGAAATCATCTCTAAATGAGCTCTTGAGACATTTTTAAAGAAAAATAAATTGCATCTTCTGGAAAAAAGAAATTTCAGACTAGTAGATTTAACCAAGAAAATTCAGATCATTTCAGTGCCTAATAGAATGTTATGTGTGCACTACTATTTTCTGAAAACACACCTTCAGAAAATTGTTGGATAGTAACAAAGTTCTAGTGGAAGCTGATGTCTTATTAGATTGACTCTCATTTTTTCAAACCAACATCCCTTTAGAAAACCAGTATATTAAGACTATTTATAATTATGTGTCATCTTGAGTTTGAAAAACTTGAAGTAATTTTATGATGAATATGAAATACATTGAAACATACTGTGTTTTATAAAGTACTATTAACATGACATTACAAAGAACTAACAGTATTATAAAGTACTATCAATATGATATTAGTACTGTGTAAAGTTGTTTGCTTGACTGTGTATGTAGTTTAGTAGTATGCTATTACAAATTTCCGAAGGGGTTCTCCATTCAAGCCAAATTTAAAAACTATAAGTTCTGGATGCTACTTTTTATATTCTTATATATCAACTTTATTTTATTTTTAAGTGAACAATTAAATCTGAGATTCCTCTGGATCACCACCATGTTAGAATGGTATGCCAGCATATCACTATTGAGATTAAAGAGAAATATCATGGGAAAATCAAAACAAAATCAAATTCCCCCATTGGTCTCCTTTCAGAAGATGAAATGAAAGCTACTGAGTAAAGTACATAAAATATTCTTTAGTTTCAATTCTGATATTTTTACTAAAATGGAAATACACTACATTTGAATTTAGAAGGCATTTTGTAATGTTAGATATGGATGTATTGGCTCTTTCATATTTTAGATATAGAAATAAACTCTGAAAATTTGAGGTTTTAACTAAGTAGAGTGAGTCAAAATTAGAAAATAATGCTAAGGACATATCACATTTTTTTCTGGCTCTAACTCTTCTGACAGCCTGAATACTCTCAAGACTGTTAGAGAGTTCTGATTTTAAAATATTTTTCTTTATATCAAACTAAATAGTCTCATAAATTCCATGTAGGTCTAGATTAGACTTTCTGGAGCAATCCTTGCAAGTTTGAGGATTTAAAAAAGCAAAATTAAACTCTCCACTTTTGAAAATGCAGATAGCTGTGAAGGCTAACTACTTAAGATTACCCTTATGGAAGATGATTCCTAACATAGTGGGTTTTTGAAACCATAATGAGAAAATTTATTAGGGACTATGATTTTTCCATGGTTAATTGTTTTTACAACTAAGGCACAAACTTTTGATAATGAATTCAACATATTTTTGAAGTACAGTTATCTCCAGACTCATAACTATGGATGGAATTATGATACATTTTATATTATACATAGCAAGCTCTCAGCTCCTGTTGAGACATGTTAGGAATTAGTTCATTGCTTCATTTTAGAGTAATCCAGAATATGAACTGAATATAATATCTGAACATAAGTAATTTACTATAAATACTTTGTTGTATTTTACAACTTCCATTACAGGATATGATAAATAATTGTTGTTTATATCTGAGTTACCAAAAGCTGTTAGCAATTTATTACTCTGTTTCAAAACATAAGCTAATGTGACAGTAAGTACTTTCACTATCCCTGCTTCAGTGATAGTGTTTCTGTAACAATTTTAGAAGAACATAAAATATGCATATTTTATAATAACAATGCCCTACAAGAAAAAGGAATTCTTATTAGGTATATTCTTAGATCATATCAGTCTTGCTCTGCTTAATGATACTGCTATGGCTACACAACTAAGATGTTTACTGAGTGCTTTGATATGTTTTCTCATGTCATAAAAATCACAATAAAAATACATGATGCCATAATAGTGTTATGGCAAGACATTTTTGCCAGCTAGTATGAACAATTTCTAAATGCCATTATGTGATTAAGCAGTGAGGCACAACAGGTTATATTGCGTTGTGAAGTTCTATAATAGATGTTGAAATTGCCTCTCAACATCACATCTGGGAGTATCTCTTTGAGATTTTTACACGATAATTTCACAAGGCTATGAAAAAAGAATAAATGAAGTCATTAAAAAACATTTTTCTTAGGTAAATGTAAATTCTTTCCATCACACAGTGAGCAGTCATTAAAGTCTAATGCATTTTCTTAGGCAAATATTTCATACAGATTTTTTTTTAACTGAGTAACTCAAAATTTGTTAAATTTGACTTATTTAAATCTGGCTTGTATCTTGAAAAATAATGGAAGCAATTACCTTCTACTCAATTTCCAAAAGTGACAGTTTATCATAGTAATAAGTGCTTGAGACTTTACACAACATATTTGACTCTCTGACTTTTCCATTTGTTCCCAATCCTCAGATTGCCTCTAGTACTATGTGTAATCTTTTTTTCTATCTCAGATGAAAGTGAGAATGTTCTCTCTAGTGAATGTGGAAATTTATTAAATGGGAGAGCAATCATAATATAAATGGAAGATAGACTCTCCCCTAAATTGTATATAAGAGCCCCAGAACCTATTATTTTGATGCAGGCTTTGATTATTTAATACCAATAAGGATATTGGTTATCTATGAAATGGCAGAGATTTTATGTCAACTTTAATAAGTTTTTAAATTACCTGAAAGTTAGAGCAACAGAGGTGTTTGACCTCTCAGTTCAATTAATTTTTGACACCTGTCTTCATATTTGTTCCTATAGAAATTTACTCTAGGACAGGTATATTCAAGGGTAAATAGTTTATTGAAATATATAAGGGACTAGTGTTGGTGTTCAAGAGACATGAAACAGAGACGAGAACTTAGCTAATAAAGTATATGCTATCAGGCCAACTACCATAGTGGATTTTCCAACTATCTTTTGCAGATCTAATTTTAAGTAATGACATATTAATAACATTGCAGCCAACACGGATCAGGTGCTTGCCTTGGAGTGTGTAGTACATTATGCAATGATCTTTGATATGGGTTATCTTCATAAATTTTTACAACATCTCTAGAAGCACATACTGTTACTATTACAATTTAACAAATGATGAAATCATGGTCAGGAAGTTTAATTTGGTTGTTCAAAATTAGTTGGTGGATTATGGATTTGAATTAGAAGTTGTGACTTTGAAGTCCTTGTATCAAATTTTAGCCAGGAAAATAAAACCACTAGGTTACATATAAGAAATTGTTGAAAAGGAATTAAATTACGCAACTGTGGTCTTGTTTAGGCCAACATGAAATCCACATCAAAGACTGGCAGCAAGAGAGCTGTAATTCTTGGGCATGAGCTGAAGCTGATGTACACAAGTGGACTTAATTTCAGAAAGGCTCCAGGTCTACCTTAAGATGTTTCAACTATTCAACTAACCTACCTAGACAATGCTTGAGAATTGCCCTTAGTTAAAGCATATTTGTGATTGATTTCTCATATCTACAAAATATCTTCCTAGCTGTATCTAGGTGAGTATGAACCACATACCTGGAGATCGTATCCTAGCCAGGTAGACATACAGCAGTGATCATTATAACTACTTCTATGAAAACAAGACTTCAACTAAATTGTTTATATCTCAAACTCACAAAGTCAATTTTTTTTCTTAAAATAAGTATTCTTTTTCCTTTATCTCAGCCCATCTCCATCTCCATTCTCTTATGAGAAGTAAAAAACAAAAAACAGAAAACAAAAAACTTGAAGGTCTTCTTGATTTCTTCTACACATTTTTACTTGATTTTAAAATAGTTTTTATATGTAGTACTGAGCTACTAGAATAATTCATATGAAGAATTTAATAAATTCAGTAGAATATACAAATACATATTTACTTAGCACATATTGCTCTCTTGCTCAAAGGACTAAGATATCTTAATATATTTTTGATGTCCTTATTTTTTTATTTTATATATATATATATGATGTATCATTCTTTTCACCCATCATTATGAAACTATAAAAATAGCATGAAGTTAATTCCTCTAGTTTCAAGTTATAGATATTTTCAATAAAAAACATGAAAAAATTAATATATATCTAAATAGTATGAGATTATTACCAGTCAGGTAGAAAAGCCAATATTTACTGAGTGTATATGTAGTATCTAAGACAAGATGATATATTTAAATAAACAAGGGTTGATACAATTAATTCATTGTTTCAATGCTTTTTTGTTGAATCCTTTATTTATTTATCCATTAATTTCTTAAGCACTCATTGATTGAGCATTGCTAGACAAGCACAGGATGTATAAAATGATTTTTACACCAATTTTGATAAAGAAGTCAAGATATGTTTTCTATTAATTAACTAAGTAACTTGGTAATATTTTGCATATTTCTTACCCAAACATACTGTAGGAAAATAAACATTACAAGTAGAAAAGAAAATGTAAAAACAGATATCTGTAATTATGATATTATATTGTGGTTTACATAGAAGAATGGTTTTGGTCAAGCTGAATGGAAATAGGATAGATATTTGTATTTCACAAAAATAAATGATAAACAAGAATCAATAAATGGGACATATTCAAGCTAAAAAGCTTCTCCTTGGTAAAGGAAGCAATCGATGACATGAAGAGAGAGTCTACAGAATGGGGTAAAATTTTTACTACATGCACCTGAGATATAGTGCTAATCTCCAGGATATATAAAGAACTCAAAAGATAGCAAAAAAAAAAAAAAAAAATAACCCAGTCAATAAATGGGCTAAGGAACTGAACAGACATGTTACAGAAGAAATACAGTCATTCAACAAATATATGAAAAAATGTTCAACATCTCTAGCAATTAGAGAAATGCAGATCAAAACTACTCTAAGATTTCATCTCATTCCAGTCAGAATAACAATTATCAAGAATACAAGCAACAATAAATGTTGGCAAGGATGTTGGGGAAAGGTACACTCATACATTGCTGGTGGGACTGCAATCTGGTGCAATGGTTATAGAAAGCAGCATGGACATTCCTCAGAAAACTTGGAATGGAACCACCATTTGATCCAGCTATCCCACTCCTCAGTATATACCCAAAGGGCTAATCAGCATACTGCAGGGACACAGCTACCTCAATGTTCATAGCAGCTCAATTCACAATAACTGAACTATGAAAACAACCTACATGACCTTCAACAGATGAATGGATAGAGAAAATGTGGTATATACACACAATGGAATATTACTCAGCCTTACAAAATGAAATCATGGCATTGGCAGGTAAATGGATGGAGCTGGAGAATATCATGCTAAGGAAAATAAGCCAGTCCCCAAAAAACACAGACAGAATGTTTTCTCTGATATGCAGATGCTAATTCATAATGGAATGGGGCTAGGGAAAAAGACAGGTACTTTGGATTAGGCAGAGGGGAATGGAGGGAAGGGAGAAGTTATGGGGATAGGAAGGGTAGTTGAATGAATCAGATATTATTACCCTATGTACACTTATGACTACATGACTTGTGTGATTCTACATCATGTACAACCAGAAGAATGAGAAGTTATACTCTATATATGTATGATATGTCAAAATGCATTCTACTGTCATGCATAACTAATTAGAGCAAATTTTTAAAAAGAATTGAAAAAAATATAAATAAATGATTAAAATTTTGGCACCATTATAATTCCACCTCCCACTCCCTCACAATTAACAGGGCATTTTAAATTACAAAACATTTGTCAATTCATATTGAAAACAAATTCCTAAGATGAGGTTAGTCAAACTATTCCTTCATGCATAGTGAATCAAGAAATTTAAGTTAATCAGGAGGTTAGTGTCTATAAATTGTAAATTTTCAGCATAATTTATCTTATTTTGCTGAGTAGAACTACAAGCAGAATGACAGATTGAGAGTGTGACAAGATGAATTAAAAACTGGTTCTGTGAAGTGGCTTTTTTCTGGCCCAACAAGTTAAATGAAAAATAAAAATCCCTAAATTGCAAAGCAGAAATGTAATGGTACTCAACATTACTCCAAGGCTTTTGCTATTTAGAGCTGAGAAAGGAAAAAGATAATAGTTGAAACTGCTTTATTGGCTCTAAAGAAAATATTTTCCTCCCACATTTCAATTACAGAATAGTAAAAGAAACCCTTAAAAAGTCATCGTTAAGGAGAAAAAATTTAAAAAATGAATTACTGGGATAAGGATTGCCTATAATAAGACCTGTAGTCCAGTATATGTTTTCTCCCAGACACATCAGTAGCATTCAAAAAATAAGCAGGGAACAACACACTTTTACATTTCCAGATCCTTATTATTTATTTATTTGAAAATTATTCTGTGGGGTAATTTCATCTTTTTTGGATATTTAATTTTTCTCCCTGTCCTTTTAATCTTGGCTAAGGAAATGCCCTCAAGTTCAATTTCAAATCAAAGCCTTCCTATACCAGTACAGCACTGTCTTGCCCAAAGGATATCACCATCTATCATCTCCTCCATGGTACCTGCTTATAGTGTTGGGATCCAAGATTTAACTATATGAGAAAGGAAGGGATGCCTGGAGCAGAGTTTTATTTCCTGCAAACCTAGGAATTCAAACAAACAAACAAACATGTCTTTTTTTTTTCAAGATTTAAGCATTGAGACATACCCCACAGCCTGTCTTTCTACAACTGCATATTTAAAGAAACATTTGAGAACTATTACTGTCATATTGCTGATTGCCCACAAAGTATATGCTATTGTATTTTGTTTTCTTAAATGGAGTCAATTTGCATTGTTTATAATTATTATAAATTATAAGAACTATAATATCAATCAAAGTCTGGGCATGTGTGCAGAGAGTAGTAATTTTTTTTCCAGAGACATGTTTTGGACATACATTGAATACTAGAACTGGAGTGTGGGAGATAAGAAAATTAGTCACTTTAGTCTGATGATACCCAAAGCTGAAAACTTCATCTTCTTATTCAAACATGTTGTATTTTTGTGCCCACCTCAGGTAATGTCACCATAATTCCCTCAATAGCTTAAACCAGGCATTAGACAACTATATACCTTCATAAGGAAAAAAAAAGTTTCCTGGCACCAGGCTTAAACTAATCTGTCATAAGCAATGACTTAATTATGGATTTTGAAACTGTCTTGTGACAGAGGCAAGGCCCCTCTGGAGAACTCTCTGTGTAAAGGTGTTGATCAAGATAACCCAGATGCTATGGTAATACCCTTTTCAATAGGAGGCTCTGTGCCAGCCACAGAGCTATTCAGTTTTATCTGAAACTTGAGTTTCAGATGCCAGTTGCTTGGGGGTAGAAGATTATGGGCAAAAGCTGATAATCATAATTGGGCTACTCGTACTCATGACCTTGGTTCCACTTGCTTTGAAGAAACTTTCCCATGAAAACATTTTCTATGATAAAACTTATATAACAAATGTGCTGAACTGACTCATGGTTATTGCACTTCTTTAGAGTGTGGTGCCCACCAGGTCCCAGTGTTTTCTCTATTTGTGTGTCTGCTTGTCTTTTCTAATCCCCTACCACCCCTTGTCTGGTTTCCTGAATTAACCCTCATGCAGGTCAAGACAATCATCTTTTATTTTTCTCTCTCACTTAACTCTTATGTTTAACCAGTTGCCAATGTTTATTAAAATTTGGTTATATAATGCATATCTTATCAAATGTTTTCCTTCTAACCTCCCAGCAAATTTCCATAAGTTGTCACCTTGACTGCTGTAAATTATACTGATTTTTTTTGTTTCTGACTGCTACATACCATTATTGATACCAGTTGCTAAACTGATATTCCTAGATGTCAACAAGGTCATAAGTATTGAAAATTCTTTATTGACTTTCCACTGATAAATTATTTTCTTTCCCATTATTAAATTCTACAACCCTGAGTAGGGTATCTAATATCCTTCACAATTTGGCTTAGACAGTGGCCTCAGATCTCATGTTCGCTAACTTCCACCTTAAGTTACATTCTGCTGAAATGTTCTATAACGTGTTATTTTCTTAAATTTGCATGATACCTTCTTTGCCTGTAACACAGTGGAAATATATAGAAAATGGCAGACTTAAACAGAGAGGAAGTTAAAGCTAAAAAGAAAAATAAAAACATAATTACCTGAAGTCTAGACTAGCAAAATAAGAAAATCATACCAATCCAAAGGAGAGAGAAAAACACGAGAAAAGGCACTAGGCAAAAGACAAATGTTGTAATATAGACAAAGAATAGAAACAAAGAAATCATATTTTAGGAGGAGATAAAAGAATGGAACTACCATTTGACCCAGCTATCCCATTCCTCATTTTATATCCAAAGGACTTAAAATCAGCATACTACAGTGAAGCAGCCACATCAATGTTTATAGCAGCTCAATTCGCAATAGCTAAACTATGAAACGAACCTAGATGCCCTTCAACAGATGAATGGATAAAGAAAATATGATATAAATACACAATAGAATATTACTCAGCTCTAAGAAGAATGAAATGATGGCATCTCCCCTTAAATGTATGGAGTGTTTTTACCTTTGAAAAAATGATTAAGAGCTGGAGAGAAGATAGACATAGGATTTCTGGGATTAATTCATTGTTACTATTTTCAAACATTTAAGCTACCATTTAAATTTCAATACTGCATATATGTAATTAAATTTTATTTCAAAAGGCTAAATAAAGAGAAGACAAAAAGCTTACATTTCTGATACGTTTTCAGGTTATACTACCAAGATAAATCTGTATAACTTTTACTAATAAAAACAAAGTTCTGAAATATTTGACAGAACAAAATAACAAAAATAATGACATATGATATTTACACAGAAAATAAAATAAAATTAAAACCTATGACAAAATGTTATAGCTAGCAAGAGAGGAAGGTATTATTCTACATACAAGGTAGCTTTTCAAGAAGAATGTCTAAATCTCAAAATAGTAGAATAAATTTATAAGAAAATAGACTTCTGAAATCTAAAAGAAATTAAGAAATCATTAAAAAAATCAGTCAAGAAAAATAACAATGTAAATAACAACACAAAATATAATTAGACTGTTACTTGTAAAAGTAACTAATGTCAGACTGGATTTTGTAAAAAAAATAATAAAAGCCGTCATGTTTAAAAATAGACAATCTAAGATGCATACAGGGGGAAGTTAAAAATATAAATACACCCAAATATACAGACGCACATACACATATGCATCTGCTGCAGTTTCTTTACAAAATAAAATGAGTCTAGTTATATAAACACCAAATAAAATATCCATTGTTTAAAAAATAAAAGGGTTACTTTTGTTTTTGGTGCTGGAGATAGAACTCAGGGGCACTTGACCACTGAGCCACATCCCCAGCCCTATTTTGTGTTTTATGTAGAGAAAGGGTCTCACTGAGTAGCTTAGTGCCTTGCTGTTGCTGAGGCTGGCTTAGAACTTGCGATTCTCCTGCCTCAGCCTACCTAAGTGCTGGGATTACAAACTTGCACCACTGTGCCCAGCTAAAGGGTTACTTTGTAATTAGAAAAATTCCCCCTTTCTAATAATTTACAGCAATTAAAAGTTACTATATACATAAATAAAGCATATACAAAATAGAACATGCACACACATATATCTACATAATTTAAGTATAATTGAAATTGGAGTATATTATCATTAAGAAGAGATTTCTATATACCACCTAATTTTAAAAAAATAGAAATGGAAGATACAAGTGTTAATTACACAACAACTTTGACCTATTATATAAGATAATAGACTAGAAGATATAATAAAGAGGATCAACAAAGCCAGAATTAGGTTTCCCATAGAAGTCTAAAAATTTAATCTGAAGCTTTTGCACTTTTCTACTGAAAATTATAATGATCAAGAGTAGTGAAAATAAGACTTGATTGCCTGCAAAATAAAATGTTTTTTATTAGCAGTTATCATAAGAACTTGATTGTGTAAAAATTTCCAAGGTATTTAAGTCCTGTTCCCAAACCATGAAAAAACAATATATGTTTTTATATGCTTAATATATGTCTAATAACACATGAAGAGTTGAAGAAATAGGTGGTCATCTTGCATGGAAAATAATAGGACTGATTTTTAATATTTTTACAATGCAATATAAAGACACTACTGATGTCATTTTGGGTGACACTGAGTCAGATCAAAAGGCAGAGGGCACCTCATTGTTGATTCAAACAAGGAGCAGAACCTGAGGTGACTTGTGTGGTGCCCATGAGTGTGAAATACTTGAACAGAAAATCTGTTTCTTCAAAGGAGACAGATAATTGTTTAACCTGGAAGACAAACCATGAATTAATTGGAAAGTGCTCTAAAGAGAATATTAGGAACAGAACTATAGAATGAAGATATATAACTTTTACTTCATATTTTTTTCATAGATTTCCTTCCAACTACCCCAAGATCAACAAATTGCATAGCAGTGATGCTAATGATAGAAACAAGAAGTTAAAATTTTATTGCCTTTAGTGAAAATGTCAGCGTTATCGATGCTTGTTTCTTGGTATTTTTGCCACCAACATTTAAACTCATTATTTGGATTTTTTTTCTAAATTATCAGTAAATAATATTAAATATTTATAAAAAGTATTTAAAATATTACACATTTCCAATTCACATGGGATAAAGCCTTGAACATACTATATTATTAGCTCATTTTCAGTTAGTGAAAATCAATTAATATGTTAGAGATATTTTAGAAATATCTACATTTAAGTAAAAATATCTTCTATTTCTCTTTGTTATCTCTGTTCTATCCTTTTTTGAAGCCTTCACTAGAGGTCAGCAAAAAGTGGATACTTATTTCTTCTCAAATTAACTGCATTTTTACAGGAAACACATCCTGTAAGTCTGAACTCTCTAGCATGTAGAAGCTTTTATACAGCAACCAGTGTATGTATTTATATTGCTTTACTCAATAAGAGTACTCCCAGAAATTTTCACAATAAAAAATATTCCAATAGTCTTGCAAACTTTTATTGTTCCTTGTCAGCTACATGGAAACCTTTATTAAATTATTTTCCCTTTCAGAACATTGATGGCAACTAGATTAGAAAATCACAAAGTCTTATTACTTTCAATGGATGCTTTATTTCTTGTTAAATATAGAAAAGCTGCCTTAATGTCACTGCTTTGCAATTTGTTTTCTGACTAAATGAGTATGGCAGAGACAAAGGCTTCAGATAGTCTGCCATTTTTATTTTTTTCAGAGCTACAATTGGAAGAGTGGCTTTTGGAATTAATGTGTCACTAAGTACTTTTATGATAAGGTCTAAATGTGTTTATGCTGATTTATGCTACAGTTCACAATTTTATTACATAGGCAACATCACATTCTGTGGAAACTGGCTATAAAAACACTAATGGGTACATCAAAATATTGACTTTTTGGAATGTTTGTCACTAATACACAAAATTGTGTGATGGATTTCCTTTATTAATAGTTCGTTATGGCAGAACTGAGATAAAAATATTAGTAGTTTCTACTGTGGATTTACACAGCTATTTTAGAAACACAAACCATAATTCCCAGATATGCAGGTATAGATTGGGTGATAAATGCAGTCAAATAATTTAAAAATCTATTTTGAAAGGTTTAAAGAGAAATGAAAAAGCATGCTTTAATATTAATATTGAGTTATTTTAAGGGTTAGGAATACAACTTGCAAGGTTACATTTACGTTTTTGGAGAAAAGTCCAGTGAGATTCCAGAAGGAGAAATTATTTCCAGTGTACAGTAAGTTAGGATATAAAACATAAATACAAGTAAGAAAATTTTGCAAATAATGAAGAAATTAATAAAATAATTTAAAATAGAATTTTAAGTCATTATAGCTACAAAACAATTTGAAATTATTCTTAAAGAAACAGGGAAAATAATGTACATTAATATTTAGTTTCGACATTCATTCATTTTTTTTGCAAATTTTATTATCCAAATAATATAACGAAGCACAAAATTTGGAAAAAAGTGAATGCGATTAAGTGAGTAATTTTAATATTTTATTTTTTAATAAAAATTATAGTATCTAAAGGAAATAGTAACAGTATATATTCATGAATTTATTATATTTAACAAGAACTTCTGGAGAGAGACATTAAAATGATGAGTTGGATATGATGTTAGTGTTTTCTAAATTCAAAAATATCCAATTTTCTTGATATATAATATTGGAAGCTCAATATAAGAAATTATAGATCTTGAAATTATACATTCAAACGAGATGAAGCTTACCTGTTCATTCATTCATTTGTTCTTTTCTCTTTCTTTCTTTCTTTCTTTTCTTTTCTTTCTCTCTCTCTCTCTTTCTTTCTTTAATTCTTTCTTTCTTTTTTTTTTGGCTGATGTTATCATTGAATCACTGAGAATTCATTGTTCTTCCAAGATTGTGAAGTGAAACTTCCCAACATACTTGTTAGCTGTGGCCTAATGAACTGAGTGTCATTTAAATTAAATTTATGTATGCATAAATGGAAAGATAGGGTGTAGTGATGACTTGGAAAACTAATTAATATCATTATTATCTCATTTCCACTAAATTCATATACATATATTCATGTCAACTATATAAATTACACATATATAATTATATATTAGTCTCAACCAAAATCTCAATAATTTTTAATGAAAATTTTGTGACTAATTTTATATCAGTAAAATGTGAATAGCAATAAGATGAACCAGGAGTGAGTCTTAAGAATGTATATTTGCTATTCACCCTTCAAGTTTCCGCTGTGTGTCATCTGGACACAGTGACTTGGTTTCAATTATTCAGGTGATGACAGTGCCCATGTTAGGCAACAGAATGGAATCAAGCTGAGACCTAATTAACCATGGATTACAGAGCCTTCCCACATACATGAATCACTTCACTTGGAAATATTTTGAGAGAGACTCCTATAGTGCCTAATATATTTATGCTTTAGACAACTTTGTTATGTGAGTTTGAATTCCATATTCTGTAGTTAATTGACTCTGGTCAATGAAAAGTAAGTGAAACCATCTCAGCAATGATGACTTAAGGGTCAGCTTATTATCTATTTGGTCTTATCTTACCTTTTCTGTGCCAGAAGCATGTCAGTGTTTCATATTGGAAGCTTGATTTTTTTCTGTCAATTAGTTTTTGACCAAGGAAAATATGAAGCAAGGCTTATGCCAATGATTTATAGATACATAGAAATAAATCTTTGTTACTATCAGCCACTGAAATTTGGAGGATTTTTTTAAATTTTTATTTTTTTATTGTAGTGTATTGTTGCTGGTCTTAGCTAATTAAAGAAACAGCATGAACTGTGATTGATATAATCATACTCAGCCATTTCAGTTTAATATGTTTTACTATGGTAAAAACAAAAATGGGAAACTCCATTACTACATGCATATAGAGTACAAAAGAAACACATAGTGCAAAATGAGAAAAAAAAATCTCTTTTTATGCAGATATACAAGAAAATATATTTTCTAGAGATTTACTAGAGAAAAGGAAATAAGTAAATCAATACTACACAACTGACAAATCCAAAGGTAGATTAAATAAAAAAGAAAGGATAATGAGGAGGTCTGAGATTTAAAGATAGAACACTGGTTCCTCATTTTAATTAGAATGTGCAGAGGAAGAATTATTTTAAAAAATACAAAAAATGGGTCAGAAAGAAACAGCAAATAAATACGGAACCTGGGGAGAAGAGCTAAAAGTTGGAAAGAATGACTTACCATGCTATTGGTAGTTCAAACATTAAGACAGTTTATGAAAGAAGAGGGCACTGGAGATGCTTTTGAAGAGGTCATTGGACACTGTTATATGTGTGGCCTCAGGCAAAACCAATTTAGAATCAGCCCAGAAAAAAACTAAAGTGAGGTAGCAAGAAAAGAATACACATTTCAAGTATTTAGAATTGAAAAGAAAACAAAATGAGAACAGTAAGTGGAGAGGGTAAATAAGTCCATCCAAAGTATTTCAAGGATCACTGGAAATGCTTGAAAGCAGAAAGAAAACGACAGAGGTTGATTAGAAAGGGGAAAGTGAAGAAGTTTGAAATGGTTATTCCACAGGTGAAAACTGATGGGAGGCCAAAGATGAATGATGGGGTGACCAGGATATCTGAATAAAAAGTGCAGAAAAAAGAGAGCAGGAGATGATATAGAATCAGGGAGCAGATGGCAATTTAGAAAATAATGGGAATAAAATCCATTCCATAGAAAATATTTTTATTATTCTTTAAATCTCCTGAAACAACTATTATAGCCACAAATTCTGCTTTTCCTTTATGAAATAATATGACAAACACTCATTATCATGGTTTGATTTCAAGAATCAGCTAATTTTGTAATCCTTTTTTGGCTTCACTTTTGACAACTTCACGGTGAAATGCAATATGCACAATGAAAACACATATTCATAAAATATCACGAGTAAATAGTTACAGTCTTCCATGTAACCACCAAACTGCTCAAAAATAGAACATTGGAAGCTACACCCAAACACTGAGTCCCTCTCTTGTTCATATTCACCTTCATCTCCTCCTTATAAGTAACTACTATCCTGTGTTGTGTGATTATTTTAACCAAAATTTCTAGATACTTTTATGCATTGTATTTTAAATGACTTTTCACTTATATATACAATAGAAAAAAGTTTCACCACTTTTTAATCTATATATATGTAGTCATCTAATATATATTCTTTGTAACATATTTCTTTTACACAGCATTTTATTTACAAAATAATGGGCTGATGCATATCACTATGGTTCATTTCTTTTTTCCCTTGTATACTATCCTATTGTGATATTATTCATATTATCCATGTGTCCATTTAATGTTAATGGAATTTTGAGTTATTTCTTGTTTGCAGCTTTTACAAGTAATGTGTTTGTGTGCATTTTTGTCTCATGCATCCTGAGGAATCTTATGTGCACTGTAGAGCAGAATTTCTGGATTACAGTGTGGTTACTTTGTTTATTAGATAAAGACAAATGATTTTACAATATGGTTGTAAAATTTAGATTCTGAATAACGGTATATGAGAATTTCTGTTGCTCTACAAGCTTGTCAATGGTTGGTTTTGTCAGAATTTTAAATTGCTCCTTTCCTATTGTATGCCATTTTGAATCATTGAGGTTTTAAGATGTATTCATTACTGACAAATAGAACTGAACAGTTTTCAGAGTTTATTTACTCCTCTCTTGTACATAATTATATTCACAAATTATTTAGCTTTGCTTGTATTTTTCTTACTGTTTTATGAGTTTCTTTTCTTTTGTTGCTGTTTGTCTGTGTGGGTTCAAATTGTTCCAGCATCATAAATTGAAACAAATAGCCTTTGTCCATAGCTCCATGATACCACCTCTGCCATACAGCAAATGTCCAGTGTGTAGATCATTTTCTGAGATATCTGCTCTGTTTAATTTGTCTAATTGTCAGTATAAGACAAAACCTTATTGTGTTATTTACTATAGAAAATAAAATTTCTTATTTTCTAGTAGTGCAAGTTCTTCTATTTTTCTTATTTTTCTCAGAGAATCACCTGGATATTCTGACATTTGAATTTTCATACAAATTTAAAGCCAACTTGATTTTCACAAAATATATTAGAGTTTCATTAAGATTGCACTGAATGCTCTATCAGCTAAAAAGGTTGAAATTATATAGATTCTAACAATCAATACATGTATTCATACTGATATATTCTAAATAATTTTTAACATAGTTTTTCATTTTTCCTGTACAGACCTTGCAAATCTGGTATGAGATTAATTTTAGGTATATAAAATTTTTACACTGGTAATATTTTGAAGTTTTTCTGATTGTTGTTTTTGCTGAGATGCATAGAATTACAAATAAGTACTGTGTTGATTTTTAAACTCACTAATTTTAATACTTTAATAGCTATTTTCTATATGCATAGTCATGTAATCTCCAATAATGACAGATTGTATTATTTAATTCCTAATTTATGATTTTTCTGGCTTTAAACATTGGCTATGACATTTAGTAAACTGTCAGCAATGATCATTAGAAAATTTCTCATTACGTATCTCAAACAGAATATTTTCAAAGCTTCACTGGTGAAAATAATGATGGCTACAGATTTTATTGTGCATAATCTTTATCAGAATAAACTAATAGCCTTATACTTAATTTCTATGGGTTATTTTTATTTTTTTTATTTTTTTTTTAATTTATTTTTTTGGTACTGGGGATTGAACTCAGGGGCACTCAACCACTGAGCCACATCCCCAGCCCTATTTTGTGTTTTATGTAGAGACAGGGTCTCACTGAGTTGCTTAGCACCTCGCCATTGCTGAGGCTGGCTTTGAACTCGCGTTTCTCCTGTCTCAGCCTCCCTAAGTGCTGGGATTACAGGTGTGAGCCACCGCGCCCGGCTTCTGTGGGTTACTTTTAAATATTGAATGGAAGTTGAATTAAGTGGCTTTTATTACCTATGTGAAAGTGATTTTGTATTTTTTATTTTCAACACTTATTGTAAAAAATTTCTCTTATTGAATTTATTTCACATCAGTTTTTCATTCCTAATGTATTTTAGGATTTTTGCATATATATTCAATGGTGAGATTAGATTTTAAATTGTTCTTTCTGTGTTGTCCTTGCCCAATATTGGTAGAAGAATTTGGTCACTTCATAAAATGATACTTATGAGTAATCTCTGTTTCGTGTTTTAAAAGTTTGTGTGTTGTGTGATCTTGGAAGCTTTGAACCTTTGTGTTCATTTTTTTTTAATCTGAAGTAACTCATTAGTAGGCAATCTGGGCCTGCATTTTTTCCATGGGAAGGTTTTTGGGTTTTTTTTGACTATTGACTCAATTTCCGGGAGAGCCTTGAAAAGGAGCACCCTTGCCACCATGACAGTTCTAAAAACTATCAGCACAGAAGCCACTGAAAAGGGCAGACCAGATTTATAGGTCTTCAAAACCTCATCCACAGCAAAGGGAGGATGACCTTATTCATAAGGTTTGTTATTTGACCTGTCCCAGGGATCACTCAGTGATAAAAGCCCTTTTTCCTGTGATGTCTGTCAAAAACAAATGGCAATCGTTTACCTGCAAAACTACTGGAGGATATACCCGGCAGGGGAAAAAAGAACATGGCCAATATAAAATGAAAGGGAGATTTAATGAAGAAAAGTTCTATGAGGAACTTTGTGAAGCTTTGCCACATTCCTTGGAATATAGAGCACCACACACATATGCAGGACTATGCATATACCTAGGAAATATCTGACAAGGCCCTGACCTTTCATTTCTGGTTGATCTTATGTTCCTTAAAAAGCAGGAAGCAAAGGCTAAGTAGGAGTTTTGAAAATTGGATTGTTGAAGATGTGCTTAAAATGCATACTCAATTCTTCTGTTAAATGTGGAAGACTTATTTGTTCAAAACTCTTAAGAAAATACTCGTTCAATCAGTTGATCGCTAAGTATATCAGAAAATTTTCAGGCTGCACATGACAGAGAATATAGGTAATCTATAATTAGTCCAAGATAGTTATTAAGCAATCAACAACAAATACAGTAAAAAAAAAAAAGCTGGAGAAGAAGGGCATATGATTTCCATAGCTGCCCTTAGTATATCATTCCAAAAGTCTAGTTTTCAATACAAATATGAAAATGTAAATAAATAGGAAAATGTGGCCCTACACAGGAAATGAAGCAGTAAAACTGCACCTGAGGATAGTTAATTCCCCTCATAAAACATTAATTTTATTTGTCTATATTGTACATTGTGTTGGTCAGCCATTTATTATTGTGCCTAAAATGGATGACAATAAAAATTTAAAGCAGGAAAAAATTATTTTGACTCGTGGTGTCAGATACTTCAGTCACTGGTCAGCTGGCTCAAATGCTCTGGGTCTGAAGAAAGGCAGAAAGGCATGGTGGAGGAAAGCTGTTCATTATGGCAGCCGGAAAGCAGAGAGACAGAGTAGGGGAAATGGTCCAGAAACAAGATTTAGTCCCAAAGGGCACACCTACAGTCACCTGCTTCCTCAACTATGCCTCACCTGTGTATGGTTTCTACCTTTCCCAGTAGTCCATCCATTGAAATTATTAACCCATTAAATAGATTAATTCACTGAGGTGATTAGAGTCCTCATGATCCCACCTCTGCACACTGATACATTAAAGACCAAGTTTTCAACACATAATATTTTGGGGGACAGTATAGATCCAAACCATAATATAAATTGTAAAAGTGTTTAAAGAATTGAAGGAAAATTTCTAAATATTTAAATAATGTAAGATGATGATGTCTCACAAAATAGAGTGTATCAATAGATATATATTTTACATAAAACAAATATAAATTCTGAAGTCAAAAAGTACAATAAAAGAAATGAAAAATCAACTGGAGAAACTCAATAGCATATCTTAAACAGGCTGAAGAAAGAATCTGTTAACTTGAAGGTTAACTTGATGAGTAAAGTCAACTGAGATTTTACAAACAGATAAGAGGAAAAGGAACATGAACAAAATCAAGCCCTCATGTTTAAGAGATCACCAATAAAAGTCAACAGTTCGTGTCTCATCTGAAACCTTGGGAGCCAGAAGGCAGTACCTGTAACATATTTTAAAAGTTAACAGAAAAAGATAGCTGACCAAGTATTTCATATATAGCAAAACTGTCCTGCAAAAATAAAGGAAAAATTAAGGCCTCCAAGATAAAAACAGAGTTCATTATTAGCAAACCTGCCCTCCTTGACAGTAACTCAGATCCACATGAAAGAGCACCAGAAAAGGAGTTATATAGGTAAACATAAAAAACAAAGTGAATATGTTTTATGTGTTTTCTTATGCTATCTGATTAAAAATATAAATATGAAAAGCAACTATTATAAAACTGTGCTGATGGACTGATAAAATAAGTGTAATTTGATGCACAAAACACAAAGGTGTGAAGAGAGAACAGAACTACATTGGAGCAAATTTTTTAATATTACTGAAATTAAATTGATATTATTATAAGCAAGATTATTTTAATTTAAGATGCTAATTACAATATTAGATAATAACTCAAAATGAAACTACAAAATTTAGTAAGGAAACAATAACAATTAAAATGTTATTTTAATAATTTATTTAACATAAAAGGTAGTAATGGTAGACAGACAAGAAGATATAACAGACACTAAAGACATAAAAGTACTTAACTTCTATCTTATCAGTAATTATATTAAATGTAAAAGGATTAACCACTATAATAAAAAAAAAAGATTGGCAAACTGTGTGTTAAAAAAGAGAAAATATCTAATTATATCTTCATTAAAGAGAGACACAGTATAGAATGAAAGTCACACATAGATGGAAATTAAAAATGTAAAAGGATAAAAGAAAAAGATATACATGCAATCATTAACCAAAAGAGAGTTGAAATAGACATGCAAAAAAAAAGATTTTTAAGGAGAAAACTGTCATGAAAGATGAACAACATTTTGTAATACTAAAAGTTTTTCTTTATCTGCAGGGCATAATAATTATAATCATTGCATTTTTAACTAATACGACAATCCCAAAATATATGAAGCAAAAAACTGAAAGAAATTAAAGGACAATGGAGACTTCTATAATAATATGTAGAGATTTCAATGCCTCATTTCTAATAATAGAAAGAACAGCTGGGAAAAGATCAAAAAGGAAGATGTGAACAATTCTACAAAACAAATAGACCTACACTGAACTTATATTCTAAGATGGCATTCTTCTCCCTTGATGTAAAATCTTGAGCATAATCAACACAAACACAAATGACTTAATTTGATTAGATGGCAATAATAGAAGAAAATGCAATTAAAATAAAGAATCTTCTACTTCTGGGTAGGATAAATTTCATGGCATCACACTACACATCCCACCTTAAATAGCAGCAGTCAGACATTGAATAATAGGCTGTACAGATTGTGATCACTGAGAAAAGGGAAAATGGCAACAGAAGACCAAAAGACCCACAATTATGTTGACTCTTTGGGTTTTTGTTGTTGTTGTTGTTTTGGCACCAGGAATCAAACTCAGGGACACTCTACCACTGAGTCACATTCCCAGCCCTATTTTGTGTTTTTTTTTGTGTTTTACGTAGAGACAGGGTCTCACTGAGGTGCTTAGCAACTCGCTGTTGCGGACGCTGGCTTTGAACTTGCGACTCTCCTGTCTCAGCCTCCCAAAGTGCTGGGATTACAGGCGTGCGCCACCTCACTCAGCATTATATTGACTCTTGGGAGACAATGTTTTGACTTTGTGCAGCAAAGTATTCTCCAAATCTCAACGTGATCTGAGAACACATGAATCAGTCTATGGTTGATGGAAGCAGCTAGAATCTGTGTCATTGCATAAAGAAGAGGAAGATGTGTGGATAGTGAGCTACCACACAGGTTTATATGGTGTTTTTTTAAGAGTTCTTGACAATGCATAGCCGCACACACACACAAGGCAAACCTAGATAAAGCTTATTAGAATGTCATTGCTAAGAGGTTGTATATAGAAAATTAAGGTGAATCGGTAAAGAAACCCATTTAATGCCCTGTATACGAGATGGCATACCAGGTGAAGGAGGTACTGAAATATGTGCTTTGAGCATACTTTGATATGCTGTAACAAAGCTCAAGACCATGACTAAACTCAAACAAGATCCATCCGAAGATAAAGTTCACAAGGTGAGCCACAGCATGTTAGAGAGGCTTGGGGAAAAATCTTTGTTTTGTTTTGTTTTTCCACAGATCTACTGCAATTAAATATAGATGTAAACTACACATAGTCAATCTGACCAGTCAGTAGTGGGAGTAACTCTCCCTCCCACCCTCTAAATCACATTCTTTAGAGAAAGATATTTTTAGAGGAAGATAATAGAATTCATCTTCTCTACAACATATAGTCCCAATATCTAATATAAAATAAAAAGATGTAAGTTGTGGACTTTGAATTTTTGTTTGGGATACTGAGACTTAGAAAGAGTATTGATTTCATTCGTACATCGAAAAGGTAATATAAACTGCTAGTTCATGCAGTTTTTGAAACTATCAAAGAGCTAACTTCACAGTGCAACCAAATAACTAGTAATCAATAGACTGATACTTTCAAGTATAGAGGAGATTCCAGCACTTGCTTAAGCAGATACAGACATTAATAAAAACAATTCAGTAAGAATTTTAAAATAATTGCTCATAGAGTTCAAGCAGGCACTAGTGAAAGATATAGAAACTTTAAGGCCCATAGATTTAGAGAGTGTTCATAGCTATCTTCAGATTCTTCCTCATAAACCCTCTTTGGCCTCAAAAAGCACTCAAAAAATGATGAGTAAGAGTCCTGAAACAGAACTTTTTTATAGCACTGTGCCAAGGGAGGGGAACAGCAGCCTCTGCGAGAGAGTCAGATGCAAAATCAATCATATTAATTTCATTTTCCTTTTCTTGGCAATTATTTTCTGAGGCTCCTTTATGATTAGCAACAGCCATGAAACACAACTGTGGTTAGTAAGATGGAAGAAAAAAGCACACTGGGAACTGTCTGGGGAAATTTTCTTTTCTAACATAGCAAGACAGACATTTGAAGTAGTTTTAACTCTCTTACTTTCAGAATTACTGTAATATGAAAAGATTATCTTTGTCATTCAAGCTATCATAGTTACAGGAATTTGAAAGTATTTCCTAAAACTTATTGAATCATAATCATGGTAAAATCTCATCAAAGAAAACAACGACTCAATCATTGGAAAATACTAAGTGAATAATTACTTTTAGGAATTGTGCTTAAAGAAAAGGGTGTGTTGGAGAAGAGAGTCACTGTGTCCTACTGCAATTAATGGTAGTAACAATCATGAATCACTCACAGTGATGAAGAAATTGATTATTGTAAGGACATGATCAAAGTCAAAGCCCACATTGGTAATTAAAAAGTATTGGGACTGTATATAATACATCATTCAGAATATAAAAATAAGCTTATTTTATCAACTCCTTACACATGCAGTTACTGATTTTAAAAAACACCATTCTAATTTTCTAACAAAACACCTCAAAAATCCTTGCTAGCTGGACAGAAGATACTTGTTTTCTTCTGTTTTAATGTCAATTATTCTCTCTTTTTTTTGTGTGATTTCAGAATACTCTGCTGTCAGGGACACTCATAATGTAGTTTTAAAATGAAAGTGGTCCTTCATTATCCCACATTAATGAAACCAAATTTGCAAAGACCAAAATAAGGAACTCAGTTCCTTGTCCTTTTTATTCAATCCTTATCCATGTCTTCATTGTAGGAATCAGCTTTATTGAAATACAGTTAAAATAAAACTTGGATGGATAAAGCATTTGCACATGTGTATCTCTTAAAATAGATATAAGACAAGAGTAAAAATCCATACTCTATTCCTTGGAGGTCTTGTTAAAATTTCCAAAATAATTCTTACAAGTATTATTGGCTTAATTTTGTAAACATGAAATATTTCCAAATCCAAGTATGCCCATTTTATAAGCTAGATAGCAACAGTCATTGGGAAGAGGTAAACTGAAACCCTAATGAGATGTAAATTTACTTTTCCAAGAATAAGTAAAATTGAAAACAAAACTGCATTACCAAAATATTGTGAGAATATGAAATAAGTTGAATTGTCAAATTCAGCTGGAGTTTAAAGTCATACAACCATTGGGGAAGTCTGGAATTTTCTTTTGTTATAAAATTATACACCCATCTATCTACACAATGTCTCAGCAATGGCATCCCCAGTGGTCTCTGAAAGACAAATCAAACTATATTTCTGCTATGGTTTGGATACAGTTTGTCTCTGCCACAACTTATGCTGAAATTTAATTCCCAACATAATGTTAATGAAAGATATTGGGGCACTTAAGAGGTTATTAGATGCTTAAAAGATATCAATGTCTTTCTCAGAGAAATGAGATTCATTTTTCATGGGAATGGATTAGTTATAGTCAATGTAAGCTATAGTAAAGTGAGTCCACCCCTGGTGCCTATCCTCCGCATGTGCCTGTTTGCCCTTCTGTGTTCTTTCATGAGTTGAAGCAGCAAAAGAGCCTCATTGACAACTTACATTTGCAATTCCATGCTTCCAGAACTGTTAGCCAAAATGAAGTTTTTTTCCTTTATAAGTAACCCATCTACATTATTACTCCAACCAAAAATGGACTCAGTGTTCAAAAGTGAATGGTAAGTAAAATTTGATACTATCTTTCTTCATACCCAAAAAGGGAGAAAAGACAAAACATCTATCAGCAAGAGAACTGAGCAAAATATTTTGTAATGATAACATAAGTTACTACTCATTAATAAAGTAAAACCTTGTAATAATATGCAAAAATCTCAAGAACAAAAAGTAATGTGGAAGTTCATTTATACAAAGTTCAGGAACAGGCAAAATTACGGTAGAAATTTAGAATTTTTCAAGAAGTAAGAATTTCCTGAAAAGGAATTAAGACAAATTTCTGACATGATAAAATGTTCTGCCTTGCTTAGAATTAGGTAAAACATTATTAGAGTTGATTAACCAATGCTTGCAATTAATTATATGCAAAGTTAAATTGAAGAAATAATTTGAAGGTTTAAAAATACATTATTTAATTACAGTATTATTTGAAAAAAATATTTTTCTCTTTTTCTCCATTTTTAAAATTTGTACATTTACAATTTTCCATAATAGTGGGGTTGATTGTTACATATATGCACATGTAGTATCTTCACTACCAATAAATCTTTTTCTAATTTTAATTACTTGTAAAATGTTTTGTTTAACCAATATTAACTCTCCTTGGAAGTGCCTGGAAAATAAAATTTGGATTACTTATTTGGATTTACTTTCTAAGTTGACAGGAAATATCACTTATTAATATTTTGTGGAAGGATAAAGGTTATTTTAGTTTCTGACCATAAAATATTAGAGGATATCTCTCTCTTATTTTTAGAAATGGAATTTCATCTGATATAAATTTCTTTTGTCAGAAAGATTTCCTCTATAAAAGTTGCATCAATTTCTTCTAATAGTTTTGTTTGAATGGAAAATCTGAAATCTGCTTAGTCCTAGTTATTTTCTCAGTTTGAATTCTTATAGTATAATTTCTGTAGAATTTTAATTTCAAACTTTTGTGTCAATGTACATAGAGCTGTGGGTCTTCCCTCGTTAATTTCCTGGATAATTAGGCTCTATATCGTAAGTTCCATTTTCAAACACATCTGATTTATTATTTTTTCTATTATTTTGTTTTAATTTCAAATCTATATCCTTGTTCCTCTGAATCTTGGGTAAATTTTTCAAATTTGTTCTCCATATACACTAGTTTAACTTTGTGTTTTCACTTCTGATCCTTGTACTGTTGATTTTAATTTTCCTAGTAAATGTTAAGTGACAAAGAATGGAGGTGGTAAAGGTTCACTGTATTTCAGACTAGACTTTTGCTATGTTTTCACGTGTGTGGGTGGATGATTTTATTTCTTGAAACATATAAGAATATTGTAGTTTATGTGATTCCTCTCAGGACCTGATTATAACCTGCCTAATAAGCATAAAAATAATGAGAACAACAATAATAAGTGTTACAGTTGTTACTGTAAGGTAGTGCTATTCTTGTAGACTAGACTGGAAATTACTGCTGAGAGTGTAGAGAATATTAGAATAAACCCTGTGTGATATATCTCTATACTTACACATTCCTTCTCCTTGGTTTTTGTCTTCTCATGTAACAAAGACACCTATAAACTCATTGATCAAGTTCCTTAGTATCACTGGAAGTCTAAGATTTTATAAAATATCTAGTATGTTAGCAAACATAAATATTTTGAAACTGTATGAATAACAAAATCTAATCTTAAATATTTTGCAAATTGATGTTTTGTCTAATAAAATTCACCTAATTTCAAAGTACTTCAAGTACAAAAAAAGGATCAGTCATATAACTAAGAATAATTGTGATAAATGATGAATTGCTAAATATTAAAGGATTAAGTAGTCAGTACTTGTGGGAAATTTATATCGTATAAATGTGCAAATTGAGGTACGGACCTCCCTTAAAAACAAGGAATTCCCTTTTTATAAAATATTTAACTCCAAAAGGAGTAAAAGATTGTACTTGGCCTATGATTTTTAATTTTTTTGTTGTGCCAATATCAAGTTCTTCCAAAGGAGTTAAGAAAGTTATTCAGATTTTTTAATTAAAACATTTTCAGGAAGAACAAAATTGCTTTAAAATAAAATCCAGCCACAAAAAGACCTGCCATATTTTTACTGTGACCTACTATGTCAAACATGAATAAGATCTTTTATGTATGTCACCGATTCTTGGAAACTTTTGTCCTTCCTGTGTGCAGAAAACCATAGATGAAAAAATTCCTTTACTTATCCACTCAAATAAGGAATTTGATTTGTGACTCTATGTTTTAAAGATATATGGAGTACAGGAACTTCTAAAAGTATTCCATAAGAATTGTAATTTTAAAATTATATTCATCAGTTTCCACAGGCAGTGTCAACAATCCTAGAAAATCCTACAAAGGAAATCCAGCTGCCACTAATAATGCATATAGAACACCTCTTTATTTTTTTTTCCAGAAATACTCATATCTGGATCAAGAATACATGAGAGAAATACTTGATAGTGGACTATAGAGTATTTTTTTATAATGGTGTTCTAGTAGGTCCTTAAAAGTTATGTCATCCTTTGGTTTATAAAATTTTGACGAAAAAATATGTCACAATGCTTAAAATTAATCCTAACATATGCACTATAGGTTGTGTGTATGTGTGTGTGTGTTCATGCATGTGCAAAATGGAGAAACTTACTGTAGGCATAACAACAAATTGATTTAGTGATTGAAAAACCAGGGATAAATGTACATGTTGATATATAAAAAACTATTTTTTGAATTCAATACAAAACTCAGTTTCAACCGGCATGGTGGTGCACACCTTTAATCCCAGAAGTTCAGGAGGCTAAGGCAGGAGGATCCAGCCTCAGCAATTTAGTGAAGCCCTAAGCAACTTAATGAGACTCTGCCTCAAAATAAAAAGGGCTGGAGATATGGCCCAGTGGTTAAGTTCCCCTTGGTTCAATTTCTGGGACCAATCAAAAAAAGAAACAAAACCAAAAACACTGTTTCTCTAGTTGAATTATGACTGTATATATAGAGAAGATATTAAATAATAATAAAACCATTATTCAGGACAGATTGACACTCAGTCGTAGAACCTTATCCCACTGCCCTGTTCTAAGAGCAGAGCTTCATAGGAAAACATAGCCTTGCTGTTTTACTGCATTTCATTCATCTAGTAGCATCAAGTTCTACCAGAGAGATTTTTACATTACAGAAGCAAAGTCAAGATGTGTTGTTATAGATATGTAAATTTTTAAATTAAGTGTCAGAAAAAGAAGTGTATAGAAAGAAGATCTAATAGATTAACTCCCAACATGAGAATTCTTGTGTCTATTGTCCATTTAAATAAAGGCATATAAAATGTATCAGAAGTTTTAATACAGGGCTAAGGATCAACATCAGCTGAATCAGCTCCCTTTCTAAATTTATAGAACTACCTATCTGGATATGAAACAAGATATTCTTGTTTTTCTAATGTGTGTATAAAGTAGAAAAATTCAACATTTGCACAATAACTTGAAGAAGAAAACCATAGCTGGGTGTGATGGAGCATGCCTGTAACCCCAGTGGCTTGGGAGGCTGAGGCAGGAGGACAGCGAGTTCAAAGCCAGTGTCTCTAATACAAAATAGGGCTGGGAACTGGCTTAGTGGTTGAGTGCCCCTGAGTTCAATCCCCACTACAAAAAAAAAAAAAAAAAAAAAAAAAAACCAGACAAAAATAGTCCCGTGAAATTCATAGAAATAGAACACAAAAGATCTTGTGGCAGTCCACAAACCACCAGTGAACTCATTTCTTTTTTGTCTCATTTTTTGCATTCATTTTTACTTTTCCTTCTCCAGTTTCCCAGTTGTTCATGGTATCAGGACACTTTTTGAAAGTACCAAATTATTGGTACTAATAACCTAATTGGTGCACCAATCTACTGTTAGGTGGTAACTGTAGGCAGGTAGGATGTGGCTGGAGGAAGTGGGTTCGTGGGAACATGACATTGGGGTATATGTTTTGTCCTTGTTGAGTGGAGTTCTCTTTCTGTTTTCTGGTGCCATGTCCTCAGCTGCTTTCCTCCTGTACAGTCTTCCACCATGATGTCCCCCTTCACCTCAGGCTCCCAAGGAATGGAATGAACGAACCATTTAGGGATTGAGGCCTCTGAAACCATGAGCCCCCAAAATAAACTTTTCCTCCTCTAATTGTTCTCATCAGGTCTTTTTGTCACAACAGTGAAAAAACTCACTAAAACAGAAACCAAAGCTCTCATTTCATTTATCTATATTCCTTTTGGTTCCACTAACTCCTGAATGCCAATTTTCTGCTTTCTTTGTGTGCAACAGAACAAGATCCCTGCCTTCAACAACAGAATCACACATCGTGGGATGGGAGCAATTCCCTGCAGTTTGATTGACCTGGCTATGTCATGTGCTCACAACTGTACCAACTGGCTCCTGCTTTGCTTTTAATTTCTTAAAAGTACTGGTTAAGAATATAGGTGCCCTAAAAATCTTCATGTTGAAGTTTAAACTCCATTGTGAGGTGTTAGTCCCATAGAAATTTAATCTAAGACATTTGGAGTTGGGGCCTTTGGGAAGTAATTAGAGTTAGATACAGTCATCAGGATGGAGCTCTCGTGATTGAATACTGGTGGATTTTTAAGAAGAGGGAGAGAACTCCCCCCACATACACACACACCAATTTCTCCTTGTCTCTTACCAGATGATGCCACACACTGCTTCAGAATATTGCCAACAGGAAGGTCATCACAGATGTGGTCCTTTGGCCTTGGAACAGGATGAGGAGTCAAAATGAATATTTTCTTTATAACTTACCCAATCTATATTAATTAATATTAAAAGCATTATAAGACCCTAATGACTTTTAGGGTCTTATAATGCTTTTAATATTTTATTGGTGCATTATAGCTGTACATGATGGTGGGATTTGTTGTTACATATTCATACATGTACACAATATAACAATAAAATTTGACCAATGTCATTTCCCAGTATTCACCTTTCCCTCCCTTTTTCCCCTCCCTTGGTCCCTTCACTCTCTATTAATGATCACCCTTCAAAATTTTCATAAGATAACATTACATATTTCTTTTCCTTTTTTATCTCCAGCTTCCACATATGAGAGAAAACATAATCCTTGACCTTCTGAGTTTGGCTGATTTTGCTTAACATAATGGTCTTAAATTCCCTTCATTTTCCTGCAATGGCATAATTTTGTTTTTATTTAAGGCTGAATAAAACTCCATTGTGTATATATACCATATTTTTATTTATTCATCCATTGATGGACACTAGTCTGGTTCCATAGTTTGGCTATTGTGAATTGTGCTGTTATAAACACAAGTATACACATATCACTGTAATATGATGGCTTAAATTTTGGGGATAAATATTGAGAAGTGGTATAGCTAAGTCATTGGTTCCATTCCTAGTGTTTTGAGGAAACTTCATACTGATTTTCATAAGGGTTGTACTAATTTACAATTGTACCAACAGGGTAAAACTCTAATGTTTCTAAGGGTTCAGTAAATGTAATCTATTAGTGATAGTCTTAACATTTTTTCAAATATATGAGTTACCTTTGATAGCTAAATTTCTTTATTGGGTTTCTTCAAAAAGCCAATTGTGAAAAGCTAGATTTTCCTCAGCAAGAAATTACTGTTTTTCCACTAGGAAAGAGATATCTCAATCAAAAAATACCCTACAGGGAAATAGAGATTTTTTTTAAAAGTTACAATATTGCACAGTAAGCATGGACTGCCTATGCTACTGCCCTCAAGGTTTAGTTACTGAACCTTCAAAGTTTCAAATTTTGTTTTCAGTATAAAGCAACAATGTTTCCTAAACAGAATTAATCACATAGATTCAGGAAAATGCCCTAAAGGATTTAAGTTCTAAGCCCAATTTCATTAATCATCCATATTTCACCTTATTTGAGATACAGATTACATTCAACATTTTATTTTAGCAAAGTCTACTCTTATTTTGTTGTTGCTCGGGTAATATCTGAAACAAGAAAATACGTGTTTAAGGATAGTTCTTAAAGTATATCATCCCTAACTGATTAAGAGTTAAATACAATTGCAGACATGTTTGTATATAAGAAAGACATTCAATTAGATAATGTTATGCATGAATTGCATCAAAATAATGGAGAGTTCTTAAAAGAAAATTTTGACATAAAATATCTATTTTCACCTATTGTATACCAAAAAGTAAAACTCACATAAGAAATCCTTATGAAAGAATTGCATGGGCAACACATGCTACTCACAGCAATGGGGTAAAACAAAATAGTGATGAATAATCTAAAACAAAAGAAAATTGAATGTTTAGCTGTAAAATCCAAGTGTAAATGTGTTAAATAAAAATGGTAAGTATTTATATGAGATATGAAGTACTATAAAACATCATTAAATACTACATAAGGTACTATTGTTACTATCAGTTCTATCAAATATTGAGAGATCTGCATGTTGGGATATCTGAGAAGGCATCAAGGCAGAAGAAGCTTTTGAGTTGTCATCAGAATGTTTTATTTAATGTATTTAAATGTGCAAGCATTGTTGCACCAAAAATAATGTAAACATTTTGATACAAATCATAGGCTTTGAAAATTTGTGTAATAGGATCAATTTATGTAATATATTAATATTTCTCTAGATCTCACCCATAGATGTCAAAATCAAATGAATGACAAATATACACAGGGATTTACAGAAGCAAGCATGAGACCACAGACTGCACCCAAACGCATATTCAATGTCACTAGTAGTTGACAAAATATCATTAAAAAATAAATGAAGTAGCTGGGCGCTGTGGCACAAGCCTGTAATCCCAGCACTTAGGGAGGCTGAGACAGGAGAATTGTGAGTTCAAAGCCAGCCTCAGCAACTGTGAGGCACTAAGCAACTCAGTGAGACCCTGTCTCTACATAAAACACAAAATAAGGCTGGGGATGTGGCTCAGTGGTCGAGTGCCCCTGAGTTCAATCTCCAGTACCAAATAAATAAATAAATAAATAAATAAATAAATAAATAAATAAATTCAACTATCAAATTTGAGATTTTTAAAAGGTTATAATCAAAGTTATTAAAAATGCATTGAGGTGGTAACTAAAAAACATTAAAGTCTGAAAGACATTAATCCATGGAGTACAAATTTATGCTTTCTATATAAAATTGTCATTGTGATTCAAGAACTTTAATAGGGCTCAGAGTTTTTGGTCCAGTAGTTCATCTATAATATCATATCTGAAGAAATACTCTAGCACAATGGATGGAAATATTCACAACTACATTTCATGGAACAAAAAAATTAGAGAAAGCTAAATATCCAAATCTAAAAATTGCTATGATAAAAATGATATATTTATGGGATGAGGTATAATGGAATCAATATAAATGAATTTAAATATTAAAAAATATCTTATGTTAATATTATATGTATAAGGCTAAAAACTTTTATAAACCCACTCTGGTGGAAACTATTGTAAATCGTAATTATTTTCAATTATATCTATATATCTATATAAATATATATATTATATGAGCTATGAGTATATTCCAATCTTTTAAGTACTATTTTCTAAAATTCTAAAATATTAATATTATATCATTTATGACTTGAAAATCTATACTATAAAATTGAATACACACACATGAATAAATAGTAACAAAATCATGACAAAAATCCAATAAGAAAATTAAAACAATATTAACAATACAAAGAAAAACACTGAATTGAAAATCTAGATATGAGTCCCAGGTTTATAATTCAGAAATAATGTATCTTGAGAATTCCAGCAAACCAAGAAAAACTAGAAATATAAATTATCCTGTTCTCATTATCTTTAGGGGAAAATGTGTTTTTCCTAAATATTAAGGGAATTTATATCATTGATTTCTCTGTAAAGGATGCTTGCAATATGCTCAGGAGCAATTGCATAAAGAATAAAAATTTGTTTTATGTGATCGTTTCTTGTATCAATTTCCAATAACATTTGTGGATATACAATTACATTATGTTTCTATGGAAGATTTTTCCATGAGGTCAAAAGGATATATACAATGAAGTTACTTAAGTTTCATGATACATGCTGGAGATGGAGATTAGAAATGTAGTGAAATGGATCATCATAGTGTCCTTTGGACAGCTGTCTCAGACTCCATTGTTTAAATGTCTCTTTTATTAGAGTTAGAGCAGGTATTTGGAAACTTCTGTCTTTACCTCATACTATAAGATATTCTTTGTTTGGGTTCTGAAAAAAACTATGTTTTTTGTAGCACATCTTTATGTTATAAGACATGTAGAGTCAAAGTTGAATCGCTTTCTAAATGGAGACTTTCCCAGCTTCATTCAGAAACTGAAAGAAATGTCAATGATCTGAAATATTTGCTAGTGATAATTAGCATTCTGCTTCCCAAGACCTTATAGAACAATGGATTGCTTCTTGTAGAAAACTGATTTGGGTGTTCTTTAACTTGATACCTGGCAAAGGTGAAGTTTAAATGACACCATCAAAAAAACTAAATAAAAGTATAATTTGAATAAATTTCAATGAGAATTTTGAAGAAAAACTGACTGAAAGTTATAATTTTAATTTGTGTAGCTATCTTTTTATAAGAACAATATGAGGGCCTGTATTTAAAGTGCATTAAGTTATCAACAGAAAAAGAGGAGGAGATGATAGCCACATAATAAATTCAGTTACAGTTGAAAATGTCTCACAAAAGCCCTTAATGTTAATATTTATCTTTCTTGAGAGCCATTTATACAGACCTGTAGGTAGATATTTTTATATCTACTAGTATACATCGTTTCCATGAATAAAAATTCGATAGTAGAGAAATACATGCCTTGAGAAGTTTGTTTCTTTATCATTTTTATTTGTATGAATAAGATATAGTTATGATACACAAAAGGGTATAAATGATAACAAAGGTGGGTTTAGGACTTTTGTGCTTTTGTCTAAGATAGACTGTTGGGACAGGTATTCATACCCAGGGAAATAAAGCAAAAACAAATTAACAAATTAACTCCATTGCAAATTAACTCCACACACTGAAGTTATATGAAAGCATAGTAACAATTCAGAGGATGTACCTTAACACCACACCATGAGACTAAGCAGAAAAGGGCTGCAATATAGTGATCAGTATATGTATTTAGTGAATTGTGATGATAAAACATATTGAAAACACAATAGAAAGGCAAAGGCAGAAAATTTTACTGAAGTTGAAGTGTGAAGTTTCCAGAGCCCCATTTAAGTTACTGTTTCTCAAATCACTCTATAAATTCAAATGTGCACCTGAAAAATAGCAATTTCTTGCTCACATATACACCAACTGGTGTGGATATGTGGGTTGGCAGGTGGCTCCCTCACATGTGCACACAGGCTCCTTTCATTCGCCATCCCCCAGAGTCTGGTGCCATCTGCATGCACTTAAAAGTAAAGGACAGAGAATTTCTTTAAACTGTTGGTACAAAAATGGCACATGTCATTTCTTCACTGGATTCATTAAAAATACAAAAAACTGAAGAGCCAGGATGGAAACTATGTACCGATAAATCAGAAAGGAGAAAACAGATGTTGATGAGGATCTGGCAGTCTTTAACACAAGAAAATGTGAGTAGAGAATCACATGCACAGACCATGGACTAATTTTGAAATTCTTACAACTATTAAGGAAAGTTGTGGCAATATCATGCCTATTTTTCAGTTGAGAAAATTTTAAAACTGTTATAAAATTCTCTATTTTTCCATTTTCCTTTCACACAACTTACTATCAGTTTTTAGGAAAGACTGCACCTGGTAAGCATCAGGAATGTATCACTGTCATTAACATAAAGTCATCTTATCTGGTAATTAATCCAGCTATGACTTTGTTCCTGTTTTTGCTTTATTTCCCTGGGTATGAATACCTGTCCCAACAGTCTATCTTAGACAAAAGCACAAAAGTCCTAAACCCACCTTTGTTTTGCCAGACTTCTTACAGTACATAAAATTTTCCCTCTGAATCACATGTACTCAAAGATTATCGTTGAAAGCCTGTGTGCCTGATTCTAATCTAGCCTTGTGGCTTCATGGATTTCTCATTGCAGGGCTCTGCCTACTGATTGCTTCTCAACTTCCTACCCTTAGCTTTTGAGAGATTTACCAATGTCTGCTGCCAGATTCTACCAAACCACAATGAACTCTGGTATTCTGTCTGCACCCTGGACTTCCCTCCAGAGCTACAGCTGGGTCTGTTCTCTCAGCATCTTCACTGCTACATGGAATGAGCCTATTTCTAGAGCTCCATAACATAGTCTCCTCTGGCCTCCTTTGATACTTGAACTCTGTGCCACAAGGTAGGACAGGAATTGAATTCACCCAGAGGCTGTAACAAATAGTTTGATTTAAAATCCAGAATATACTTGCCACACAAAAATAACTTTAAATAAATCACAATGAAGAATACATAATCATAAATGATGCTGATTTTTCAGCTCTACCTCATAACACAGAATGCAACTTAAGCGAGACAAGGCAGTAAGTTTCTAATTTCAGGCTTGCTTTTTAAATCTGCATTTTGTCTGGTTTTTAATTTTTATTCCATTGTAGCTTTTAAATCTTAATAGAAATATGAGAGTAAATTGAAATTCTTGAGTCTTACTTGATATTGAAACTGAGAAGAACATAACCTATCATTCAATATCTACATACATTAGGATGGACCTTGACATGATATTCACACTCTCCAACTGTGTGACACTGAGTCTCAATTTGAAATTACTTCATGTAGTGTTCTGTAATGTATGTACACTTTACATGATGTGATGCCTGATCCCGGTTTAGGTATTTTCTTTCTATATGAAAGTAAATGAAGTGGTGCAAATGTACAATTATTTAACTCAAGATTATTATATATGTTAAACATGCACATGAGATTGACAGCCAGTACTACTCAGAGTTCTGCCAAGTATACTCCTATGACTTCAGGTAATAGCATGTGCAATACTTTAGCTCTTCTTAGGTTGGCAAGAAATATTGATAAGGTATTTCCAGGATGCCCCAACCTAGTGGATGGTGTGAGGGGTACCACGTCACTTTCAATATCTCCTTTCTTCAAAATATATATCTAAGAATTATATATGACTATTTCTGGAATCAATGATAGATAATTTTAATGACTTTAATTTCCTGTAAATCTGATTGTTTTGACATACGTTTGGTCAAAATTTAGGAAGCATTCTGTGGTCAGGGATAGTTTCTCTGTGTATTCTTTTCAATATGTGATGCCATCAAGCCTCTTGATGCAGATGTAACTGTTGTGGGAGATACATCAATTTTTACTGTCAACTCCCCTACTAAAGACCCATCTGCCGCCTTTGTGCCTTATTCAGTAGCTATATTAATTGTCTATCTAGTTACTGTTTAACAAACACTAATGAGAGATAGGAATGTGACAATGTGACATTATTGGTATAGTTGTAAGAGCTAAAATTTTGGATACAAAAATTCCAGAAGGATTTGGAAATCAAACAATTTCTGAAATAAAGAAACACTTAATCTTTGCTAATAGGGTAGACATCAAATAAATTAATTAAAAGTAATAATGCAAAAACTTATACTATTTTACTCTTCTAGTCTGTTAAAATTCTATTTAAAATTAAAACAAAAGATAATCCTGTATAAAATTAATCATATAGGGGTAAAATATATTTAGGAAAAGAAAATAGGAAACCTTATATATGATATGGAGTATTTACTTTTCAGATAATATATCACTTAATGTATCTTATGGGAAGAGTAGAAATGAATGAAGTCAAATAGTAAATAAGATAATAAATATAAAATTATTTTTAAATTTAATATATTAATTCAAGATACTAAGTAAATCAAAAGTATCACTTTATTTTTAACAAAACCTAACACTGGAAAGGATAATGCACATGCACAGTTTTAAGCATTATTCTCAACTAATTATGAGTTAAATTTTCACAAATATTTGTCCTATTTATTTTTCATTCCTTCTGATCATCTAAACACATGTAGTTTTTAGTGCCCTTGGATGAGGTACCCTTACTGAGGATGTTGACAAGAGGAATGGAATCCTAACAGTCTCTGACAGTGAATCCAATTGACAAACAGATTGACTAATACTCTAGACTACAATAACCTCACCAACAGTGCTGTAAGGATGGACAATGCTCTGGCTCAGGTGGAGATAACCCTTTGACATAAACTTATGAACTCCATGGAAAGCTCTAATGAAGAGTAGACCAGGAATACTTTATTTTAAATTTCATGTACATACTTTGTCTCATGCAAAAGTATACAAAGTCAATTTTTTTTCCTTTAAGTACAAGGTTAACATACATTTGTAGAAATTAAAATAAATAAGGCTAGTGATCATCAATGAGCACATTGTTTCAGGACACAAACTGGGCTTGAGGTATTTTCTGAATGCCAAAGAAATAACCATGGACATAAATTATGAGACTATTTTAAAGCATAATGAGTATGGGGAAAATATAGTAAATGTAAAAGTGATTCAAGAAGAAGCACATAAAGAGAAAATAAAGAACAACATATGATGGCTACTGGATTCCTCCTGTATCTATTTTGTAAAACAATTTGATAAACAATAAAATATATTAAATCAACAATTATTTCTTAGCCTACCACCTAACTGAAGTAGGAGAATGTAATTCTCTTTTATTCTTATGGTTTCTTAATAAAACAATCTATTTTTCAAACTTGTATGAACTTAATCAGCTAACACTAATAAACATTTGATGTTTTTATTAGACTTTGCTTCATATCACCTATAAAACCAAGTCAGCATGTTAGGAAGACACTTTTCAAATTATTTATTGTGATAGTTTTAAAGTGTGTACAAGCAGGTAATGGCATAGAGGGCAGCATTATGTGCATGTTTTCAGATGTTAGCAATCATAGGCTTCATTTATAATTCCCTTATAACCCTGAACATATGATGCTGGAAATGCATTTAACTTTGATGACATCATCACATGGTTTTGGCATCTTTGATCAGCTTTGCCATTTCAGACATCTATTAGTTTTTATACTGATTCATTCATTAATCATAACCATTTTTTCAGAATTAGCATACCAAAACTATTCTGAATTATAATGCAAATATGTTGTTTCAAAGACTGATTAACATTTTACTGCTGTTAGCAGAGGCAATGCCTCTTCACATTCCAAGCTATTTATATTTCAAGATGTCTACTCTGTCTGTTTGGATGAAAAAGAGAAAGTGCATCTTCTTTCCTTGCTGACAAAACAAAATGCCAGGTTTCAAAGCTCTAATGAAAACTATGATTCTCCATCAATCTAACTGTTTTTAGTAGTAATGGTAAACTAGCAAAACTTTGATAAAAATACATATAATTAGTAATATCACTGTTTATATAAGACAAATAACTGAAAAGAACTATAAGTATTCTATTTTAAATCCTCATTCAATTTCACTGATTCTATCACACAGTAGGCAAAGTTCATCACAAATAATTTTCTTTCAATTTCATCACTGGAAAATTATTATAACTGGCTGAAAAGGAAAACAAAATTTTGTTCATCTCTATGAATACAATTTGATAAAGTTTTTGCTTAGCAACTTTCCACAGGCAATAGTTATGCAGTAGTGTTCACTAAGAGAAATTCTAGCTCCCAACCCTTAGGGGTTTGTATAGCAAATGTCACATTTTCCATATGCAGATAAATTCATAAATCACTGTGTACAGCTCATATTGCCTGAATCTCTGTAGCAAATTTTAATCAGCTAAACAATACAAATTTTGCCACACTTCATCCACTGTTATGATGGGATCAGAATATAGCAGATGTAGCTGCATGACAAAGAAACATTGAAATTAATATCAGGCAGATTCTCAGTTAAATATCTTATGAAAACATGACTAACCTTTTTTTGATGATTCAGTCTTGTCTCCACACTATAACATAATTTTGTTATTCATATAAGAATAGTTACAGATATATATTCAAGTTTTTACAAAGTTATATTGCTTTGGGAATCCAAGGGAAGACAAACATTTAGGCCACAAGAATGGATAGAGGTAGAGAGAGAGGGTAAAGACTAGAGTACACATTATCTTGTTATGTGCCTTTCAAAATACATATTTGGTGATGTGCTTTGAATAGAAAGTAAATTTTCTACACTGGTCAGGCTTTTGGAAGAAAAAAGAAACAAATAAAATGATCACTGGGGGAGGCACAAGAATGAGTGTTTCAGAATTGGTACAACATAAAAAAGATACCCATGTCCTTATAAAGGGCCAGTAGTATGCCCTGTATGTATGACAGTATTCACTGGAAGATGACCAGGTGGCAGGCTGATGGTGGCGGCCAATTGCACACACTGTTTTCCATCTGGCAGGAGGCAGAGGTTATACTCAAGGAAATAGATACATAATTAGGATATGAGCTTGGCTTCTGTGCTTCAGTGCTCACACTATCCTCACCCTTTATGGAATTCCCTAATACCTATCTCTTCACTACACAATGTTGTCCTTGAGTAAAGTATATGCTTTACATGAAGAAAGTATGTGTAGAGGCTCCTACTCAAAGTATTCAATTGTCTTGCCATGAGCCCTGTCCTCTGAAGCTCCCATCTAAAGAGAATGGTGAGACAGAATGATAAAGGCTCAACTGCAGAGTGTGCTGGGAGAAAATACACCCAAGGTTGCAGTGCCGAACTTTAGGACAAAATGTACCCTTGAACCTCTGCCAATATGAGATGCTGTTTTCCACATAGCCAAGTTACGCAGATGAAGGGACAAAGGGGTGAAATTTGAAGTCACTCCTTCAAAAACAATAGTAGTAATATTATGCTTAAGGATAGTTTTTCTCACAACCTTTGAAACTTGGATGCCTAAAAAATAAATGTGTCTATCAGAACAAATATTAGGTTCAAAAACTGCGAATGTTTGGCATGAGGAGAGAAATATTAGGTATTTTTCCCCAAGCCATAGCTTCTGTCTGGGCCCTACTCTCAGGAAAACAGCCCTCATCGAGTCCTTCAAGCAGATGCCCCTTCCCTTGTCCTCTAGTGGGTCCAGAGGCTTCATCATCCTTGCATTTATTTTGCCCATACCTCTATTCTTATTATGAAACCCTCTTAACATACCTATTTGAGTTTCTCTTCTGTTTCCATTCAGATTTCTGACTAATGTGTTGCCCTTTCAATGACTCAAGGAAAACCTGCACTTTGGTGACCAAGAGTAGTTGGAAGGAAATCACAAGGGAAAAATGGAGGGTAGAATGTGGAGAGCAAAGGCCTCAAATGGCATAATGAAAAGTTAAAGAAGGATTTTAAAGCTCCTGTTTTATTTTAGATCCTTTTTTTCAACATCAACTACACATTAAACACAAAACATTAAGCCTAACATCAAATAATGACATTTTAGAAGGATGAATCTGATAGTAAGATGAAGAAAGCATCATCTACATAGGATGGATCTGCTGCTGTATTTTTGTCCATCAATCTTGAATCTACTTTGTTCTTTTTAACTGCCAAAATGATAGAAGTCAAATCAATAAATGCATTGACTCCTAATGAGCTCAGCTTTAAACTTTGGTATATCAGCACTTTAGAGTAGCTTTGTTCTTGCAGGGGTCACTGGAGATGGAATATCTGATTAGCATACCCTGCTCTGCAAAAAGACTACAACAAAAATGCATCCCCTTTTATATTTTTATGCTATGTTTTACATTAGAACAATTATTCTTTCACAAAATACACTTGTTTCTCTGATCAAAGTCCCCAGCACTTGAAAATTTTATAAGTAACAGAAAGATTGTGAGCAGAAAGACTATTGTTAACAATGAAAAAATAAACATGGGTCATTTTGGATATCAAGGGGATCTGATATTACCAGGCATTCAGTAGCATAATAGAACTGACTTCCTCTGCAGGATGAATACATATTTATATATTATTTAAGTTAAGGTCTAAACTGAACAATTGAAGCATCCAATGTTAATTGCATGAATTTTTCCTTACAACTTGAAGCATAAAACTTAAATTAATATTGTAGTTGTAAAAAGAGTAGATATAGGCATATAGCTTACTTTTATTATTTTATAATTTTAATTGGTATATAATTTTCATTCACTACTTTTTGTTTTAAAGTTTTAGAATTTTGAAAAACAAAATTTGTCACCACCACCACCATGTTCCAAATATCCCATGGCTTCCAAATGAAGAAACTTCTCTTTCTTTCTTAAGGTATTATGATAATGTTCTTATTAGAATGTTGTTGAATATTGCCAAGATTTTTGTTTATATCTCTTGAGATAATCATATGGTTAATTGATGAATAACATGCACTGATTTTTAATTATCAAGCTCAAATTGCACTACTAAATAAAACCCAGATAGTCCTGACATACTATTTTATACTGCTAGATTTTATTTGGTAGTACTCTGTTGAGATTTTGCACCTGTGTTTATGAGGGATATTGATCTCTAGTTTTCTTTAGTATAAATATATTTGACGGGATATCAGAACAACACTTGGACTAGTGATTTGAGAATTTTGTTTTATGCTATCCATACCAATATTTTCAAAGTGAGTTTCTTATAGTTTGTTTTGTTTTCTCTTTGATGTATTTTAATTATTTTTGGATTTACAGTTTATGCCTTTTAGTATTCTAAAAATATTGCACAACTTTCATCTGTCTTCCATGATTTCTAGTGAGAAATCTACTGTCACTCAATTTTTTCCCCCTATAGGTGATGTGTCATCCTTATCTGTTTTCAAAACTGCATATTGAGAAATTTTCATCTGTTTGAATACAATGTACTTGAGCCTTCATTTTCTTGAATTTATCTTATTTCTTATTCAATTAAATTATTAAATATTTAGGTTTTTATCTTTCACCAAATTGGGAATTCTGTAACATAAATTCTTCAAAACATTTTTTCAGGCATCACTGCCTTTATCCCTCTTCTTGGGACTCTAGTGACATTGGATGTGAGATGTTTTGTTAATCTCTCACAGCTTGGAACGATTTGTACATCTTTTGCTCTTTATCTTTCCACTTTTCATATTTCATAATTCATGTTGATCTATCTTCAAATTTACTTTCTTTCTTTTTTGTATCCCAATTATGCCATTCAGTTTTGCAGCTAGTAATCCAGATATTTTAGTAGATTTTTAATTTAAAAGTGAGAATTTAATCTTTATATCTTCCTTTCTTTATTGAGTGCTTGTATTTCTCCAGTCATTCAAGTGTGTTGTGATTAATTACATGCTGATCTGATTTTGGAAGAACTGATTTACAGTCTTGCTAGATGATTCTCACATCAGCATCATTTTGGTGTAGACTTCTGCTAATTATATTTTCCCAGAAATTGAGATCTTGTTTCTACATATACTGAGTAATTTTGGAATATATCCTAAAACTTTTAAATTTTATGTTATGAGATTGTAGATCTTGCTTAAATCCTATAGAAATATTGATTTTTAATTTTTTGTGGATAATTAACCAGCTTGGCATTAAAAGTAAGTTTTGATCAGCTTTCTGTGGTGTTAGTTCTAGGATTAAACTAATTTGCAATGCCTTTACAATGCTCTTCCTATTCATCTTACATGTGTATTACCTGTTATCCTGACTGAGACTCAGGCTTTGTTCTCTTTTTTTAAAAAGTCTATGCATGCTATTTAGAGCACAGGTAGCTATGTACAAAATAATGAATATTTCAAGAAAACAATTTTACACCATAAATCAAGTATTTCAAAATAATTCATGTTTTTTTAATTTAATTATCCTTTTATGAATATACGCTAAGGAAATAAAACAGAGCAGTGATTAAATATTTATAAACCAAGTTACCCTTGCTAATATATGCATGAGAACAAAACTTCCAGTCACATGTAAACATTCCATAATAGACAACATAGGCTGCTATCATCAGGGCAAACTTTAGCAATAAGTAAAGATATTAACTCAATTAGATATTTGTTGAGTCTTCAAAAGATATTTGTGGTGTTATGCTAAATGTTGTGGGGAATCACTAAAACATACCAAATATAATAATTTTTGTTTGATATCTAATTAGAAAGTACAAATAAAAGTAACAATTAAATAATAAAATATTTTTAAAGTAATATGAAATGAACAATATTAAATTAGTTATGAAGAACCTTAAAGAAATTTGATCTTATATATATGGAAATACTGAGAAAATATCAATTTCTATTTCAGGGCTTTTTTTTTTGGTTTTTGTTTCTTATATTCTTCATTAAATTGGAAAGTTAAAAGCAAATATATAACACTATTAATATCCAAGTTGTGTGATCTTTGGAAATGCCAATTGTAAGTAGCATATATGGTTTTACCTCTGTCCTATAAACTGTGAAATTAAAGCTTGTTATATTTTTAGAAAAAGTGTCTCATGAGGATGTTTGTTTTTACCTGTTTTGTTATTATTAATATAATAATTGCCTGTTCCATGGTACATTCCTAGAGTCACAAGGTGCACAGCTTAAATCATTTCTCTATTTTGCCCAGAGAAAGGAAGATAATCGCTATTTATTTATCTACTTAAAAAATTTCTTCACATAGTAAGCCACTGCTCATTAAGGGTTCTATTATTATTATTAAATATTTAAGTTTGATGTTTTAATTGACAAAATTATAATTATGTTGTGCATATAATAATATTTCATATAATAATATATATATATACACACACACACACACATATTGTTAGATGGTAAAACCTTGTAAATAAACAACTCATTATCTCAGGTATTTATTTTTCTTTTTTTGTGGTGAAAGCATTTAACATTCACTCTTTTAGCATTTTTCAAGAATACAATATATATTCTGATTAACTATGATTGCTATGTTATAAAATAAATCTCATGAACTTATTTCTCCTAACTGAAATTCTGTATTCTTCAACTAACATCTCCCAGCCTCCCTCCCACAACTACCCCAGTGTCTGGTCACCACCATTCTACTCTCTAGTTGAGATCAACTTTTTAGATCCACGAATGAATGAGAACAAGTGTCGTTTATCGTTCTATGCCTTGATTGTTTCCTTTAACATCATGTCTCTCACGTTAATCCATGTTGCACTGGTTATCATTTATCTGTGGGCTCTGCCATCTTTTCTTCTATTTTCATAGAACCCTGTTCTCTAAGACAGTTGCAGCAGGACCAACCACCATATATGCATCTAATAATAGAAAGCAGAGTAAAAGTTTTTCTTTTTTGTGACACATTTGATGCTTTCTGCATCTATTTGAGGAATTCTCTGTTGAGTACTTCCAAACAATTGGTTAGAATCATTAACCAGAACATTTTCACATCGGTAGTTAGCTGCAAAATAGGCATGTGTCGACTGTATCTGAGTTCTTTTCTTCTTTGTTTCTTTTATAGTTTGTTTGTTTCTAAGGAAAAAGAAATAAACATTGAAACTGCAACTAGCAATGTCTGCTATAATTGCAGTTATTGCCAATATTTAGTAACTGAAATAAGCCCAACATACTCTCTTAGCATTGAGATTGTCTTTTTCTGGATATTAAATTTTCATTAGGTCTATTAAAGACATAGTTGAGATATTAATCATATATATCCTCCCTAATCTTACCAGTATTAAATAATTATTCCATTTGATCATAGGAAAAAATGGGAGAAAACTCTCTAAATCATTCTGATTTAGGCTACTCTTGAATAAATTTAATGGGAAATCATATATTTTATTCAGTTAATATCTGCCACAACTAAATTCAAAGGGCCCTTTTGAATACCTAATTTTGAATATTAATTTTAAGAAAATCTAAATTAATAAAAAGAGGGTAATAGTATATAAGATCTTAGCAATTTCCAGAATCTAATATAGTACTAATCATACAGTGTGGGAGGTAATGTTGATAATATTGTTTTTCTACATTATAACCATTCCTTTTCTTACTTCCTAATGTAATTACCATTGTATTTGGCTTTAAGAATCTATAGACTTTGACAGACTACAGCCACATCCAGTCCCCAGTAGATAAACCTTTATTAGTCTTAAGGTAGTTATGTAATGTTAATCCTACTCTAATTTCTAGTGATTAGGTTAAGTCTGGACAGGTAATAAAATTCTGATCAATCAACTATTAGGGGATATCTGTTATGAGCATTCTTAGAAAGATCTAAGTTCCTAAAAATGTAGTAGAAGAAAGTTTATACTCTTTTTTCCACTTCTGAGCTAATATCTTTCCCCAAAGGGATAATGTTTGGAGTTTCATGAAGGTGATTTATGACTATAAGTGAACAAGTTTGAGAATAATCTTTAACAGACTGAAGTTAAAAAAGTGGAAAGATGGAAAAAAAACCAATACACTGCTGGTGTTGCTCAGTCACTGAAATAGACAAACCTAAAGTGAGCTACCCTGTGGACTTTTATTTACAAAGGATTTTTAAATAAATTGTTTGGCCACTGTACATTGAGTTTTCTATTAAATATAAGTATATTAAATTTTATACAGACATCTCTTATTCTCAGGACATTGGGCTTCAGTTTCAAGTAACTTCAACATTTTTATTTAATATTTAATAGATAACAAATGACCTCTAAGTTTTCTTCTTGCTTACATTGGGCAGCTTTAAATGCATAATATCACAAGAGAAAATGAAATCAATTTCCTTCTTTTCTAAGTTTTAGTTTAGCAAAGATTCATCACTTTAAAATTCATTAAACAAGTAATATATTTAAAAAATCACATGAAGTAAATGGATCAATGACTTAAAATGCAAAACTAATGAGGTTAGATATATGAAACTGACACAAAAATATCATTTCATATAAATGTCATATAATCTCATAGTTACTTCATATTATCCTTATGATGCTTATCTCAGAATTTTTGTTGCCTTTATAAAGGACAATCACATTTAGATAAAAAAAATTTGTGCTTTATTCATTATGTGCAGGATTTATCTAAGTGACATTTTGAAAATACTTTATGAATAAACATTTAATAATTTTTACAGTTGAATAATTACCCCTTTCCTCTTTGTTAGTGGAATTTACACTGAAAATGAAGCATTAATTAATGAGCTTTCTTTTATAAGGATTGTTAAAGATTCTTCTGTATAAGCATTTCTCAGTAAGAAGTCATTTGCTCTATAGATAAACATTATTTAACTTTCTACGATGTATATAATCCAATAACTCAAATTTCTGGTAACAGTTTCTCAGAACTTTTGTGTCCTTCTATTTGTTAAGGTAAACAATTTTAGTTACTAGATAAAGCTGAAAGATTCAGCAACTTTTATTTAGAATTCAAAGTTTACCTCTTACTTACATCAGTGTTCATTGTAGATTGTGTGTGTGTGAGAGAGAGTGTGTTTGTGTGTGTGTGTGTGTGTGTGTGTGTGTGTAAGAGAGAGAGATGCTCCAAGTTCCACCAAATTTTAATATGTAACTTTGAGGTTTTCCTAGAATTATCCAACATGAACAAAGACAAAGAAGGCTAGACAAATGTAATCTCTACTGCTCTAAACTGGAAGTGACTCATATTACTTAGATTTATTTGGGAAGAATTGTTCATTTTACACAAACTAGATGCAAAAGAGCTGGTTCGCTTTGTATTCGAGAGTGGTGGAAATGGATTTGGTGATTGTATTAGTCTATTTTATGTTGCTGAAACAAAATACCTGATGCTTGCTATTTTATAAACAAAGGAGGTTTTTTAGCTCATGGTTCTGGAGGTAAAAAAGCATAGTTCCAGTGTTCTGTTGAGGGCCCACTGACTAATTCATGGTACATGGAGAAACAGAAAGAAAACTGGATGCATGAAGAAGGGGTACATCAGGCATAAGGAGTATCCTCACTTTATAACAACCCACTCTCAAGAGAGAGCTACTTTACTCTGAGACCAGCTTCATTGCCCCCTGATGTCAGCACCCCCAATCGGATTGAGTTCCATTAGGCCTCACCTCCTGAAAATTCCATTACTTCAACACTACTACAATGGAGATCACGTTTCCAGTACATGAAACTGTGGGGGACACACTCAAACACATACAAAACACAAGAGTAATAATCTTGAGAACTTTGTCAAATCTTCACCCTTATTTGAGCATTGTAGTATGATAACATTAATATTTTTCAGCAGTGTCTTATAGACAATCTATTAATGTTAGTTTCAGTTTCCATTTCAGTCAAAATAATATCTTCCAAATAGCCTTTGTTGTTTCACCTATTTTAGAGTGAAATAAAATCAATGGATATTTTTTTATATGAAAGAAATCAGTGATGACTTGCACTTACTGGAATATGTTGTCCTAATAGAATATTACATCTTAATCAATTCCTTCTTTATCGCTTAGGTAATAAAAATGTTTCAAATAAATCTTTATCTTAAAGACACTTTAAATATATTATCAGCCCATCATAACCTCATTATAATGTGGTCTACAAAATTACTTACATTTATAGCTAGTCCTCAAGATTATACTTTTCACCATTTTGTAGTGAAAAATTTTCTGGTGTTAGGTTATATTTTTTGTAGTTGGTAATTTATGTTTGCACCTAAATGTAAACTACAAAACTGAAAAGACACAATAAACCATTTGAGCATATGAAACAAGGAGAAAACTGTTGATATCTAAATACTGTTTATAAAATTGCATTTCTCAAAGCCTTCAGTGCATCCTAAAATGAATTTAGTGAGACATGACAAGCATTTTTATGTAAATTAAATAACACAATAGAACAGAGTTGAAAGTAACACAATGTGTCCTACACATTATAAGGGTAAGAATTGATACTTGAAAGTTTTATTTAATGTAGCTAGTTTGGGTCTGTGCACATACACTGCAGTTTTTTTCTCTAGACCATAGTTAAAATGTTTAAAAACTCTTTGTATCCTTGGGAAATACATCCTTAAACATCCTTAAACGTAAGAAGAGTTGCTGGACAAACACATTCAAATAGCAATTGAATCAGCCCAATATTTTTTCTGGAAAATAAAATTTGATAAAATGTTAATGAAAATACTGCTGTTATGAACTAACAATTTTCTGTCCTCATAATGCTCTCGTTTTCCTTAGACTAAGATAGTGGTCTTCTGATGCTTTCAAAGTATATTCCTAAACTTATGGCCTCCAGGACAGGCAGCCTGCCTGTGTTCCAGCTGGCTGGATTTGATCACTTGATTGCATAAGAAATAAATCAATGATGGGAAAGGGGAAAATGAACTTTATGCAACTTGATCAGTCTGGAGAAGAGAAGCTAAATTGTTTCTCCAACATCCCTACAGAAGTATTTATCATTTATAGAAACAGAAGATAGGAGATAAACCTGTATACCTTTAGCTAGGCTGTGCTGACCAGATAACATGTTAATCTTTGCTGTTACTTCAAAATCTCAGTTCCTTACTTTCTCATTGGCTGGAATCTGTTCTTCCACACAGCTATTTCATTACTCACACCAATGTCCAAATCTTGGACCATGAGCCACCTGCAAAATATTAAATTCAGACATTCTGCATTCTGTCCATGCCTATAATCCTTTTCAGATTCCTCTACCAAGTATTTGCACTACATCTAATTTCTTTTTCTCATCTTCTTTTTCTCCTTGCCATTCCCTCCTCCTCCATCATGATCATGATCATCATCATCATCATTATTGTCTTCATCTTTATCTTCTTCTAAGCTGTGCCACCTCCTACGATCCCTGTACTTGCTATCTCTGAAACAGAACTCTTTGTCTTCATTTTCTTTCCTTAGGGCTAATAGGTCATCGTTTGAATCACACTCTGGCCAAAACCATCTAATAATTCCCTAGGTTTCCTGTCTCACTTATCTGGCAAAATCCCCAAACCAGGACCTATATCCAAGTGACTGAACACTACTGGAAATAAACATCACATTGTTGTCACTAATGTTCATGTTCTTTATACTAAAATAAATCTTCCTTAGTGCTGGAGAAATCCTCTGAGTTCCTTTTCATATCCTTTAGTCATTCTCCAAAATGTTTCTTCTTAAATTAGGCCCACTCTCCCCAAACCAAACTGCCACTGGTCTTTACAAATCTCTCATATGTACTTTATAGAGATAAAAGGCTTAGAGAAGAGAATTTGCTCAATATCCTGCAAGTAAGCCTGCATTTGTACCCACACCAGTTACTCTAGTTTCATGATCGAATTGTGATCCCTCATCTTGCTCTATGTACTCATCTCATCTAGCTCAACATATTTCCTTTTTGATAAGGACAAATGTCCTCACTCATCAACCTCTTCTTATTTAAAAAGGACACCACTGGTGCCATGACAACACATTTTGATGTCCACTTCTTCACCTTTATTTTTTCGTTCTTTTAACAATTTTCTTGGGAGATCTTATTTATTATCACCTAGAATATGCATCTCTATGATAATTTATCCCTGAACAACTTCTGAAGATTCAGATGTCAATTGAAACCTCAGATCTACACCCAGTTACCTTTTTTTGTTTGTTTGTTGTTTGGTTTTTGGTAATGGGGATTGAACTCAGGGGTACTCGACCACTGAGCCACATCCCCAGCCTTATTTTGTGTTTTATTTAGAAACAGGGTCTCACTGAGTTTCTTAGTGCCTCGCTGTTGCTGAGGCTGGCTTTGAATTCATGATTCTCCAGTCTCAGCCTCCCAAAGTGCTGGGTTTACAGATGTGTGCTACGATGCCCAGCTCTATTCATTTTTCTTGAATGTCATATAAGAACAATATTCTTTTCTGTTATTTGGTCCGATGCAGGGTGTCAGTCAGCTTTTTGTCACTGTTGAAAAATACTTGACAAGAACAACTTATAGAAGGAAATGCTTATTTTTGCTCATAGTTTTAGAGATTCAGTTCATGGTTGGCTGACTCCATTGCACTAGGCTTAAGGTGAAGCAGAGCATCATGATGGAAGAGCATAGTGGAGGAAAGCTACTTAGCTCACAGTAACTGGAAAACAGAGACAGAGAAAGCGGAGTCAGGGGACACAATATACCTCCCAATGACATACCCCAGTGACTTACTGCCTCTAGTCACACCTCACCTGTCCACAGCCAGTCCTTTCAAATCTTTAATCCATCATATGGCTAAATCCACAGGTTAGGATACAGCTCTCATAATCCAATCATTTCATCTCCAAATATTACTGTATTAACAGAAGATTTAGGGGGACATCTTATATAGAAACCATAACATTATGCTTCTGATCCCCCCAAAGTTCATATCCATATTACAATGCAAAATGCATTTAGTTCATCTCCAAGGGTCCCCATAGTCTTGACATTTTAGCATTGCCCAAAAGTCCAGGTCTAGAATCTCTGAGACCCAAAACAAACTCTTGGCTGTGAGACCAGGTAATGATGAAAAGCAAATTACAAGCATCCAATATATATAACACAGAGTAAATATTTACATTCTAAAAGAGAGGGATACAGGCATCGAAATTATTATCAAATTATCATTATTATCAAATTTATTGATTCATCAAGTGGTTTAATCCACTGATTAAGTTATATCTCTCATAATTCAGTTATTTCACTCCAGAATTTCTTGCACTAGTACAGGAGCTTTTGGTGGACATCTTATATCCAAACCATAACACAAGGCAAAATAGCCATACTCAGACATGAAAAATCATCCTTCTTGGTTAATTCAGAATTAACCAAGTGTGGGGGCAGCGATTTTGTAATGATCATTTCAAAGCCTGAATAAATGACATGATTTTTGGTCTTTACAGTCTGAATATTATTGTTTATTGATTCAAAAATGGCCTTCAATTGTAATGTTCACAGTACCTCAAAAACGTTTTCTGTATTAGAATCTGAGTGCAAATTTTCCCTTTAATGTTAAACACAATGAGTTTCTAACTCAAAAAATTTCAATAATATAAAGAATCAGAGCTTGTACCAATCTTTCTAACTCCAATTTAACAAACATGTATTGAATACAGCATGATATTGAGAATCTTGTGTAAATCAAAAAATATCTCACACATTTATTGTTTAAAGAAATAACTTATCTGGTCCTTGAGTAAATTTGAACCTTGAACTTAAATATTGAAGCCAAGAACAAAAAAATGATTCTTCAAGATTTGAGAATAACTCCCTAGTCCATTGTCTTCATGGCTTGGGTTCTGACTTCTTAGAGGAACTTTATTTCCCATTATCTTCCACTGGAGAGTGGAACAGTCATGAGGAATGAGGAGCTTTTTCAGTCTGCTCCCAGAGCATAAGGAGAAGGAAATAGTTTCAGTATACTATTAATGTGGTACTGATAATATTTTAGTATAAATGTATTATTACATTTAATATACCACACAAAACCAACCTAGAGCTTTCACCTCCCTTTTAACTTTTAATTTCTATCTGGTTTGTTGTTACTAAAATTATTCTTATTCCATACTAGAAGTTTTCTTTTGTTATTTGTCTATAAATCTAAATCATTTTGACAAATATATCTCAACTTGTCACCACAATTTCATTTAATTATTTAATTTTTCTCACCAAGAAAAATTTCTAAAATGAGTTTGGTATTTTTGCATGAATCTCTTTGCTGTATGAAAATGATGATGGGATATGCACATAATAGAAAAAGGCTTTACTTATTTAAAGATACTAAGGATGTGTATTCAAGATCAACTACAAGGAAATAAAGAAATGATGTTTGTGAGTGGTGCAAGTGTTTAGAGATTTCTTTCTTTCTGATAGTTATATAGTTTAGAGGACAACAGCTGTGAAAATAAATGCCATGCTCAAACTTTTCAAAGTATAGCTCTATTCCTCCTGGTCAAACTTTTTTTTTCAGGCATAAAGCTAGGTGAATTTTTTACATATACACTGTTTGAATATGTGCCAGAATGACTTACTACACAGGAGTAATCCACAAATCTCATTTATACAATACATAATCTTCAAGCCAGGGTACAGTTTGGAGTACAATCTAGTATAAACACAATTTCATTCATCTCAACTCCCAGACATATACACACTGCTTCATCCAAGGACACTTTTGAGCTTGATGCAATACAAATGAAGCTAGGTAGGTTACTCAGATGTCTCTAGGAATCACATTAACAATCCCTCGGGTAGTTGTGCTGCTCATTTAGAATAGAATTGTTTTTAAGCAGAATTGCTTGGTCATGGAATATCTACATTAGACATATTTTGTCATCCCCTGTCAAATTTCCACACCTCCCTACACAGATTGTATTCAATTCACATATATAACTTCCTATTTTTTACTAGTAATTTAAGAATATGGTAAGAAATGAATAATGAGATAATGTCAAAGAGGTACTAGAAGAAAAAATAAGTAAAGACTCTTAGGTCATAAAATCATTTATTATGAATGAAACTGAGTCAATACAAGAATTTTACAGAACATGATATGATCTGAATTATTTGGTAAAGCCCATTGGCCACAATATTGAGATCAGAGGTTAAATCTCTATCATTCTTCTTCCAATAGTCATCTAATAGAATAATACAGGTGGTGAATTGGACAAATTTCATAGCAGTGAAAGTACTGAGAAGTATTAAAATTCTGGAAATATTTTTATGGTATATTCAATAACATTAACCTATTGATTAATATACTATACCTATAGGAGATGGATTACATCTATGTTGTGAGAAAAAAAATAATTGGTGACAGTTACAAGTGTTTTATGCTAAGAAACTGGAAGATGGAGATACCATCATTTGGTATGGAAATTTGTAAGCTCAGAAGAACTGTAAGAAATGAGAATGTTGAATTTGTTCCATTTGTGTCACTTTTAGGGTTTGCGCTGTGTGGGTTCACTGGATGAGTTGAGGTCCTGAGAGACAAAAAAAAAGGGTCTCTAGGGAAGAAGAAATGGGGTCTCCCAGGACGGTGGTGGTCCACGGGGTCACTCTCCCCAAGACCCCGGGGTGTAGGTAAACGACTGCTGTGCCAGAGCTAGATGCAGAAACACCATTTATTCCAGAAAGTACAAAAGCTTATATGCACTCCTGGACCAATCAGGTCCAAAGTTACAAACAAAGGGGCGCTCTCTGTCAAGCTCATAGTCTATTAGCATAGAATGGGGAAAAATGGAAGGGAGAGGTTGAAGGTATGGAGAGTGCTCCTACACATTTTGAATTAAAAATATCTCAACAATAAGAGGTAATGATAAATTAAATGTTGTACATATGAGTTTGGATTTTAGGTCTGATCTTGGAGTTTAGTCCTATATATGGTATTTAAAACCATGCTACTGGATGAAATCACTAAGACAGTATATATTTATAGAAAAGGTAAGGATATTAAGGAAGAATAGCAGAATCTTGAAAAGAACAAGAAAAAAAACAGAGGAGGAACAAAATCTTGAACCTAAATATTGAAGCCAAGAACAACAAAATGATTCTTCAAGATTTGAGAATAACTCCCTAGTCCATTGTCTTCCATGGCTTGGGTTCTGACTTCTTAGAATGAGCAAATAGAATAAGTATTCTGAGTCATCCAGGAAAAAAAAATTATGTCAGGAAGGAAGAACTTATGTCTGAAAACTTATGTTAAAAATGTTTACTGGACTGATATTCAAACATCATACTTGGCAATTCTTGGTCATTGCTGATTTTGACAAAACAATGTCAATGGAATGATCCTTGGAAACCCAGAGTAAAATAGATACATGTGTGAATAAGAGGATTTGTCATAGTTAATATGGATAACCTTTCCAAGATATTTCACTACATAACAACAACAACAAATATAAATAACCAGGGAGGTAAGTGGGGCTACTTTTCCTATGCCTCCATTTCAAGTGAAGTTTTCTTTGGGAGCAACACAATGAAGTTCGCTTGGAGAGAAGTGAAGGAAGTAGTGATACTGCTGTTGATGAATGCATAATTCATAGAATATTATTGCTTTCCCATTGCACTCAGTGGCTAGGAACTTCTCTTTTATGTGTGTTTTTCTTGTATCCATATTTTCTATGGATGCTGTAGTAGAAGTCAGTCTACCACTAAGGGAGAATTTTCACTGAATTTCTAAGTTTTGTGTTATTGTAATTGGTGCAATCCCTAAGGCTCACTAATGAGGCTGGTATCATATTTTCTGGCCCTCATAGAAAAAGGATTCCAGGTTTAGATTTCAACATCAGCTTCATAGTTTACCTTACTATATCCTTCAAATGACGGTTAGTGAGCTTTTGCCAAAATCCCTTCTTCAACCTGTAAGATACTGATGACCTCAGAACTGACAGGTTTTTAGTTTGTTCTAAGTGTTTCTTCATTCTAATTGCAATCATGAGAAAGATTAATGTTTTTGCTTAATGATAAAGTTTATTTCTTAATGTTCAGTGACATTTGTTTTTGACTAGTTTTCTCAACTATTTTACTCATAGTCAAAGAGTTGCATATTTTGGTTGTGGGTGGAGGAAACTGTTGTAGAACATATTGATAAAGGAAATTATCTCAGATTCCTCAGAATATTCATTCTGAGTTTTCTTAATTATAAATGGGGTGATAACTTGGTTAAACCAAAACTAAGCAAAATAATAAGAATATAGTAGACTATGAGAAGTATTTTTTAAATCAGGAAGTTTTTAAGAGATCTTTATTATAGAATTTTAATTCTGTGACACTTTATATTTTGTTTTGAATAAGTTATAGATAGTTTCATTTGATTAGAATATTGGAAGTCTAAAAATTCCTCCTTAATTCCACTTGCATATTATCAATGTATTTATCATCATGTAATCATGAGAGATAATCTCAATGTAAATAGTAATGTACCCTTTGTAAAGCAGCTCTGATACTATAATATTTCTTGTCATAACAAATTAGAGTTTATCTCTTCCACTTTATTGTCGATGGTGGATCTTGAGCTTTCTTCTACTTATAGAAAATATTTTTTGCCAATGTGATCACATGCAAGTTATTATGCATTGCAGAATAAATAAGTTTATTTTGCTACCAGTTTTATGTGACAAGTTCAATTAAAAATATTAATTCTTGTGTATCATATTTGCCATTTAGTCTGCCTGCTTTTCAATTCACTTTTCTTGCGAAAACTTATCAGCAGAAGAAAATTCATGAAGACACTGCATTAAGGCTATTGTAAAAGCAAAGCATAATTTTGTATTCTTTGTTCAGTAAAACATGACAGAAAACACTTAACAAATTTAGCATGATTATATAATAATAGACAAAGGATCATAATAAAAATTTTGATGAAACGTCTTCTGATAATGCCTGATACAATTCAGATAAAAATATTTGACATGCCAATATATTATGAAAGTTATTCATAGAAGAAATAAAATTATTTTTAAATATTAACTTACATAATAAAATTGTCGTGAATCCAACTTTTTATGCAATTGTGTTTCTAAGTTAATTTTCCATCTCATCTACTAAAGAAATGACACATGAAAATGGTTTCTAGTTTCTGTGTGACCATATTAAGTAGAGAGTGCACATTCCAAGCTAGCTTCACTGCTAATATTTCCAGGTTAAGTTTATTTCTATTTCAGGAAGATGATGAAACTTAAAAAATGTACTATAAATGATGGCATTCATTTTTCCTTGAATAATGAGCACCTAACCCAAGGAACTATAATTAAGCATTTTTATATTCTTTACCTTGTTCCTTCTATACTCCAAACAGAAAGAGTATTTTCTAGAGACAACTCAGAAAGTAACATCAATTATAACCATTGAATTTGAATTAAGCCTGTTATATTGCTTTCTTTTTTCCCTGTTGAAACCTGTGTCAAAAGTATTCTAATTTTCTTTGTGTTCCTAGATAAAATTTATTTTTCATCTAGCTATTTATCAGCAAGAACAATAAACCTGAGATGATAGCACTAAAATTGAGTCATTTCGTACATGTATTTTTACAGTCTAGCAACAGTGATGAATTATTGTGAACATTCCTAGAGCCAAGAATTCTTTATACTTTAATTTCATAGTATATTTATTTTTCATTTCCTTAAACTTTTTTATTGGCAAGGTACATTGTTGTACTGTTTATTTGTATACTGTGATCTCAAATGAGCAATAAAATATCTTGAATAAAAAAATTGTACGAGTTCTTCAAATTTAAATTCATAAACTGTGAATTAGAATTTGTGTTACAAGAGGGAATGTACAAACAATATATACAGTTAAAAATCAAAGTTATGTTTATATTAAATTAGATTTAATATCTTTTTAAAAACTTCACATCAATTCTTAAATCATTCCTCCTAATATTCAAGTATTTTCAAAGTATTTTAGTCAGATCATTTGTGTAGCTTCTTTTTCTGGGATATGTCATATAGGAAAATAAATATTGACTTAATAAAAGGAAAAAATTGCCAACTAAGCTCAAATCCACAGGGACACTGAGGAGAAGTGACAGATAAGTGAATGAAGACTAGAGTCTCACAAATAGAAAAATGTGCAGGAAGGAAACTTGTGAAGTGGAAGATGTATTCAAATGTCTTTGAAGTTTTTCTGGGACAATATCATATACAAAATGAGCTGTCCTCTACTTCCCTGTACCTCCCCCCAAAAAATGTCTCAGCAAGTTCACGTGCATTGAATTGCACATCTCTAATCTTTGGCACAATAAAATGATGCAGTAATTCCTCCTTCTGTGTAAACAACGAATTTTGTTATCAAGAAACAACCACTGAATCTGCTACTGAGCAATGCAATAAGCTCAGTTTTTTGTTTTTTTTTTTTTTTTAAGCTCAGTTTTGATAAAGCAAGGACGGGAAGGTTGTGGCCAATCCATTTTCTGCTATTTTCTATTTGCTAATTCTTACTTGTCTAAAAGGAGTTTCTAGAACCAGAAAAGTGTATGTATAATGGGGATGTATAAATGCCTAGGCCCTTCTGCTGGGAGACTTTTTCAAAGTATGCTGAAATTGTTGAACGGCCCAGGGATAAAGTACAACTCCAATCAGCATGATTATTATAAAAGTGTGACCCTCACCAAAGAGCATCATAAAATTTTTCTCTTTATGGCCATTATCCTCTTCCATTAGCTTTCTTGTCTTGTCTCTGTAGGGTAAAGCAAAGACCTCTGTGTGCTTGGGTCAGCCTGGTTACTTTAATATTTCACATCACTTATTTTTTTTCAGGGACAAGGCCACCTGGTTGAATGGGTTTTCTCTGTGGTCAAGCCTGGGTAATCTAGAGACTGTAATGGCTTTTGAAATGTAAAGTCCTTAGTGTTCTTGGTTATCCATATTGTGTGTGTGTGTGTGTGTGTGTGTGTGTGTGTGTGTGTATGATGGATAGATAGATATAAATGAACCTTTGATAAGGATGTGCTGTAGAATGAGTGAACAAAAATTAGAGTGGTAGGCCCTAATTGGAACTTACACACTACCTAAGTCTTCTTGAGCTACCATGATAAAGTAACACGTACCCAGTGACTAGAACAACAGGAACATATTTTCTCAGAGTTTTGGAAGTAGGAAGGTCAAGATAAGGGTGCCTATATGGTTAATTTCTAGTGAGGGCTCATTCCTAGGTTGCAAATGTCTGCTAACAGTGTTCTCATATGGTCTTTTCTCATATTACCTCTAATAAGAACATTAGTCACATTGTATCCAGTGCCCTCCTTTAAAAATCTCACTTCACTTTCTTGTGTTTCTTAGTGATATCCGTACTGGGCATCAGGGCTTCAATAAATGAATGGAAGGGTACACAAACATTCAGTCCATAACAATAACTATTGCATTCATCACAGGAGGATAAAGGAAGATATTATAAAATGCTTTCAAATTCCCACTCTTCTTTAAGAAGTGAAGCAGAAATGCATCTAGATGTAGTAGAACAGTACATATTGTCAGCCCATGTTTTGTTGGGTAATGATGACAAAGGACTAAAAGGAAAGCAACAAATGAAAAAAAAGAAACACACACAATTAATTAGACTATTACATTTAAGACAATATATACTGAAAAAGCAAACCAGAACTGAAAGGTTATAAGTGATCTAATCTTTCTGTCTTATATGAGCAAGTCCTAATGAAGGAATTTTTTTCCAACAATTTTCAATCTACTTTCAGATTAAAGTGCAAATTGCTACTTATTCTTCTCTCAAGCTGCTCAAAGTTTGAATTTCTGTCAGAGCTGCCAGGGAAAGCCAAATTCTGAACAGGCCAAATCAGCGCTATCAATTCACTGTGTCCACGTTATGAGGAATTAGCCCTAATGAGGAATGACTTTGTGAAGGAGGGGACCCACATAGATAAGGCAGCTCATGAGTGCTCCCCTTGAAAGGGAGCTTCATGCTGAGTTGAGTATGAAGTAGGATATTTTCTAAAAGTCAAATATGGCACAGGATATAAAGTGTAAGAGTGCAGAAGATCCTTGACATTTACTGACAGAAGATTGCATTTAATCTAAATGATAACAATTTGTCATTGATGGAATTTCAGGAAGAAGAATAATTGGACTGAACAATGAGCACACAAAATAATTGTGAAAAGTGTTAAGGGCAATTTCCAGACAGAAATGATCAGACAGGGAATTTTGAAAACTAATTATGTGATAGTAAGGATACTATGACGAGAGCTTTACCAATGAGTATAAAAGAAAAAGTTAAAATACGTGAAATGAACTCAATCAATTTAGAAAATAAAAGGGAGTTTAACCTGAAATTACTAAATTGATAAGCAAATGGCAATATTGATAACAAGGATAAAATTGGCAATGAAGAATTTTGGGGAAGATAAGGAGATACATGTATCTTCTGTGGCATTCTTGGTACTACAGGTAAGCTTTAGAAAGCACATTATAGGAAAGAAAAATTGCTTAATTTTGGAGTTATGGCATGTATATGATGATATATGTGATATGTTAATATTGCTGATATAGACTTGCTTTAACGAATCAACTTCATTTATTTGAGTATCTTATTGTAGACAGACTCAGGTTTTTTCAGAGCAGAATTATTAATTGGTTTTATTCATTCAGGAATCTACTGAATTTCTACCTTATAGAATCCATATTAGATCAATAGAAATCAGACCATATAAATTAAGACAGTATTTATTATTTGCATATAAGCTGCAACATTCTAAGAATTTTAGTTTTCTTTGTTTAAAAGTTTACTTTCTAATATTAATATCAGAATCCAGAATATTAGAACATGAAGGCTGTTGCAATAACAACTTCTTTTCCCTCCTTTAAAAGAGTAAGTCACTTCTCTGTGTTAATGTTCTCCTTTGTCCATGTTGTTTTGTTCAATCTTTTCACTGAAATCTGTCTCCCTACTATGTGATAGGTTTCTTGGCACCCTAATTATCACTCAGAGTAAAGTTAAAGCTGTGCCTGGGATATTTCTCTTAAGCAAAACACTATTATGTGTGTCAATGATATTCTAATTTGAATTTAATGTACATTCCCTGCTGGAATTAAATTCATCTAGCTTAAATCTAGAAAGCTTGTAAGCAGATAAAATCTCAGAAGTCTCCTGAGAATGAGCCTGCTCATCCATAGGGATGAGGGCGTGTGGCAGAGAACTCTGGCCCAGTAAGTCCTGAGTCATGTAAGGGAAGGCAAAATCTCTTGCTATTTTTATTTTGCCTGTCCCAGCCCTCTGTGTGCTTTGTTCTGGGCATCCACCAATCTGTTTACTCTCACAATAGACTGAATGAGACCTTTCTAGCAGTTAAATAAATGCACTCTTCAAGGCTCCTTTCACACATCAGTATATTTTTTTTAATCATTCTTTTGTGTTGCTTGGTGGTGTTCTCGCTTTTACTCAGCTGATGATTGAAATTTGGATTGTTTTCCTTTTTTTGTTCAGAATAATCTAGCCATGTGTATTTATGTATAAATTGCTTTGTGAACATGTTTGTTTGTTTGTTTGATTGTTTCTTGATGTTCTGCATCAATGGTAAATATACCTTTAACTTAATAAGAAACAAGTTATTTTCCAAAGCCATTGTTCTATTTTAATTCACATTTTGTATTTTCTTTTAAAATTGTGTCATACTGTGAGTGTATATGGAACTTCGTTGTGGATTTAATTTGTGATTTTCTATTGATGTTGAGCATCTTCACATTTTTGTCACCTGTATACCTTTTGTTGGTGCAGTATTATCTAATATTTTTGCCCAGTTTTAAATTAGGCTTATTTCCTCATTGTTAAGTTTTACATGTTCATTATATGTTCTAGACATATATCCTTTACCAAATATATAATTTTCAACTATTTTCTCCTGGTCTGTGGTTTATCATTTTATTCTCTCAATATGTTGTTTATAAAGCAAAGGATTTTAATTTTGCTAATGTCTTTTTTTTGGCCAATTCATCAATTATTTTGTTTGATTTTTGCACTACTTAATTCTGCCTAACATATCTTTTCATGTCTCAATCTAGAAAAGGATATCTTCTATTATTTTTTCGAAAAGTTTTAGTATAGGTCTATGCTATATTACATTTATGGTTAATTTTGTGTGTAATGTGACAGACAGTTGTTAGTTTTATTCATTTTTTTCATGCACATATTATAGCATTCTTGGTGTTAGATGGAAGCCTTAGAAAGCATGTTGCAGGAGTGGTTTTTCCTATATTATTTGTTGAAAAGGTTATTTTTCTTCTCCATTAAAGTACTTGCCTGCTTTTTCAAACACCAAAGGTCTTTATGTTTTCATTTCTGGCCTATATTTTCTGTTTTGTTAATCTACATTTTCAGACTTCTCCAAATATCACAATGCTTTGATTCCTGCAGCTTTGTTTCTTGAATCCCAGTGGCATAAGTCCTCCAATTCCATCCTTTTACTTTTTTTTCTTAAAATCATTTTCATTTTTCTAAAACTATTTTGCATTTCTATATAATGTCAGAATCAGTATGTCAATTTCTACTAAAGTCTTCTAGGATTATAACAGATTATAATTTAACCTCTAGATCTGTTTGGAGAAATATTGTGCTTTAATAACATCACTTCTAATTCATGAACATAGTGTATCTCACCACTTAGATCTTTATATTCTTTCACCAATGTTTTGTAATATTTTATGCACAGGTCTTTCACATTTTGAAAAATTAATAACCAGTATAACCAGTCATCGCTTGCTTTTCATTAATATTGCAAAAATAATATCTTATAATTAAAACCCAATTGTTTGTTCCTAATATATAAAACACGTTTTATTTTTATATATTACCTTTTATTTCGAGACCTTGCTCAATTCTCTCACTGGTTTTAATACTGTCATATCTTTTTAAACAATACGTGAGCTGCTCATCTCTCTTTGGAAGAAGGAGGATTAGTTTCTAACAGAGTCTGCATTGCTTGTTTCACTTTTGGGTTTTTTGCAGCTTGTTTCACTTTTTATTGTCCTTGATAATTAGTCCCCTGTGTGTCTCTTGTTCTAACATGCAAGTTCTAGAAAAAAAGCTAAAATACTGTTTATTTTTGAATTCTTCTACTGCATCAGAAATGAATATGACTTTCCTAGCATACTATCTCCTTCTAATTTCCTTACAATCGCCAAAATTATATATTGCCTGATCATATACAATGTGCACACATGCTTTAATAGTAATTTGTAAACGTTGAAGATTCATTCAGACCTTAAAATTTTCTAGCCTTTCTAATATTTTTCATAACCTTAACCTTAACCCCTTGAGATGTCCTTAGGATAATTACAAAAATATAAACCCTGTAATGGTATTGCTAAAATATTATGTAATTTGGTATCATTGTCTAAGCAGAAAAAAAGAATACTAATTTCACCAAATAATTATCTAAACACTTTATCACACATACTAAACAAAAAATATGTATATGAGTTTTAAAAACCTGACAATGTACATTATTAAGGAAGTTAATTTGTGTTTAAGGTAAGACTAGCATAAAGACTTCAGTGTATTTCAGACTCTACATAATATTATGCAATGGTGTGAAGCATATTTCTCAAATATGCACTGGATATGACTGCAGAAAAATATAATTTACAGCAAATAAATATTTTAAAGAAGTAATTTTATTTAAAATATTGCTGTATAACTAGGTGCCTGTTTATAAAACTATAACAATCTATTTTAATGGTATTCCTTATTAAGTAACATGATTCATTAATAAACATGTTTTTGCTCATCTTACCACAAAAATAGTAGTAAAGAAACGCAGAACAAAATTTGAATGAAAATTCTGTCCCAAAGAGATACACAATACTCTGAAAATGTAGCAAAAAAAAATTCTTTATTCATTAATTTTTTCTTTCATGACATGTTTCTCTTGTTTTCATTTCCCTTCAGTTTCATAAAAATGATCTTCAAGACCTTTCTGTTGGCTTGGAACTGGAAAGGAGGCTTTCCTGACATAGCAGGGAAGAGAGTACTTACCTTCATTAGAAAAATGAGTATAATAGAAGATCTGACATTAGAAATAAGCAGCTATCTGCTTACTAATTCCAAAGAAATGAGGTAAACATTGTTTCCATAAACATTGTACCTGATTGATCGCATGGACCTGATTGATCTACTATAATACCAATCTTCTTGCTAGCTCTTGATTCAAAAAGACTGTCCACTCTTGACTAATGAGATACATGAGAGAAGGAATGCTGAAGTCGAATCTAAGAACATATTTCTTTTTCTTAAAGAAATGCTATTGACTCTGTAGTAGAAGGAAGCACATGGGAACATCTTCAGAAAGAATAAAGACTATTAAGAGGAACAGGAGGTTAGCGACTGTGATCAACAACAAAACCAACCAATGCTAAAGGCCTGGATAGAAGATGAAGTGGAGTGATCAGACAAGCAATATTCTAGTTGAAAGAAATCTCTAAAAGCCCCAAACCAAAGGTATGCCAAAAATAAAGTTGCCATGTGGGACAGATTTACTAGAGTCCATTGTTGTGCCCAATTTGTGAAAAAGTTAAGATCTTATCACTCAAATCCTAACAGACTACAGACACATATGCATTACTTGGGCTGTAAATGATGCTCATAAATCCATGCATGCCCACTGTGCTAGGGAAACACCAGACTAGCATTCACCTGGAGAATAAATCTATCACCAATGACATCACACCCATGATGTTTCATAGAATTCTCTGAAGAAGTCAGATCATTTATTGCTATTACCAGATCCTAAGGACATATCAAAAGGCAGTCTATAACTCTGAGAGGTTAGATAGGGATTCTGGGGTTATCATGGCTCTTTTCCAGAAAAAAAAAACAGAAGATAGATCACAGAAATCCTATAGCATGATATTTGGACTTCCTTAATGGGAATAAGAAACAACCTGGGTATTAGTAATTGGGAGAAGAGACTGTGGTCATATTTCATAAACCAAAATTTTTAAAAATTTGAAAAAACTCTGTAGCAAATTAAAATCAGATTTATCTTTTTATCAAATGTTGCTAATGTGAATAGTTTTAGCATTTCCTTTTATTAAAAATCCACTCTTTCTTTAAAATGAGAAATTATCAGAGCATATAAACCAAAAGAAATTTTAAATAAGACATTAAAAATGACATGATTGGCCCTACAATATAAGAGAATCAAAGTATGAAAAGTAAAAGTCTATTTAAAATCCTAACTTTAATTATAAAGGTATATGACATTTTATGCATACCTGTTGCTGGGCAGGCTTCACCTAGGATGTACAAAGGGAAGTAATACTTAAAACAGTAATCATAAAAAATATGTCATGGATCGGTCTCATCCAGGGATGTAAAATAAAGGTTATTAATAAACCTGGAAGAAGTTAGTTCTCTCAGGCAAATATCAGAATGATCAATTAATCTTTACCCAGGCACATCTGCAGAGAGCTCCAGTTTGGGGAGTAAGGAGTAGGATCTAAGCCCTCCCATACCAAGAAAGGTGCACAGGTATTTATGATGTATATCAGAATTGGAGAGCTATTGTCTTATACACTATACACATTCTCTTAGCAATGCCTTGTTGCAGGTTATGTTCCAACCCTGACTATCTACATCATTTTATCTTTAAAAAACAACTTCAAAGATGGTATCATGCTACCTGGAACAGACAGAACCACAGAGAATTAAGTAAAGATTTTATAGATATGAATGCTCTTTGCTCTTATTGGTAGTTTAATAATCAAAAGAGGAATGGAGACTTTAAGAACCTGAGAAATTCTTCACTAAGCCAATTCAGTAGTTCATTCCAGTATACTGAGCACCGTTGAATGTATTGTAGAGGAAAACTCCATGATTTCCATTCAAAACTCAAGTTTCTGAAAAGCCCACCATTCCTGTTTTCTGTTGTTGTTGTTTGTTTGTTTTTTAGTACTGGAGATTAAACTCAGGGGTACCACTGAGCCCCATCCCCAGCCCTATTTTGTGTTTTATGTAGGGACAGGGTCTCACTGAGTTGCTTAGTGCCTCGCTCTTGCTGAGAGTGGCTTTGAACTCATGATTCTCCTGTCTCAGCCTCCCTAAGTGCTGAGATTAAAGGCTTGCGCCACCGTGCCTGGCTACCATTCCTGTTTTATCCTACTATGAATGTGCCATCTGTGTATCTAATCAGAAAAAAAAATATGTATTTCTATGCCTTCTATATAAAGTTTTCACAAAATAGAACTCTCAAATATCAAATAAAGGCATAGCTTTATGTTAAAAATAAAAAACAAATAAATAAAAAGGAGACATATATCCTCATTAAGTGATATGGTACCTCCTATCTCTAAATGTTTGTGACCAGGTATCACAAACTATAATTTATCACAAACTTAACCCTATAGTTATAGTGCAGTTAATCGACTCATTAGGTTACAGCTCTTATAATTTAATCACTAATCTCTGAAAATTCTTGCATTGTCTCACACATGAGGTTTTGGAGGACAAATTGTATCTAAACCATAATACAGAGTTATTTCTTGTGTTTGAAGCATTATAACTCATACAATTGGATATTGAAACCAGAGATTAAGGTAAGTTTTAGACACACTGCTCATCAAGACTTCCGTGGTTTCACCTTTGTCAATGCAATAACCTTCAAGACACCAAAGAGTTAGTGAGGAAGAAGACAGATTATTTCTACATCCTGTATACTAGGATGGGATTCCTACTTAACAGTCAGGTCAAGCACTTATTTATTCAGGAAATAAACACTTGTGCAGGGAATCATCTGTGTCCTACAACTGGGAAGTAGACAAATAGTCAGGCATTAAGAGATTCCCTGGGTATTTAACTTCTCTTTTTATTCTCAATTTTTAATCAGATATCTCTTGCTAGCACAGAAGTGAAACACTCACTCCCTTAGAGGAAATTAATATTTCCAGGGTATAGTATTATGAGTAACAGTGGCTGTTTTATCCACTCTGATTTGCCTTGACTTCCTGTCTATAGTCTGTCCAACCTTCCAGATGGAAACTACCAAACAAAAAGAAAACATAAAACCTCCAAAATTAGTCACAAATTGGTGAAGAGAAACTTTTAGAAGAATTGAGTAGCACTGAAATAACTTTCCACATGATAAGGTAATTTGGCCAATTGATCGGAAAATCTACAAATATATACCATGGATCCCCTTCATTTATGATTTCCCTGAAGTATCTATACTAATTCAATTAGGAAAGGAAGCAAGAACAAAGGCAGTATCACTGAAGTATATAATGCACACCAAGTGCATTAAGAAGCACTATTGCAAATTATTTCCAATAGCTTAGACTCAGAGTATACTTTATGATGCACATACAACTATGTCATTTTATTTTCTAATCTTCTTTAATGAAAACAAGAAAATGAGATTTTCTTCTCAAAACCTGAAAGGATAATTAAATTCTTTTTCAAGTTTAGCAAAACCAAGGAATAGAAAAGAACTACCACTGGGGCAGGGGGGCCCCTCCAATATCCCATCTCCAGTACACCTCAGAATATTCTCATCCTCTTAAGTAATGCAGAAGTAGGTATGAGCTTACATTGCACATGTTTATTATTTTCTCATCATTTTCATATCAATGTTCCTTTTGAGGTTTTTTAATACTTGATGTCTAAATTTGCAAAGAACATAGGAAAATAGTAATTAAGTACTTGGAAAGTTTACCTGACTCAGCCATGGCTCAGTATTTATTTGCAATATTAAAGTATGAATTCTATTTGGCATGGCAGTGCAAGTAGAGACAGCACCTTCAAAGAGTTTCAGAAAAAACTCGTAAATCTTTCCAATTCAGGAACACTAGTAAATAATACCACCTTGATTTATTGTATGTTTATTCATTCTGTGTCAGTTATACTAACCAGCAGAAATATATTATTTCCTAGAATTTTCATAAAACAGCATCACAGGAGAGGTATTATTTATATATATATATATATGGATAAATGGAGGTTTAGAATAGTTAAGTAATCATTTGTGGTCACACTACTTTTTAGGGTGGGAGTTGAGGTTTGAACTGAGGTTTCTTGAACTCCACCTTGCGTAAATTAACAATGAACTACTTACCCCTATAAATAATGGAAAAGAGAGGTTTAGAAACATATTAAGCTAAATAGTAGGAAACACTGAAAAAATACACAATTATTACCTTTATAATGTATTTGAAGGAAAAAAAGCATAATGTACTATATAAAGGAAGAAAAACTAGATAGAAAACAAGAGAATTAAGAGCACATGCTGATATTATTTAGAGTTTTTCATAGTTAAAAACATTAATCAAATATTCAGATTACAATATATCATAGCCAAATAGATTACTCCAAAAGCTGTATTAATAGAATAAAGAATATAATTCATTAATATGCATCACATCAATAACAAATACATCCTCAATAGTTGCAGAACACATGATTAAATATAAACCATTTATAAGTATTTATAAGTATACTTTTAAAAGTTTAATAAAAACACATCCTTAATGTAATGAAGATTATTTCTCAAATGAATCAAGCAAATATATTCCTTCTCTTTTGGAGATGGAGTCACAGAGATTAAAACATATGTTTAATTGCAATAAATTGTGTGGTCAAGAAATTCAGGGAAACATACATACATAGCATAATCTTTTTTGATCTGACCAAGAAATCTACTTGAAGCTAAAGAATGGATGGAAATAAGCTACGTGAAGAGGAATGAAGCAGAGAGCCCAGCATTCCCAAAGCATAAGAAGTAGGTGAGATTATAGCATATTAAAGGAATCAGAGATCTGGTATTTTTGAAAAATAAAGATCGGGGGAAAGAGTGTGACAGAGGAAGTTGGAAAGACTTAAGAACTATATCCTAAGGATAACTGAAGGTCATTTGAAGTCAGGGGATACTTTTCACTCATTCATTCTCTGTCCTAGCTATTCATAATTTCTATTAAATATCTGCAATGGACTAGACTGTTCTATACATGATAGAATAAGAAACACCAGAGAGCTTATGTTCTTAAAGAGGAAGATAATCCACTGGAGGTTTTAAGCTCCATTAGTAATACTGTGAAGGTGGGGGTCTCATAGCCTCTAATAACAGACACAGCCGGTGTTGGCCACATGGGGATGCGGAGGCTCTGTGGCTGTTGGGGAGCCACTGTGGATATCCCCACCCTGTGAAGGAGGAAGTCTGTACTTGCATGGCAGCCTCAGTCCTATATTGTAAAACCAGGCTGACTACTTTCATTATCAAAAGGTAAAAGTGAAGTGACTTTAAATGTGATCTGGTGAAAAACTTACGTGGGTAAAAATCTTTATGTTTAAAAAAAAAGGAAGTTAATCTACAAAAGTCACAAATAAAAATATGAGGAAGTCATAAGTACTATTAAAAAGAATAAAGAAATGAGATAGAAGAACATAATTCAAACTTGCCTGCTCATAAGAATCATCTAGGGGCTTTGTTAAAATGGAGATTCTGATTTAGCAGTTCTAGAGTCATGATTGAGATTCCCATTTTTAACTCCTTCCCCAGACCCCAGAGAATGACAGTGCTGTACTGTTCACCACACTGCAAGGCAGGGAGTCAGAGTGAAGTGTTCAGGACAGGGCCTTCTGATGGAATACATTTAAATAGATGCATCATAGAGTGCTAACAGTGGATCCCCCCAAATCATATGAAGAGAGATATAAACAGTTCTATAATAATAGTTGGAGCCACCAATATCTCACTTTTAATAATGAATAGAACAACAAGAACAAAAAAATTTAAGGAAATAGAAGACTTCAACAATACTATAAGTCTTTGGAACCTAACACATGCACGCGCACACACACACACACGTACACACATGCACACACATACATACACAAAATACCTACCAAAAACCAGCAGAATACACCCTATCCTCAAGAATGGAATATTACTCAGCAATAAAAGAGAATAAATTTATGGCATTTGCAGGTAAATGGATGGAGTTGGAGAATATCATGCTAAGTGAAGTAAGCCAATCTCAGAAAACCAAGTGCCGAATGTACTCTTTGATAAGTGGATGCTGATCCATAATGTGGGGAAGGACATGGGAACAATGGAGGAACTCTGTTCATAGGGGCATAAGCGGGGAGGGGGCATGGGGACAGTAAAGGTGGTGGAATATGATGGTCATCATGGCCCTAGCTTTATGTATGACTGCATGTACGTTGTGATTCTGTAACACTTACAACCAGAGAAATAAAATGTTATCCTCCATCTGTGTACAATGAATCAAATTGCACTCTGATATCATGAAAACCAAATAGAACAAATAAATAAATTAAATATGGAAAAAAAGAATATGCAGACATTTTCCAGAATAGACCATATATTAGGCCACAAAACAGGTCTTAAAACTCAAAAACGATGAAATCAGAACACTCTTAAACAATAGACCAAAGAAAGGAAAATTAGAAAATAAGATACATGAAAATGAAGCATAACATATGGTTATGTTATATCTATATCAGAATCTGTGGGATGTAGGGAAAGCCATACCAAGGGGAAATTTATAGCTGTAAACATCTACATTAAAAAAGAATATTTCAAATGAATAAACTAATTGTATACTTTAAGGAACCAGCAAAAGATCAAATTGAATTGAAACTCAGCAGAAGAAAGTGATGATTTGAACAGAAATAAAACAAATAAAAAATAGGAAAAATAGGCATTAACTTCTATCAACAACAAAATGAAGGTAATTGTTGAGGAGAAAAATGTTGCTATCTCTATCTGAAACAGGTAAAGGGGCTTGTCTGTGGAACTCAAGTGGAATGAATTAACTTGCAGTATTTGTGTTACAGCATGGAGAGGCTATATGATTCAAGAAAATCATATATTATTGAAAGAAAAAAAGAAATTGAGCATAGCAATGTTGTCAACATGCAAGGCTGTTATAACAAAATACCATAAACTGTGAGGCTTATATAACAATGGATATATGGAGCAAGGAGTAACTTACTTTGTATCTGCTCTTTAGTACTATCAATTTTTTGGAAAAAAAAAAGAATGATTTAGCAAATGAAAAAAGTGAAATTTTTTAAAAATATATTTCAATAAGTGAAGGAAGAATGTTATCTCAAAATTGTCCAAGTTATTATTTAAAGTATCCAAAAGAACAAGTTATCAGTGACTTCTCAATGTAGTGGTCTGGTAACCAGGCAGTGCTCCAAACAGGAAGCTTTGAAAGGCTGTGACTGTTAATGAGAAAGTTAGATAATTTTCCCACCTCAAACTGCAGACAATCAATCAATTAGTGAGCCAGCCCTTTTGGAGGAACCATTTTTCATAGTCATTTTATATTATTTTTGAAATTATAATCAATGCTGAACTTTATCAAAGGAAACTGGAAAGATCAAA